>OY728164.1:1472790484-1473415484 GCA_963277665.1 Viscum album | reverse complement strand
CACAATTTGGACCTCCTGATTCCAAATATGGGATCCATTTTTCCAAATTCAATACACAGAAGTGGAAGAAATTAGTTTAAAATTAATTCCCGCTGTCAAAACAAAAAGCATGTTTTTAAGAAATAATAAATGTCAAAAGATTGACACTTATTTATGTCCAATTTCAAAGTTAAATTACTTCTAATGACCAAAATTAGATTAAATGGTAAAAAATAATATAATTACACTTTAAAACCAATTAAAAAAAATAATCTAACCTTATAAATAAATTTGATTAAAAGGCAGTTTTGAATTAAAATATAGTATTTTTCACTATTCATTAAAAAATGAATTTTATCAGAAAAATACCAAAAATTTACCCATAGTAAATTTTGATATTCCGATTCTAAAGAAGAATTTTATTTTATCAAATAGAACATATAAAAGTGACCAAAACTAGATTTAAAGAGGGTTCTCCATCAAAAGGCGATAAATCGACCTTTTAATGAATATTAGAGTATTTATGCTTAAAATCATATTCTTTATTATTTTAAGCCTCTAAAATTTATTGGGTAAATGTAAAAACATTTAAAAAACATGTATATTCATATTTTAGTTAGTTCTTCCCATTCCCACCAATACAACACCTAGGCATTTACTACCATTTAAATAATATTATATTATTATTTTTCAGTATGACTCAACATTGTGTGCAACATAAGATTTCAAAGAAACCTGTTGTTGCATATCAGGTATGCCATTGAACATGGAATCCCTTTTAAAGTAAAATTAATATTTAATTATTTTTTTTAATAAATATGAAAATGTTATATTCTTTATTTACCTGGGATGTTACATCCTTCCCCCCTTTTGGGAATTGCGTTCTCGCAATTTTAAAATTGGGCTTGGAAACTTCATTGAAAGTCCCACATAGGAAAAAGAGTCAATAAAAATATCACTTTAAAAGAAATAAAGATAAATACAAAGGTCACTCGAGATAGCCCTTACTAGGATTCCATGTAGGAAAACATGGATATGAAAGAGAAACAAACCATCATGGTTTGATAGATTATGGTATAAAACACGATGAGGAAAAAGTTAACCACCAGAAAATCACAAACTTGTGATGGGTTAAACGGTCTTTGATTCCCCAATAGGAAAAGTTAACGAACAATGTTTTTGTTTTAAGTTACTTTTCATAAAGTTGAGGAATTTATTTAAGAGATTGAATAAGAACATAAGGAAACATACTTACTTTTCATGTATACTTTCATCCTTTACTATATTTCTATCACAAACTCATATTTTTTTCCAAATGATGAATATTAAAGATGACTTATTCACATTGAAAGCGCTATAATCAACTTCTAGAGAATCACATAATCCAAAAAAGATGAACTATATTTTTCCCATGTCTTTAGACAATAACCAAAACCAAAATGGTTAGTACAAGATCAGATAATCCCTAAAAGGATAATCTTTTACAAAAAGAAAAACTACTCACAATCTCTAATTTTTTTCAAATAATACCCAATGTTCAACAAAGACCATTCAATAAACAACTGTCCATAAAATTCTTCAAAGTAATCCAAACTAAGATTGAAACCCATATCTCAGAAGGATCTAATCACATAGTCTTCCAAGATCAATCTTAACATTTATCTCCAAATAACATCAGTTACTCTTAAAGTCTCATAATGAAAAGTAATTTACCTAATCAAATATTCTCCATGATAGGTTAATCATTTCCATAAATAAAACAAATCATCATATGTATATAATAAAGACATAGATTCTTCTAAAATAAAATTTCAACAATTACTCCACAAATGAGATACCATAGTATTCTATTTCCCTTAAGCATATAATGTTTCCAAAAGAGCAAACATATTCTAAAATAACCTTTATCACTTAATCACCAAATCATATTCCTATATTAAGGATATCCATTTGATAAAACATAAGTTCCCAAAAGCAACTTTTTCTTGATCCATAAAATCATTTAACTTAAAATAATAAGTCATAATAACTAGGGAATTAATATAGGATAATGGTAGGCGATGCACCCTTGTCGCCCATCGGTTGTGGGATTGATTCCTGCAGCCTTTCCGGACACGACGGGTTGTCACCAATCTTACAGGTTGTCCTTTTTATAAAACTCAAAAATAAACCTAACATATTTTAACCTCAAAGGTTTTCTTATACCTTTCATTTTCATCCCAATACATTAAGACCTAAATATCTTATATATTTTCATTTTTTTCACCTCCATATGATAAAATAAAACTATTCCCAATAGAAAGAACATCATACCTTGATCATAGTGTCCATATGGTTTCATCATCATCTTGTTCATGTAGGTAGAAGGTCCATTAATTTCAACAATGATTTAGAGATCCTTCAAAATAATTTGCTTCCTTCATCCAAATACACATTATACAACTTGGGTCATATGGGTGTTCACAAAAAAATAGTTTTGGAAAATTATCATGTATGACATATAATTTCAAAACATCTGATAAAACATGATTTTTATAAAACAGTCGGACTGATTTTGAGTTGAAACTTTCAATCAATGATCCTTTTAAAATACCATAAGTATGTTTTGAGAGACTATATTGAAAAAGCATATATAAATAGGTTGCTCAAGGGTCTCCTTCTTCAGCACCTTTCTCAAAATCATAATATGCTTCAAAATCTTATGATAAGGTAAAATATTTGAAAATGCCTTGATAATATTTACCTTTCTTGAAAATATGATAATATTCAGAAAATAGGATTTGATTAAATAAAACCCATGATCCACGATGATATCGAGGTATAGTGGAGGTGTTTGATATCTCAAACAACTATTTTCAAGTGATTTGTATGCTAGAAAAAGTTTCACAATCATCTGAACATGACTTTGCAATAATTATTGCAAGCATGTCATCAGGAAGAGATACGAATGTTGTTTGATATCCTCCTCCTTCCATTTGTAATTTACTTTCTTTGATCTGAAAAATTTATAAAACAAGGATTTAACTGAAATAATAGGCATAGGGACTAACCATGTGTTTAACTAAAACTCCTAATCCCTAAAGTTGTCTAAACTTACCTTTGATACCAACTATAAGGACTCAGCCTTAAAACATTACATAATCTTGAATTAAATAAATAATTCACATTGAGTATATTTTCAGGTTTAGAGTTTTATATAATTAGGCCATAACTATTACATATGAACTTGAAAATTACATGTAGACACTACTACTCAGTATCCATTTTTTTAAAATAAAAACTCTTAAAAAGAAACATATCTAGTTCCATGTTTTAGACAAAATGAATTTTCCTTGATCCCATCCATGACCCTATTCCACTTTATGTCCAGTGAAAAACATTTCAAAAACCTGGGATGAGAAAAAAAATCTCAGTAAGGGTTATAAAATAAGGAAAGAAAACATTATTCCATCAATAAATACAATTCAATGAAACCATACCTTTTAATCATAACATACCATATGAAATCATAAGATTTATGAATAACACACAGAAATCATAAATCATAAAGGTAAATTGTGGCATATAAAACATACTTATATTGTAGCTATCACAGATACATAGGGAGTTACGTTTGAATAACCATCACATTATATTCCCTAAATCTCTTAGGAGAAACATTAATGTTTACCTCAGTTATGTTACCCAATGCATTGGAGAGCTATCTCGGGCTCACCCGCCCTAGGTTTATCACGGAACCACCCATATACATAAACAATGCCCAATAACCATAACATATTCATAACACATAAAACAAGAATAAAAGAGAGATATGATTTCTACATTGCAATCACAATATATCATTTCAAGATATTGACATAATAAATGCTTTATCAAACCATTTTCAAAACCACTTAAAACATTTAATAAATAGATTTTTGAATCAAAGTGTCCCATACCACTTTGAAGATTTTAATGGAATTAACATTTTAAAACATTAATGTTCATATAAATAAATATTTAAAACCATTTTTAAAACATGGAAATTAATGATAAATATTTAGAAGAATAAATCTTTAAAATAATATTTTAGTTACGGAGTTCTTAACCAAATGAGAGATGTTTGAATACAAATAATTGAGGAATACAATTTAATCAAAACTTTATAATATAAGGAGAATAAATGTATTCATGATATAATATGCCAAAGGACAGTATATACACCATATAAAAGTGAATTGATTTATAACAATAGTGGAGTCTCAATGGAATGTAAATTGAGACGAAATCTCTTATAAAGACGATATCCTTAGATTAAGGATAAATCAATGATATAATTATGTGTAAAAAATATAAATATACTCAATATAAGTGGATATTAAGTGTAAAAAAATTAGAGTTTATTCACATATATTAATAGAACGACATAATCAAGAAGTATAAGTTTAACCCAAAGAATTTAAATTGGGTAAAGAAGTTCCCTTATAGAAATTCGACATCCTAACGACGTCACTTTAAAATTTAGAAAATAATTTGATGAGAGAGAAAATGGTATATCATCACTTGGTCATAAAATTTACAGCATTAAGGATATAGAAGAACATATCCCAACATTATAAGATGTAAATTAAAAGACATAACAAAAAGGAGTCTTTTAAAAAGAGGAGGGTGAAAGGTTCCCTTACCGATTTGGTAACGTACGAAACACACACCCCATAAAAGAGGATCATACAATGAATATGTAAATACCCATAAATTAAATTATATTACACAAATAATACAATCATGTTAAGTACATATACCACACAAAAGTAAATAGTGGCAACTATAGCATGAATCTCACGAGAATAAAAAGTGATATGAAAACCCCTTACCACGTTGTAATCAATCGTGTCATAAGAACAAAAGTTAATAACCACAAAATGAATCAGATAATACCATGAATATAAACATAATAATGATAATATATATCAAATGGAACTACAAAATACACCACATGCAATAAATAAGTGGTGAACAATGGATATCTCACGGAATTAAAAGTGAGGTAAGAAACCCCTTACCTCGTTTTCGAGTTGACTCGATCGTTCTTTAATATCCTGAATAATAAGCTAAAGTTAATTTCAAATTTATTAAGATAATTTTTGAAGTTTTTTATTCCTTTTATATCGCTTATTACCATGTTATAAACATTATGCAATCATTTAAGTTAATAATGGTCATTTTGTCGATATTTGGTACATGAGTCAAAAATGAACTTCTTATAATTACAAGTTGTTCATGTGGTCAAATGTCCATTATCTCCAGAATGATATTTATAATTTAGATATCATATATATCATATATATCCATTATATGTATGTATTTATAATATTAAATAACATTTTGATATGAGATATGAAATGCACCGTTCATGGAGACGGTAAGCCGTGCGTACGCATGAACGATACTTTCATTTCTATTTCATATTTAATGGAATGAAAAATTAATGATACATAGGTATATTATAATTCAATTATAATATAATATGATATATATTTTACATAATTTAATTAATGAAATCCTTTATACCTTCTAGGTATTTCATGAATGAATCATATCACCCTGAGGGTGCGGTAGTCCGCACTTTCTCAAATGAAATTATCGTATTTACACATATTAGAAAGCATAAAGGCATGTCTGTAAATAAAAATTAAAAAAGCATATAGAAACCATAAACATAATATATATCATATATAAATACAGTTCCATCATAATGGCCACCATGAGAGGTGGTAGGAGAAGATTTAACAATCATCATTTCGTGAGGCAGTAGTTTGCCATCCACATAAACAGTATGTTCTTTAACCATTAGATAGAGGTGTGTGTAAGTGTAGTTTTAATAATTCTCATAAAAACAACCTAGTATATTAAGTATACTGGTGTTGTTATAAAATAAAATAATAAAAAGTTTTTATGGGGTTGGATAAGTAAAATAAAAGAAAAGAACTTAAGAGAAGACGTTACCTTTAAATCGGGTAACTCCCTTTGGTTTGAACCAAAAGGTTTACTTGAAGTGCCTTATACCTAAGGTAAGGATCTAGGAGGAGTATAGGGGTGTAGGGAGATTAATTGGGCAGAGGTTGGATGATCCAAGAGTCTTGATAAGTATGATGAATGGGTTAGAAGTGAGGGCTTTTTACAAGGGAGAGGAGGGGCTCTTTAGAAAAGAATGAAAATATTATTTTATTATATAATGATTTTCAGTCTCTAAAGGTCAAAAACTAATTAAAGTAGAATATAAGATGAATCATGTTAGAAATAAAATCATTCAATAATAATTGGACAGGTTTTGAATATTGTTTTAATCTTTTTAATCTTATTTATTTAAATCATTCATTAATGAGGTAAACACTGCATCATTATTATGTCATAAATATTATTATTTATTTGATGTATAAAAATTATTAAAAAAATAAAATTATGTAGGAAATATTTTTATATTTAAAATGAATATTTATAGTCTAATAGATAACTTATATGACCCCATGTAATAATTGATTTACTAAAAGATATATGTTTAAGTCATTTTTGTCTTTACTTTAAATTAATTAATATAAAGTGTCATTATCACTCATAAGTGGCTTCATGAGGTCCCAAAATCGACCCAAGGATTCCCACGATCGAAAATGTATTAAAAAATAGGATTATGACACATGTTAGGGTAATTTAATATTATTATAATAATATTTTGTTACCCTTATTTACCAGATTTACCCTTTAACCATGGTAAATATAATTTTTTCTGAAGTAAATATTCATAATGTCTAAAAACAAAAGTTACAAATTTACAAAATTTGGACCTCCTGATTACAAATATGGAATCCATTTTTCCAAATTCAAAATACAGAAGTGGCATAAATTAATTTAAAATTAATTTCCGCTGTCAAAACAAAAAGCGTGTTTTTAAGAAATAATAACTATCAAAAGATTGACTCTTATTTATGTCCAATTTCAAAGGGAAATTACTTCCAATGACCAAATTTGGATTAAGTGGTAATAAAATAATATAATTACACTTTAAAACCAATTAAAATATAATAAATCCTTATAAATAAAATATATTAAAAGGCAGTTTTGAATTAAAATACAGTATTTTTCACTATTCATTAAAAAATGAATTTTATCAGATTAATACCAAAAATTTACCCAAAGTAAACTTTGATGTCCCAATTCTAAAGAAAAATTTTAATTTTTCAAATAGAACATATAAAAGTGACCAAAACTATATTTAAAGAGGGTTCTCCATCAAAAGGTGGTAAATCGACATTTTAATGAATATTAAAGTATTTATGCTTAAAATCAGATTCTTTCTTATTCTAAGACTCTAAAATTTATTGTGTAAATGTAAAAACATTTCAAAAACATGAATATTCATATTGTAGTTAGGTCTGTCCATTACCGCTAATACAATGGCTAGGCATTGACTACCATTTAAAATAATATTATATTATTATTATTCAGTATGACTCAGCATTGTGTGCAACATAAGATTTCAAAGAAACCCGTTGTTACGTATCAGGTACGCCGTCAAACATAGAATCCCTTTTAAAGTAAAATTAATATTTAATTCACAAATTTTAATAAATATGAAAATGTTATATTCTTTATTTACCTGGGATGTTACAAAGAGTCTCCAACATGCTCTGAACAATGAGATAAGCTTTAGTATGACTTATCACCCTCAAACTGAGGGCCAGTCTGAGTGGAATATTCAGACACTGGATAACATTTAAAGGGAATGATAAATGGACTTCAAAGGAGTATGGGAAAAACATCTACCTCTTTTCAAGTTCTATTACAACAATAATTTCCTCTCAAGCATCCAAAGGGATCCATATTGATCCCATTATGGGAGAATATTTAGAACACTTTCATGATGGGATGAAGTTTGGTGAACATAAGCTACTGGGACCTGAAATGGTTTCAAAAATGGAAGAAATGGTAAAGACTATCTAGTAGCATATCTAGGATGCCCAAAGTCAACAGATGATCTAAGAATATAATATTCAATGAGAATTAGAGTTTGAGGTTGGTGACAAGGTATTCCTCAACATATCTATATGGAAGAGAGTCATGAGATTTAGAATGAAATGAGAGCTATGTCCCATGTACATCATCCCCTTCAAGATTCTTAATTGGGTTGGGGTTTTGGTCTATCGACTAGAAATTCCACAAAAAAATAAAGAACATTGTGTATTCCATGTATCCCTCTTAAGAAGGTACATATAGAATCCATTACATTTACTAAAATAAGAGGTTCTATAGATGGAAAAAATATATCTTACAAGGAGAAACCAGTGAAGATCTTGGACTATAGAGATAATGTTCAATGCAACAAGACTACTCACCTGGTCAAAGTACTATGGAGAAACAATAAGTATGAGGAGTCAACATGGGAACCATAGGAACTGATGAAGGAGAAATACCCTCTCCTATTTTCACCATAGTATGTAAAACAAACTTTCTAGGGTGAAATATCAAAAGGGGAGAAGAATGTAATGTCCCAAAATTTTATCAATGGAATTTCTATTTTTATATCATAAATAAATACATCACATATAGAACCAAATAAAAAAATTATACATTATAAAAAAAATAATCCCATAATAATTTGAAATATTACAATGGGACAATAAATAGAAATTAAGATAACAAGAATGGGAAAATTTAGATCTACTCAATCCACTAGAATGACCGCACTCACGAAAAAAGCTATCAAAATAAAAAATAATTATGATAATATAGTATTCATTTTGAAGAAGTAAGTATATATATAACCATAAGAGGAAATACAAGGGAGTGGATAATAAATGTAAAAAGAGGTATTTATAAAAATTAGGGAACCTATAAGACTATTATAAATCTTACCATTGGAATAGTAATATGATTGTTGGGAATAGTAATCATTCTGTTAGAATAGTATCCTTACATATGAAAGTATAAAATAGAATTTAGTTTTATTTTAAATGAATATATGATATATTTATATTATGTTATAAGTAAATAAATGTTTTAAATATGATAAATTAGGTGTTGTTTTTTAAACATAATTGCTTATTTACAGTATTATAATTAATATAATAATTTTAAAGAAAATTATTTTTTCATAAAATAAGAGTAAACAATTATTATTATTTTATTTTATAATATTAAATAATTTTATGTAACCTTAATTAATTTTTAAAAGGGTAAAAAATTGACTATAATATTAAAATCAGTAATTTTTTAATAAATATTGATTTTATTTAAAAATTTAAATTATCATATTTAGAATTTTTTGGTAAAATGGATTTAAATTTTTTAATCTACACATTGAAAAAAATTTAGGGTTAGTTTTTTGGAATTTTCTAAAATAGTTAAATTTTTGATGAATATTAAAATACGGTAAATTACAGTATTTAACATTATAAGCCCAAAACATGAAGTTTTGGGACATAAAATATGTAACAACCCACTAGTTAAAAATCAAATTCACTAGTTACTGTATATATTCACAAAAATCAATACAATTAATTGACTTGAAAAAATATAAACTAATGAATATAATAATAAAAAAACACCCCTCTCCCCCTATAAATACCATCCCTCACCACCCCTTATCTTCACACATTACAACCATTGTAGCTTGTCAATATTCTTATTGATTCCCTTAAAAATCCTATTCCCTATGTATATGTTATGCTGGTCTCAACAAAATTCCAATTACATGTTCCATAAGGGGTTTTTCAAGGAGGTGATATTCAAGAGTTAGATTTCTCAAACAATCTCTTTTAATTCATTTCTTATTATTCCATATCATCACCTCCATCCATAAGAACCTAATAAATAAAGTATAATTTACATACTATAATGTTATATTTCTAATGGAATATATTCTATCCACCCATTTTCTCATCTCCTATTATTCAAAGAAACAAAACTACTGTCCAAATATGGTGGTTTACCGTCACCATCGATAATGATTTTTATTATTCCATTAACACCTTAATGGAGTGTCATAAAACCATTATAATGGTTAATTTTTTTAATATATATTACAACATTTTTCTTGTTATAAAACTAATATATAGACATAATATTTAATAAAATGATAGTTGTTTGTTAAAACAACCAAAATAAACTATTCATTTCTCATTAAAGTTTTATCAAATGAATCATCATCATATAGAAAAAATCATATATAGGACCATTTAAAATTATGGAATTATATTAAAACCATTTCTATTCACATCTGGAGGTTTTATAACATTTGACAAGAAATCTAATAATTATACTCAAGGTAACCAACCACAAAACCACGAAACTAACACTTCTGGAACACACATATTAAACATTATAACTCATTAAAATGGCCACAAATGATTTTAATAAAATTATAATAAATAAAATATACAATAAAGTGGTTATAAATTAAATTATTAATTAATCTATTTTGATTATCTAGGGAATTATGTCCAAGTGCATAACGCATTATGTCATAAGGTATGTGATCTCTATGAACCTCTAAATTACCTTTGAGTTATGAATTTTATCTATTTACACCAATGTATTTCTTCATTGTTCTTATATAATTATTATAATTTATTTTTGTAGGTTTAATTTTATTATTCAGATCAATTCATCCTTTATTTATGGGGAAATACATGTTTTTAAAGGTTCCCTTCTCAATTCCTCCCAATAAGCAATCCCAATTAAAGGGAGCTTCTCCATTTCTTACAAATTTTCATGCAAAATCCATAAACTATTTTAAGGCACCAATATTTTCATAAATCAATAATTTTATCATGTAACACTATCATATATAAACTATGGTTTTAGGAAAACAATTATGCATATATCCTCTTTAAAGATTCTTTATTCTTTTCCCTAAAACCTTGTTAAAGAGACACATTTCCAAAGCTAGATAAAAACTCTTCTTACACGTTTTCACTTTAGTGGGACATAATTTACCATGTTATATATTTATTTTTCATTATGAATGTAAACATATAATATAAATAAATTATTTCATTGATACCATTATGATAAATCCATTGATTATGCCTTATTACATGATTACGATACCCATTTCTTTTCATGGGTAACCCTTATGTTTATTCATTATGATTGATTCATTATGTGGAAAAAATATGCATGAACATTTGATCATGGGTGATACCATATAGTACTCATATTCATTGATTAATTTCTAGCCTCATGAGGCATCATGTATGGGATTATGGAGTAAACATAACCCATTACGGGACTTTGTCCACCATGTGATATAGTCTTATTAATTAGCATTGAATCATGTTTATGTTATGTTATATATTGCTTAAAAATTCCAATTTTTAAATGATAATATGATTCAATGACCTATATTTTATGTTTCCACATGTTTATTCAAGATCCATGCATTTTATGTTATCATGTTATGCCTTCTGACTCAGGTTCTATGATTTATTCCCATGTTTATTCCCATGATGGGATTTTTAGCTCGTCACATTTTGTCTATGTATTTTCCAGGTTATCCTAAATAGGTGTAGGATCTAAAAGGAAGTTTGGAGATCACAATGAAAATTATTTATAAGATTATTTATTCTTTTTTTATGATTTCTAATTATGTGCCTAGTCTTCTAGTAACACTAGACTTATCGATCATTGATTTTTATCTTGTGCATAATTATGATTATAAATCATATAAAAATATGTTTCAAAGGATAGTGTCTCTATTATTCACACCATTTTATATGATCCATGTATTCTAGGAATACTAGATATTTTCCTAGAACATTAATAAGGGATTGATCAGTAAATAATCATATTGGAAGTCTCACCATAACAAAGATATGTCAGTTAGTTACCATTATAATACATAAACATTCCCTATTTAATATCTTCATTAATATACCTATGTATACTTTTGACATAATCCTTATTATGGAATGTATTTCATAATATGTTTCACAAATTTATTGTAATGTTAAAGAAGTTATGATTAAAAAAGATGATGTATATTTCGTTATCTTTAGAGGAGAGACTTCATTCTCTGAGTCATGTCTCGATCTACCCCCAGTAGCTCTTCTAAATTAGATTCATTGGGAATAATAGTTTACACAATATATGAATGGAAAATGTAATAATCAAATTGATGATGTAACTATTGTATATGGATACATTGATTTATTTCTAGAGAAATTACTGATACATCCACTAGAGCATGAAGTTGAATTTTCTAATGATTTAATCCATAATAATAGACCTATATCAATGAATCCCCATTGAATGAACACTATTGAAGCAATGGATTTCAATAAAAAATTAAAGGAGTTTTTTGATAGTGATTTATATTCCTTAGTATTTTCTATTGGGAGCCTCTATTATTTTTGTGAATAAGAATGATAGATATATGAGGTTTTTTATTGATTATATGGGAAATTAATTCTATTACGATAAATAACAAGTATCCTCTACCTCACATTGATTATTTATTTGTTCAAATTTATAGAGTTTAATATTTTCCCTATACTTACCTTCATTTTTGGTATCATTAATTCTGAGTAGAGAATAAATATATTCCAAATACATATTTTTAATGAGTTAGGGACATTAAAAGATCATAATAATGCTATTTGGATTAACTAATGAACCCTCTTTCATCATGGATTTAATGAACATATTATTCAAGGAATATCTTGATATTTTTTGGTATTTATTAGTGATATATTGGTGTTGTAAAATAGTTATGAGGACTATGATAATCACTCGAGTATAATTCTAGAGAGTCTTAGAAGAAAAGCGTTACATGGGAAATATAAAAAGTGTGAATTATGGGTTCAAAAAGTTTCTTTTCCTATCTATATTTCCTCTAAGCATGGAATATTAGTTTATAATGCGAATAAAAAGGTAGTCCATGATGGAATAAATCAAAAAACATAACCAAGGTACACAATTTCATTTTTTTAGAAAGATACTTTTGGAGATTTATTCAAAATTTTATCTGATCAACTATCCCATTAACCAAGGTCACTGATAAATGGGTTATGTTTGTATGGATAGTGTAATGTGAAGAATGATATGAAGAGTTTAAGAGAATATTGTAGAATAATATTATTTTGAATCTACCATTAGGAAATGATATATTTGTAATACATAGCGATGAAACAATAAAGAAAATTTGTTGTTTCCATATACAAAATGATAAGGTTTCTTCATATTCATCAAGGTATTTTAATATTAGTGAAAAAATATCCATCCCATGATCTTGAGTTGGAAATAATACTATTTTATTTGAAGATATTGAGAAATTATATCTATGAAGAAGGTTTGGAGATATACACAGATCACCCGAGTTATAAATACATATTTTCCTAGAAAGGTCTTAATGAGAGGCAAAAGAGACATCCTGAGATACTCAACGATTATGATTTTACATTAAAATACCAACCAGGAAAGGAAACTAAGTTAGAAGATGAATTTATCTAGAATGATCATGGAGACATTTTTAAAATTAGGGTCAATAGGGATCCCCTGTTCATAGATTTAGTAAATATGGATCTAGGAATTATTAAGGAAGGGGAAACATCTCTATTTTTTAAAATTATTTCCAAACCATTATTATTATAAAAGATAAAATGTTCTCATATTGATGATGTGGATTTTTAAATGAATATTAAATATATAAATGATGAGAAATTTATATACTTATTTTGGGTTGATGGAATTTTGAAATTTGGAAAGGAAATACGTTTCTCATCTATACATGTGATGAAAAGAGAACTTTAGCACAATTATCATATCACAAATTTATATATACAACCCAATATCCCAATATTTATAGATACTTTTAGTACCACTTTTTTCTAATAATATAAATTTGGAAATTTCTAATTACGTGTTAATATGTTTGGTTATCCTATAGGTGGAGGATGATAGATATCATCCTAGATGAGTCATACAACCTATACCCCTAGTAATGTGGAAATGAGAATACATTATAATGGATTTTTTTTCACTGGACTACCACAGACTCTTAGAATGAATTATGAAATATGGGTTATTAGTGTCTAACTTACCAAATCACAACCTTTTCTTTTTATAAGTGAATATTTACCTCTAGAGAACCTTTATGACACTATATTAATGGATATGTAGAACTTCATGGAACACCTCTTTAAATTGTTTCAGATCGTGATCCACACTATACATCAAAATTCCAGAAAAATATTTAGAAGGATATTGATATGAAGATTCCTTTTAGTAACATGTATCACCCTTAAACCGATGGAATGTATGAATGGACTATTTAAACACTATAGGAAATGTTCAGGTTGTGATCTCTTGACTTTCAAGGTATATGAGATCCATAGTTACCTTTGGAAAAGTCTTCCTATAACAAAAGATTCCATTCAATTATTGAAATGGAACCTTATAATGAATTATATGAAAAGTGATTTCATAATCTAACTAATTTTCATTAATTTGTAATAATGAATCTTTTACATCTTGAATATGTAGAGGAGATGAAAAAAAAGATAATGACTTTTCAAACACATATCAAAGAATCTAAAAGAAGTAAAAAGAACTATGATGATAATTGAAAGAATGATTTGGAATTTCATGTAGGAGATCATGTTTTCTTGAAGGTACCTCCATAGATGGGTGTTATAAGGTTTTTATGAAAGGGAAATTTATCCCTAGGTATATAAGACATTTTGAAATCCTAGAATGAATTAGAGCCATGGTTTACCATTTGTAAATTCCACCAACACTCTCTAAAGTAAATGATGTGTTCCATATATCATAAAGGAAGTAAATTCTAGTCCCAAAACATGATATCAACTATAAAGAATTAAAATTGGATCCTAATATATCTTACCATTAAATAAAAATCCATATTCTGGATAATATATAACAAGTGTTGAGGAATCATAAGACTTCACTGGTAAAGGTACTATGAAGAAATCATAAGATATAAGAGGTGACGTGGGGACTTGAAGTAGTTATGAGGAAGAACTACCCAAATAATTTCCAAGGTAAAATTATAAAAATTTTGAGGTGGAAAGTTCTTAATGTAGGGATTAATGTTACACTATGATACATTAAAATACATTTCTTTTTGAAATTTAATCTCTTCAATAGCTTGTGATACACACAACCCCAAGACTAATGAAACCATAAAATTGTATACAATTTTAACATATCTGTTAAATTAGTGAGTATGAATAAAATTGACTAAATTATGAAAAATATAGGGTTCATAAATATATACATAAGAAATAAAAATTTGGTAAATGAAAAAGAATAGTTTTTGTAAAAAAGTATTTTTTTCCTAAAAAGTGGGTTTATTGCATTTTGTAAACATATTTTAACCTTATCTATTACAACTTTTAGAAAATGTATTTGAAAAAATGAAAATATTTTTTAAAATTAACATATAAAAATTATCTTATAGTGAATTTTTGATAATTTTCAATATAGTTTAATATTCCAATGAATATTAAAAAATACTAATTTATATTGAAAACTGCTATTTAATTTATAGCATCTACAATGTTACATTAAAAAAAAAATTATAATTAAAACCAATTAAATTTTATTATTATTAATCCAATTTATTTCATTTTAATAAATTTTATGTTTAATTTTTATATAATAATGTGTTATACTTATGAAAAAATTTCTTTGGAAACCTACCTTTTTGTCATGTCTATTGGTTTAATTTAAAATTAAATTCCACCCCTTACAATAATTTTAATTTTAAAAAATTAATTATATATATAAAATAATAATAATTAATATTATTTAATATGTTCAACATTATTTTTGTTCATAATTAATTGTTAAAATAGTAAAAATTTATTCAAATGGTTAAGGTTAAAATAGGTTTATTGGGGTTAATATAAACATATAAGGGATAAAATGTCCTAGAATCATTTCTAATACCTATTATATGGAAGAATTTTTAAGGTACTTCATATAAGGTTCTATAATTATTCTTTTTTTATTCTATTGTCTTAGAATTTACATGGAATTATTTGAAAACATTGAAAAATTAAAAGTGTGCCTCCCATCTCAATTATTAAAGGGCAACCACTATCCTCTCATATCCAAACATCCAAAGATTTTTTTTCAGTAAATTACTTCCAAATTACCTTAAAAAAATAAATAAATTTTAAATAGAGTCATTATTATTATTATAAAACATTTCTAGGAAGGTTTTAGGTAAAAACATAAAGAGGTCCTATGAAGAAACGGTATAGTTCTTAACCATGAGTCTGCATTTTACTTATCCATTTACCTCCCTCTAGTCTACTCCAAATATGATAAAATCATTTTAATTTTATATGACATATAAATATATAGTGTTATGATAATGGAATAACCAATATATAAACCCACTACCATCAAATGAGAAACAATACTATCAATCATGTGTACGACAGACTACAACCTCGTGAATCGATGTTATTCGCTTTCCATCGCCACCACTAATAGATGGATATAATAATATATTTAATATATATATATATATATATATATATATATATTATTTTTGAAAAATATTCATATGAAATTTTAATATAAAATATACCTTCTTACCTTCAAATCTTCTAGAAAACGACAACGTTTCTTATGCATGCGTGTCGACTACCACCTCCACATAATGATGTGATACGTTATTCATTTAATTTTGTTATGGATAGTAATATATATTGATTAAATATATATATATATATTTATACAATATATATTATATAATAATTATTCTTTAATGTAGAAGTATTATTTTTCTTTCTTTCGTTCCATCCATTAAAAAATGGAAGCAACATTCATGCTTATGTACATCCTACCATCTCCCTGAATGGTTTAATTCATTTTTATATCCAACTTTTATGAGTTTTTATAAATAAAAACAAAATTAATTTATATTATATTTATATCATTATTAAAAAAATTTATATTATGGAACCATGATCAATGTATAATGACTAAAACTACTCAACCAAAAGAAACTTAAAAAACGAAGCTCTTATCACCCAGAATAGTGTTTTAATAAATAATTTCTAATTAACAGGTGATACAAACATATTGGTAAATAATATTTAGTAGGTTATATATAATTATAGTTTTAATATATTTAAAATAAATCTATATGTATTATATAGAAGGTTAGTATACGTGTAAAGGAAATTGTATGTGAGGTAATGGTTTCTCATCTCACTTTTACTTTTAGGAAACATATGCCATATTCACCACTTATTTCTTTTGTGTGGTGTATATAATACCGATTTTATATGTTATGTCATTAATATCTTTAAATTAATGTTATTTAATGTTTGATTTGAAGTTATTTATTTAATGGGGGTTATTATTTAAAAGTTACCAAATTTTTAAGGGATTATTTCACAATCTCAACATTATTCATGATTGTTTATGTTTAAGTATCCCTTAAGAGAAATATTGGGTATTTATATCTTAATATATATATATATATACTATTATATGTTTTTTATTCATTAAAATTCCATGTAATAGTATTATTTTACTCTATTTGGTGCAGAAAATGATTCTGAAAATGTTTTTAAGAAAATATGGCATTATTTCTCTCTTTGATCGAAAATAAGTTCTCTTCAATGAACATTTTTTCTAAAAATGTTTAAAAAATATTTGAAATATTATACTATGATTGTTAAAATTAATTTTTATTCATGATTATCTTCTATTAGAAAATTAAAATAAAACTTCTTTTCATTTTCTGAATGATGTACTTTTGGATTTTTACATAAAATGTGAAAGGAATATTTGTTTTAACAAACACTACTTGAACAAAATTTTCTATAGTAGTGACCACCAAATATTTGGAATAATCCTTTATTTTTTATCAATTCTATTTTAAAAGAAATTGTTTTTCCTAATAATATGCTACTTTTTATTTTTAAAATTCAATTTTCAAAGTGAAAAGGATATTTTCCCCAGGAATCTTTTAATGAAAATTTTAGGGTATTTCTATTCACCAATGAAAATAACCCTTACTTATGATCCACTAGGGTTATGTTGTATAAATACCATCCTTATCATTTATTTGGATTGTTTATTATCAGTTTGAATGAGGTATTAATGTTTTGACACCATTCTTCGTATTACTCTAAATGGTCTATGATTATATTTATTTATTGAGAAAAATATTTACATTTGACATGTTATTTTGAAACCATTAGATATATTATAGTTTCATTGATACAAACAATAAACAACCCAACCTAGTAACCTAGATTAGGTGGTTAAATTATTACACTTTCACTATATATAGGTAATCATATCCCAAAGGACCAAATAATTTATTAGGCTTGGAAAAATATAAAAATACATGAATCTCATATTAAAATTGAAATAATAGACTACAAAATATAATCTTTATTAAGAACACCATTATTATATTTATCACATCTCGATATATCAATCATAATATACCTCTTAGAATCCTTGGTAAATGAAATATAAGAAAAGGGTGAGGTCATATTCTTAGTAAGGTTTTTCATATAGTAGAAGATACAATGAATACATATGGAAAAATTTATATTGAAAGGTATATATAATAAAACATGTTCTATTTAATCAATAACTTGATCATGAAGAATAATATTATTGGAATAAATAATGATCAAATAATTCCATATAAGTAATCAAAAGGGATTGAAACTTATCCAAATATATCATAACTAAACAAATAATCACACATGAATCAATAAGTAATCTCATAATAAGGAAATTCATAATTATTGATATCATAACCATACCTTCAAAGCATCATACCTAGACATCATTCATAAATGGGTAAGGCCTAGTCCAAATACCCAATATATTTATCAAATGAAAACGATCAATGCATCGAGGGGTTATAGTGCACCTCGACCATCACACACTATGTTAATTATATTCTTCATATGAATGGGGTGAATCATAATCAACATATACATTTGTATTGAGAAATGAGAATACAAAATTTTAATAACTTCCCTGGTCTATAAATATTATCATAAACCATCCAGATTAATATGCATAATGGAATCAAAATAGTACATACCCTTTTAAACTGATCATAATCCTTATAGATAAATAAAAATTATTGTACCATTACAAAATATCCATATAATAAGATTCAATAAAATATGTTGGAAGAGATATTAATACTATGAAATGATCACTAGAATATTTTATAAGGAGAATATCCTTTTCACCTTGAAAATCACATTTTAAATAAAAAAAACTCCAAAATATTAGGAAAAATATTTTATATGAAAATAATCATGGAAACAATTAGTTGATTATTAAATTAAATTAGTGGTAAGGATGGAATATAATTATATACATTTTGTTAATAAAACATTCTATTCTCACTTTTGTAAGAAGATAAAAAAGAACCTCATTCGGAAAACTACTCAAATATTACATTTAATTTTATTTAAAAATTAAAACATGGGTAAAAATTAATTTTAACAATCAGTAGATAATATTAAAAACATTTTTGAAAATTTTGTTTAGAAAACATGGACATGTAATAGAAAGATTCCCGAACGAGTTGAAAAACATGCTAGTTTTCTTTTAAATCATTATTTTGGAGTCTTGAATACTCAAAGATATGAATTAGAAAGGAAATATTTAAATTAATAGGAATAACCAGATGGGAATAAGTTATATTCAGTTCTTAATATAAAAATAGAATGTTTTCCCCAATAGTGGCATAATCCTAAACAATCTTGAATAATGATAAGATTGTGAAATACAACCTTAACTCAGGCACTATTTCCTTTGTATAGGTTCAATCCTACTTCATAATAAATAATTATTCATTATAAATATATCAACAAACAAAAATCATATATATTAGATCAGACATGATTAACTTATAACTTTTGATCACTATTTTATTAACAATTCTTTATTGAAATCACATTTCTGGGTGATAACTACTTCATATTTTATATATGTTTTGGTTTTGTAGTCTCAGTTCTTATATATTGATCAAGAATAAATCATAAAAAAATATTCTTAAAAATAATATAAATATTATATATATTCATTATATATGTATTTTTAATTATATATAAATGTTAGATAGAAAAATAACTTTCATATTTCATGGATATGGTAGGTCGTACGTATGCACGGACACTATTTACATTTTTTAACGAAAGGACAAAAGAAAGGTAAATAATATATCAGCTTTAAAAATAATTACTATATCATATATATCATTATAATTCATTAAATATATCCTTATTACTATCCATTTTAGAATAAAATGAAAAACGAATCACATCGCTACGTAAAGACAGTAGTACAATCATACACAAATGTGACATTATCATTTTCAAATGATTTTGAAGACAATAAGGTATACGGGATATTATAATTTTTTAGGTGTAATTATTTAAAAATAATAATATAAATATATTAAAATTTTCTTTTCATCCATATATGAGAGGAAGTGATAGAAAATGAATTACATCGGTTCGTGAGGCAGTAATCCATCGTACACATGATTGATAGTTTTGTTTACCATTTAATGGATGTGTGGATTGATTTATGTTATTACATAAAAATAATAAAATATTAGTATATTTAATAAACTATTGTTATTATTTTGGCATATATTGAGAATATGTTATTGGGGAGTAGAAAAAATAAAACAATGATTTATGGTCAAGAACTATATATCTTCTTTGGAGAACATATTTATGATTATAACTAAATACATTATAGAATGGTTTATGATAAAAAGGTAATCTAGGACATGAATAGGGGTTTAAGGAAGGTATTTGGACCATTCTTGACTGTATAAAAGGGATATTTTATATTGGAGAGGAGAGGAGATGGGGTTCCCTTTTTAAGTGAAGGAAGAAAACAATTGGAATTTTTGAAAAGTATAAATTATACATTTTTTTTCAAACACAAAATAGACCCCAAATGAAAAATTCCTAGAAATAATTAGATATATGTTATAAATAATATCATCCAATAAGAATTTTATAATTTTCTTGGTCATTTTAAACCTTATCATTTTAGTTTAACTCTATGGTAACCTCATTTTAACCTTAACCATAATAATTAATCATTAGTATTTTACTAATCATTATGAAAAAAATTATGCTAAAATTATTAAATAATAATAATTATGAATATTCCAAATATTTAATATATTTTATAAAATTGAAATCAGAGAAGTGGGTGAATTTAATTTAAAATTATACATATAGATGTGATGAAAAAGTGGTTTTCCAATGAAATGTTTTCTTAAGTATAAAATGTATTTATTTAAAAATTTATCCTTAAATTTATTAAAACATACTAAATTATATTAATAAAAATATAAAGAAATTAATTCTACTATTAACCCATTTTTAGAATAAATATATCTTTTTAAATACTTTAAATTAAAACAGACTTTTCAATAAAAATAAGTATCTATCACTGTCCATTGAAAAATTAACCTTTTCAGAAAATTATAAAAAATTCACAATAAGATAATTTTGAAAAACTAATTTCTAAAATTATGTCCATTTTCTTTAAAATTAATTTTCTAAAATTGTTAAAAAATAATTTTAATATTACTTCTCAATACATGTAGAAACCTTTTTAAAATAAATACTATTTTTATAAGAAAACATTTATTTTTTGTTAAAATGGTTCTTATTTTTATCAATTAATAACTAAAAATTCCTTTATACACATGTAAACAATATAAGTTTCATCATTTAGTTATTCGTATTCATAATAAAAAATTTAATGTATATGTTATAATGGTACATTATTTTACAGTTTTTAGCCACATGGTTGTATGTATGAAAAGCTATCGATGAGGTTATATTTAAAAAATAAATATATCATTAAACTTATAAATATTTTTTGAATTTTTAAGAATTTATGTCTTCATTTATGAACTAGATATGATTTACAGAAAACATAATGGGTTTATGTGTTTATGATTAATCATAAATGTATTGTCTCGAACCTTCTTGCCTGTTACTTTGCTGGAATTCAAGTGTTGAAGGTGTTTAGGGAGGTTCTGAGGTGTTATGGAAGAGAATATAATTTCCAATGCCTATTTTTTTAGAGAAACACATTGGTCATTGGAGGATTCACTGTAAATATAATGATGTAGTGTAGGGGAGATAACTGCACATAAAGAGAGGTTGTAGGTGTTATTGTGGCAACTTCCTTTTTTATAGTTGCTATGACATGTAGAACTGACTATGAAAAAGTGGAATGGGGTCGGTTTTTAGTATTTCTTGAATACTTAGAAAGGATTTGAAAAGGTATAATGGATGTTCTGTAGAGTTATGGGGGGTATTTTTCAAGGGGTCTGTTGATTTCAGGGTGCCTATATCATGTAGCAGGGGGTTGTGGCATAGCCCTATCAGATTGTCAAGGGACTAAAGTGATGTGGTCTTGGCTACATCATGGTCTCCAACACTATTTATTGGATCTATTACATGTAAATAGCCATGTATCATGGAGGTTTGTTTGACTATAAGGATGACTGTGTGGTGAGTGTTCTTGTGTCATGGCCCCTTATGATTTCATTCATTGTGTGGTGTGGTCTTATCACTTTTACCATGGTCATAAAAATTACTATTTGGGTATAAATTGTAGAACGTATTTTAACCCCCTCACAATTCCTTTGTTTCTCTTATTTTTTCTCTAATCTATGTGCTTCTGTGGTTCACTTTCAACCCCATTTTTGTGTATTTCTATCACATCATTAGAGAATCGTTCTTTATTGATTAAGATGAGCGTCCTTCTTTTTATGCCCTATTTTCTCCTTATTTATTTCCTAGTAAGGTGCGGCCAAGGGTAAACTAATAGTTTTGTTTTGTTTTTATAATATGTATTATGGTTTGATGTGTTCTAGGATGAAGAGGTGATGTACCTCGTAGTATTATTTGGTGGTGGCTTTGATCTTGTTCTAAAGTTGGGAAGCGGATCAGAATGCTCTGTTTGAACATGGGGACCCTTCGTTTCACACATAGTGTATCATGCAGGAAAGTTATACACTTTTTATCTCTTGGTTATATGGTCACAACCAAATTGATAATGATAAATTAACTTGTTTAATTGAAACTGAAGGGAATGGGAATGATTTTCATGTTTTCACAACTTTATGAGATTGTGATATAGGTATTTTATCCATTCTTTTTGAACCTTTAAAAATAACGCACAATGGTAGCCTTTATTATTCCAATTTAATATGTGTTGTGAAGCCTTTGATGTGCGATTATTTTGACACCACATTAAATAAATGGTTAACCATTAATTCTCATCTAATAAATTGGTTTCACTTGGATATATGGATTATGTAAGAATGATTTGAAAATATAAAATACAAAGTAATGGATACCCCATTGAATGTATTTGAAAAATGTTATGTCGATGTGGTGTGTGGATTTCTATCCATGTTATGGGGGTCATGATTCTGGGTGATGTGCATTTGTGATATTAGGGTGAACATAATTAGAGGTGCGATTGTCCTATGAGGGGGTGTTGATGTAAATGAGGTGTAAATGGGTTTTTTTGGCTTGGTAAGGGGTGAGGAAAGGGTTGTTTTTTGTATTATTTTGTGTGGTTCTAGTTTACTTAGTGGTATTTGAATTAAATGATAATGTTAAAATTGAAATGGAATGAGATGGTTTTGTAAATGGGATGGATTTTGGTTAAGGATTAATGAGAAATAATGGGTTGTAAAATTAATTGGATAAATGGATGTAATTGGTTGGTACCATTAATCTAGAAATTGTCAAAAACTGGAGAAGATAATGAAATGTAAATGTGGATTCTTCCTTGTTGTGTGGTGCTGTGCGTTTAGTGTTGTCAATGAAAGTGGAGGTGTTGTGAGGTTTTGGGTGATGTATTGAGAAGGTTAGTTCTTTGATGAGAACCCATAGGTTTGGGTTTAGTTATAGATATATATATAGACACATTTTTTATATTCTTTATAATATCTATACGCATACCAATGATATTGAGCACTATGTGACGACACCCATATATGCATATATGGGGGAGTTTTTTTGAATATCCTCGTAGTGAGGATGGATGGATAACTACCCCCATATTTCATGATCTCTCTTATAGTCATGGTTTTTATGCATGGGTTGTGATGGATTTAAGTCAAAAGTACAGTAATTTTCATGAACCGTCCCCCGAGGCCCATGCCGTGACTAACCCTAAGCCCGCCTTCCATAGGTCAGGGGCTGGCGACTAGCACCAAGGCATATTCCCTTAAACTGGGAAGACATTGCCTTTATAAACTACAAGCACGTGTAACCAAGCACATAATAAGATATAAAACACCAAGTAAAACTATATAACAAAAGAGTGCTTAATGTAAAAGGGGTCAGACTACAAGCCCAATAGTAAAGTACAAGAAACTGAAAGTACAAGTACAACTGAAGAAAAAGGAGAACAACTGCTGGTCGTCCTCCGAGGTTCCCACCTGAAGGGTAGATACATATCACCTCCACAACACTCCTTGTCTGTCCACCCCCTCCGTGTACCGACTCGTCGTAAGGTCCGCCTCCGGGCACCGTCCAGTCTTGGTACTCTCAGCCTCAGTCAGTGCTTCCGTCATCTGCAACCAACACAACAAGGTGCAGGCATAGCCCGTGCAGGGGTGAGTATAACGATACTCAGTAGGGACCCCGAGACCCTTAAGGTCTCACAAAATCCAACAAGGATAAACCACAAAGTATGAAATCAATAGATAAACTTAATTAGGTATATGACCATACATATACCTAAGTTATAAAGTGATCCATCTCAATCATGAGGAAAACACAGAAAAATTGACTCCGCTAAATAGGGATTTTATTCTAGGGGTAGTATCAAGTAACATCCCCAGTCACATTGTCGAAAAATCAGCTGCTAGAGAACTCCTCCTCTATCGAGTACAATGGGTCTGCCTCAACACCAAGCACGCTTCCCACTAACCTTGGACTGCTGAGGTATGCTTCCTGTCGAGTACCGTGGATCTGCCGCATCACCAAGCATACTCCCCACCGTGGGTCTGCCGCATCACCAAGCACGCTCCCCCTCATAGCCTACTGAGGTACTCCTCCTGTCGAGTACCGTGGGTCTGCCGCGACACCAAGACACTTCCTACTGTGGGTCTATCGCGACACCAAGGCACTCCCCACTGGGCTAGTAGAGTCACTCTGAGTCAAAACGGTCAGCAGTCATTAGGTCTCAGCCAGCTACTAGGTCTCCGCACTACGCTCGCTCGTCTCTACGAGGATCCACTCCACGAGCTATTAGTTGATACTCTAACTATCACAAAGTCTCATGAAG
This sequence comes from Viscum album, assembly GCA_963277665.1. NCBI lineage: Eukaryota > Viridiplantae > Streptophyta > Magnoliopsida > Santalales > Viscaceae > Viscum > Viscum album. The sequence continues at coordinate 1,473,390,158 of OY728164.1, read as the reverse complement.
AAGTATCTCAAATGTACGCCTCATCATAGGGGTCTCAATGTAACAGATGATGCGTTAAATGGACGCCCGCTTTGTGAATTATTATCCTTTTAGTCCCGGGGGCCCGGTTGGATTCGTGCTCGATCCAATCCTGACTGTACCACAAATATACCCAAAACTCTAGTAGGGTATACTAAAAAGGACCATCTCGCTCCAAGAATTCCAGCGCCGCTGACGGTTCATCAAACGGACGTACGGTGCCAAAGATATGGCCGAAGTAGTGTAAGTGGATCGTAGTGGGCTCAGGTCCAGTCCGACCTGGTCGGACCGACCCGGCCTGACCTGGTTGGACTGACCCAGCCCAAACTAGTCGGACCGACCCGACTTGACCTAATCTAGGCCGAACTGGTTCGGGTCGACCCGACATGACCTGTTGGGTCTGCCGCGAGGGTGCGGACCGACCGTGGGTCGGCGCGAGGGTGGTTTGGCCCGGAGGGGGCCGCATGGGCGGCTCGGCCCGGAGGGTTCCACGAGGATGGATCGGCCCAAGGCGTGGGGCTGGTTCGGCTTGGAGGTCCGCGGGGGCATGGCTCAGGGCACCTTGGCCTGGGGGCTGTGGTGGCGCGGCCGGGGCCAGTTCGGCCGGAGGATGGCGCGACCAGGGATGGTTTGGCTGGGAGGCTAGAGAGGTCGGGGTGGCGCGACCAGCAGATGGCACGGCCAGGGCAGCACGAACGAGAGGCCGAGGTGGCTGGGGCGCAGCGTGGCTCAGGGACAATTCAGCTGGCGGCAGCACGGGGCCGGTTCGGTCGGGAGACCGGGGCGACCGGGGCGCGGCGCGACTCAGGGACGGTTCGGACGGCTGTGGCGCAGGGCTGGTTTGGCCAGGAGACCGGGGTGCCGTGGGGGCGGTGCGAGTCACGGAGGCCGCGGGTGGCGGCTTCTTTTCCCTCGTCGCATTTGTCACCTTCCTCTGTTTTAAAGAACATTTCAAATTAACACAAGGGTTACAGAGAGGACGGGTCATGTTAGTTTGGCCCGCACTCTCCGCTTTAGACTGGTAGCAATAGGTTCACAAGAACAAAGCACATCAATCCCTCATGCAAAGATTCTTACCAACCTACAAAAGAAAAGAAGGGGGTGTACTTGTGAAGTGATAAAAACAACATTAAACCCCTACCTTGTTAGTTATTGTTTGAAACTAGCACGTGGATGCGGATGTTGATTCATTGTAGACGAACACGTCCTACGTCGAAGGAAGTTCCAAGGAAGAAGGTCGAAATTGAGGTCGTTCTTTGTAGTCGAATGCATTCCACGTCAGCATTCTTCGTCGGTGGAGCATTCTTCATTTGTGGAGCATTCTTCATTGGGAGCTTCTCCCAAGTTCCTCCTCTCCCCAAATCCACCCAAAATGAAAAGGCAGCCCAAGATAATAGATTATAATATCTATTAAGTCGTTTTCATAATATTCAAAATGGTTTAATTGATTAAGGGGGAGTTGGAACAATTAAAAGGTGCATTGGCACAATTAAAAATTGTGGAGGTGTTGAAGAGGCTCCCCCCATATTTATTAGAGAGTACAGGGTTTCTCCCAATTAAAGGGGGGTTTCAAGGGGGTTTAATCCCGAGTGGTCCCCACCACCATAACCTCTCATGGGAGGTTAAGGTCTGATGGTCCCCACTTCCAACTTCCACATGGAGGTTTAGTTCCGATGGACCCCATCTCCCAACACCCACATGGGTGTTGCAAATAAAAAAAATAAAAATGTCACACACTTTTATTTTTATTTTATTCTTACACGAAAAACCTAAAAACTATCTTTCACTCTCGACCCACTACCGTCAAGAAGAAAGTATCCTTAAGAAAATACCAGTGCTGCGAGTTCAACGGTGCCCTCAGATTTCAATTCTGAGCGCTGGTTTATAAGTTAGGAAAACCCACTCACACGTTTACTGAACGTACCTGAAAAAAAGTTCATAAATTCATTCTAGGCACTCTGGGCCTCGGAATCACGCTCCGTCAATTTTCGCAGACTCGTAAAATTCCCATTTATTTTAAAAAAAATTTATATGGAAATTATGGGTCTTTACATTCTCCCCACCTCAGGGCTCTACGTCCCCGTAAGACACAACTCAATCTAGGTAAACTAGTGGGGGTACTGAGCACACATCTGAGCCTCCCGCTCCCATGTGCTATCCTGGAGGTTCCCGTGCTGCCAGTGAACGCGCACCAGAGGTATCGACCATCCACAAAGGACCCGCTTCTATTGATCCTCAATCTCTACTAGAACATCCATAAAAGTCTCCCCATCGTCGACGTCCATCTCACCATGGTCGATGATGTGAGAATGGTCATGCTCGTATCTCCTCAGCTGGGATACGTGGAAGACGTCATGAACCCGGTGCAACTGAGGTGGAAGAGATAAGCGGTATGACACCTCTCCAACTCTGCTGAAGACCTGAAAAGGTCCGATGAATCTTGGATATAATTTTCCACCTCGGCCAAATCTCCGTAGACCTCATCGGGGTGAGACCCATAAAAAGACGTGGTCGCTATCCTCAAACTCCAGAGGTCTCCGTCTTCTGTCGGCATAAGACTTATGCCTGCTCTATGCAGTCTTCATCCGCTCTTGGATGATCTGCACCTTCTCTATGGTATCCTGTACCATCTCTGGTCCCAATAGTGCTGACTCCCCTGGGTTAGTCCAGCACAAAGGTGATCTGCAAGGTCGCCCGTACAACGCCTCAAAAGGTTCCATCCCAATGGTGGAGTGATTGCTGCTGTCGTATGAATACTCCACCAAAGGTAAGTGATCCTCCTAGATTTGAACAAAGTTGAGGACACAAGCACATAGCATGTCCTCGAGGGTCTGAATGGTTTGCTCAGTCTAGCCATCCGTCTGAGGATGGAAGGTAGTGCTTAAACGAAGCTGTGTCCCAAAAGCCTCCTGCAACCCCTTCCATAGCCGGGAAGTAAAACGTGTATAATGATCAGAGATAATTTTCGTGGGTACTCCATGTAGCCGCACAATCTCCTTCACATAGAGGCGTCCCATGCTCTCTACTGAACCATGCTCTTTGATCGGTAGAAAGTGGGCTGACTTGGTGAGTCGGTATACAATCACCCAAATCGAGTCATGACCTCTGGATGTACGTGGAAGTACTATTAAGAAATCCATGGATATCCCATACCACTTCCACTCTAGGAACTCTAAAGGCTGAACCAAGCCTTCTGGTACCTGATGCTCCGCCTTCACTTGCTAACAAGTGAGGCACCGAGAAACAAACTCTGCAACTGCTTTCTTTATTCCTGGCCACCAGTGTTGTCGTCAGATATCCTAGTACATCTTCACCACTCCTGGATGTACCACTAGAGGGGATGTGTGGAAATACCTCAACAATTCCTCCTGAAGTGACACTGGTACCATGGTATGTCCTCTGAAGAGGATGACGTGCTCCCTACCTTCAGAAAATCCATCAGGTGCCTATCCTGTGGATATCTGAGCATGTTGTGTCTCTCAGTCAGCCTCCCCACACTGCACCTCCCTGACTCGCTGAAGAAGTGGGGGAGTGATTGTAAGAGACTGTAAAAAAGATGCTCCATCTCTATCTACAAAGGATATCTGCAAAGCGGACAGCAGCTCTGTCGCCTCGCCTAGCAGCTGTATACCAGATCTCCTGTTGAGTGCATCTGCAACAACGTTCCCCTTCCCAAGAGTAGAGAGTATCTCTCAGTCATAGTCCTGGAGGAACTCAAGCCAACGTCACTGTCTCAGGTTTAGGTCCTTCTGAGATAAGATATACCTGAGACTCTTGTGATCAGAGTATATAGTAAAATGTTTGCCTATCAGAGAGTGCCACCACATATTCAAGGCGAAGACTACTGTTTCTAACTCCAGGTCATGGGTAGTGTAGTTCTTCTCATGCTGTCTCAGCTGTCATGAACCATATGCGATCCCTAATCGCTCCTGCATCAGGACGCATATGAGTCCAGTCCCTGATTCATTGTAGTAAACTACATACCCTATGCCCTCCTCTGGAAGCCTCAAGATGGGGGCACTATTTAGCCTCTTCCTCAGCTCCTAAAAAATCCACTGGAATTTATTCGACCAAACGAAGGGTTTCCCCTTCTTCGTCAAGGATGATAGTGGTGCTACAACTCTAGAGAAATCTGGTACAAACCTCCGGTAATATCCATCCAAACCCAGGAAACTCCGTACCTCAGTAACACTCTTGGGTGGATCCCAAGAAAGTACTGCCTCAATCTTCATTGTATCCACTGCAACTCTAGCCTCCGATATGGCATGTCCCAGGAAGTGAACCTCTCGGATCTAGAACTGGCACTTTGAGAGCTTACCATAAAACTGGTGCTCTCAGAGTGTGTCCAGTACTACCTGAAAATGATAGGCATGATCCTACTCAGTAGCCGAGTAGATCAGAATTTTGTTGATGAATACCACTACAAAGTAATCAAGGTAAAGCTAAAAGATCTTGTTCATGAGTCCCATGAACATTGCTGGAGTGTTTGTTATGCCGAATGGAATAACCAAGAACTCATAATGGCTGTATCGACATATGAAGGCTGTCTTCTGCACATCCTCATCTTGTACTCTGAGCTGGTGATAACCTGATCTGAGGTATATCTTCGAGAACCACCGTGCTCCCTTCAACTAATCAAAGAGGTCTTAAATCCTTGGGAGCAGGTACTTGTTCTTCACAGTCACCTGGTTCAGGTGCAGATAGTCAACACAAAGCCTCAAGATCCCATCTGCCTTCTTGGCAAACAGAATCGGGGCTGCCCAAGGAGAAACACTGGGTTGGATGAATCCCTTCCCCTACAAGTCCTCTAGCTATACCCACAGCTCACGAAGCTCCACGGGAGCCATCCAATATGCTGGTGTAGATATTAATGCTATCTCGGGGTACAAGTAAATGTAAAATCCCACCTCTTTGTGAGGAGGTAGACCTGGAACATCATCAGGGAAAACATCCGCGTACTGGTCCACCACTACAGGACTACTCAGACTCTCCACATTAATAGCTCTGAGGGTAAGGCTAGACAACTGATGAGTGATCGGCTGCACTCTCCTCTAGGTAAGTATATCCTGCACTACAAAGGATCCCTTCTCACTAGTGAAGGTAAACCTGGTCCCATCCATGCGGACACACCACCCTTTGCGCCTAATACAGTCAATCTGAGCATGGAATGTAGATAGCCAATCCATACCCAAGATGACATCGTAAGGCCTCAACACTGCTACTAGGAGATCCCAGCTGAAGCTCTCACCTCCTAGAGTAATCTTGCACTGACGGCACTAATGCATAATCATCGAATTTTCTACTGTAGAAATCTCTAGCTGTAAGGATCGAGCCAACATCTCTGTTGGAATATCTGAGCTCTGAACGAGGGTGGTGGCAATAAAAGAATGACTGGAACCTATGTCTATAAGTACTACAACTATGTTGGAGTAGACACAGATCATACCTCGTATCATCTATGGAGCGCCGTGGTCGTAGGCCTCAGCTTCCTGGAACTGAGATCTACCCCGTCCACCTGCTCCCTATGGTCAGGGTGGGCCTCCTGGTGGTGGTGACGGTAATATCTTAAATCATCGCCCACCGCCAGCTGCACGACCAGCTCCTCTGCCATGTTTGCCTGCTCCTTACGGACCTCCGCGGTCGAATCTCTGTCTCTACCTGGGTGGTCCTTCGACCATCTTCTTATCATTCGAATGGCGTGTCGGACAGTCACGAGCCATGTGACCATGCCCGCCATATGTGAAACACTGCCCGCTCCTAGAATGTATGTCTCCGCTTCAGGTTCCCTGCAGAACCGATCCTGAGTCATGCAGTCATCCACATGTAGGTCTGGTCCTCTTGGACCTCTATGACATCTGCCTACTGCCAGCTACAGAAGACTCTGCTATGTGTTTTCTGGTGGTGGATATCGCTTCTGTAGACTACTTAGCAAGGAAACTCTCCACTAGGAGAGCTCTCTCTAACACCCCTACCTGCGTTGGGATGCTGAGTGAGATCACCGAAACCCTGATCTACCGCCTAAGTCCATTCTCAAAGGTCTGGGCCCTGAAGAATGGATCCCGAACCATATCTGTGGAGTAGCGTGAGAGGTTAGTGAACTTCGTTGAGTACTGAGCTACAGTTATGCTGCCCTGCTGCAGATGAAGAAGCCCCTGTATGCGCACTGCATGAAGAGTCATTGGAACAAACTCTGCCTGAAACAGGCTCTCGAAGTCTGCCAAGAGAAGCGTCACCTCGTCGTGGACCTGAAGCATCAAGCTACACCATCTACCCACTGCCGCCTATATAAGTCTAGTAGAAAGAATCACCATGAGATTGGATGGTGTCCCTACCAGTCGGAAAACTCTCACCATGACCTCTATCCAATCCTCAGCCGCCTACGGGTCCATCTCTCCCCTAAACCTGGGTGGCCTCTGGCGCTGGAACTCGTGAAACGCGCTCAAGCGGCGTGCACCATCTGCTGCTAGGGCTGGTGGCATCGGTGGCCCAACGGGGAGTGGTACCGCTGATGCCTCTACTAGAAAAGGGCCCTGCACCGAGGCCTCATCACTCGGTGGGCTATCTATGCATACAACTCTTGGAACTCTAGCCGACTGTCTGTGTGGAGGCATCCTGAACAGAAATAGGTGCGCTATGGTTAAAAAATTTATACCTAGTGAGCTGACCTGGTGAGCTGACTTAAAGAAAACTTTTGAAAACACACAAGCAATCAGTGTTTTCGTGCACTGAGTTAGAAATCAGAAGTCAGGGTCCTGGTGTATGGATACATCGGCCGCTGCACCAACACCGGACTCCCTGAACTGAAAAACGCACTCACTACAATTAACAATATTGCTTCATAGAAAAGATCAGAGTCCTAAGTTCTGTGGTAGAACCGACTCCTCTGATACCAATTTGTCACGATCCATCCCCCGGAGCCCGTGCCGTGACTAACCCCAATCCCGCCTTTCATAGGCCAGGGGGTGGTGACTAGCACCAAGGCGTATTACCTAAAACTGGGAAGACATTTCCTTTATAACCTGTAATCACACATAACCAAGCACACAAAAAGATATGAAACACCAAGTAAAACTGTATAACAAAAGAGTGCTGAATGTAAAAGGGGTCGGAATACAATCCCTACAGTAAAGTACAAGAAATTGAAAGTACAAGTACAACTGAAGAAAAAGGAGAACAACTGCTGGTCGTCCTTTGAGGTTCCTACCTAAAGGGTAGGTACAGATCGCCTCCACAACACTCCTCGTCTTTCCATCCCCTCCATGTACCGACTCATTATAAGGTCCACCTCTAGGCACTGCCCAGTCCTGGTACTCTCAGCCTCAGTCAGTGCTCTCCATCGTCTGCAACCAACACAACAAGGTGCGGGCATAGCCCGTGCAGGGGTGAGTATAACGATACTCAGTAGGGACCCCGAGACCCTCAAGGTCTCACAAAATCCAAAAAGGATAAACTGAAATGTATGAAATCAACAGATAAGCTTACTTAGGTATATTCCCATACATATACCTAAGTTATCAAGTGATCCATCTCAATCATGAGGAAAACACAGAAAAAATGACTCAGCTCAACCAGGATTTTATTCTAGGGGTAGAATCAAGTAACATCCCCAGTCACATTGTCAAAACCTTGGCTTCTAGAGAAATCCTCCTCTATCGAGTATAGTGGTCCTTCCAAGACACCAAGCGCACTTCCCACTAACCTTAGACTACTGATTTACTCCTCCTATCAAGTACCGTGGATCTTCCAGGTCACCAAGCGCACTCCCCATCGTGGGTATGCCGTGTCACCAAGCGCGCTCCCCCTCGTAGCCTAATGAGGTACTCCTACTGTCGAGTACCATGGGTCTTCCGCGATACCAAGGCTCTCCCCACTGTGGGTCTGCCACGATACCAAGGCGCTCCCCACTGGGCTAGTAGAGTCACTCCGAGTCAAATTAGTCAGCATTCTTCAGGTCTCAGCCAGCTACTAGGTCTCCACACTACGCTCACTCATCTCCAGGAGGATCCACTCCTCGAGCTACTGGTCGATACTCCAACTATCACAAAGTCCCATTAAGAAGTATCTCAAAGGTCCTCCTCCTCATAGGGGTCTCAACGTAATAGACAGCGCATCAAACGGATGCCCGGTCTATGAGTTATTAGCCTTTTAGTCCCGGGGGCCCGGTTGGATTCATGCTTGATACAATCATGACTGTACCGCAACTATACCCAAAACTCTAGTAGGGTGTACTAAAAAGGATTGTCTCACTCCAAGAATTCTAGCGCCGCTGACGGTTCGTCAAACGGACGTTCGGTGCCAAAGATATGGCCGAAGGAGCGTAAGTGGATCGTAGTGGGCCCGGGTCTGGTCCGACCCAGTCGGATTGACCTGGCCCAACCGAGTCTGGGCCGACCTAGTTTGGGTCTACCCGACATGACCTGTTGGGTCTGGCCTAGCTTGTTGGGTGGGCCAGCCCGTTGGGTTTGGCCCGGTCCGCTGGGCCCAGCCCAGCAGGCCGCGAGGGGCCGCAGAGAGCCATGAGGGCGTGGACCAACTGCGGGTCAGCGCGAGGGTGGTTAGGCCTAGAGGGCACCGCGTGGACGGCTTAGCCTGGAGGGCGCCACAAGGGTGGCTCGGCCTGGGGTGTGGGACCGGTTCAGCTCGGAGGGCCTCAGGGGCGTGGCTTGGGGCGGCTCGGCCCAGGGGCTGGGGCGGCGCGGTTGGGGCCAGTTCAACCAGCGGGTGGCGTGACCGGGGCTAGTTCGGCCGGGAGGCCGGAGTGGCCGGGGTGGCTCGGATGGCGGATGGCATGGCTAGGGAGGCTCGACCGGGAGTCCGGGGTGGCCGGGGTGCGGCGCAACCGGGGCGCGATGCGGCCAGGGCATGATGCGGCTCGGGGCCGGTTCGGCTGGCGGCGATGCGGGGTCGGTTCGGTCAGGATATCGGGGCGGCCGAGGTGCGGCGTGGACGGGGTGCGGTGCGGCTCGGGGTCGGTTTGGCCGGTGGTGGCACGAGGCTGGTTTGGCCAAGAGACCAAGGCATTGGGGGGGGGGGGGGGGCGCCGCAGGTCGCGGAGGCCTCGAGTGGCGGTGCCGTTTCCTTCGTCACCTTCGTCGCCTTCCTCCATTTTGAAGAACACCGCAAATCAACATAAGGGTTATGGAGAGGACGGTCCATGTTAGTTTGGCCCACACTCTATTCCTTAGAGCGGTAGCAAGAGGTTCACAAGAACAAAGCACATCAATCCCTCCCACAAAGATTCTTCCCAACCCGCAAAAGAATAGAAGGGGGTGTACTTGTGAAGTGATAATCAAACAACATTAAACCCCTACCTTGTTCATTGCTGGTTGAAGTTGGCACGAGTAGGTGGACGTCGATTCATTGTAGATGAACACGTCCTATGTCGAAGGAAGTTCCGAGGAAGAAGGTTGAAATCGAGGTTGTTCTTCATAGTCGAAGGCGTTCCTCGTCGGTATTCTTCGTCGGTGGGATGTTCTTCGTCGGTGGAGCATTCTTCATTGGGAGATTTCTACCAAGTTCCTCCTCTCCCCAAGTCCCCCCAAAATGAAAAGGCTTCCCAAGATAATATATTATAATATCAATTAAGTCGTCGACGTAATATTGAAAATGGTTTAATTGATTAAGGGGGAGTTGGCACAATTAAAAGGTGCGTTGGCATAATTAAAAATTGTGGAGGTGTTGAAGAGGCTCCCCCCACATTTATTAGGGAGTTGAGGGTTTCTCCCAATTAAATGGGGGTTTCAAAGGGGTTTAATCCCGAGTGGTTTCCACCACCATAACCTCTCATGGGAGGTTATGGTTTGGGTGGTCCCCACCACCATAACCTCTCATGGGAGGTTAAGGTCTGGTGGTCCCCACTTCCAACTTCTACATGGAGGTTTAGTTCCAGTAGACCCCATCTCCCAACATCCACATGGGTATTGCAAATAAAAAAAATAAAAATGTCACACACTTTTATTTTTATTTTATTCTTACATGAAAATCCCAAAAACTATCTTTCACTCTCGACCCACTGCCGTCGAGTTGAAAGTCTCCTTAAGCGAATACCAGCACTGCGAGTTCAACGGTGCCCTTAGATTTCAATTCCGAGCACCAGTTTAAAAGTTAAGAAAACCCACTCACACGTTTACTGAACGTACCTGAAAAAAAAGTTCAGAAATTCATTCCGGGCACTCCGGGCCTCAGAATCACGCATTGTCAATTTTCATGGACTCGTAAAATTCCCATTTATTTAAAAAAAATTTACATAGAAATTACGAGTCTTTACAATAATGGTGATTTGATTTGATGACATAGGGGTTAGTGGGTGAGATGTGATGTGATGAGATGGCTTATGGTGGGGATTGTGAAAGTTGGTAGGTGGGAACATGGTCAATTTACTACATGTTCATGAAAACCTATTTTTCTAGATATATTGTTATGATGTGTTATAGTGGAACATATGTCTGTGGGTGTGGTTTGATGTAACTATACTATGAGGTGGAGATTTGATGTAATGATCCTGGTGTATGCTGGAGAGATGTAAACTGATCGTTCTATGGGGAGGTGCTATGATATGCTTTATAGAAAATATGGGTGTTATAGGACATATGATGTTGGGGAGTGAGAGTGGAAAATCTATATAGAAGTAATTCTAGGTAACCATTATTGATATGCTTTATAGTATGTTATTATACTTGGACTACGTTATTTGTTGGTGCAATTGTGTTGTTGGGGATAAGTTTTTTGGATTGTAAAATGTTTTCAATTCTATTTTTTCTCAATAGTGAATTAGTATTATCCTTTCACATTTATATTAGGGAATTTGGTTTCCCTAACTATTATAACCACATACTCACCCTATGAATATAAAGAAATCAGGTTTGCAGGAGGACTATTTGTACATTTATGGACTTTACATATCAGAGTTTTAGACCGTCACAATGTTCTTACCTAATAATTTTTTGGAAATTTATTTAGAGGCTTTCATCTGTATCTATTTTATTTATACATATTTTTTGGGTTTTTTTCATTCCTTTTATATTATTTCATGGAGTTCCTTTATCACTGATATCAAATATCTTGATACTTCACATATTATAGAGGTAAATGGATCTAAAATTATTTTTATACTCTCGATGTTGGTCGCAAACCTAGGGCCTACTATAGGTAGTAATCAGGGGTCATTATCTTCATTTCTTCATTATCAGACAAGGAGGTGTACCATTAGAGGGAGGGGTTCATGACAGAGTGGTACCAAAGTCTAATGATTGATATATAAGATGGTTTTTGGAGTTTTTCATAGTGAGGATTTCATGGGTTGGTATTCAAACATTTCTAGTTAACCATGGTGAATGACGTTGGCCAAAGATATCAGCTAGGACACATGATTTTAGGCCCTCCCCTATGTTCCACTACATGGGATCAGATCTTATTGAATAACCAATTTAGGTGGAACTTTTTTATGGTAGATACCTATGAGACATTCATGCATCCTGATTGATTGGAGTTCTTATTTCAATTTGGTGGTTTTTCTAATGTTAAAATGAATTAATTAATAATTAATGAAAATTTAGACTATCATTCTAAGTAAATCCTTATTTTTCCATATCTAGATTATACAATGGAGGTTTCATAGGATGATATGGTTAATCTTTGTAGGGTTGATCTAGAAGAGGATTATGAGGATTCATATATGGATTTTCACACTTTTATATGTCATATTTTTGGTAAGTACGAGGGTAGTGCTTCAAATATGGAGACATAAAGCTGACTACAGAAGATAGAAATCAACTTTCATTTTAACTAGGTCCCATTGGGGTAATGGGTCTCATTTTTAGCCAGTCAGATGAAGAGAGATTCATGTCATTAGTGGATGTTGTTTCGTTGTGAGTAGAAGAAGGTAGTTGTTTGATTTTTTGAATTTCAGAAGGTTATATGAGTGGAGTTCCTCCTATAAACCATAATAGAAGTGAATATCCAAGAGATAATTTCTATTTAGGAGGGTGTTTTCTAATAAAGATCTATGAATAAGGATCAAGGATATATTTCTTGTTCCCTAAATCTTCTTCTAGATGAGTAATACCATGTGAGACATCTTGAGGAGGCACTCCACCCATTGATTCAATATGTAGTTACTCACTTTACATTACTGGAATATATTAAGGATTATAAGAAGTAAACGGTGAACAATATGATTCCCTCATGGGTATATTTTCTATGAGGGGGAATCCACCAGGTTTTCTTATGGAGAGGAGTTGTCAGTGGTAGGTATTAGAAACTTGGGCCTTCAAGTTTTCGACTGGTAGGGGGTTGACCACAAAAGGATTCCTTTCCACCATTTTGAGGATACTATTTTCCTTGATTTTCCAGGGGACTTAAGCAAACTTTTATTTGTCTGTGGGGTTTATTTCAATTACTATAATAAGATACATGTGTTTCTTCCGACTCAGTTTAGTGTAACAGGTCAGGTTTGGAACCAACCTCTACAGCCGTCACTAGTGAGCCTGTTTCAGTCACAAGGGAAGAAATATTTTTTCCCTTGAGAGAAGAAATAGAATGTTGGGGAGACCTTAGGATTTTACTTATATGCAGGTACCCAATACCAAAGTGTGTCCACATAGGTGTCCATCATCAGAGAGGTAGATGCGATGGGCATGGTCAGTTTCACGCAGTTGAGGAAACAATGCTAGAGGGGCCACATATCAGTAATGGTATGATTAGTTTTTAATGTACACTTATTTGTTCTTCTTTTGAATTTTTATATTTACACTCATTTTTTTCACCTACTATAATACATGATTTATGAATAGATTTATAGAGGTTTACCATGCCCCTAGTGTTGACTATATCAATCTGGTGACAAATCAGCTTGTTTGATATGTTCTAGGGGTGTGGAATAATGATATGGGAAAATTGATCCCATGGGGATAATTTATTACTTAAAATTCATCCATATGATATAATCCTGAAAATATTTTGGTTGTATTCTATGCATGATACTAACAAATTCTTCCTAAGGAGAGTCCTGTTCTTGAATGTGGATGACATGCACATTATTTTCATTGGTGAGTGGAGATTCTAGTTCGGAAGAGAAAATGTTGATCACCTTAATTAATTTAAGACCATGTTGTTTTTAGAATAAATGATAACTAATATGGAGGAGGTTCCTAGGGTTTCAGAGAGTTTCTAGATATTTTCCCTAAGGAGGTTTTAATGCTACCTCTCCACAATATGTTATGTTTGGAACAGACCTACCACCCAGTTCTCCTCCGATTTCAATGTATCCTTATAATATGACACCTAATGAGTTATAAGACATTATTATTCAAGTTGATGATCTGATGAAGAAGGGTTTCATATATCTTAGTGATTCACTATGTGGTGCTCCAATGTTATTTTATAATAAATTGGATGGTAGTTTGAGGTTTTATATGTACATTCTAAGGTCAAATTGGGTGTTGATAAATAATATTTATACTCTTCAAAGGATAGGTGATATTTTCATCCTACTATTAAGGGTGAGTTAGTTTTATATAATCTATCTATTATTTGGAATCAACTGGTTAAGGGTGAAGGAGGATGATGTTATGAAGTCCACCTTTTGGTGTAGGTATGGGAACATCATGTTCATGGTTATGCCCTTTGGTTTCATGAATACACCAAATGTGTCCAAGGGACTCATGAAATCCATGATCAGAGATTTTTTCGACCAAGTAATTTTCATTTTAATAGAGGAAATACTGATCTACACAAAGTCAGAGAAGGAGGATTATGATCATCTCATGAATTTATTATAGGTTCTTCGAAACCAAAAACTCTATATGAATTTTTCCAAGTATATGTTCAGGGTAGGAGAGTTGTACTTCATTTTGGCATGTGGTATCCAAGAAAGGTGTGGTGGATGACACATCAAAGGTAGAGGATGTTTTTTCTTGGGAATAAATCAAGAATTCTCTAGAGGTTCATAACTTATATTGTATTTTGGGCTACTATCGGAGATTTTTATCTGACTTATAATTAATTATGGTTCAAAAAACATTAACTTGGAAATAATGTACATTTATCTTGACTAATCAGTTTTAATCAATGTTTGACTACCTAAAGGGGAATTTGGTTAGTGCTATAGTGCTTTAGTTTCCAGAGGAGGGTGTGATGTTTGAGTTTTTCTATGTTATTTCCCATATGGGATTGGGATGTGTCTTGATGTAGTAGAAAGTGAAGATCTCTTATGGGTCCCATAAGTTAAACACCCACGACCATAACTATGACACCCATGATCTATAGTTAGCAGAAGTTTTGTTTGTGCTAAATTTGTGGTAATATTATAGAATTAGGGAGATATTTGAAACCTTCACAAGCTAAAAGAGCTTGAGGTATATTTTTAAACATAATATAAATATAAAGAAACAAAGGTAAATGATTTTTTTATTAGAATTAAGAGTTTGATATCTATTATGAATTAGTAAAGGGGAATGTTGTGGAATATTCACTGTTTAGGAAGATTTGGAAGGGTGTTGTTCAAGAGTTTAGAGATGTTTGGAGAGACAGAGAGGAGTTGGAATTCCTACACCTAGATGAAAGAGTGGTTGATGAAGAAGGTTATTTTTTGTGTCAGATGATGGTTTTTTATTCTCTAATGTTGTTGATAGAGGATTATTAGTTGGGAAAACCAAATTAATAGGTGATGTATGATTTTATGGGCCATGGAGATACTCTCGAGGAATGGCGAGATGATGGTTAGAACCAGATATTGTTTTAGGGGATGCTATTTGTTCTGATGGGGATACATGAAGGAGTCCTTTTTGTGATTCAATGCTCACCTTTTTGGTACACATGGTAGTATCCAAGATGTATGATGGTTAAATGATGTGTTTTCTTTGTCTTGGGATGAAATGGGATGTGGTGTTTTTTGATAAATATTTGGTTTTCTAGTAGGTAAATGTTATGCATAAAGTTCATGGAAGTTTTTTTCAGCTTTTGGGAGTACCTAAGTTGAATTGGGATGACATCTCGATGGATTTATTCATAGGGTTACCCTAATATTAGGGAGGTTAATATTTTATCTGGGTAATCTTGGATCATTTGATTAAATCATCTCACTTATTAGTGATCAAGGAATCAGTCATCATTTATGTTTTAATGAGAAGGTATGTCGATGAGGTTGTTTGCATGCATGGGGTTCTAAGGTCCATTATCTTATATTGAGGCACATGTTTCAATTCCCATATCTAGAGGGGAATGCAACATGTTTTTTGAATTAAGTTACACCTCAAAACTAATTTCCATTCTCCGAAGGAAATATATATATAGAATATTATCAAAACACTTGTGAATATGTTGGAGTCATGTATATCTGACATTGACATATCTTGGGAACAACACTGATCTGTGTTTGAGTTTTCTCATAATAAAATCTATCTATCATCCATCAACATGTCCTAGTTTGAGGATTTTTATAGGTAACTTTATCATTATTTTTTATACTAGATTGAGTTTAGGAAGTCATCAGTTCTCAGTATTGATATGGTGCATATCAAAACATAGAAGGTTCTTCAAGGATATGAGAGGATGAATGAATAACTGGACAGGTAGAAATATAACGTCTATCATAGGAGGAGATACTATGAATTTTAAGTTTGATACAATGTATTCTTAATGGTTTCTCCTTGACATGGAAAGTGGAGGCTTTGTAGGAGGAGTAAGATCTTGCCCAACTTATTGGGACATTTGATGTAATGCTACACATTGGCATGGTGAATTTTTAGATTTTAGTTATGCCATGGCTGGACAAGTCTCAAAAAATATTCCATATATATCATATTCATCGGTATCTTTATGATGAATCCCATATCATCAACTAGGTAGAGTTGGATATTGAGGATGATGATTCATTCATGCAATTTCTAGTAGATATCTAGGATCATCGGGAGAAGGTACTTTATGGATGAACCATTCCTTAGGTTCGTGTTCTATGGGGGCACAATGGATTGGAAGAGTGTATATGGGATAATGAGACACAAATGTGTTCCCAACACCTTGAGTTACATTTTATGTAGTTTTCTTTGACATAATGATGTAATATTTTAAATCCTGTTGAATTATGAGATGTGATTTCCCTTGATGGATGGTTTGTGACTTAAGAAATAAAGCATATGTATAACAGAGGACCTAATTACTAGTCAAGAAACATTATACCATGACATGATTAAAACCATGTAGATGAGTTAGTGCTTACTAAAATAGAAAATATATTAACAAGGTATAGGTAATTATTTGAATTATACACTTGGAGTGGTGTTGTATGGTGGTTTTTGGTGACTATTTGTTAGGGATTTGTGGTGGATAAGATGAAGGTGTGGTTGTTTGTGTGTATAAGAGGAGGTTTGTGGCTATCATGAAATGGTGTGGTGATTTCCCTGATGGTTCATAAGTTTTTTTGTAGCGTGGTTTTATTATTGTGAGTAATGTTTGGTAAATGTTTTATACTTTGTTCGGTGTGTTTGGTTGGAGGGTTGGTTGTGTTTTATGGTAACAAGATCATTGAGAGGTATCCATAGGGATGGTTTTACGGATCTCTCCCCTCTTTCTTTCTAGATTTGTTTTTATTCTCAATGGTGATAATATTTTAAGATCTATATAGTGAAACAACCTAAATATTACAACATTTTACATCATTGGAATTATATGGAAAATGTTATAAAGTCCTTAAACCTAGTAGACCAACTATTGTGGTTATTTAATTACATTGTCATAAGAAAAAACCATCACATTCTAAAGGGAAGAATAGTTTAGTAGTCTTGTTAAACTAGATACATACTTGAATTATACATGACATTTGAAAACATGAATTACAATAGAGTGAATGTAAAAAATTATGAATCCTTGAACTCATTCATAGATTCATTCTTCATATCATGGGTAAAGAAAACAAAATAAGGGTGAGCTCAGATGATCAAAAAGAGTTACATGAATATGAATCTATCACAAATAAAGAACGTATAATAAAAAATGCATGATCATTATAGAAAAGTAAATATATAAAAAAATATTTCCTTTAATAAATAACATGAATATTAGGATTAGATACAGAAAAATCAATATGTAAAGGTAAATAACTAAAAGCACATAACATTTAATAAATAAATTGAGCACAAAATGAATCCATAGATAATATTAATGAAATAATATATGGAATAATAATAACTGAATTCTTATTGAAGGTAATTTATAATATTAGACTTCATGATCTCAGATATCAAGATATCTAAACTATCAAGTCCTTACACAAGATGATTTAATCTATGACTAAAACCCCATTTAATTATAGACTAATGATTCGCCTCATGGGGATATCGATTCATTGAGGTGGTATATAATTCTGAGACCCACCTATTACTATATGTAGAATGCAGTCATTAGATATCAAATGACCAATTTAATTCTTGATAAAAAAATTATTTATAAATGTTTGTATTTATTAAACAATACATATTATCAATAATTCCTCAGTCAATCATATAACGTTCAATGTAAAAACCTATATGTTGAAATGATATACCATTTAATTAATATGTATGTATATGATAAATAATAATGATATTTAAGATAAATGTAATGTCTAATGATCACCACAAAGCAAATGTTTCAGGGGATAGTTAGTGGTGAAAAAATTAATCAATAAAGATAATTTTAATACATTCCCTAGTAAAAGTGATCATAAACCATCAAGGAAAATAATAAGGATGGTTTCTTTATAATATATCCCCAATGGGGATATAAAAAATAAATGGTTTTATAATTGATGAATATAAATACAATAAAAATATCTTTAAAAAATAAATTCTTGAGAAAATACCCTTTTCACTATGAAAATATATTTTAAAAAATTATAATTTCTATAATATTATGAAAACCATTTTCTCTAAAAATAATATTCTAACATTGTAAAGAAATCATTAACAAAATAAATTTTCCTGACGATGGAAAATTTTCATTCAAGATTATTATGTTAATAAAAATATTACATCCATATTTTTGTAAAAAAATTAAATAGTAACTTTTTTATAAAAAAATAGAAACATTCCTTTTATTTTTTTTGTGAAAAGAAAATTATGGGTAAAAATTAAAATAAGAATCATTGTAATACATTTTTCAAGATTTTATATAAAAAATTGATTTGGATGAAAATTATTTTTGATCATAGGGATAAATGATGTCATATTTCATTAAAAAAAATTTCTCAATCATTTTTTAACATTCCAAGTTTAAAAAATATTATGTTCAATAGCATACAAGATATGTCACATCATTCTTAAATGAATAGGTAATTATTATTATTTCAATGGTACTATTATAACCAAGCAGTTAGAATAGAAGTTATGAATATTATTAAATGAATAATGAAAATATGGTTTACACATGAATATATTATTTATTAGAAAATTAATTATAAATTAATGTAAAACCCTTTTTAAAATAAAAGGAAATATTTTTCTGAAAAACTATTTAAATGTACACAATTGTGTCTTATAACAATATAAAGATCAGTATTGTTGGATTATATTAATGAAATATCTATTTAATATATCATATTTAATATTTAACATTAATACTATTTGGTTTTAAGAAATGATATATGACAAAATTTAAATTTAAATATAAAAGAATTATTTTTCTATAAAGGCAGTTTTTCCACTTTTGATGGGGAGCATGTTTTAAATCTAGTTTTCTTCACATTTATAAATTATATTTTGTAAAATAAAATCCTTATTTTGAATTATAATATCAAAATTTTCTTTTTTTGAATATTTTATGTTTTTTCTGATAAGTTTCATGTTCTGTTGAATAGAGAAAAATATTTCATTTTTAATTGAAAACTGATTTTTCATCATATTTATTTGTGTTTATAAATTATACATTATAATGGTTTTAAATTATAGTTATATAATTTTTTTATCATTTAATATAATTTAATTAATTGTAATGAATTTCATATTGAAATTGGATATCAAAACTTTGTGGACTTTTGAACATTTTTACTTCAAAAACAAGTTTTCTGTTTTTATAAACGGGATTAATTTTTAATTAATTTTTGAAATTCCTATGTTTTGAATTTTGAAAAATGGATTCCATATTTGGAATCATAATTCCTATATTTAGTAAATATGTCCCTCTTATTTTTTGGACAATATGAATAGTAACATTATTAATATTTTTTATTGTCATGGTTAAGGGTAAATCGAGTAATTGAATGTAAAAATAATAATATAAATAATATAAAATTACCCAAACACTTTCACTAATTTTATTGGATGAATGTGTTTCATAAAAAATAATCCCTTTGATGAAATCAAAACCTTTTGTTCCACTTGGGGGAGTGTATGGAATTTAGAATATCATATTTAAAGTCATTTTTATCACACTTTTGTTTTTATGAGGTGAAATATTTATAATATATTTTAATACAGGGGATATGTGAGACTATAAATAGCCTTTTGAAATATAATTTTTTTATATTTATTGGTATCATTTATATTAAATTTTTAGAGAAGAAATAATTATATTAAAGGCTTTCACAATGATAATACTATAATTGTTTAATTAAAGGAAATATCAAATAAATGATACTAAAAATATGGAAATAAATATAATTTTAGATGATTAATGTCATAAAATATTTTTTAGATTATTTTTAAATGTTTTTGATGTTCTAGATTTTTTGGTTTGAATTTATCTACTTTTGATGATATTTTTAGAATGTTAAGTAATAAATAGATTCAAAATTGACATTGTTGATATTTTTAAAATAAATAATAATTTATGAAATGATATAAAATATAAATTTCATAAAAATTATTGGTATAAATCATAAAATTCTATTAATGACTCATGTAATGGATGTTTTGAATTTATTCTAATTATATTGACCCACAAAGAGTGAATTACATGATATCACGGTAAAATTTAAGAGGTTAAATGAGAATTAAAACTGAAAGATAATGGTTAAAAAATATTCAAAACACATATAATTTTCATGGGATTAATTTATTTAGTCCCATATTTATTATAAATTCTAAATAAATAATTATTAACCATTTTTAGTAGAATATTAATTTATATTAATTTAATATTTTGAATAATTCCAATAGTGCCCTCCCATCTCCTATAAAAGGGAACCTGTTATTTTCATTTCAATACACTTAAAAACATTTTTTTCATCCAATATATTACCAAATCACTAAATATAATACATAACCACGTCCTAGAGATCTTTTTTTAGGAAAAACATTACAATTAGTTGTCATAAGGTTTTAATAAAAGGGGGATGTCAGAGGAAGAGGTATCACTTTTAATTAACTATTTCTATTTTATTTCTTCATCTACTTCCTTAAAATATTCTTCAACCATGATGAAATAATAAATAAAATATCTTAAATATTCTCAGATTATATTATGTTAATATCAACACCTAAATCCATCTCTAATTTCATCAACTTAGAAATGAATTATTCGTTCATGTAGACGGTGGACTACCACATCGTAAACCGATATAATTCCTTTTCCATCACCATCTCCTAATACTGGATATAATTATTGAATTAATTTTTATATTTGATATTAATGGAAAAAAATAAAATTATTATAGAATAATTTATTATTTACATTTTTACCTTTCCATGAACAAAAAAAATGATGACATCATTCGTGCGTACCTGTGAACTATCATCTCCACAAAGCAACATGATTCATTTTTCATCACCACATCACATGGATGATATATATAAGTATATTTAAATGATTAATATGATATTTATGAAATTATTATAATTATTTAGTGATAAAATAATAATTAAATTCTTTCTATAATGATCATTAAAGAAATGGAAATGTTACTCTGCGTACGTACAACCTACCATCCCCATGATTATAACATTGTTCATTTTTCATAACCATACATAAATGGTTGGATTAAAAAAATGACGCATAAAAGTTTTTATTATGTCATGAATATTATTTTGAAGAATATGGACTAATGAACACTTTTACTATAGACATCACACCAAAGTAATTTTGGTCTGATGTACTGAATATCATCAAAACATCCAACCTAAACTTATATAATTATGTAATTATTATAACATGATAATAAGTGATATAAAAATAATAATAAACACTAAATATGTTCTAAATAAAGTAAATAATTTAATTATGTTTATTATTTATGATGATAATTATTTTACTTGAGGACTCAGACTCAATTTAAGGGACTCTCTATTAAAAACTTCTTTTAAAGTTACACTTTCAACTATTTATACAAAGGCCATAAAGAATGATTTTTAACATATACGTCTTGAACTTAATTTATAAATTTTATGTCATCTTAATGTTTTTATGCTTCCTTCACATGTTTAAATTTTAATTTTTAAATAATGTGATTTTATATATGAGTGTATGAATTTGTAAAATTGAATTTTGATTTCAAAATAGAAATGTTATTTTTCTTTTATACTTTTTATGTGTTATGATTATGTTTTGGTTATTTGGAATTTTTATGAATGTGGGTGGTTCTATGATAATCTGATAGTGGGTGATCCCGTGATATCTCTAAAATTCATTGGGTACTGAGAAAGTGTTAATCGACATGGTTTCTCATAAGATATTAAGGGAATATACTACAGTGGGTATTGAAAATGTTACCATGATGGTTACTTCCTATGTAGTAGTAATAAATACAATCATTTTATATGTAATATGGAATTTATACCTTAAGTTACCTTTATTTTTGTTCTTTTATATTGAATTTTACAATAATCATATGATTTCATGAGGAAAGCTAAAGATCTTATGTTTTTTGGGTGAGAAGTATAACTCTGTGAAAATGTTTTCATGGGTTTAAAGTATTCATGGACTAAGGATTTATTTCTTTATTTTATGACCCTTAAGGATATTTTTGTGATCATACCATGTTTTAAATTTTTTTTCACAAGGTATGAGTATGGGTTAGAGAAACAAGGATTTCATGTTGAAAGTAATAAATATTTTTTATGAAAAAGTAATCAAGTTTTAATAAAAATGTTTTATATTTTGGAAAAAGGATAATGTTTTATTTTTAACCACTTTATATGAATTCAGGATGTTATGCAATAATTATAACCCAATTATCCGGAACTCTAATCCTAAATAGATCCTCAATATGAGAGAATGTAAATTCTTGACCAAAACTCATGATTATTTAATGTTTAAGGCTAATTCCTTATACATTTTTTATAAAAAATGGAATAGAATAGTAGTATTACATGAAAACTTCATGAATAACCATATGAGAATAAAATTAAATGAGGTTATTAGAAAATGATCAAATAATTCCTTTAATGGAGATTCAAGCATAAACAATCCCGATAAATATTATATTGAAACATAGTACTCTTAGAAATTTGGGAACTATTTAATTGTAAACTCCATAAAAGGAATAACATAAAATGAAAAATTAAATACAATGATTAAAAATAGATTCATGAAATTAAATTTAAAATGGGTAGAAGATACACCTCATAAAATAAGATCAATGTATAACATGACATATTTCCCAAAGAAAGAATTTGAGATGAGAAACCCGTAAAATAATCACAATGTTGAAGTGATAATTAATAAATGAATAGATTTTGTGTATAAGATGTACATACATATAAAAAAGGTGTAAATAAAACATAATATAATCATAATTCATGAAATATATAATATTATAATATCAATGACAATGAATAAGTAATATAATCCAATGAAAAGAAATGAGTTATGAAATTCTTACCACTTGTTAATTTTCATATCAAATACCCTTATGTGAAATAATTAAAATTAAAACCTAAAATACCATAAAGTATGAAGGATTAATGATATTACTTGTGAAAGGGTATTTACATAAACCTTATAATTAAATTAGGTTTGTAATAATACAATAGTCTTCGATGAAAGGAATTTGAGAAAAAATCCTTTATCTCAATATTCCTTTTGGTTGAACGCATATTGACCTCCTATATAATGGTTGTAAGAATTTAATTAATTTATAACATAACTATATTCATATTTATAATATCATATATTATCCTTTTACAAATCCTTTCCACCCGTTCATTAATAATATTTTATTATTATTATTGATTAAGGTGTTAATTCCCTCCTTTTCTCATGCATGTTTTGTCATGAAAGTTTTGGTTCTTGTGTATAGGATATACACACACGAAATTTATAATTATATTATTGTTTTTAATATAATGTTTAATCATTTGAAACATTTTTATATCTATTCAAAAAAAATTTAAATGGAAAATGAATCACATTGCTTCGTGGAGATGGTAGGTTGTGCGTATACACGAGCGATGCTATAATTCACTTAATGGGTGAGAGGGTAATGAAATTAATGGTATATTAACCATATAGAATTAATATAATATCATATGTATCATATTTATTCATAATTTAAACCATTATGGCAATATATGTGAATCAATGATGAAAAAATTACATC
Organism: Viscum album; assembly: GCA_963277665.1. Taxonomy (NCBI): domain Eukaryota; kingdom Viridiplantae; phylum Streptophyta; class Magnoliopsida; order Santalales; family Viscaceae; genus Viscum; species Viscum album. The sequence goes on along the minus strand of OY728164.1, from coordinate 1,473,366,634 downwards.
AATTCACAAGGTGGTAGTCCGCTGAACACTAGTGATGTCTTTGTTTTCCTTTTGGTGGAGGAGGATATGGATAAATATTATGAAATAAAAATAATAAGATCTAACTATATAATAAATATTGGTGTTATTATATTGGGATTTTTATGACATAATTTAATGTGGTAAAATGATATTGAAAAAATAGATTTGTTAAGATGATGATATTCACTTAGAGAAACCTCATTTGGATATCTTTTTGAGGATGCTAGGGTTGTTCTTTTGGGAAGATATATTGCTCTAGAACGTGGATACATATTATAGAGAGATATTTTTTAGGGTTAGTTCAACACAAATTTATTTTTAGGATGGAATTAGTGTGTGTGTGAGAGGGGGGGGGGGTTCCTTTTTATTAGTGGGGGAGGGACCTTCTTAGAAATCACATGGAAATTTCCTAAAATAATACATTGTTATAAACTCATTCCAATGAAAAATGATTCAAAATGAAAATAAAATAGAATTTTGAAGAGAATAAGGTTTAAATATCACAAAAAAATTGGATTTTGATATTTTTAATTGGCCAACATACTGTTTTATTTTTGTTTAACCCCCAATAAACCCATTTAGCATTAACTGCGATAATTTTTTTTTACTTTTTCCAAAATTCATTATGACATAAAATAAGATTAAATTATTACCTAATATTATTTATTTTGACTCTAAATATTAAATCCATTAAAAAAAATTAATTCATAGAAGTGGAACTTTTTAATATAACGATGATCCTGTAATTTGTGTCATAAAATTGTTTTCCAAGAAATGCATTTTTCATGCATAAGATGATCTTATATTAACTATACGACTAGTAATAATAATGATATATATTTAAATTCATATATATAGGTATATAAATTATAAATTCAATTTTAATAATTTATAATTTAATATGATTTTAATTAATTATAATGGAGAAACATTATGCACTTAAAAATAGCTTTCAGAAAAATTATTATTTAAGCATAAAAATAAACTTATAAAAAAATATGTTAAAAAAGATTAAAATGGAATTAATTAGATTAAATATAACTAAATAATACTTAAATTACTTTTAAATGAAATTAAATTCATAATGGATCTTTTAAACCACATCATTTATTGAAAAGAAATGACAGTTTTACAAAAAGTTTTATTTATCACTATTCACTGAAAAATCAACCTTTTTGATAAAATCTCAAAATTTCACCCTAATATTATTTTGATAAGATTATTTAAAAAATGATATTATTTTTATTAAATAAATTTACTAATATTGGGATATATTAATTATAATTTCAAATAATAAAATAAAAATAACCCCATTTTTTATTGAAATGAATTTTTGAATCAGAAAATGATTTTATTGAGAATCAAGTAATTATTTATAAATAAATTATATAAAACCATTATATATAGTTTTATAATTCAGTTAAAAATTTTCATTTACTAAAAAATAACTTCGAGGTTATAATGGTTACATTAAATAATAATATTTTAATATTATATTACGATTCTCATAAAACTTTTTGATGTGTGTTGTATACACTATATAACATATTATTTTTATTTTATATTAGTAGAGTGCTAAATTATCATCAAAATCAATAAATTGAATCCTCTAAAGTTTAAAATACACTTGGAAATCATGGTTATGAAATTTGAAACTTCTTTTATTGAAAACCAACATCCTTAAAGTGGTTTAAAAAACATTCTCTTGATTAGAAAGAAAATGAAGTGTGATGGTCATCTAGAATAACAGATATACAGGTTTTCATATAGGATAAAATAGGTTTGGAGTGAAAATATAGACCTGTAAAAAAAATATAAATAGTTATGAAGGGTGATAGAGATCATTGATCAAAAGAAAGTGAATGGACAATATAAAATTAACGACCATACAACCACAATGGTTACCATAATGTATAAACTATAACATGGTGAAAGAATATATTTTGCATCCAAATTTACCTCCTATGTTTCATCATATATTTTTACTTAAATAAATAACCATATATCCATATTAAACTCAATATTATCAACATTAAATAATTTTTTCACCTCGGAGGTTATATCATACCCTTTTACATACAACCCAAATTTTGTTTCATATTTTCCATGTAACAACCCAAACTTTTGAATAATATTTGTTTCCTAAATTTGAGTGTTATTTCATTTTATAATCCACAAAACTATATCCTTTAATTAATGAAGTGAAACTGTTGGGTTTTGACTATTATATAACCGTTGGTCAGTATGACCATTGGAAACTAAACTCTTAATGTTACAATTATTGTTTATAAATACAAATGGTCTTGATTAATTAATACAGAAAGAAGATTCGATGGCCTCATCCAGTAGACTCAGGCTGTATGAATCCCATCTGTCATAGATTGGGAAGAAGGTAGTATCTTTAGGATTTGCTCTAGACCAAACCCAAGCTGAGATTCAACATGTGAAGCTTGAATGGAATCACCTAAGGGGGAAGTTCAAGCTGATAGAAATCAACACTTAGGCAATGTTGTTTGATCCACCCTAAGATTCTATCACCATAGCACACCTTACACTTAGGTCCTATGCAGGTGTTATAAATGGCTATCTAACGAGGCCTTAGATACTTTTTATAATCCCTGGGTATAAATAAAATTGTTATTTCTTATTATGGTAAACTTTGTGATTTTAAAATGTCTGGATAAATATAGGATGAATATTATTGATGAATTTTGAAAAAAAGGCATTTTAAAATATTCATGTAAACTTTAAATAATTAATAATGTGAAAAGATTTTCAAAAAATGGTCTTCTGTAGTTGTGATCAGTAAGAAATTTAGAGTCAAATAAGATCAACTTGATTTTTAGTGAATAATAAAGTATTAATAGTAAAATACCCTTTTGAATAGTAATGAATAGTAATGAATATTAAATCGTCCAAAAAAATATAAACTTCACCCATGAATGTATAAATACAATTTAGACATCTTAAAAGGGAAAAACGATCATAGTATAAGTTTTGGTATTTTTGTAGGTCATAAATATTTTATTTACAATTTTATAATAAATTTAATAATTTAAAATGAAAATTAATTTTTATAAAATGTAATCATAAATTGTTACTTTATTATCTTATGGTTATACAATAATTTTATGGGACGTTGATTACTTTTTCAAGGTGTTACAAAACAAGTTATAGTTTTAGAGTTGTTTTTTTGAATAAATAATGATTTTATTTAAAAATTAAATAAAAAAATTTAGAAAATTATTTTCATAAAATTTAGTTCATTTAATAATTCAGAGCATAAATATTAGGTTTGGATGAATTTATGAGATTTTTATAAAATGTTTTGTTTTTTGATGAATAGTGAAAATACAGTTTTGAGTTTTGGTGTGTTTAATGAAATCATTAATGTTGTAATAATGATGTAATCATTCTGGTCAAATTTTGAATAGTAGTATATGCTATGAGGTTTCCCAAGTGGCCAATAACATGGGAAAGCCCATGGTTTTTCAAATACCACCGATGAGGTGTCCTTTGGAAATTAATAAAATATTCCCTCACTTTTGCTATAAATACCAAGCCATTACCTCATTAATTTCATTAAAAAATCCTCATCAATGATGATATTGTATCTTTACCTCCCAAGGAGTGCTCACAAGGTTTCCTCAAGCCCCCAAGGTCCCAACCTTCGAGCTATCAAAGTCACTCTTCATGGTAAGGTAACCTTTCACCCTCCTCTTTTAAGTCATGATTTACTTTAAGTAATGTCTTCTAGTTTCCATCTTATTACATGGGGGTATGTTATTATATATTCTTATTAATTTAAATTTCATGTCCAAGTGATGAGAGATTCTTTCTTATCTCATCAATTTATTTTCTGAATTTTTATTTGACGCCGTTAGGATGCTGAATTTTCGTAAAAGAAATCGCATTTTTCCTTTTCTTTAAAGTTTCATTTTCATGTGGTATGTCATTCCATACCATGATCTTATTTATATTTTATTCAGTATCTCTAATGTAAAATGATTCATTTATTTATGGGATACCCTTGTACCCTCTCTTTTTATTATTTTCTAAAGCTGTGTTATATAGCTTTTATGCTGCAGAATTTTCGTCTCAAAATCTCTCTCTTTTTTCTCAAGAAATCCTATTGTATTATTTATATGAATACCCAAATCTATTTTCATTTATAGGGGTATTCATCAATACATAAAATTGATCTATTTTATTCTATAATTTATATACATATAACCCTCAATCCCTTTCCATGGGTTATAAAAGACATAAACGATCATGTTTTTAAGAACTTTTAAACCTCACAATTTTTGAAATGAAACCCATTTATTTTATTCTCTATGGGATATTTATGAAATTTTTGATTATGATCTATTTGGGTCACATTAAAATAAATACATATTAATGGTGCAACCTGATAGCAATCCAATGCATTGGTTAAAGAATATAATCTCTAGAGATGACAAGTTTCACGATACCCTGGTGAATAACCTTGGTAAATTTTTATGACACCTTAGGGATGAACCTTGGTGATATATTCATGAATGTCTAAATTAAATGTTGTAGAAACATATTCAAGTTACGATTCATGTTATTTTCATTATGTTATGCCTCTACTTCCATTTCTCATGTCTTTATGTTTTTCATCAAGTTCATATTGATATCACAAGTAAACAAATTCCCTTACTTTCCTTACTGGGACTTCTTCTCACCCTTTCCTTTTATGTATTCCCCCCAGGTTATGATATGAAATAATTTTACTTAGGACAAAATTATGATGAAGCTGTACAAGTGGATTAGAAGAATTTTTTATGTTTTCATGTTTTATGTTCCTTATTTCCAAGACACTAGACTTTAAAGACCCTCTGTTGTAAATGTCATGAAAAGTTATGTAATAAAAAGGTGGGATTCCAATGTTGGTATCAAATGATAGATTAGTTATTTATGGAAATTAGGCTATGAGAACTTTAGGAAGAACCCTATAAAAAAGGTTAAATATAGGAAAACTTCCTGGTATTTTGGTGAGTATTGAGTAAGTGGTTTATCAAGCAAATACATCCCTGTCTGGATACAAGTAGGTAGAGGCGGCTCTAGCATAGATGCACCTAGGAGTGAAAACCCCGATAATGAGTTTTGATCTTGACCTAGGGTATCCTGGTACACGAAAACGGTCCTTGTTGAACTCTTGGTTACGACACTCCTGGGGGATATGTTTGGTTAATCATAATATTTTTATGAATCATTATGAAGGATTTATAGAGAAATGTAATTGTTTAATGCATGAAGTTTTAAGACATAAAATCCTTTATAGTTAAAAGATTAGTAAATCAAATAAGTTTCTCACTAAGGTTTTTTTTTATAAAATGTCAGGAAATAGGAGGAACCATGCAAATGGTGACTGCAATGGACCATGTGCTGATGAACCTCTGATAGAAGCTGAAATTGAAACTTTCATGCGAATTATGATCCAACCGACTCAAGTTATGGGAAATAACATGAATCAAGCTGAGAGATTGATATCACCACAAAAGGAACAAAATTCCGTTGATTCCTTTATGCGTCAAAAACCACCAACCTTCAGTGGATCTACTGACCCATTGATTGCTGAACATTGGATCAACACTATCAAGAAGATCTTTTCTGTGCTCCACTGTTCGGAATAAGAGAAGGTCACCCTGGATTTCTATCGCTTAGAGGGAGAAGCTGACCAGTTTTGGGAACTGATTAAAAACATGAGGGAAATAGTGGAGGTTGAAGATATGGAGTGGGAAGAGTTCAAAGGGATATTATTCAGTAAGTATTTATCTCATTCCATGGGAACAAGAATGGATAAGGAGTTTCTCAAGCTGAAATAGAAGGAAGGTGAATCAGTGGGAAGCTACGAGATGAACTTAAAAATGCTTTCACGTTGCACCTCTATCATTTTCATGGATCAAAATGGTAAGGTTGATAGATTATTCTATGGAATGAGACCTCATTTGTGGAAGAATCTAGCCAGCTGAGACTATGATAGCTATGAGGAGATCATGCAGAGTGATATAAAAGTCAAACTGGAGTTTGGTGAGATGCAATGGTCTCATAAATCCAATGACAAGAATAAATTGATGGAGCCAAGATTAGGGAGGAGCTTCGATCAGGGAAGAGGAGGAAAAAAAGTACAACAGACCACGTGTAATACATGTGGGAAGACATATTTGGGGAACAACCTGCTCGGGAGAGGGAAGTACTAAAAGTGTGGAAGAGTCGGCCATATTGCACAAAATTGTTGTAATGAGGTGAAGCCACAACTTCCCAACACTAGAAACAAAGGGAAAATGGTGCAGGCCCTACCTAATGTCCAATGCTATAATTGTGGACAACTTGGGAACTTTTCTAATCACTATCCAAATCTGAGGGCAATGGAGGGGAATAACCATCATCCTTAGAAACAACTAAGGGAAAAAGGCCGTACTTTTTCAATCACTAGGTCTAAAGTTGAAGTACCGAATGATGTGGTGGAAGATAATCTTGTTTTTCTCTCAAATTTATTAAGTAATGTGTTTGATTATGGTTATATTCATTCCTTTATTTCCTCCAAGTTTGAAAATAATTTAGAATCAAACCCCAATTTTCTAAAGGTAGAGTTGTCATTCAAGACTCCTGGTGAGATTATCCAATAATCGTCAGTGTTTAGAAACTATATTATTTACTTTAGTGAGCACAATATTATCGCAAATATAGTAGTCATTCCCATGATTGAATTCAACATTATACTAGGGATGAACTGGCTCTCAAAGTATAATTCTAAGATCAAATGTAGAAGCAAGGAAATCTCAGTAGAATTGAATGGATAACCTACGATTATCTTCCAAGAGAGATATCTCAACCTGATCTTTTTATAGAAGAACCTCTTATATATTTCTTTATAGAGTTGATTGATGAAGAAGAGGAAGTAAATGAGAGTATAAGTATAGAAAATGTCCCCATAATCTAGGAATACGTTGACATATTTATTGAGGAGTTAACTGAACCTCCCCTAGAACGAGAGGTAGAGTTATCCATCGAACTTGTACCTAGATCTCATCCAATATCAATGACCCCATATAGGATGGAAAGTGTGGAGTTGGAGGAATTAATGAAGAAAATCCAAGATCTTTTAGAGAAGGGTTTTATTAGACTGAGTGTGTCTCCTTGGGGAGCACCAGTTCTCTTTGTGAAGAAGAAGGATGTATCAATGCGATTATGTATTGATTATAGAGAACTGAACGAGATCACAATGAAGAACTATTACCCTTTTCCAAGAATTTATGGCTTATTTGACCAACTTCATGGGGATAAATTATTCTCTAAGATTGATCTTCGTTTTTTTATCATCAATTGAGGGTTAAGAAAGAAGATATTCTAAAAAACTGCCTTCCGATCAAGATATGGGAATTATGAATTTGTTGTTATGACCATAGGACTGACTAATGTACCTACTATTTTTATGGATTTGATTAATAGAGTCTTTAAGAACTACCTTGATAACTTTGTGGTAGTTTTTATTAATGATATTATAATATATTCAAAAATTTGTGAGGAGAATGAGGATAATCTAAGGGTTATTTTTCAAACTCTATGGAAGGAGAGGTTTTTTGTAAAGTTCAAAAAATGTGAATTTTGGTTACAAAAAGTTGCTTTCTTGGGGCACATTGTTACCAATGAAAGAATCAAAGTTGACCCTACAAAGAAAAAATTTGTAGAGGAGTGGCCTCAACCTATAATGATAACTGATATTCATAGTTTCCTTGGGTTAGAGGGATATTATAATAGGTTTGTGAAAAACATTTAAAAACTTTATAATCATTTAACCAGGTTAACTCAAAAGGGGTCAATTTCATCTAGAAAAAGAAGCGTGAGGAAAGTTTCCAAGAGCTGAAGAAGATATTAGTTACTACACCCATGTTAACTCTACCCTCAGGTGGAGAAGGATTCATTATTTTTAGTGATGCATCTCTGAAAGGGATTGGGTGAATCCTCATGAAAAATGAAAAAGTCATTGCTTATGCATCTCGACAGTTGAAGACTCATGAGCAGAACTATCCTATGCATGATCTGGAGATGGCTGTAGTCATTTTTGATCTGAAGATATGGAGGCACTATCTTTATGGGAAGAAATGTGATATATACATAGACCATAAAATATTGAAGTATATTTACACACAAAAGGAATCGAACATGAGACAGAAGATATGGTTGTAAATTCTCAAAGACTATGATTGTTAAATTCATTATCATCCCGGAAGAGCAAACAAAGTCACTAATGCATTATATAGGAAAGAAACAATTATTCTTTCCATGATGAGGATTCAAATAAATCCTTTGATCAATGACCTAGTAAATCTGGTCATGGGAATTATAAGGGAAGGGACATCATCAACCCTAACCCAAATTATTTCTCAACCATCATTACTAGAGAAGATCAAGAAATCTCAGAAATATGATCCTTTGTTATAGAAGAAGTTTGAGGATATAAAGTATGGGAAGTTTCCCTATTTCAATATTGATCAGGAATGTGTAAAGAAATTTTGTACAAGACTATGTATTCCATCTATTCCAGAAATAAAGAAGGTGCTGATGGATGAAGCTCATAGATATACTTTCTCTATACATACAGGAAGCACAAAAATGTATAAAGTCCTTCGTGATCATTATTGGTGGGATAATATGAAAAGGGAGATTGATGACTACACTTTAAGGTTCCTGGTATGTCAGAAAGTGATGGATGAGTGAAAAATTCCTAAAGGGGTATTTCAACCACTACCCATACCATCATGGAAGTGGGACAATATCAATATGGACTTTGTCATTGGTCTCCCAAGAACTTCCAATGGAAAAAATGCGATATGGGTTATTGTGGACCGTATCACCAAAAATAACCATTTTATCTCCATTCAGGAAGATTACTCACTTGATCAACTTTCTAGGATTTACGTGAAGTAAGTGGTAAGGCTGCATGAAGTTCCACTTTCTATTGTATTTGATTGTGACCCAAGGTTCACATAAAAATTATGGAGAAGTCTTCAACATGCTCTGAGCATTGAATTAAACTTCAGTATCACCTATCACCCCCAAACTGATGTCTAATCTAAAAGGACTATTCAAACACTCAAGGATATGATGAGAACATGCTCAATGGAATTTAAAGGTGGATTAGATCAACATCTCCCTTTAGTTGAGTTCTCTTACAACAACAACTTCCACTCGAGCATTCAAATGGCACCCTATGAAGCTCTATATGGGAAGAGATGTAGAACTCCAACTTTTTGGGATGAAGATGGTTAGAGAAAGCTTCTTGGGATGGATCTTGTGAAAGAGATGACAAAAAAAGTCCACACCATCTAGAAATACATTAAGGCTGCTCAAAGTCGGAAAAAGAGATATGCCGAAAACCATCGAAGGGTCTTGGAGTTTGATGTTGGTGATAAAGTATTTCTTTGGATTTCACCTTGGAAGAGAGTCATGAGGTTTGGGAAGAAAGGAAAGCTCAACCTTAGGTACATTGGCCCCTATAAAATCCTTTATCACATAGAAGCAGTGGCCTATCGGCTTGCACTTCCTCCAAATATAGCACAAGTTCATGATGTATTCCATGTATCCCTCTTGAGGAAGTATATACCTGACCCTTCACATGTACTAAATCTAGAGGTGGTAAAACTAGAACATGACCACTCTTATGAGGAGAATCCGGTGGAGATCTTGGATTGTAGAGATAAGGTTCTACGCAACAAAACTACCCACTTTGTTAAGGTGTTATGGAGGAACCACAAATGTGAAGAAGCCACGTGGGAACCAGAGGAGTATATGAGGCAGAAGTACCCACACCTTTTCTCTTCTAAGGGTATGAGTTAAAATTTCGGGGAAGAAATTTCTTAAGGGAGAAATAATGTAATGAACTAAACTTTTGAATAATATTTGTTTCCTAAATTTGTCTGTTATTTCATTTTATACTCCACAAAACTATATCCTTTAATTAATGAAGTGAAACCGTTGGGTTTTGAGTGTTATATGATCGTTGGTCAATATGACCGTTGGAAACTAAACTCTTAACGTTACAATTATTGTTTATAAATACAAGTGATATTGGTTAATTAATGCAGAAAGAAGATTCAATGGCCTCATCCTATAGACTCGGGCTGTACGAAGTCCATTAGTCAGAGCTTGGGAAGGAGGTAACATCTCTGGGCTTTGCTCTAGACCAAGCCCAAGCTGAGCTTCAACATGTGAATCTTGAATGTAATCGCCTAAGGGTGAAGTTCAAGCTGATAGAAATCACCACTCGGGGAATGTTGTCTAATCTGCCCCATATTCTATCACCATAACACACCTTATACTTAGGTCCTATACAGGTGTTATAAGGGGCTATGTAACGAGGCCTTAGATACTTTTTGTAATCCCTTGGTATAAATAAAATTTTTATTTGTTATTATGGTAAAATTTGTGATTTTTAAATGTCCAGATAAATATAGGATGCATATTATTGATGAATTTTTCAAAAATGATATTTTAAAATATTCATGTAAACTTTAAATAATTAATAATGTGAAATAATTTTAAAAAAATGGTCTTCTGCAGTTGTGATCTGTAAGAAATTTAGAGTCTAATAAGATCAACTTGATTTTTAGTAAATAGTAAAGTATGAATAGTAACATACCCTTATGAATAGTAATGAATAGTAAATGGGCCAAAAAAATAGAAACTTTACCCATGAATGTATAAATACAATTTATACATCTTAAAAGTGAAAAAATGATCATAGTATAAGTTTTGGTATTTTTATAGGTCATAAATAGTTTATTTACAATTTTATAATAAATTTAATAATTTAAAATGAAAATTTATTTTCATAAAATATAATCATAAATTGTTACTTTATTGCCTTATGGTTATACGATAATTTTATGGGACCTTGATTACTTTTTCAAGTTGTTACAAAACAAGTTATAGTTTTAGAGTTGTTTTTTTGAATAAATAATGATTTTATTTAAAAATTAAATTAAAAAAATTTAGAAAATTATTTTCATAAAATGGAGTTCATTTTCAAATTAAGAGAATAAATATTAGTTTAGGGTGAATTTATGATATTTTTATAAAATGTTTTGTTTTTCAGTGAATAGTGAAAATACAATTTTGAGTTTCAGTGTGTTTAATGACAACATTAATTATGTAATAATGATGTAATTATTCTGTTCAAATTTTGAATAGTAAGATATGCTATTAGGTGTCCCAAGTGGAAAATACCATGGGAAAATACCATGGGAAAGCCATGGTTATTCAAATACCACCGATGCGGTGTCCCTTGGAAATTAATAAAATATTCCCTCACTTTTGCTATAAATACCAAGCCATTAACTCATTCCTTTCATTCCAAAATCCTCCTCAATGAAGCTCTGGTCTCTTTACATCCCAATTAGTCCTCCCAAGGTTCCCTCAATCCCCCAAGGTCTGAACCTTTGAACTTTCAAAGTCACTCTTCAAGGTTAGGGAACCTTTCACCCTCCTCTTTTAAGTCATGATTTCCTTTAAGTTATGTCTTCTAGTTTCCATCATCTTATGTGGGGATATGTTCCTATATATTCTCATTAATTTCCATTTCATTTCAAAGTTATGATATACCATTTATTCTCTCATCAATTTATTTTTTGAATTTTTAAGTGACACCGTTAGGCTGCCGAATTTTCATAAAAGAAATTGCATTTTATCTTTTCTTTCAAGTTTCCTTTTCATGTGGCATGTCATTCCAAAACATGATCTTATTTTTATTTTATTATTTCCATATACTTTAAAATTATTCATTTATGTACGAGATACCCTTTTCCAATCTCTTTTTATTGTTTTCTAAAACCATGTTATATAGCCGTTATGTTGAAGAATTTTCGTCTCAAAATATTTCTCTTTTTTCTCAAGAAATTTTCTTGTATTATTTATGTGAATACCCAAATATATTTTAATTTCAATAGGTATTCATAAATATATAAAATTAATCAATTTTATTTTGGAATTGACATACATATAACCCTCACTCCCTTTCCATGGGTTATAAATGACATAACAATCAAGTTTGTAAGAACTTTTAAAACGTCACGATTTTGAAATGAAACCCGTTTCTTTTATTCTCTATGGGTTATTTATGAAATTTTTGATTATTATCTATGTGGATCACATGAAAATAAATACATATTAATGGTGATCCCTGATATCAATCCAATGCATTGGGTAAATAATTTAATCTCTAGAGATGATAAGTTTCACGATACCTTGGTGAATAACCTTGGTAAATTTTTATGACACCTTGGGGATAAACCTTGGTGATATGTTCATGAATGTATAAATGAAATTTTGTAGCCACATATTCAATTTATGGTTAAAGATATTTTCATTATGTTATACCTCTACTTCCATTACTCATGTCTTTATGTTTTTCATCAAGTTCTTATTGATATCACAAGTAAACCGATTCCCTTGCTTTCCTTACCGAGCCTTCTGCTCACCCTTTCCTTTGATGTATGTCCCCAGGTTATGAGATGAAATAATTGTACTTAGGAAGAACTTATGATGAATCTGTACAAGTGGATTATAATAATTTTTTATGTTTTCATGTTTTATATTACTGATTTCCAAGACACTATACTTTAAAGATCCTCTATTGTAAATGTAATGAAAATTTATGGAATAAAAAGGTAGGATGCCATATTCCAAATAATCCTTTACCTTAAAACTAATTTTTATATACACCAAAACCCAATAAAACTTCTCCTGAATTATAATTAATTATGTTGAAAAATATATTGGATCCTATAATATGTTTCACAAAACCCACTTAATATTTAACCATAAAACCATTTATGTAAAAAAATTAATACAAACTATGGAATCATGTAGGGTAGTGGAAGGCACCAGAATTTTTTCTTCCTTTGGTGGTGGGTTAATGACCCATGATATTTCTAGATATGAAAGGTTGTCACCAGAAAATTGGGTTTTTATTTTTCCAAAACTATATTAATTTAATTATGATAATGTTACTAAAAATATGATGAACATCTAAAGAAAATAGTAGTCATCAAATAACTTTTTTTAACCTCAAGGGTTTTCTATATGACTTATTTATTTTTTAAAAAATCAAATAACCTTAATTGATCATTATTAATTTTAACATTAATGATCATATGAACTATAAATGTTATAAATATATTTAACCATATATCTATAAAATAATAAATCATCATTTCCTAGATAACCTTTTAACTATAACATATACTGAAGAAAAAGGATGTATTCCCCTTAGTGTTTTATGGAAATACCCAAAATCATGTTATGTTACTATCAATTTTTTTTGAATGGGGTATACGATCCTTTAAAACTATTTTCAACCTTATAAATACCATCCTAAGACACTTTATGATTTATGTAAATCATTCATTATTATAAAATTTTAAAATCCTTCATAATGGTTTGTAAATAAAATATGAATTATCCTAAAAATATCCCTTGAGACTGTCAAACCAGGTGTTCTTTAATGACTGTCTTCATGCACCAAGTGAAGATAGAGTAAAATCCCAATTAACATTTTTTATATTTATTACCCATATGTATAATTTTTCCAGAACCACATAACTTTTAGTATCCAAATATTGATGCATTTCTAAGAAAAACCATGAAATATATTCATTTCCAAAATATTAGGACGTTCTTATATACTTATCCAGAAACTCTATCATATTTTTGTGTTACCTAATATATTATTTCCAAAATATAGTTCCCAAGGTGTCTACTAAACTTACTATAATACCAACTATAAATACTTTTACCCCAGTAGCCTAGATTCTATGGTAACTTTATTTCATTTTAATAACATATAAGTGATCACATCCCAAAGGAAGAAATGGATTAATTGTCTTTATAAACAAGATAATTGTCACGACCCGCCCTCGGGGCCCGTGCCGTGACTACCCCAAGCCCGCCTTCCATAGGCCAGGGGCTGGCGACTAGCACCAAGGCGAAAATCCCAACAAAAAGGGAAGGCATTGCCTTTGAAAAGTAAACAAGCACCACAGAGTAAGCAAGCGGAAAAGTAAACACTAAGTAAAACTGTACAAGCTGTGCTGGAAGTAAAAAGGGGCCGGAAATACAAGCCCAACTGTAAAGTACAACTGAAAGGAAAAACAGCAACTAAAAAGGGAAAACTGCAGCGTCGGGCCGTCCTCCGGAAGCCCCACCTGAAGGGTGGGTACAGATAGCCTCCACGTCTCCTCGGGTCCACCTAGCCGCTCCGAGTACGTCCCGCCCAGTGGTCCACCTCCAGGTACTGTTCTGCTCCGCACGCCTCCTCCACGATCAGCGCTGTCCGTCGTCTGCAACCAACACCACGAAGTGCGGGCATAGCCCGTGCAGGGGTGAGTATAAGCTACTCAGTAGGGACCCCGAGACCCCCGAAGGTCTCCCGAAATCCACAAAGGATAATCCACAAAGGAAAGATACAATCACAAAGTAATATCTGACACGGCTTAGGTATATGCCCATACATATACCAAAGTCTTCAATTCCCGCTCGGCTTCAACGTCCAAGCCCAAGCACAACCCAGTCCACACAGGAAAGCAAACGCATACCCACGCAGGATAGAACAACACAATCCACAAAGGAGAGTAACACAAGATTCAACTCACACAGGTATACTTCTTCGGATGACGATAAAGATGATCATTGAACCATCTAAGTCGTCGGACCCACGAAGGATCGATAGGTACTAACCTTGCTGTGACCCACACAGGATCGGGCCCACGCAGGACCTGTAGGAGTTGGCTCACACAGAACCGCTGAGAGATGACCCACACAGGATCGGGCCCACACAGGACCGGGCCCACGCAGGACCTGTAGGCGCTGGCTCACACAGAACCGCTGAGCGCTGACCCACGCAGGATCGGACCCACACAGGATCGGGCCCACACAGGACCGGTAGGTGCTGGCTCACACAGAACCGCTGAGCGCTGACCCACGCAGGATCGGACCCACACAGGATCGGGCCCACACAGGACCGGGCCCACGCAGGACCTGAAGCACTGATCCACGTAGGATCGCTGAGTGCAGGAGTCGTCGCAGTCCGCTGAGGATCTCTGCACAGTCATCGCCGCAGTCCACTGAGGATCTCTGCACGGTCGTCGTCGGAGTCCACGGAGGATCTCTGCACAGTCGTCGCCGCAGTCCACTGAGGATCTCTGCACGGTCGTCGCTGTCGAAGTAGCAGTCGCAGCCAGCCTAGGGTTCCCGCACACAGCAAGCTCGTTCGGGAGGGTCCGCTCCACGAGCCGAGGGGCTGATACATCAACTGACACGAAGTCCGAAGTTGATGTATCCAAAAGTTCCGTATCGTCAACAGGAACTCAACGTCGCAGACGGCGCGTCAAACGGACGCCCGGTCTGAGAGATATTGGCATTTTCGTCCTAGGGGCCCGGTTGGTTTTTAAGGCAAAACCAACCCGACCGCACTCCACCTGCATCCAAACCTCGGGCGGAGTATGCCAAAAGATCCGTCTCACTTAGAGGAAAACAACGAAGCTGACGGCACGTCAATCGGACGTCCGTAGCTCGAGATATGAGCGTTTCCGCTCCGAGGGCCCGGTTGGTCTCGTGTACGAACCAACCCGGCCGGACTCAAAGTATTCCAAAACCTTGAGTGCGATATACCGAAACGACCGTCTCGATCCAAGGATCGCGTTTCCGCTGACGGTGGGTCGTTTGGAGGCACGAAGCTCAAGTTACGGGCGTTTGAACGAAAACGTCCGAAGATGGGGGGTACGGGCCCGGGCCGACCCGGGCCGACCCCCCCCCCCCCTGGGTCGGCCCGAACCGGGTCGACCCGGCTGGCCCGGCCCGTCCCGGCCAGGGCCGGTCCGGTGCGGCCGGCTCGGCCGGCTCGGCTTGGCCGAGCCGCGCGGGTGGAAACCGCGGGCGCTGACCCGCGACTTGAGGATGGACCGCGGCCCGCGTGCGGGCCGCGCTGGCGAGCTGCGGACGCGCTGAGCCGCGTCCGCCCGGATGAACCGAACCCGCCGCCGCGGGTCCGTTGCCCGCCGCCGCCGCGGCTGAAGCCGCGGCGGATCTCGTCCGGTGGCGCGCCGGGGCGCCGCTGCCTCCGGCCGCCGGCGCCGCCGCGCCGGTGACCCGCGCCGCCGGCGACTTCCGCGGGCCGCCGGCGTCGCTCCGGTGGCCCGTCTTCCTTCCCGTCTGCGCCGATGCTCCTCCCGGGATCCGTTCTTTACTGCGGAATCGTCAAACGTCCGCTGCGGCACGTTCCGTCGTCGACCGCCAAATCCGCACAAAACAAGAACGGCGGAGGGTCGTCGGGCCGTGTTCGTTTGGCCCGCGCCCTCCGCGTTAGAAATAAACAACCGGGAGAAAAACGATCAACACATGATCCAACAATTTTAATTAAAATAAAATTGTTCATTGAAAACCGGCTTTTTAATTTTCAAGAACGTTCATGAGAAAATTAAAAAGGGGTAATTTTCCAAAATGAATCCCTACCTTGATGATCGTCGTGCGCGGGCGTTCTTCGCGGAAGAGACCGTCACGGAAGAGATCGATCGTCGCATCGTCGCGGGGAGGCGTCGCGTCGTCGCGGATTCCGGCGTTGAGTCGGCGAGCTCAACGAATCAAGAACAACAGATTTAAATTATTAATATTTAAATCTGTGTTTCGTTTAAAACCAAAGAAAAGAACTTGAGAGGAAATCCGAAAGCACTCACCTCGAATGGTCGGTGATCGGAGATCGGAGTTCGGAGATTGGAAGAGCGTCTCGGGCGAAGGCATTGTCGAATTCCGGGTTCGGCGTTCTTCGCGTTCTTCACGTTCTTCGCGAGGGAGAAGAAGTTGCGAGGGTTCTCCCAAATCTTCTCAAGCGCAAATAACCAGAGGTTAAGCGTTGGTCTTATTTTATTATTACGCCAACGAATTAAAAAACTGGTTAAGAAACGATCCATCAATTCGTTGAATTAATTCAACGAAAGAAACGACCCATTTAATTCACGAAAGAAACAGCCCAATTAAATGGTCTGTTAAGAATTTAGAAAACGCGTCGGTTGACTTTCATTAAGACGGGTTTTCACGGGTGCGTTTCTTAGCGGAAAGAAACGGCGGGGCTCGTGCGGGCCCACCTCACAAATATCCTACCAAGGGGGTAGGATATTTCTGGATAGCATCCTATCCAGTTCAACTCAGTTCAAGCCACCTTTAAGTGGCTTCAAGTGGCTTCCAAGTGGCTTAAGAGAAATAAAATAAAGTTGTCGCAAAATTATTTTATTTCTTAACTTTAAGCCCGAAAATTAAAAACCACACCCGAGCAAACGCAACTCCGGAAGAGGCGTTTCTAAGCGAATACCGGCGCTGCGATTTCATCGGTGCCCTCAGAATTCGATTCTGGGCACCGGTTCAAAAGTTAGAAAAACCCGCTCGTCCGTTCACTGAACGTACCCGAGCCAAACTTCGGAAAATGATTCCGGGCACACCGGGCCTCGGAATCAGGCGCCGTCAGAAACTGAGTTCTTGTAAAATTCCAAAGAAAATTAAGAAAAAAATTTCCTTGAAATTTACGGGTCTTTACATTACTCCCACCTCAGGACTTTACGTCCCCGTAAAGACACATCAAAAACTAGGGAAACAAAAGTGGGTACTGAGCACGCATCTGAGCCTCCCGCTCCCAAGTGCTCTCCTGGAGGTTTCCGTGATGCCATCTGATGCGCACAAGAGGAATCGATCGCCCACGTAGGACCCGCTCCTGTCGATCCTCTATCTCCACTGGGACCTCCGCAAAAGTCGCTCCATCATCCACGTCTAGCTCCCCATAGTCAATGATGTGCGTCGGGTCGTGCACGTATCTCCTCAGCTGGGATACGTGGAAGACATTGTGCACCCGGTGCAACTGAGGTGGCAGAGCCAGGCGATAATCCACCTCGCCAATCCTGCTGAGGACCTGGAAAGGCCCGATGAAGCGTGGAGACAACTTGCCGCCTCGGCCAAATCTCCTCAAACCACGTCGAGGTGAGACCCGCAAGAAGACGTGGTCGCCATCCTTGAACTCTAGTGGCCTCCGCCTCCTGTCAGCATATGACTTCTGCCGGCTCTGTGCTGTCCTCATCCGCTCCTGGATGACCTGGACCTTCTCTGTCGTGGCCCGGACCATCTCTGGTCCCACAAGTGCTGACTCTCCAGGGTCTGTCCAGCACAAAGGAGATCTGCAAGGCCTGCCGTACAACGCCTCGTAGGGTGCCATCCCGATGGTGGAGTGGTAGCTGTTGTTGTACGCAAACTCCACCAAGGGTAGGTGGTCCTCCCAGCTGTGACCAAAGTCGAGGACACATGCACGGAGCATGTCCTCGAGAGTCTGAATGGTCCTCTCCATCTGACCATCCGTCTGAGGGTGAAAGGCGGTGCTCAGACGTAGCCGCGTCCCGAACGCCTCCTGCAACCCCTTCCAAAGCCGGGAAGTAAAACGAGCGTCCAGATCAGAGACGATAGTCGATGGCACACCGTGAAGTCGTACAATCTCCTGAATGTAGAGACGCCCCAAGCTCTCCACTGTGCCCTGCTCTCGGATGGGTAAGAAGTGTGCCGACTTGGTGAGTCGGTCAACAATCACCCAAATGGAGTCGTGACCTCTGGAAGTGCGTGGAAGTCCAGTCACGAAGTCCATAGATATGCCGTCCCACTTCCACTCCGGGACCTCCAAGGGCTGTACCAAGCCTGCTGGTACCTGATGCTCAGCCTTCACCTGCTGGCAGGTGAGGCACCGTGAAACGAACTCTGCCACAGCCTTCTTCATGCCCGGCCACCAGTGCTGTCATCTGATATCCTGGTACATCTTCGCCACTCCAGGATGTACCGCCAAAGGAGAAGTGTGATACTCTCTCAGCACCTCCTCTCGTAAAGCGACTGGTACCAAGGTACGTCCTCTGAAAAGGACATCGTGCCCTGCTCCAAGGGAGAAACCATCGGGTGCCTGTCCCGAGGATATCTGTGCACGCCGCGTCTCACAGTCAACGTCCCCATGCTGTGCCTCTCTGACCCGCTGAAGAAGTGGAGGAGAGACTGTGAGAGACTGAAGGAAGGCTGCTCCGTCTCTATCCACGAAGGATATCTGCAAAGCGGCTAGCTGCTCTGTCGCCTCCTCAAGTAGCTGGATGCCCGTCCTCCTGCTGAGGGCATCAGCCACCACGTTCCCCTTCCCAGGAGTATAGACTATCTCAAAGTCATAGTCCTGGAGGAACTCGAGCCATCGCCGCTATCTCAGGTTCAGGTCCTTCTGAGAGAAGATGTACCTGAGACTCTGGTGGTCAGAAAAGACTATGAAGCCCTCGCCCATCAGATAGTGTCGCCAGGTCTTCAGGGCAAAGACCACCGCTGCCAACTCCAAGTCATGGGTAGCGTAGTTCTGCTCATGAGGCCTCAACTGACGTGATCCGTAGGCAATCACGGCCCGTTCCTGCATCAGGACACACCCGAGTCCGGTCCCTGATGCATCGCAGTAGACTACGAATCCAACTCCCTCCTCAGGCAACCTCAAGATAGGTGCGCTAGTCAACCTCTGCCTCAGCTCCTAGAAGCTCTGCTGACATTTGTCTGACCACACGAAGGGTTTCCCCTTCTTCATCAATGCTGAGAGTGGGGCCGCAACTCTTGAGAAGTCCGACACAAATCTCCGATAGTATCCAGCTAGGCCCAAGAAACTCCGTACCTCTGTCACGCTCTTGGGTGGCTCCCAAGCTAGCACTTCCTCGATCTTCGCGGGATCCACTGCAACTCCCGCCTCAGAAATGACGTGCCCCAAGAAGTGGACCTCACGTAACCAGAACTGACACTTCGAGAGCTTTCCATAAAGTTGGTGCTCTCGGAGTGTGTCTAGTACAACACGCAGGTGGTAGGCGTGCTCCTCCTCTGTCGTCGAGTACACCAAAATGTCGTCGATGAAGACCACGACAAATCGATCGAGGTATGGCTGGAAGATCCTGTTCATGAGGCTCATGAACACTGCTGGAGCATTGGTCACGCCGAAAGGCATAACCAAGAACTCATAGTGGCCATACCGACACCTGAAGGCCGTCTTCTGCACATCCTCATCTCGAACTCTGAGCTGATGATAGCCTGACCTGAGGTCTATCTTTGAGAACCACCGTGCTCCCTTGAGCTGGTCGAAGAGATCATCAATCCTGGGTAGCAGATACTTGTTCCTCACTGTCACCTGATTCAGGCGACGATAATCGACACACAGTCGCAAGCTCCCGTCCGCCTTCTTGGCGAAAAAAATCGGGGAAGCCCAGGGCGAAACACTGGGTCGGATGAACCCCTTGCCCTGCAAGTCCTCCAACTGTACCCGCAGCTCTCGAAGCTCAGCGGGGGCCATCCGATATGCTGGGGTGGATATCGGGGCTATCCCGGGGTACAGGTTGATATAAAAGTCTACCTACCTGCGAGGAGGTAGTCCTAGAACGTCGTCGGGAAAGACGTCCGCATACTGATCCACCACTGCAGGAAAACTGGGACTCCGCACGTCAACTGCTCCCAGGATGAGGCTAGCCAACTGATGAGTGATGGGCTAACCTCTCCTCTGCGTGAGTCCATCCTGTGCTGCTAAGGCTCCCTTCTCGCCGGTGAAGGTGAACCTGCTCCCGTCGGTGCGCACACATCGCACCTTGCGCCTAATGCAGTCAATCTGAGCATGGACCGTAGATAACCAATCCATGCCCAAGATGACGTCGTAAGGCCTCGACACTGCTACAAGAAGATCCCAGCCGAAGCTCTCGCCTCCTAGAGTAAGCTCACACTGCCGGCACCAGTGCGTAATCGTTGAGTCTGCTCCCGTAGGAGTCTCTAGCCGTAAGGATCGAGCCAACGGCTCTGTCGGAATCTCCGAGCTCCGAACAAGGGCAGTGGCTATGAAAGAGTGACTCGCTCCTGTGTCTATCAGAACTGCAGCAAGGGTGGAATAGACACAGATCGTACCTCGAATCATCTCTGGAGCGCCGTGGTCGTAGGCCTCCGCTGCCTGGAGCTGAGCCTGTCTCTGCCCACCAGCTCCCTGTGGTCGGGGCGGGCCTCCTGGTGGTGGTGGTGGCAGAGCCTCAAAGCGTCGCCCACCACCTGCTGCTCGGCCAGCTCCTCTGCCTCGTCCGCCTCCTCCCTGCGGACCACCACGGTCGACCCTCTGCCTCTGCCTGGGTGGCCCCCCCACCGTCTGCTGCCCCTCGGTACGACGGGTCGGGCAGTCACGAGCCATGTGGCCCTGCCCGCCGCACTCGTAGCACTGTCTGCCTCTCGGAAGGCTGGCTCCGGGCCGGGTGCCCTGCACTGCTGAGCCAGCGTCCCGAGGTCGCCTGCCGGAAGGTCTGGTCCGCCTGGAACCCTGAGTCATCCGCCGGATACCAGCTGCCGAAGACTCCGCTATCTGCCGCCCTGCGGTGGGTCTCGCTGTGGACTCAGCCAGGAAGCTCTCGATCAGGAGGGCTCGCTCCAGTACTCCTGCCTGGGTCGGGATGCTGAGGGAGATCAGCGATGCCCTGATCTCGTGTCTCAAACCCTGCTCGAAGGTCCGGGCCCGGAAGAAGGGGTCCCGTACCATGTCTGTCGAGTACCGAGAAAGGTCTGTGAACCTCGCCGCGTACTGAGCGACCGTCAAACTGCCCTGCCGCAGCTGAAGAAGCTCCTGGATGCGCACCGCTCGGAGGGTGGCCGGGACGAACTCTGAGCGGAAGAGGCTCTCGAAGTCCGTCCAGATGAGGGTGGCCTCATCGTGTACCTGGAGCATCAGGCTCCACCAGCGTCCGGCTGCGGCGTGCAGTAGGCTCGCCGCGAGGATCACCATGAGGTCTGCTGGCGTCCTCACTAGCCTGAAAACTCGGACGACCGCCTCCAGCCAGTCCTCGGCTGCCTGGGGGTCCGACTCCCCACGGAACCTGGGTGGTCGCTGGCGCTGGAACTCGTGCAAAGCTCCGAGGCGTCGTGCGTCGTCAGCTGCCAGTGCTGGAAGCATCGGGGGCTCGGCGGGTAAAGGTACCGCCGGTGCCTCTGCTGTCAACGGGCCCTGTACCGAGGCCTCATCGCTCGGCGGGCTGTTGTCATGCCCTACTCTAGGAACCCTAGCTGGCTGCTGTCGTCGTGCCATCCTGAAAAGGAAACAAGTATGCCACGGTCAGAACAGTATACCTGGTGAGCTGACATAAGTAATCACAAAGAAAACTTTAAACACACATGCAATCAATGTTTTTGTGCATTAAGTCGGAAATCAGAAGTCAGGGTCCTGGTGTATGGATACGTCGGCCGCCGCACCAACACTGGACTCCCTGGACTGATAACCACACTCAATACGCTAACCACTATTGCTTCACATAGAAGAAAGATCAGAGTCTGCGGTAGAACCGACACCTCTGATACCAATTTGTCACGACCCGCCCTCGGGGCCCGTGCCGTGACTACCCCAAGCCCGCCTTCCATAGGCCAGGGGCTGGCGACTAGCACCAAGGCGAAAATCCCAACAAAAAGGGAAGGCATTGCCTTTGAAAAGTAAACAAGCACCACAGAGTAAGCAAGCGGAAAAGTAAACACTAAGTAAAACTGTACAAGCTGTGCTGGAAGTAAAAAGGGGCCGGAAATACAAGCCCAACTGTAAAGTACAACTGAAAGGAAAAACAGCAACTAAAAAGGGAAAACTGCAGCGTCGGGCCGTCCTCCGGAAGCCCCACCTGAAGGGTGGGTACAGATAGCCTCCACGTCTCCTCGGGTCTACCTAGCCGCTCCGAGTACGTCCCGCCCAGTGGTCCACCTCCAGGTACTGTCCTGCTCCGCACGCCTCCTCCACGATCAGCGCTGTTCGTCGTCTGCAACCAACACCACGAAGTGCGGGCATAGCCCGTGCAGGGGTGAGTATAAGCTACTCAGTAGGGACCCCGAGACCCCCGAAGGTCTCCCGAAATCCACAAAGGATAATCCACAAAGGAAAGATACAATCACGAAGTAATATCTGACACGACTTAGGTATATGCCCATACATATACCAAAGTCTTCAATTCCCGCTCGGCTTCAACGTCCGAGCCCAAGCACAACCCAGTCCACACAGGAAAGCAAACACATACCCACGCAGGATAGAACAACACAATCCACAAAGGAGAGTAACACAAGATTCAGCTCACACAGGTATACTTCTTCGGATGACGATAAAGATGATCATTGAACCATCTAAGTCGTCGGACCCACGAAGGATCGATAGGTACTAACCTTGCTGTGACCCACACAGGATCGGGCCCACGCAGGACCTGTAGGAGTTGGCTCACACAGAACCGCTGAGAGATGACCCACACAGGATCGGGCCCACACAGGACCGGGCCCACGCAGGACCTGTAGGAGCTGGCTCACACAGAACCGCTGAGCGCTGACCCACGCAGGATCAGACCCACACAGGATCGGGCCCACACAGGACCGGTAGGCGCTGGCTCACACAGAACCGCTGAGCGCTGACCCACGCAGGATCGGACCCACACAGGATCGGGCCCACACAGGACCGGGCCCACGCAGGACCTGAAGCACTGATCCACGTAGGATCGCTGAGTGCAGGAGTCGTCGCAGTCTGCTGAGGATCTCTGCACAATCGTCACCGTAGTCCACTGAGGATCTCTGCACGGTCGTCGTCGGAGTCCATGGAGGATCTCTGCACAGTCGTCGCCGCAGTCCACTGAGGATCTCTGCACGGTCGTCGCTGTCGAAGTAGCAGTCGCAGCCAGCCTAGGGTTCCCGCACACAACAAGCTCGTTCGGGAGGGTCCGCTCCACGAGCCGAGGGGCTGATACATCAACTGACACGAAGTCCGAAGTTGATGTATCCAAAAGTTCCGTATCGTCAACAGGAACTCAACGTCGCAGACGACGCGTCAAACGGACGCCCGGTCTGAGAGATATTGGCATTTTCGTCCCAGGGGCCCGGTTGGTTTTTAAGGCAAAACCAACCCGACCGCACTCCACCTGCGTCCAAACCTTGGGCGGAGTATGCCAAAAGATCCGTCTCACTTAGAGGAAAACAACGAAGCTGACGGCACGTCAATCGGACGTCCGTAGCTCGAGATATGAGCGTTTCCGCTCCGAGGGCCCGGTTGGTCTCGTGTACGAACCAACCCGGCCGAACTCAAAGTATTCCGAAACCTTGAGTGCGATATAACGAAACGACCGTCTCGATCCAAGGATCGCGTTGCCGCTGACGGCGGGTCGTTTGGAGGCACGAAGCTCAAGTTACGGGCGTTTGAACGAAAACGTCCGAAGATGGGGGGTACGGGCCCGGGCCGACCCGGCCCGACCCCCCCCTGGGTCGGCCCGAACCGGGTCAACCCGAACCGGGTTGACGCGGCCCGGGTCCGACCTGGCTGGCCCGACCCGACCCGGCCAAGGCCGGTCCGGCGCGGCCGGCTCGGCTGGCTCGGCTTGGCCGAGCCGCGCGGGTGGAAGCCGCGGGCGCTGACCCGCGGCTTGAGGATGGACCGCGGCCCGCGTGCAGGCCGCGCTGGCGAGCTGCGGACGCGCTGAGCCGCGTCCGCCCGGATGAACCGGACCCGCCGCCGCGGGTCCGTTGCCCGCCGCCGCCGCGGCTGAAGCCGCGGCGGATCTCGTCCGGCAGCGCGCCGGGGTGCCGCCGCCTCCGGCCGCCGGCGCCGCCGTGCCGGTGACCCGCGCCGCCGGCGACTTCCACGGGCCGCCGGCGTCGCTCCGGTGGCCCGTCTTCCTTCCCGTCTGCGCCGATGCTCCTCCCGGGATCCGTTCTTTACTGCGGAATCATCAAACGTCCGCTGCGGCACGTTCCGTCATCGACCGCCAAATCCGCACAAAACAAGAACGGCGGAGGGTCGTCGGGCCGTGTTCGTTTGGCCCGCGCCCTCCGCGTTAGAAATAAACAACCGGGAGAAAAACGATCAACACATGATCCAACAATTTTAATTAAAATAAAATTGTTCATTGAAAACCGGCTTTTTAATTTTCAAGAACGTTCATGAGAAAATTAAAAAGGGGTAATTTTCCAAAATGAATCCCTACCTTGATGATCGTCGTGCGCGGGCGTTCTTCGCGGAAGAGACCGTCACGGAAGAGATCGATCGTCGCGTCATCGCGGGGAGGCGTCGCGTCGTCACGGATTCCGGTGTTGAGTCGGCGAGCTCAACGAATCAAGAACAACAGATTTAAATTATTAATATTTAAATCTGTGTTTCGTTTAAAACCAAAGAAAAGAACTTGAGAGGAAATCCGAAAGCACTCACCTCGAATGGTCGGTGATCGGAGATCGGAGTTCGGAGATTGGAAGAGCGTCTCGGGCGAAGGCGTCGTCGAATTCCGGGTTCGGCGTTCTTCGCGTTCTTCGCGTTCTTCGCGAGGGAGAAGAAGTTGCGAGGGTTCTCCCAAATCTTCTCAAGCGCAAATAACCAGAGGTTAAGCGTTGGTCTTATTTTATTATTACGCCAACGAATTGAAAAACTGGTTAAGAAACGATCCATCAATTCGTTGAATTAATTCAACGAAAGAAACGACCCATTTAATTCACGAAAGAAACAACCCAATTAAATGGTCTGTTAAGAATTTAGAAAACGCGTCGGTTGACTTTCATTAAGACGGGTTTTCACGGGTTCGTTTCTTAGCGGAAAGAAACGGCGGGGCTCGTGCGGGCCCCACCTCACAAATATCCTACCAAGGGGGTAGGATATTTCTAGATAGCATCCTATCCAGTTCAACTCAGTTCAAGCCGCCTTTAAGTGGCTTCAAGTGGCTTCCAAGTGGCTTAAGAGAAATAAAATAAAGTTGTCGCAAAATTATTTTATTTCTTAACTTTAAGCCCGAAAATTAAAAACCACACCCGAGCAAACGCAACTCTGGAAGAGGCGTTTCTAAGCGAATACCGGTGCTGCGATTTCATCGGTGCCCTCAGAATTCGATTCCGGGCACCGATTCAAAAGTTAGAAAAACCCGCTCGTCCGTTCACTGAACGTACCCGAGCCAAACTTCGGAAAATGATTCCGGGCACACCGGGCCTCGGAATCAGGCGCCGTCAGAAACTGCGTTCTTGTAAAATTCAAAAGAAAATTAAGAAAAAAATTTCCTTGAAATTTATGGGTCTTTACAATAATTACTTAAATCTCACATTACATTTGAAAAAATGAAATAAAACATAGTGAATTTAAAAAAAATTACATCCTTGAACTCATTCAAAGAACCCTTTTTCATATCATGGAGAAATGAAACAAAAAAATAAAGGGATAAGATGTTCAGTAAGAGTTACTTAAAAGGGAATATATCAAGAATAAATGAAGAATAATTAATATGGCATAATCAATAAGGAAAGTTAAATTTATAAACACACATTACATTTTATCAATAAATTTAATATCATGATTAGATAAGTAATAATAAATATATAAAGGTATATATCTGAAGACACATTAAATTTAATCAATTATTTGAGGACAAAGTTCATTTATAGATAATATAAATGAAATAATATCATTGAAATAATACATGAATTCTTAATGAAGGAAATTATTAATATTGAAAATCATGATCTTAGATATCATGATATTTATATAGTGAAGACCATTCACAAGTCTGTTTATAATTATGGGAATAAACCCATTTTTTTGTAGCTTACCAATCACCACATGAGGCTATCAATTCATTAATGGGATATATAATTCCAAAAATCACCCATCAATGCATTTCGAATGCATTCAACGTACATTAAATGATTAATTTAATTCATGAAAAAATATGTGTTATTAATAAATTTCTATACTGAATAAAGAATAGAAAATATAAATATTACTACAATACATAATATAAAATTAAAATTAAATCACCATATGCATAAATTATATATGGTTTAATTAATAAGAATATACAGGATAAATGATATGGATATTTAGAGAAAATGTAATGTCTAATGATCAAAATAAAGTGAATATTTCTAGGTAATTTTAATAATTACAACAATTAATCATAAATGAGAATTTTTATACATTCCCAGGTCAAAAAAAATTATAAACCATGAAAATAATGAATAAGGATGGAATCATTAAACCATATCCCAAGTCAAATATTTTAATAATAAATGGTTTATGTCATTTATTAATAGAAATATTATAAAAATATATTAATAAATATTCTTGGGAAAAAATAACATTTTCACATTGAAATTAACCTATAAAAAAATAATTTCTATAATATTAGGAAAACCAATTTATTTAGAAATAACCTTTCTAATATTTAATGAAATATTAAATGAAATGAGTGGTCATGAATGTGGGATTTCTCCATTCATTTCGATTACATTAAAATGAATATTCCATTCACATTTTTGTATGAAAAGTAAAAAGTACATTGTTTAAAAAATGATAGGGTGATTAATTTAAAAAAAAACTATGGGTAAAAATGACATAAAAACTTCATAGGAAATAATTTTTTATAGAAAAAATTCATGTGGTAGAAATGGATTTTCGATCTAAGTTACAATTGAGGTTAGATTTTATAAAATAAATTCAAAATCAGGTTATTTACCCAAGAGAAGAAAATTATAATATTTAACTAAAACATAATTAAGATCTAGAGGAGATGAAAATTAAGCGGGTTTATTAAAAAATTATCAAATATTTTTTTTCAATGAAAATTAAAGAATAAAAAATAATGATTAATATGAGATGTAAACATTAAACTATTACCACATTGGTAACATTTGAATTATAAATACCATGAATGGAATAAAATATAACAAAAAATTAAAAAAAATGAATATTAATAGATTTATTATATAACATATCAAATGTAAAGAAGGATCAACTCTTAAATGATGATAGGTTTATAACATGATATATGTCCAAAAGAAGAAAATTTGAGGCGAGATACCCTTACAATGATCAAAATGATGAATTGAGAATTAACTAATGAATTTATTATATGTATGAAATATAAATAAACATAAAAAAGAGTAAAATAAAAGTAATAATATAATAATAATTCCTTAAACACATAATATTATAATATCAAAGACAATAAAGGATAGATATTTCCTGATGAAAATAAATTGAGGGAGGAAATTATTTATTACACGGTAATTTTCAAGTTAAATCCGCTTGGTTGAAATAATTTGAAATAAAACTTTTAAATACCATTAAGTATTAAGGATTCATTATATTTATTTTAAAAGTGGTACTATATAAATTATTTTAATAAATTATGTGAAAAACATTATAATATGCCTCAATGTAATTAAATTGATACAAAATCCCATACCCCACACTTCATTTTGGTTAAAATCACTTTAACCTCCTATATAATGGTTTCAAGAAAGTTAATAATTATTACCAAAAACATACTAATAATTATAATATCATATACGATCCTTTTATAACATCATAACACTCATTCATTAACATTATTTTATTATTGTTATTGTTTTGATTGTTAAATACCTCGTTTTCTTCTATATGTTTTATTACAGATGTTCTGGTTATTGTAAAGAGGATATATATTTATAATATCATGAAATAAATTAATATTTTAAATATAATATTTAATTAGTAGATACTTTTTTGAAACCATTATTGAAATTTTTATATGTATTATGATTCACATCGTTTTGCGGATATGTTACATGAGATGTACTCATGAGGGACGATATCATTCCTTTAATATGTGAACATGAAAAAAATAGATTATATAATAATTTTATATAATTATTATAATGTAATATGTATCATATATATTTCTTATTTCCATAATTATGGAAATACATGTGAGTCAGTTATGGAAATAAATTATATTAGTTCACAAGGCGGTAGTCTACAGTATGCATGAGCGTTGGATTTGTTTCCAATTTGGCGGAGAAAGAGATGGACTAAAATTATTCCATAAACATAATAAAATATTAGTTTATTAGAGAGAAATTTTTTATTATATTGAATTATTTGAGACATAATTTATGATAAAAAATAAAAATTGAATAAAAATATATTTATTATGATGACTTCCTTATCTTAGAGAAACCACATTTGGATCTCTTCTTAAAGACCCTAAGGATTGCCTTTTAGGAAGAAACGAAGACCTAGAATTTAGATATGGATGTTGGGGAGATATTTTTGAAGCTTTTTTAGAGATAAATGGTCTGAGAGGTGTGAATAATTTTAGGGATGGATTGCCCTTTTATAAGGGGGAGGGGACCTTCTTGGAGATTATTGGGATGTTTTCTAAAATAATAAAGAGTGATAAATTATATACTAATAAAAATGATTCCAAATGAACATATAATAAAATTTGAGATAAGATAAGGTTTAAATATTTATTTAAAATATAATTTTTCTTGTTTATTTTGAAAAAATACCTTCTCTTTTTGGTTAACCCCCCCTAAACTCATATTATCCTTAAGCATTGTAATTAACTTTTTTATTCTCTGTATTCATTATGACAAAAAATTAAGATGAAAACATTACATAATATTAAATATTCTAATTAAAAATAGATATTATATTTTAAAAAATTCAATTCATCTAATTGGGATAAATTAATTTAAATTTGAACTCAAAAATCATGTCAAAAAATGATTTTTCAAGAAAAGCATTTGTTATGCAAAAGATGATCTTATATTAACTATATGAAAAATAATAAACATGAGATGTATTAAAATAAATATATTTAGATATATAATACAAAAATATAATTTAATTAATTCATAATTAAATATTACCTTAAGTAATTAACATGGAGAAATATTTTACACATAAAAAAGATTTTAGAAAAATGAGTTTTACGACAAAAAAGAACCATATACTAGAATTTGGAAAAAAGAAGAATAAAATTTAATTATTTATATAAAATATAACTACACATGAATATTTTAATCTTAAAATAAATTCAATTCATAATGATACTTTTGAATTAATTTTTAGAAAAGAAACGACTATTTTTAAAAAGTGAAAATTTTCACAATTCGCTAAAAATTAAATATTTTTATAAAAATATCAAAATTACACCACAATAAAATTTGGATATAATAGTACCAAACATTATATTGTTTTTATAAAACATAAATTATGAAATTGGTATAAATTAATTATAATTCCCAAACATAAAATAAAAAATCACACCATTTATGAAGAAAATAATTTTTTAAAAGTAAAATTATTTTATTGAGCATTAAGTACATAATTATAAATCCATTATATAAAAACATTATATATATTTTTATAATGTGGTTAAAAATTTTCATTCACACCAACATACTGGATAGACAATAATGGTTATGTTTAATAATAATATTTTAATAGTAAATCAATTATTCTTAAACATCAGTGTTTTGTGTCTTATGCATTATCAAACATAATGTTATTTTTTAAAATTATTACTGTATTAAAAAGGTTTCCAGTGAGTACAAGAGCTATTTGAATGTTTTTTTTATGATAATGGAGGTTCAAATTATTATTTTGTTAGGGTTATAGGGTGGATCTATGAGGTTTCACCATAATAAGGCAGCTGCAGAGTAGGAGGGCTGAGTACAATGTAGAAAATGGTTGGAGGTGTTCTTGAGGATACTGCCTTTTTGAGGGTAGTTATAGCATGGAGAACCAAATGCAACATAGTGGCATAGAGTCAGTTTTTATCATTTTTCCAATCTCATCATAGTTGTGGTGTGGAGGCATGAGTGTGGTGTTGAGTCCTCGTGGTTAGTTTTCAGGAGTTTCTTTCGATTTCGGAGTGCTTACACCATGGAGGAGGATGCTACAAAATACCAATATCTGGTTGTTGAGGTTTTATAGTGTAGTAGTCTTGTATACACTATGGTATCATACCATTCTTATAGGATCTATGATGTATAAATAACCACATATCTCGAAGGATGGTTTTACCAGTAGGGTTGTGGCATGGTGAGTGGTTTTGTATTGTGATCCCTTCTATTTTCAGAAATTCTATGGCATAGTCAAATAGGATGCACCATGGTCTTATAAATTTTAGATTGGGTATAAATTCAAAAACCCATTCAAACAACCTGAATTTTCATTTGTTTTTTAATTTTATTAGTACCCAAAGTGTGTCCCAAGGAGCACTTTGGGACCCCTTTCAGTGACTTTCAATCCCTTCATTGGTTAATCAATCATTGGTGGTTAATCTGAGATCCCTTTTTATTATCCCCTTGTTTTCTAATTTTTTTGTCTATTAAGGTTTCATCCAAGTTAAAATAATTGGTTTTTTTTGATAAGTGGTGTTGTGGGTCGATGTTTTGTTATAAGGTAGAGGTTTTATCACTTGTTATGGTGTTTGGTGGTGGATTAGTTCTTATTCAAATGCTTCAGAGTCGATAAGAAAGATTAATTTGAGGTAGGGGACCCTTTGTTTCTTACATAGTGTATATTGTGGGATGAGTCTACTCTTGTTATATCTTGGGGAGTTTTTTGCATCTCGCATAACTATGATAAATTAATCAGTTTAATTATTATGAAATGTGAAGGGAATGATTCATATGTTTTTAGAACATTTTGAAATTATGATTCTGATATTTTATCAATGATTGTTAAACCATTTAAATTTAAAACTATTGGGATCCTTTTTTGGGATGATTTAAATGTATTTTGAATCCCTTTATGTGTGTGATTATTGTCAAACCACCTTGAATAAATAGTTAAATAATTATGATCGGCTAATAAATTTCTTGCACCAAGATATATATCTTGTGCGAGAATTCCAATAAAATAAAGAATTAGATGCAATGGACTTCCATTCGAACATATCTCAAATAATTTATGTTAATTTAATGTTAAATTGTTTTTTGTGTGGGGTGTTGTGACCATGCTATGGGCAGTGATTTTTGGTGATGTGTGGTTATGATATGGGGGTGAATGTGATGAGATGTGTGGCCCTGTTATGGGGCAATTTTGATGGAAATTTGGTTGTGATTTGGGGTTTTATGGCTTGAAAAAGGTGATGATAAATTTGATATTTGTTTTTATAATGGTTTGTGGTTCTAATTTCCTTGATATTATTGCAATTAAATGATAATTTTGTAGTTAAAATGGAATGGGATAGTTTTTTTAATGGAATGGAATTTGGTTAATGAATGAATGATTTTTAATGAACTGTAAAATAAATGGGTTAAATCAATAAAATTAGTTTGTCATATGAATTTGGAATTTATCATAAACTGAGGAAGAGAATTAAATGTAAAACATGGCTTGTAGCTTATTGTGTGGTATTTTTCATTTAGTGGTGGTAGTAAAAGTGACATTGTTGTGAGGTTTTGGGTGATGTCATGAGATGGTTACATCATTGATATGATCCCACAGGTTAGTATTTTTTATGGATATATATATACATTTTATATTCCATGTGATTTATATATGCGCCCTAGACATGTTGAGAACTATGTGCAGCCACCCATATATGCATATTTTGTGGGTATTTTCCCAACATCCTAAGGGTGAGTATGGATGGATTTCTACCACTCTACCCTAATCTCACATCCATATGAGGTTGTTATAAACAATATGTGATATCCATGGGTAAAAAGTTCCATAGTGCTGATGTGATGTGATGGCCCGAGTTTCTGTGGGTGAGATGTCATATGATGGGATGACGTATGGTGGGGGTCGTTTCTGGTGGGAGGTGGGAATGAGGTTGATTCCCTTAAAGTTTACAATTCCCTTATACCCTGGATATATGTCCATTATGTGATATAATTTCCTAAGTTTTTATGATCATTGTGTGATGTGGACATGTTGCAGGGAAGCGATCAGATTTGATGTATTTGGTGTCAATGGATGAGAAGTGATGTGAAAATTCTATGGGGTGATGATACATGATATGTTATATGGAATATATGGGAGTTCCAAGACATAATATGATGCAGAGTGAGAGTGTAAAATAAGTGGGAATGTTGTGAAGGGTACCCTTTATCAATATGATTGAAGTTAGGTTATTATACTTAGACTGCATTATTTGGTGATCATTCTATGGTGAGGTTGGGGGTTGGTCAATTGAACTATTCTGTGTTATTGGTTCTGCAATTTTCTCACTGTTTTATTAATAAAATTATTTTACATATACATGGGAGACATTGGTTTTACTTCTTTAGTATACTTATATTATCACCCTATGTATATAAAACTATTTTCAGGTTTTTAGGAGGACTATGTGGACTGTGATGGAAATTACTAGATTGTAATTTTGAACTGTCATTATGTCACTGATTTTGATGTTCATTTTGGGTATTTATTTGGAGGATTTTAGCTATATATGTTTTACTTATACATGTTGTGTTGTTTATTTTTTGTCCCTTTTATATTATTTCATGTATTTTAATGATCATTAATATGATATCTCCCGATCCTACGTATATTATAGAGGATAATTCTTCATATATTGAGATTTTCAAACCCTTAGTGCTGGTCACCAAACTAGTTCTTAATAGACACATGAATCACATACCATTATCTCCCCTTCATCATAACCATCCTAGGATGGGTTACTTTGGAGAGAGAGATGATGATAAAATGTTCAATGTCATATAAACCCCTTTTGACTTTTTAATTGATGGTACTTTCATGGAATTTTTTAATACATTTATTGCAATATAACTCATGGTATTAGTATGAGTTATAGTGAAAAAGATACTTGAGGAAGAATTCATCTACATTTTGTAATCTAGTGTTTAAAGGAATTTATAACCTTTAGGGTTTATATGATTTTTTAAGATGAGGTAATTATGGTTTATATACTGGAACATATGTTTTATCGTATAGGTAGCCATGTTGTAAAAATTTGATTTGATGATTAATGTTATTATATGATTCCAACTATAAATACCCCAACTCTAGTATCCCAGATTTGGTGGCTACTATAATATATTGACACCAGATATAAGGTATCACGTACTGAAGGACTAAATAGTTTATTAGTCTTGAAAAAATAGACACATACTTGAATCTCACATTACAATTGAAAACATAAAATACAACACTGTATTTTCTTTGAGTTAACTATTATTAAATTTTGAATATTCCTAATTATATATCATAATACACTTACTGGTATCCTTGGGAAAGAAACACAATAGATGGGTGAGCTCATGATCTTAGTAAGGGCATGAGTACAATAAAAGATATCATGAATAAAGAAGTCGTAATCAATATGGTTAGGAAAATAACAAATAGAACCTAAAATTAATTCAATAAATTTATCTTGTAAGAAAATGATGATAATATAATTCCATAAAAATAATAACTTGATCTTGAAACTTATCCACGGATATGAAAACTAATTAAATAACCACCTAGACATAGAATGAGAGAATTCATAATGGATGGCATCATAATAATTATGTCAAGGCCTTGTTCTAAGACATCTTATATTAATATGTAATTCATCATCCAAATACCCAATCCAGTTTGTGACATTATATAAACTAATTCATCAAGGAGATATATAGGTCCCCTATAGTTAGTTATTAAGTTCAATGAATTCCTCATATTAATGGGGAGAAAAATAAACAATGTAATCATTAATATTTAAAACTTACTCTAAAAAATGTTAATACATTCCCCAATCAAGATACATAATCATAAAACATCATAGGTATTTTGAAAAATGGTATAAAATAGTATATACCTAGTAAAAATGATCCTAAAAAATCTTGAGAAATAATAAGGATGATACCTATAAGGACCTGACCTTAAAAATACAGAACCTTGAGTTTTAAGTCAAGAATTAATTCGATTATATTTGATGATATTTTCAGGAATAGAGTATTATAGAATTAAACCATAAATCAAAGATAACAAAACCCTATAATATAATATGGAAACATCTAATTAGTATCCATTTTCCTACCATATAATTTTTTTAAAACAAACCATGATTTATTTTCATGAAAAATCATTACGAACATCAACATGAACTTTTCCTTTCCATTACTCATCCTTAAATCCTGTGAAAATAATTTTAAAAATCTTTAAAGATCAACAAAATCTCAATAAGGGACATAAAATGATGAAAACCATTAGTATATTGAAAAAATAGAAAACCAATTAAAAAAATTTTCATTACAAAACATATTTTTAACTAAAAAGGTATTTTTTATTCATTTAAAAAGATCATTTATATTACTATTTAAAAAAAACTATTTTCTATGATAACTCATTAGAAATAATATAAATTTTAGGTATTTTCCTTAAAATATCATCACATAGAACCTTTAATGAACATTTGTGAACACTTACAAATTTGAATTACCAAAAGGCTGACTTCCAAAATTATTCTCCAAGGGAATTAATAATTCCCCACTACATTGGACCATTATATTGGCCCACACATCATATAATCTATAATAGGATCACCCAGTGTAATCTAGGCATTCCCATAGTAAACAATGTCCAAGGACCATATCATGAATAATGAAATTTATGCTTGGAAATTTTCACCATAAATCCATTCGAAAAAAAATCCTAAACCCATATGGAAACTATTTTCAGATATCAAAATACCATTTTCTTTTAAAATACCATTTTAAATAAAAAATTACTTATTAAAAGTGGAAAATGGGTTTTAATTTATTAAAATGTAAAACCTTTCAATGGAATATTTAAATTAAATAACCTTCATGAAAGTAAGAAAATTTATTATCACTGTATATGTTAAAGATTAGAACATTCCCTTTTTTTATTTCTCAAAATGTTCTGTATAGAACATGTAATAAGATTTATTTTGAAAAAGATTAAAATAAATTAAAAATATACATAAAATGTAATTTATAAATATTTTATTTCAATATATAAAATTTCATAAATTCAATTTAAAAACCTAAACATGTAAAAGAAAGATATTGAAGGAAAATATTAAAAGGCAATTTTTTTAATGATAAAACCCTTATGACATTCAAAATATTTAAATCGTAAATCCCATTAAAAAATATAATTGAAAAATAATTTAAATACCATGATAATAAATAGATTAATGATATAACATGTTAATGGGGATACATATTCTCCACATAAAAGAAGATTGGTTCATAACATCAAAATATGCCTCAATGAATGATGTTTAAGACAAAGTCCATTACCTCGGTTTTGATTCATTAAATACATTATTTATATTCCTGAATAATAAACTTTAATATTTTTTTACAATATTAATAAATTTTTTCATTTTTATTATTAAAATTATTTCACTTATTACTATGTCATATATTATTACCTAATCAATAATTTTTACGTCATATGATTCAAATATATTTGTGTTATGTGTCAAAAATGACATTAGCAGGTTGAATATGGTCAAAGAGATAATTATTTAAACATATCCAAAATTATAATATTTATTATAATTATCATTTTTGTACATAAATTATACTTCTAATACTATTAAGTGAATATTTTTTTAAGAAATAAAGTATGTTATGATTATGGTGATGTTAGGCCGTACATACGCATGAGTAACGTTTCTATTATTCAACAATCATTAGGAAAGGAGGTAAGTAATATTTTTATCTATCCAAAATTATCATAATATAATATATAACATATTATATCTATCAATATATTTATATAAATTATTAGCGTGGTTCAGTGATTAAAATAGAGTATCATCGCTTCGTGAAGGCGATAATCCATATGTACCTGAAACATGCTATAATTTTTTAGTAACTGAAACGGTAAAAAATGAAATGATATATTATCTATTCAAAATGATAAATATGTCATGAATATCAAAATTATTTCTTATATATCACATATATTCATTAACATTAACCTTATTACCTTCCATGTTAAGGGTTTTAAAATATCACATCGCTTCGTGACGTGGTAGTCCATCGTACACATTAGCGACATTATTGTATCCCCAATGGAATGGAAAGTAAAGAAGGTATATATGATATTATTACTTAATAGGTGTAATTATTTTATGAATATCATATATATACATTATATCCATAATAATAACCAACCATGATAGTTTCTGATAGAAAACGTGTCACATCGGTTTATGAGAAGGTAGTCCACCATACACACAATAAACATTATCATTTCCCATTTGAGGGAAGATTATATGGATATATTTCAGTAACATAACATAAAAAAATTTATTTATATGTAATATATTAGTGTTATTTTTTTAGAATCAATTAATAATATTTGAATTAGTTGTAAAAAGAAATAAAACAAACACACATAGTTAGTAATTTTACCTCTACTTGAACCACCTCTATAGGAAAATACCTAAAGTATTCTAAGAATGAATTTATAACCAAAAAAAGGTTCCAAGTATGAGTGGATTTAAGTTTGGATGCTATTTTGTCCTGCATTGGATGGAACAAATGAGTTTTATACTGTGAATATGATAGGAGAGTGGGTTCCCTTTTACAAGTTAGGTGAGTGACACACTTGTAATTTTTGTGAAGAAAAAGGTGTATACATGTTTTTCACATTCCATAAAGGTGTAAAATGGAGTATTCTTGAGAATTATAAAATAAAATTTCTAAATATGGCTATAAAATATATTTTATTCATATATTTAGATCATTATAATCCTTATCTTTTTAGTTTAACCCCCGATAAA
This sequence comes from Viscum album, assembly GCA_963277665.1. Lineage (NCBI taxonomy): Eukaryota > Viridiplantae > Streptophyta > Magnoliopsida > Santalales > Viscaceae > Viscum > Viscum album. Next base: position 1,473,328,997 of record OY728164.1, on the reverse strand, counting down.
ACCATTTTAACCTTATCTATAGTAATTAATTTTCATTTTTTTTCACTATTAATTATTTGAAAAAATTATGTTGAAGATATTATAAAATTTAATTTTTTATGATTCCAAATATTAAATCCATTTACCATATTCAATTGATAGATTTCATAATATCAAATTTAAAACAAAACCAGTAGACGTGATGAAAAATCTGGTTTTCAAGAAGTGAATTTTTCATGAAAAAGATAGTTTTTTATGAACATACCAATTAATAATAATAATTATATGAATAAAAAATAATATTTATCTATTTATAAGTAAAAAAATTCCATTTAAAACATTTTCACATGGGTTTTTTAATTAATTAAAATGGAGAAACATTATGACTTTCCAAACAGTTTTTCAAAAAATCTTGTTTTTAAACCAAACAAAAAATCTTCTAAAACAAAATATAATTATGATTAGAAAGTAATTAAGTGGATTAAATATAAATAAATAATATATAACACAATTGAAATTAAAATAATGGTAATTATAAATTTCATAATTTTTTGAAAAGAATTGACTTTTTTACAGAAATCATTATTTATCACTATTTACTGAAAAGTATATATTTTCTTCAAAATACCATAATTTCACCCTATGTATATTATGATATGATGATATCTAAAATTATATTCATTTTTTATAATTAAAATTATATTTTTTATAAATTAAAAATTTAAATAAATTTTTATTATAATAGTGTTTAATTAAAACCATTTTATTTTTATTTTAAAAATTACATAATACATTTATAATTAATATATTTATATTGAAAAATATTATAGTGATTTATTATACCTTTAACTAGGTTTTCACATTCTAAACCCTTTTTTGAAATTACGTCCTTATAATTTTATTCACATATTAAACATGTGGTTATATATTTCCCTAATATCATTTTCATATTTCTATTTTTTCTCTTAAACCATATGGGTTTTCCATAAACCTTAACATAGTGAATCTTCATATTCAGAAATACATCATCTCTATGGTCAAAAATCATAACTAGAAGTTCCTCATAAGAAATATTTTATTCCAACTAAACTAATTTATGTCTCAAAAACATGATATTGATCTGAAACTTATTTTCTTAACATCCAAACAGTAAATAAATTGTATACCTGAGATAAACACAAAGTAAAATACACTTATTAGGGAACTGATCCAAATTTCTCTAGGATTTTGTAGGATTTAATAAACCATGGACATAGAATCCCTTTCTTATAAATAAACTTAAAACATTTCTAATTAGAATCTTTAAGAAATACATGATCACAAACCTCAAAAGAATGATCTTTCTTATAGTTATCCACATAATTTTTATACATACTATGATCCTTACTAATATGTTTCTAAATAAACCACACCATATAAGAAATTATCTATACTACATATGGTCCCATTAAATACATCTCTCATACATCATCCCAAATGTTGTTGTTCGACACAACATTCTATATAATGCCTGAAATAGTGCCATATGTATGATGGAATTAAAACTTTTTTGTAAGATCATGTCTTTTTCTTAACATGTTTCTATTTTAAATTTTGTTTAACATATTTTATTTTGGGGTTTAATTATCCTTTAAACCACAGTGGTTGAGTAACTTTTTTTATATAGATAATTTTCAAGGTAAAATGACCATATGTTTTGGGATTTATGTTTATTTGAATTAATGGATTCTGGGTATAAACCTTTCTTGGGATAATGAGGGTTTTTATGGTTTGGATGTATTTAGAGGTGGTTCATGTTTTTTTTATTATAATATAATTTTTGAACTATCCAATCAACACTTTCACATCATGAACATGTTACATGATGAAAAATTATCACCAGGAAGATATTGTGAACTAGTTTAGAGCGTGAAAGTTTATAGGCTATGAAACTGGATCACACTGTGAAATGGTCAATCAAGGTTATTTTAAACTGACATGATTATTTTTTAACATATCTTATAAGTCATTAATTTTACATTATAAAAGGTATTACCATCATGAATATATCAAGATTAATAGTTTTAAACTACAATATGTGTATAACATTATTTCATCCACATTAAAAACTTCTATCTCATACCATAAGGTTAATCTATGTGATTTTGTAGAAACCCATTACCTTCTAGATGTCTCTTCCTAGTGTTTAATCTCTTATGAGATCTTATGATTTTATGTTCCACTAAATTCTTTACATTCTCTGCTATCACTGTGTAATCTCCTGATATCGGTTGAACAAGGTTTTGATCTTGCGTGATCTAGGTTTTTACCTTGTGATATCATTCACCTTTATTCCTAATTGGTGTAGCATAATGGAAATGGTTTACTCATAAGTATCCATACCAAGTCCACCACCTGACCTCAATCACGCCTCCCCATATTCTATAGGTTTTTAACTAGTAGTGGGGTTATATGATGGTATAATGGGGAGACTATAAACCCATGATTAGAGTGTAGTACAACAACATCTAATGATTTGAATTAGTGGACACAACAATAACAAATATGGAGTAGAATAATGATAAGTCATCTAAATGAAACCAACTAGAGGAAGATGAAACTATATCATATTAAAAAATGTTTATCATTTCATGGAACTATTAAAAAGAGAATACACATGTAATCCATAGGTACATACATATACAACATGGTATGTGAAAATAAAAAAGGCCAAAAGCAGCCTCCGATAGCATCATGAGCATAGGCTCAGTCCTCTTCTCTTATAATCCATCATAGAACTATAACTTAAACATTGAATAATGGATGCTTCCCCTTGTTTCTACCTACAACCATAATGTCTATTCGAGTAACAACTGGTGGCTTGTATTGGGTGAGAGATATACTTAGTAGTAGGCTACCACCAACGATGTCAAGAACTATCTAGTATGTGTATATAAAAATATCAATGTTCACATATTTATAATTATAAGACTTTAAATAAATAAATAAATCATTTTATACCAGTTTCATCATGGGACACCCGACCGACACAACCTGCTTTAGACTAAATGTCTCTGAAAATATTTCACCCTACGTGTACATTTATATATATATATATATATTTATATGTATGTATGTATTTATATTCATATTATACTTATTGACATATATGTGCATATAAATATATGCACAACAATAGTCTGGAACTGAGGCATGATCCCAAGATGTCCACCATTATGTACTAGGGGTTTCACAACCCTAATGGAATATGAAACTGAAGATACAACCATGTGTTCATAAAAGAAAAATATAAATCACGAACCAAAACAAATAATGATCTTTGGATTTGTGAATTCATCCTTAGTTTTATATTATTATCATACCAATCCCATCCTGGTAATTCCATCTATGGAATAAGGGTATTTCCCTACGTAAACTAATAAACTAATATCTACAGGATTCTATTTAAGGCTTCCATACAAGGACCCTTGTATCACTCATTATATCATATAAATCATATGCATCTAAATCATTCCATGGTGTACCACATTGGGAACCATGTATCACTCATGGCATGTTATGGTAACAATTCTACTAATCCCATCCAAGGTAATCCACATGGGAACCACGTATTAGAAGTATAAATACATCCTTCTTGGTGGGACTATCCATGTTGTTCTATAAATAACCCATGTATCAATCCAATAATATTATAAACAATTACTAATTAAAAATTTTAATCTAGATGATCCAATACAAGGAAAGATAAATAGGGACCCCTGTATCTCATTCTAATTGGTTTAAAGGGATGTTCATAGGTAGAATTAAACTCATATCATTTGAAAAATGATTTTAATCATGTCGTTCTTTTCATTTAATATGGTTAATTGTACTTCATGAAATGGAGTAAGGTTCTATACATATGGCCCATAATTTTCCATTACTACAATTGAAAATACACTACTATCACAATGGGTAATTAAATACACCTATAAGGGGAGTTCAAAAATAATTCCAAAGCATTAAGATCCTAAAACTTTAAGGAAAACACAACCTTAATGATGTATTACATTGATCTGGTCATCATATGATGTTTATTCTTAGGTTTTTGGGATTACACTATGTATAGAAACATAATTTAATTTAATTAATTAAACATTTATGAGGTGTCACTGGAAGTATCTTACTGGCAGCACAATGACAGACCATTTAAAGCATCAAAACTATGGGATAAAGAACATAAAAACCTAATTTAGGTTGGTAAAACTCTCCTTGGACATTATCAACATTTAAATTGAACTATAATGTAAGAATTATAAATAATAGGAAAATAACATGAAAATAGGGAATATATCTCGCACCAAAATAGATAAAAAGATGGATGGATAAATAGAGAAAATAGTGAAGATGAATGATGATCTTAATGATACACATCCTACACAATATATAATGAAAGAATTGATTCTTGAATGAAAAAGGAATATCAAATCCTATGATTAGGAATGTGAGGAGAAATCTCATATATTTTCCTAGAGAAATGTGAGTAAAGGGTCAAGACAAGGGTTATTTCTATTTAAAAAATAGTTCATGATATATTCACGATGTGAATGGAATTCATGTCATGGATTCCATAGGTTTAGTTTTATTACCTTGAAATCCAGTTGATGTCATTAATATGATTCATGTCCTGTAATCAATTCAAGTCCTCTAATAAATCTCATGGGTTCTGAAAAGAACAATTCATGTCATGAATTCCATATACATCATGAATTGAATACCTGTCATTAAATTTTTCTCTACCAAAGCTCTAAAACACTACTACCTTCCATTAAAAATATAAAACAACATTCCTAAAGGTGTGGTTAGAGAGGATTAATCCAAAATACAACCTTAATAAGGTTTAAACCAAATATGAAATAATGTGTACCTCTATGAAAATCCTGATCATTAAAAACTCCCCTTCTTAAAAAAATCATCCCCAATTTTCACTTCTGAGGTTGGTAAAACATCATATGAGAAATTTCCTGTCCTCTAAGCATCTACATCAGCCTCTCCCTCCCATGTATAGTCCTATACATGGTCGTGCTTCCAAAAAACTAGTACTAGTGAAATTGACCTTCCTTAGAGGACCTCTATGATTTGATCAATGATACATACTAGATGATCTTTAATGGATTCTCCTGCCTCTATCTATATATATTCATGATCAAATAAATAAGATAGGTCCAAATAATAATGATGATTCTTTGATACATGAAATAAATCATGAATGACCTGGTACATCTGCGGAAAAGCCAATTGATAGGCTACCAACCTGACTCCCTCCATGGTCTCAAAAGGCTCGACATAATGAGTAGATAGATTTCCCTATCTCTAATTTTTAATATGACCCAATCTAGGATAATGTAATGGAATCACCTGATGTCCCACCTCAAACTATAGAGGTGGATGGTGATGATCGATATAAGACTTCATCCACGATTGAGATATAGCCATATGCTTCTAAATAAGTTTCAACTAATCTAAAGTCTATTTAATGATATGGGATCCCAATAGCACTACCTCACCATCCTCTAAACATCATAGGGGTGAACAACACAACCTACCATATAGGGCTTCATAGGCATATGAATAGTTTCTGAAAAGATGTTACTATAATAAAACATGAAAAAAGACGGATTTTTATCCCATTAACCTTATAAATCAAGGATTAATTCTTGTATCATGTCCTTTAACACCTGTATCATAAACGTGGACTCAGTATTGGTTTGAGGGAGGGATGTTTTACTAATATGAAACTATGAACCGAGTTCCTTATGTGTCCCCTTCCATAATGATTTCATAAAACAAGTGTCCTTGTCTGATATGATATAACATAGAACACCAAGAAGAAATAGAATCTCCTAATAGTAAATCCTCCATCGACTATCTACTAAAAATTCATCTTTGATCAAAATATTTTTAACAAACTTTTTCAACCTATAGATAATAACCCATACCATGTTTCTACCTCGAGGGGATCTCAGTAATCCCATTACAAAATATATGGTGATTTCATCCAATTTCCACAAAAAATGGATAAAGGATATGAAATTATATAAATCCAATAGTTCTCTACCTTCACATGATGACTGGTGGAACTCAATGTGATAAAACTTACAATTTCCCTCTTTATACTTTTCCACTAAGATAGATGACATATGTCTCGACATATCTTCGTAAAACCATGGTGTACATCCTAAATGGGGGTGTGATATTCCCAAAAAAACTCTTCCCATATGTCTAAACTAACCCAGATAGGTCCTTGTATGTGAAAAACCTCATCCTATTTGTTAAACCAACTAGGAAGTGGTTCCCCACTAGAAAAACTCTCAATGAGGACTAAGCCCTTAGGATGAAAAATCTACATCATCCTTACCTATTCCAGAATGAATTATTTCACTACCAAAGATTCTAAAAAAATATATTCGAAATATTCCTAAACCTCAAGGTGTGTCTCAGAAATTAGGACCATAAATTTCCACTCACTACTGGAATCATTGATGATCTATGTTTGATCCTTCCACCTAAATGAATTAGCAACTAGATTTCCCTTTCTGGGTGTATAAGAGAGCTCAAGGTCAAATGACTATAGATATTATACCCACCTTAAAATACCTGATATTAAAATAATTCAGTGTGTAAATGTATTTGATACATATGTGGTCTATGAAAATGATGAACCACTAACTCAATAGATAATTCTTCCAGCATCATAAAGCATGAACCAAATCTGCCTACTCAAGGTTGTGTGTAATGTAATTCCTCTTGTGAGGTATTATTTGGTGGGACTCATACACCACAAATCAATATACCTATATAAAAAATTCTCCAATACTGATTTTTGATGCATCATAATAAACTATATAACTAATCCCCAAATTTGAAAGAATCAGGATAGGCGTTGAAGTCACTCTCCCTTTCAGCTCATGAATGGATTTCTCACATGTGTCTGGCCATTGAGACGTATCACCATTTTTATTCAACCTTGTCTGGGGAAATTATATGTGTGATATGTTCTAAATAAAATTTATATAATATTCATCTAAACCCAAGAAATTTCTTATGTTAGAGACATTCTTAGGATTCTCCCATAAAAATATGGTTTTCACATTCTCTGGTTTAGTATAAAGTCAACAATTTGATATGATACATCCCATGAAGTGAAACATATCAATCCAAAAGTGGAATTTAGTGAGAATAAAAGATATATAGTTCTCTCTCAGTGTATTTAGGATGATCTAAAGATATATTTCATGGGAATTTTAAATAAAAGAATAAACCAAAATATAATCCATGAAGAACACCACAAATCAATCCATATATGGGTAGAAAAAATGATTAATGAAATCCATGAATACGACCATCACATTTTTAAGACAAAACAACATAATGAAAACTCATACATTCCATAGATACTATAAAATGTTTTACATGGTATATTTGATGACTTCAAACAAACTTGATGGTTCCATGTCCTCAAATCAATCTTGGTGTAAACATTCACTCCTCAGAGTTGGTAATAGAGGTAATCTATATGAGTTATTAGATACCAGTTCTTAACCATAAGCTAGTTCAACCAGGGATAATTCATGAAAAGTCAAAGGGTGTCATCCAACTTTTTGTATAATAGATCATTTGAACCCCATGGTTAAGTTATGGACCATATATAACCATTATCTTCCAAGTCTTAAAATTTATTCTTGAGTTCCTATAGGATATAATTGATTCCCTCTATCAGGGGAATGTGTTCTACATGCTGGGAAAACAATGAGCCTCACATGCCATCACCAAATTTGAAATTTTATACCATTAATCTAATATCATTGTTGGAACCAGGAATTATTCCATAATTATCTCATGAGATCTCAGATGTAGATGAAGTACCGCCACCGATGCCGGTCATCGATTCAGCTCCTACTGCCATAGTTGGTGATCTGGGTGGGTGTTCCTTAAAAAATGCTCTTGGAATCCTTTTAGATTAGTGTTGTATCATTTCCTTCCTCACATATAATGTATCTCAATATCTTCTTGTTTCTAATCCCAAGTGGATAGAAATACCACTATTGATCTATCTGTAGGAGAGAATGGTGAAACGAAGGATTATCATTGCTGGTCCTTGGTGGAGAAGTTCAATCACAATCATCCTATGTTTAATTTATTTAGATATTTCATTGCTTCCTGTGGTCTGGAAACTTTTAAGGTGATGTAATCGATCTCTTGAATCTTATTAAGGATCCATATTTTCTATAGGTATGACATTGTTGAGGCATGTCCAAGGGAGATCCGTTCATGGGTAGCTGGAGATTCTCCCTCTTTTTGTGGACTTGGGAAGTCCATGAGGGGAGGGAGTTGAGTTCAAAAACCATGTGGTTGAAGCTAATTGGACTTCCACTGCATCTTTTAAACTCATCCATACTTCAATGAATAGGATAATCAATCAATAACTTTTTACATGCTGATGAGAAGACCCTCATCCTATAGTCATCAGTGGTGCCTTTTATTTTCATGGAAATTGAAATGCTTTCTTCTCTCCTAGAGAAGGTTCTCCTTAGGGAAGGGGAGGAATTTTAGTGGAGTAAAAATGTCTTCTTCTATGATCCTCCCATGATTTTTCAAGGCTTTACATCTTCAATGAAACCTGACTGCAATGTGAAGATGAATTTGGAGGGTTAAATTGAAGCACCTATCAGCTTTGGATACCCCGACCAAGGGTTTCTCCCAGGCTGGTGTTGCTCTAATGTCAACCTTCTGGGAACCAAATTTTATCAAGGGGTCTAAGAGTATCTATCTGACTATTAATCATTATGTCTCTTCTCCAACTGGGTAAGTCCTTGAGGATGGGCTATCTTAACTTGGTATTTTTCCACTCGATGCACCCCCTCCTAAGTCTCTGAAATATCTACTCTAGGGGAACATGAGTGACCCTCACCCCAATGGATCCTCAAGACATAGTGATGGATGGTCCCTTTATCTCACCTCTTCCAATGTTATATTTTTGAGACAAATACTATAGGCGAATATTGTATTATCACTTCGATTTCCCCTAAACTAGTGATCCCTATAATGGTTTACAAATCCTTATTCATTTCAGTCATTAGTAATTTTGCTACAACATGTATCTAGAAGGAACTTTAAAAGTCTTCTTCATCCTTGGATATGACGTAGGCGAAGGTGTCACTCCTATCATCTGGACCAATGTGATTTTTGGTGTGTATTGTTCTAATTTTCTAGGAAAAATCCTACTATACACTCAATCACTATGATAATTTTTATAATCCTAAGGCCAATCTAGATACGCATGCACCATTTATTCTAATATAATCACACAAAATTAACCTTTCGGTGTCCATGTCCCATAAAGTAAGGATCAGTCATTCCAAATAAAGATTGGTAAACAAAGACTGTAGTTCATCATCCCTCCCTCTCAAGCCTAGTGGTCGAAATTCCATCAATGAGACTGATAAGTGATTTCTAACATCAAAAGGAATTAAATAGTAACAGGGAATAAGTAAAATTCATATTAATTTCTTCCAAGTCTAGAAATCATTAGGAATAGTTACTGGTAATTCTTGAACATGTAGAAAATTAGGATTCTATCCCTTTATTTTCAATGAGAATTGGAATTGTGCATAGTCTCTATGGAAGTCAATGTAATAAACATATATCAATATTCTAGAAAATATAAATATCTTGTTCAACCATTGTAGATCAAAAAATAGTTCATCACTACTAAGGCCACCTCAATAAGGGCTACCATTACTTTAACCTTTGTTTATGAAAAGTGTGATGTGGTGGAAAGGAAAAAAATGTGGCATCAGCTTTCAGACACTGAACCAAGGAATCTCAAAATGTATGTATGCAAGGAAATCAACTTCATATTGCATGTGTCCAAAAATAAAGTTGGAGAAACATTCTCACCATGAGAATTGCGAGATTTTAAAAGTTTCTAGGCTCCTAATGGGCTGCTGGACCTAGGATTTACAGGGGACCCATATACTTGGTGAAATAATAATAAGACGAACACAAGAATTTGGAGTGGACTCAACTACTACCCATAAAACATTGAAGGGATGGAATCATTATTGAATACACAAGTAAACTACCTCCCTCAAGCAATGTCTGATCATTTACCACTCTTAATTCATCTTAATAGGGAGAAAAACATGATCTAGCATTTTTTCTACTTCAACATCTAGGCATAAGAAGATTATTTCCTTCAAACCGTGAGAAAATCCTAGGACCAAACAGTCTGAGGAATGGATTTGTAATTCATAAAATATCACTTAAAAATACCCAATGAGCATCTATCAGAGTGGAATTTTAGCCACCCTGGTAATAAATCTGGACATGAAGCATTAATTTAGAAGATCATCAAGTTGGAAGGCTCTCTCCAATAGTGGTTAGAGGATGAAACATTTGGTATGTTGGTCTACAAGTAGCATCATATATGAGAGAATCTATTTTACTTATATAATATCTTCCGGGAGAAGTTGAGAGATTTGTGGCTAATGGAGGGAGAAAAAAATTCAGGTTATTTTAATTATTCTATGAGAGAAATCAGGGTTCTAGAAAAAATTAATCTATTGTTGGAGGATCAATCATATACAGGTGATATGGAGGTTGAAGGAAGTATAGAAGGAAATTATTTTGAATATATTATTGTAGGAGACATAATCTCATAATATATATGTAAAATTAGGTTTATAGAGGAATCTCTCATCTAAAACGTTCATAGGCTAGTGGAATATAAAGATAATGTGGAAATTGTTTTCATTACTAGAGAAGCAGAGATAAAGTAGGTGACGGATGATTTAAAATTAGAAATCTTTTTAGGGATAAATGTATTTTTTAGGGTATTACACATTATTTAATAGTATACCATTTATCAAAAAGTGTTTCCTTTGGAACATGTGTTCTGGTTAGGAATCACTATTTCTAGACAGTTTCCAATGGATTTTTTTATGGAATCAGAAACACCCAATTGTTCGGTATCAACATGGACATGATCTCAAATGGTAGGAACTTGTTAAGGATTTTGACCCATGATGATTAAGAACTCACATTGGTTGAGAGGATGGGAGGTCAGGCTCATCACACACTTTTTATGGGAATTATTTCCTACTTTGGGAATCTCTTATAGATTTAAGATATGTTCATCAATCATTACTAATATACCAAGTGTAATGTTGGTTTCCCTAGAAATTTACAATCCATTATTAGAATATATGGAATTAGAATCACTTGTATGTATTCATGGTTCTTTATAAATGAAGATATCTATATGTATTCGTGGTTCTCCATCAATGGTATCCTCTAATATACTACTTATAGATTCATTGGTCCTTATCATGATAATGCTGGTTTTTAATCCACTCAGTGGGGAATTATGGAATTTATGTTCATTAAGGTAGATGAATGTCACTCTGGAAATTTATGTTCATCCAGGTAAATGAATGCCACTCTAGAATTTATCTTCATCTAGGGAGTCAGAGAGTTATTATAGTGTTTATTTTCATCCATGTAGATAGAGATTACTATGGATTTTATCATTATCCATGGAGATAGAAGTTTTTTTGATGATGGTAACAAACCCATAGATGGGTTCCCTACATATCCATGTGAAAGGAATCAATGGGGTACAACATACCATTTAAGGGCATCTGATAAGGACCCAACCATATAGTTTAAAATCATGTGGTAAGTACATCAAGTTGTAAGGTTCCTAGTTAAAGCTTGGTGTGGGACTTATGCCAAGGCAACCCAAGGAATCAGGAAAGGATATGAGTTTTCAAGTTAGGTTAGACCCATTGGGAATGTGTCCCAGCAAGAACAAGGTTGATTTAGAGTGTTGGGCTTGAACCTCAGGGAGGCTTACTATGTGTCCCATTTGGATGGTAATCAATGGCCACATAGTTTAGTAAGTATCATAGGAAATTATGGCCTTTTGATAGAAATAGTTTCAGTCTTAATCATAAAGAGGATACCATTATAACAGGATCCACGAGAGATGTCTTAAATCATGGAGATTTAGGTGGGGTTTTATTCGAGGCCTATTAATAAGGAGGATTCTCATATTAATGGAATTAGGGTTGGGCTCCTAAGGAGGATGTCCATTTAGCTCAGGCCCTTGGTGAAAGATTCCTACGTATCCCACTATGGTGGGAATCAGAGTTCTTGTAGTTCATTCATTCTGGTGGATTGTGAAGGTGTTGCAATCATTAAAACCTCTAAGCCCACATGAGTCATGCTCGCTGTGAGAAATAAGATGATGCGAAAGATTCATCAAACCACACACTATTTATCTTTCACTGATGGAAGCGGCCAAACCTATGGCTAATGAAGTCGAGGAAATGGTGGATGAGGGAACACGGTAATGAACCTTTCAATGTGAAATGAAGGTGAAGATAATTTGGTCTAACCTGAAAGGATAGGGGATTATTCCAAGAGGGATGACCAAAAATTGGATGCTTAGTAATAGAGGTTCTAATCTCATATGAAAGGGAAAAGAAAGTGTGATCCTTATTCTCCCTACTAATAACCTGAGGTTCCAAATCTCAGGGATGATAGGGGAAAGACATAGTCCTATCTCTAGATTATGAAATTGGGAACTCTAAAACAATGTCCCTAGGGTAAGGGTCAATGTTACTATAGATATCAAGATCCATAAAAAATCTATGAATCCTTACCCTCTAGTAATATGATTGTGGGAAACCCCTGACAAAAGATATCCAAATCCAAATGGGAGACATGCTGATGTACCTTACCTAAAGGTCTAATAGATCATGAGGTTTTATTGGAGGTTTCAACTTAGTCCCTTTTATAAAATGTACCCAAAGAAGGATAATTCCTATCATGAGTGTCTTACAAGATAGATTAATGGATTTCTCACATAGTTGGTCTGTGCAGGTATGCTGCGTAGGTATGCCATGTAGGTACGCCATGTAAAACCTAGGAGAAACTGAACAATTCATAACATAGGAAGGATAATACTATGAAATCATGATATTACTTGGGACATAGACTATCAGGAAAATAACACATGGTTGAGTTTTTAACATAATCACCATGGGTGTCCTTTGATGTCCTTGGAAGAATCTTGCACATGTATTTGCTTAATGAAAGGACCTTGTGTAAGAGACTTATTCTTATAGAAGGAGGGTCCTCAAACAAGTATATTGTATTTTAGACATTGAAGAGACTTTGAACTTATTCATACCTTTCAATTATCTCTTCTCTCATGTTTTAGAGAGATGCCTGAGAAAATTAAAGGGACCTGGGAGAAGGATCTATGTAATGAGAGTTTCAATAATTCTACTGACTTTTTATGTTGCTTAAATGGGGAGACCAAGGGTCTTATTTGTAGGAAAGGAGGGGGATGGTCGAAAGAAGGTTTTCCATGTAGGTGTTTGGTGTATATCCACATCATAGGTCCCCCCATATAGGGGTGAAGAAATTATAATGCTGCGTACATCCATGGCATAGGTCCTCAGCCAATGTCCTCGACGTAGGGACTATGAATTGGGATACATGGGCATGACCTACACTGGTTGTTTTATACATAGGTGTACCACACGGGGGGGGGGGGGGGGTCTAACCACCTTGAAAATAATACTTCTCCATAATATGGGGGATATTCCCTGACACCCATGCTCATGATCAGTGTCAGGATTTGGTCCCATACCTTTGGGTTGGTGCATTCACTACTGTCACTGACCCCCATGAATAATGGAGAGTCACACCATGAAATTTTTGAGACCAGTTGATGAATTTTTGGGTCAGGTCATAGGTAAATCCAATATGATCCTTATTACTTTATAAATAAGTATTTTACTCAAACATATAATTTGTTTTCTAATTGAGTTCACATTTTTATATCCATGGAAAATTGTATGGAACAAATTTCATGGTGTCTGTAAAAGGCCCCCCATAGAATTATATTTTCCCAGAACAAAAAAATCTTATTCTAATGTAACATTAGAAAAATTTGATGAATTCCAACATAATTTTTTGGGTTTGGGATCTACATCATGTATGTGAAGACTCTCAAATTTCTTTCTAATCCATGAGGCATAATGAGCATAGTTTTAATGTTTCTAGGGTCATATGGAAAACCTAGTAATCATTGTGTATTTTGTGTCATCATCCTTGTTTTTTAAAAATCTCAAATTTTTAGGAGAAATAACAGGTGATACTTGGATTTTTCATGGGATTCCATATTTTTGGTTTTTAGTCTAACATGTATTGTGACTTTTTAACTTTTATTATTGCTCAATATTTCTTACACTGTATAGAATGTAAGCCTAGCGAGATGAGAATTTTTCCGAGGTTCCCTTTTCATGTTTTCATCCTAGTGAGTACTCTATATTTATTTGTTTAAAGTTTAATTTAATGAATTTTGGAATAATAAGGATAGTGTTTTAGGTCAAACAACATTGTCCATGAATTTTGTGGTTAAAATCCAAACAAATCTTGATGGCTAGGAGGGTCCCGATATTTCTCAGATATTTCCAAGTGGAATATTGATTCATAATATTTATGGTCATCAAATCTAAAACATGATTTATTGAAATAATGGTCTCTTTTAATAAAGAAACTACTGCTATTTTAAAAACCAATTATGGAGGTTGTATTATGTTGGGAAAATAAGGGCATGTGCTATATAGCCAAATAGTGTCATCCTTAGGCTGACATGCTTGTTATGTGGGGTACTTATACAAGGCCAATTGGGGCACATACGACATAGTCAGGCAAATGAGATCACATGAATTTTGAATTTCTATTGCTAGTAGACAAAGGGTTTAAAAATTGGGATGTCTCAAGACCACAGTGGGTGGATTTCCCAAGAAATGATGTCTAAGAATAAAGGGGCCCATCTTTGATGACATATATGACATGAATGAGAAAACACTTCTACACAGATTTGATGTGTAAAGGAGGGTACATTTTGTAAAATAAAAAATTTTATGAGGAGAAGGTTCTTTCTGGACAAAGGATGATGGTGTTGCACAATTTAATGTCATTTAGCAGGGACATTATTCCATGTAGTTTAATGTCGTGCTACAAAGAAATTAAGGGTTTTTAACATTATGCTGTGTAGTTTAAATTCATAAATCAAGGAAATTATGGGAGATTTAATTTAATGTATTTATCTTTGAAAAAAGGTTTACGAGTCTCCAATTTCTTAGTATTTTTTTTGGAAATGTGCTACCATATTTAAGTGTGGAAAGGAAGAATTATAAATTGTACTTTAGGAATTTTTAGATCCAGAAAATGACATGGGAAAAATATAAAGGAATTCTCAGAAGTTTCTTCTAAGAATGAAGTTACCAATATTTGAAAACCCCTTTTTGATGGATGTATTATATAGGGAAAATTAGGTCATGTTCTACATAGTCAATATTGGATTCCTTATACTGACTTGCTCGTTATATAGGCATATTTTATGCAAGGTCAATGAGGGTACATACTGCATAGTCAGGTAAAAGAGCTCTCAATAATTCTGGAAATCTTTTTTTAAAAACTAATAAATGTTTTGGGATATTACAGTTTTTCCAATCACAGATTTTGGTTTATGTAGAAACATACCTAAATACATGAAGAGTATTTCTAGTCATGATTTCCAAAGAATCCGATTAATAGGATTTCTACAAAGGTTGATCCAAATGTAAGAAGTATGGTGTTTGTAGTTTTAGGTCATACGACTAGGAGAATAATATTATGGAAACATTAAATGATATGTGGTGAAATTACCCAAGGTTATTCCATTATTATTTAAACAAGTGAATGGGAGAGAAGAAAACCTCTTTCTTGAAGGCTTTAATGTCAAGAGAAAAGATATGGGACAAATATTCATAGGATGACTGATTTAAAATATGGGTTCCTAAATACCATCATCAAAGCATAGAGGGGACAAAAAAGGATTCTAACTAGAATGAAATTACATCTATTTGGAAAACCTGTTATGAGGTTTGTATTATGTAGGGCCAACTAGGAAATATGCTCTATAGAAAAATAGTGGACTCTTTTGGCTAACAGACCCATTGTGTGGGCGACTTATTCAAGGCCATATAGGGGAACATACAGTAAAATCAAGAAAATGATATCTTAGGTATCATACATTCTATGACCAGAAGCTGCGGAATGATTATGAAGATCTCAAAGTATTCAAGATAAGGAGTATGAAATGTGAATGGGAAAATGTACAATGAATAAGGGAAGTATTTTGAATGATATAGGCCATGGGTTTGGAGTCCTTTACCTAGATCTATACCATATGCATAACGGAGACATATTTTGTTTCCTTGGTGGAATCTCTAAGGATATCCCACCAAAATAAATGTTCCTGCATTCACTACAACATTATTAGAATTTAGCGGCTGGTTTTTAGAAACTGTTTAATAAACCATCGATAATTTTTTTAAATAAATTAGTGGCAGTTTTTAACAAACCTCCATGAAATGTGGTTTGTTTTTACAGTGATAAAACTTCTCCCCCTAACTCCCCTGACTCTCCTGACCCCCACGACCCCCCCCCCCCCGAGACCATAGACCCCAGCGAACCGCATGACCCCAACGACCCCGACGACCCCCCTAAATCCCTCACCACGCCTCACCGCCCCTCACCATGCCTCGCTCCCATCCTGACCCCCACGAACCTCTAAAACCATAGACCCCAGTGACCCATGCGACCCTAATGATCTAGTCGACCCCACAAATCCCTCATTGTGCATCGACGCCCCTCACCATGACTCACCGCCCATCATGACCCCCACGACCCCTCGAAGCCTTAGGATCCTACAACCCCAGCAACCCCCATGACCCCGATGACCTCCCGAAGCCCTCTACATGGTAAAACTATATCATTTGTTTTGGTCATCTATATCATTAGTTTCATCAATCTTGTTAGTGTAATTTAAGTCATCAACATCATCAGTTTCATTGATGTTATATGATTTATTAGGGTTGTTAGTGTCACCCATTCCATTTATGCATTATGTTTCATTAGGTAAAACTATATTTCTATCTTGGTTACTACCCGCTTATCATCAATGTACTTAGTTTTCTAAATTTTACCCATGCCATCATTGTTATTGGGTTTATAAGTGATGGATATGTAATTGGACTCTTGTATCTCATCAATATCATCAGTTTCTCCAGTCTCATTGGGTCAATTAGTTTTTCTATAATTTATGGTTTCATTAGAGTGATCAACATAATTGATTTTATCAGCATTTCCACATTCATTATCATATTTGGTTGTGTTGATGTGCTCATGGTAATAAGTGTCATCCTTGTGATCTGTGTCCTCAATTTATTCAAAGTCATTGGTTTCATATGTTTTATTTTTTTCAAGATTTTATTTGGTATGGTTCATATCATAAGTGTTACTGATGTTGTTTGTCTCAAATATGTATTGAATTTCATTAGAATCATTGAAATTATTTATGTCATAATTTCCATTAGTATGGTCCATGTAATCAATTTCATCGGTATGATCTATGTATTTAGTTTCATTGTGGTTATTAGTTTTTTCATTAACATCATTTTTTCCTTGGTTCTTCAGTTAATTGAGATCTTCATCATCAATGGTTTTTACTACATCAACACAATCAGGGTAATTGTTGTTGTTCTTGGAATCATTAACATTGTTAGTGTTGTTTTTCATAACAATGTAATCAATGTAATCCATTTAATTGGTGATATCTATTTCTTTGATTCCATCCAAAGTGTCAATGTTTTTAGTGTCATTTTCATTATATATACTCTTGGTTTCAGCAATGTCATTGGTTTATTCTATGTATTTTTTATCATTATTGTGATCGATAATGCATACAATATTATTATCATTAGTGAAATGTATTTCATCCATATATTCATTACATTTTATCTCATAGGAGATATTTTTTTATCATCTTCTCAAGTGTTATTGCAGAGCCTGAGCATTAGTGGTTATTTAATTCCTTTTAATTAAATTATTAATTTTTTTATTTGTAAAAATTCTATATGTACATTATTATAATCATATTATATTTAGGGATATCATTGGTGGTGGAATATTTAATTATAGTCACACCTTTATCAGGATACCATGGATCTTGGTACCCAAGTTGATGCTACTTGATTTTAGTCTTGGATTTTGGCAATGCTCAAAGCTTGATTATTGGATTACTAGGAAAAAGCATGGGAGTTTGGGACTAGGATTGGACTTGGAACCATTTTCAAGGTTTTTCCTAGTTTTGTCTTTTTGAATTTTTGTTTCTGGTGTATATGATCTGCTACTGATGTATTCATTTCTTGACATGTAGTATATAGTTCACTTGTTATAGCATGGTTCGTTTTTTATTATCTCTCTATTATTTTATAGATCTTTTAAATTTTAATGCTTTGGTTTTCTAGTGGGTGGGTTCATTATTTATCATATATATATATATACATATAGGAAAACCTTATTTAAAATATTTATATATATTTTCAACAAGTATATATGAACATATTTTAATATTTAGTAATAGTTATTTGTTTTAATTTTTTTAATATTGTGTTGGAACATTGTGATATAAATGGATAAAAGATGGATCACATTACCGATAAAGACACCTCAATATGCTAAGGGTTCAGAGGAGTTTTTAGATTTTTCAATTTCCAATTGATCCATTGAAGGGAGAATAATATGTCCATGTCCTAAATGTAAATTTATAATATGGTTGAAGAGAGAAGATTTTTATGAACATTTAATATTGAAGCAATTTAGTGATCAATATTTGTGTTGGATTTGGCATGATGAATCGAACGTCACAGAAAGGCTGGGCACTGATTTCAATCCACAGAATGAGCTCCCAACTTCATCTATAATGGAAAATGAAACAAAAAACATTATAAATGATGAATTTTCATTTCAATACCCTACCATAAACATCAAAACATATCATAACAACCATATGAGGGTGCTAAAAATAGCGACATGACAAGTGATGTTTTTGAGACTATAGGAAAACCAGATCAAGATTGTAACATATCATTGGATCCTACTCTTGATTATGTGGAGACTAATGTAAGAGAAAACCTCAAAAAAGGAAAATAAGTTTCATGGTTTAGTTGTTGATGGAAATAAAAATTTTTATAGTGGGTGTTTTAAATATTCAAAATATTCCTTTCTAATGAAGTTGTACCATATCAAATGTCTATGTGGAATTAAAAATAAGGCAATGTCCATGATATTAGAATTGTTGCTTGATTCATTTCCTGAAGAAATCATCCCTGAGCGTTTTTAAGAGATGAAAAAAAGTTTTTAATAGGCTTGGTCTAGATTATACAAAAATACATGCATGTCTTAATGATTGTACGCTTTATTAGCGAGAGGATTCAAGTAGAGAGGATTTAAAAAAATGTTATTCTTCTAGATGGATGTCAATGGGTGATGTTGGAAGTATGAATCAACATACTACCATGAAGAAGAAAAAAGGAACACACCTGAAAAGGTTTTGTGTTAATTTCCTTTAATTACTTGATTGAAAATATTATTCATGTCATTGAAAACCTTCAAACACATGAAGTTGAATTATGTAGATAATAACAATGATGGTTTAATGAGACATCCATGAGATTCAAAATTGTGGAATATATTTGATTCATTACATACAGATTTATAATCTGATCCTAGAAATGTTTGATTAGGATTGGCTGCCAATGGATTCAACCTATTTGGGACTTTGAGTACTAGTTATAGCATTTGGACAATGGTTTTGATCCCTTAGAATCTTCCTCCGTGGATGTGTATGCAACAAATGTCTTTTATCATTTTGATGATTATTCCTGGAAAAAAATGCCTGGAAATGATATTGATGTATACTTGTAGCTATTAATTTAATAATTACAGTATTATAGAGAAACAGTGTTGAGACATATGATGCTTTTTCTAAAACAATGTTCAAAATGCATGCTTATTTAATGTGGACCATTAGCGACTTCCCTAGTAATGAGAATTTATATGGTTGGAAAACTTACAAAGGTTTAGATTTTCATGTTTATAACATTAATTTTGAGCCCAAATGGGTACCTCACAGTAAAAAATGGGTATTCTTGTGAAATCAATGATTTCTTGATGCATATCATAGATTTCGGCTAAACAGATAAAAAATTAACAGTTTGATTGATCGTAGACCACCTGCAAAGTTATTAACTAGTTCTAAAATATGGAAACAACATGGAAATGTTGAAACATAATTTTGGAAGGTTTATCATTTTAATTATAGTGGGAAATGAGTTTGAAGTGCATCATCAAGTGAAATCATAACACAAAAATGGAAGAAAAAAATTATATTCTTCAAACTTCCGTATTGGGAATTTAATTTGTTGCGGAATAATCTTGACGTGATGTATATTGAGAAGAATGTATGGGAAAATTTTATCTTCACATTTCTTAATGAGCATGAAAATTCAAAGGATCATCTCAATGCTCGTAGAGACTTATAAGTAATGAACATAAAACGTGATCTCTGGCCAAATGAGATTGAAAAGTATGATCCGACGATTTTTGCAATGAAAAATTGGGATAAAGATATATTCCTTCGAATTTTAAAGCATGTGAAGGTATCTGATGGGTATTAAAGTAACATATCTTGGTGTGTTGACTTAAATAATCATAGGTTACATGGATTGAAAAGTCACGATTCACATATTTTGTTACAACAGTTACTACCATTGGCATTGCATATATTATTACATGAAAAGGTTACTACTGTTGTACTAAAATTCTTCACATTTTTCAGAAAACTATGTGAGAAATCACTACATTCATTTGAGCTTGATAACCTTCAAGAGGGGTTTTTATTGACACTGTGCAATGGTGATGTTCTTTCCTCCATTTTTTTACTAGCATGATGCATTTAACTGTGCATTTGGTTGAGGAAGCTAAATTAGGAGGCCCCATACATTATCAATGGATGTATCCAAATGATAGGTACTTTACCTATATGTTTTTCAGTTATGTAAACAATTCTTGGAACTTAATTAAATTCATAATTATGTTTTTTTATTTTATTTCACAGATATCTTTGGCATTTGAAATCATACGTGAGAAATAAAGCTCAACCATAAGGCTTTATTTCTAAAGGAAATTTGGAAGCAGAGTGTCTTAACTTTTGTTCTAGATACTTGGATGATTTTAAGACAATATTTAATCAAGTTGGATGTGTTGATGAGACATCGACTCAATCTCAAATACATGGGAAATTAAAAATATTTCCTGCTATTGGCCGATTAGTTGGGAGGACCTAAAATGTTACACTAACAGAAATGGATTTATTACAAGCACATAGATCTGTGCTATCGAATAGTGAAATTGAAGATCCATTTATTGAAGAGTTGAGGATAAAAACAAAGAGATGAATGATAGGATGAACATGAAATGATAAATATATAATGAAAAATGTTAATAAAGAGCTTGTAGAATGGTTTTTACGGCGTGTATGTTCATAAATATTACAATAAATATGACTATTAGGTTGACACATTTAGTTTGTAAATCTAATAATGTATATTTTTTTTAGATAATGAATAATGATACTCGATCAGAGTTGTTGGATTATTTGTTTTTTCTTGATCTAGGTCATCTAAAACAAGTTAGAGAGTTTGACACTTACAACGTGAATGAATTTAGATTTCATACAGTTGATCGAGAAGAGGGTTTGAAAACACAGAATAGTGGTATATTTACATTTTATTAAGTGGGAAACTATGGAAAGCCGAATGATATTATTGAATTGAATCACCACAAGAATTTTCAGTTGTTTTATTCAAATGTATTTGGGTCTATATTATCATAGGTTCTGAAATAGATTAATTGCAATTTACTTATGTGAACTTCTCTCACTTGATGGATGTTGGTGATCGTAAACTACATGATCCACATATCTTATCATCACAATAAAATTGGTATATTATATGAATGATGTTGTGGATGAACAGTGGAGTGTATTTTCTCATGTAAAACAAAGAGATTAGTATGATATAGGCGATGAAGTGGAAGATTTTACCTCTGACATTGAATATCATCAACATCAATAAGCCGACTTATTTGTACATGATGATATTGAAAATATTAGTCTAGCAAGAATGGATGAAGTGGATGAAGTAATGGACCAGGAAACTTTCATGATTTAAGGGTAAAATGATTGTATGTATAGTTATGCATTCATTTAACAACCACTTATTTAATTTGTTAAGTCATTCATTATCATTGTTATGTATATTTTTTTTGTGAGTGTTGTGAATTTGTTATCATATTTAATTTTTTTCTTTATATTTTTTTTGAAATTTATGTTCTGAACTTAATTTTATTTGATTAAATGATAGGAATTCCAAGGAGGAAAAGTTATACTATATGGAATCTTACCAAAGAGGAGATAGTTATCCCATTTAATTCATATGGGGTCCTTACAGATGACGCCATATGATTACATGGCCAGATTATATGCCAGTTGGTTGCGGATCCAATTCTCCTTCCTATTTCATATGATGATTGGAAGGACATATATTATTTGCAGAATGCGTTGATTGATTTATATCATAAGATGAAAAGATCTTCCCTTGGTGGTATTTCATCGAATAGTGGTGAGTAGGTAAATCACAAAAATTCAAAATCATTTAGTTTTCAAACATTTATTGGTTTTATTTTTAAATTTAAATATAAAGAAATATTTAATTTTCAATATAATGTTCTTACAGGTGGTAGCAGGAAGTAGAGATGGAGGTGAAAAGGCTGATGATATGTGTTCATCATCAGACAATGATTAGTTTTATTGTTGATATGTTGGGAAAATATGGTAGCAGTCAATTTATATATGTATCATGTGTGGCACAGAGTTGCCACCAAACATTTTCATGACCTAACATTTTCTTTATTTCTCGTTTTTCCTTATATGTATTATGAACCCATTCTTCCAAATACACTAGTAATTTAAAATACTTATGATGTATTAATGGATATTTATATTTATGAATCGTATAATAATATGCTCCTCTTATCCTCTCCTCTCAAAGGGTTGGATTGATCCCAATTATCTGGTGTTGAATTCAACCTATGTCAAGTGAGTTATATATCACTCAGTGAGTCTAGGAATCTTCCTTACTTCTTTCTACATTTATCTCCTCTATAGATGCATTATTTTGGTGTAGCTAAATTCACCATATTATCAGGGAATTCATCTATTTCTATAATTTTTCTCAATATTGATAGAAACATGCCTTGATATTGGTCATCCATGGTATTTGGTAGGTGGTTTATAGCATTTCCCTAAGATTCTTGATGTTTTATAAATTGTGTCACTATGATTTCTGACAGGACTTCCATATGAAAACTTGTGAATTTGTTGTTTAATTTTTTGAACATAGTTCATTAGGATTAGTATCCCTTGTTTATTAAATAGTCCATGTTAAGAACCATGGACCTCAAATTTGAACCACACATAATGGTGTAATCCTTTAAAGACTTAATATAATTTTTTCTCTAATAAAACCCCCTTTTATGTGTATTATTTTCTAAAATATCAAAGTGAAGTTCAAATGAATTGTGGGAGGATGTGAAACCCCCATATGTATACCTTAGTGACCAAACCCTCTTTTGGGTGGTTAGGGCCAAATTATTATTGAGGGAACAAGATGTTCTCATATGGAATGCATGCTATCATGGACTACCACATACCTTTGCATGTATGGTGTTAACTTCCTTGGGTAGTCCACATGGACCTATAACTTTTATTCAATTATCAGAAACCATTAATTATAGAATGGACTTCATAATTAATTAAATTAAATGGTATGAGTTATATCTTGATTACTACATGTCCCTTATGACATTATAGTTGAAATGGATCATGGGTGTGAACCTCATTAAATTCACTTGATTTATAAGATGGCATGGATCTAAACATGGAATCATTAGTATTTAAAACTTAAAGAAAATAAATGTATTAGTTAAACCTTGAAAGGCACTTGTTTTACTCTTTATGTAATAATAAGGATAAGATCATATGTTTTTGATACTTTGTATGTTAGGTGTGATACATGTTATATCATGGATGATCACACTATTTAGGTTACTTAGTTTTATATGAGAAACACTGGTTCCCAAGGGGGAACACATAGATGGGCTCGGTGGAAAGATTATTACACCATACAATGAGTGATACTCAGACAAGTGTGTGTGTATTTAAAAGTTATTTTTCTTATGAAATTGTTGGTTTCCTTGTATTCTTTTGAATGTAAGATGTATGTGTATGTGAAATTGGAATAGTTTTTATTTTATGGCACTGGTACTGGGGCTGCATAATCATCTATGTTTTTTATAAATATAGATTTAATGGTGGTTTAAACCATCACTAAGTAAATAGATAATATTTATAGGTGGTTAAAACCACCGCTATAATTTGGTATTTTACTATTAGTGGTGGTTAAAATCGCTACTACATACAATAATTTAGCAGTGGTTAAAACTGCAACTACAGAGTTTTCATATTCTGTTATCATTTCGTGGTGGATATCTTGGTTTTAGAAACATTTGTCATGGAGAAAATGAAATTATTTTTTAGCGGTGGTGTAAACCGCAACGAAAAGAAAATCATTTTCCACTGGGAGAACTACTGCTAAAACCACTGAAAACCTCTGTGAAATGTGTTCAATATAAAGGTTACCATAAATTATCGCTAAATTGAAGAAACTGCTGCATATTGTATGCCAACATAGAATTTAATGGCGGTATCAAAAAAAAAAAAACCGCAACAGCATATTGCGGCGGTTTAAACCACCGCCATATCAAAAAAAGAAAACCACCTCTATGTGGTGATTTTCATGTGGTGATTGATTTTTTCTTATATACAAGAGGGGGAAAATATTCATTTATCCAATGGTTGGGACTGGGATCTAAGGCATAGTCTTCACTACATATCTCAATGGGATGAGAATCAAGCTATATGTAGTTCTCTGGGTAATGTGGAGTTTAAAGTCATGCGGGAAGGACACTTTGCTATGTAGATTCGAGTAATGTAATAAGGAAACTATGAAATTTTATATGAAGATAAATTGAATGTTGTGTCTAAATTAGGGTATAGAGCCCAAGTGTCACTATGTATATTGTAAAAGAAATAATTATGCCACACTTAGTTCTTATCAGATACAAGTTCATGTATAAGGTGAGAACTTTTATTGGATGTACACATATAGATATGACTCATACATTAGAGAATATATTCTTTTTCATATCATGCTATAGCTAGTCCTAGGATTGAAAATCTATATTTCTCTATGTATCTCATATGGATGAGAATCAGTCCACATGTAGTTCTTAATGATCCATGTAGTTTATCATCTTACGATATGGACGTGAAGTGATTCCAATGTCAAAAAGAATATTGTAGATGTACTAGGGGATAATACCTAGGTGTCACTACATATCATTATAGGGAATGAATAAAGCCACACATAGTTCGTAAATAAAGTTTACCACACCCTAATTGAATTCACAAATGGGGTATAATAGGGGTTTCTTGAATACTGTTTTATACATACGATGAGAACTCGTATTGATCTCCTTATATAGATCTGATTCATACAAGGGATGAAAGAGGCATAAATTACATGATGTTATAGTTGTGTCAAAGATTAAATGTCTAAATGTCACTATGTATATCATATGGATGATAATCAAGACATACATAGTTCTTGAGAGGATTTACCACGTAGGTCTGATTCAAACAGATGGAGTGGGGAATTTTTCTTAATTGCGGATGGACTTGAGATAGGAGGATTGGGTTCCACTCTATATCTCAATAAAATGAGAATCAATCCATACATAGTTCTTTGAACTTATATTAAATTTAATGTCATGCAGTAAGGATGAAGGTGAACTGATGTTAAATAACTACAAATCTCATGAAAATGAGAATTTTTTCTTTTAAGGTATTACAGTCAGGACCATTGATAACCCCAAATATGAATTGCGATACATTATTTATGAAGAGATGTTCTTGACCAAATTTCTAAGCCCCTGTTAGATGTGCTCGGTGTTAGACACAAGTGGTTATAAAATATTCTTTTGAAAAAAATGGTAATGAAATTGAAAGATAAGGGTCTAGTTATTGAGTGGTGGTTGAGCCAAGATATAGGGAACATGTGTCACTACATATCTTACTAGGGGATCGAATCAATCCACATATAGTTTTTTAAAATTTTCTCTATATTATCATGTTTTTACCTAGGGAAGATGGATTTTTAATAATTTACAGGCTGATAGTTGGGAATAAAGTAGGAAATCTAGGCATCACCATGTATCTCATTGAAATTAGAATCAACTTACAAATCCTAGAAGAGGTCCCTATGAAAATATAACTCTTTCATAGGGAAAAGGAATGAGGTTTTCTCTTCCAAAATCATGTATGGGCCCAAGTTTGGAGATCTGAGCATCACTAAGTATCTTTTTGAGACATGAATCAAGCTAAATGTAGTTCTTGAAGGTACTCCCTATGAAAGTTTAATCCATACACATAGGGGTGAAAGGAATTTTTCAATATTGGGACTGGAACTATGATTGGAGATCTGGGAATCACTACATATCTTAACGAGGAAAGAATCAAGCCACACATATTTCTTGAAATATTCTATGCAATTTGATGTCATGGAATATGGATGAAGATGAAATCATGTGAAAAGACCTAAATATTACGGCTGGGACAAAGTTAAAACACATGCGTCACTACGTATCTCAATGGGATGAGAATCAAACCACACATAGTTCTTTAAACATTCCCTATGTAGGCTTGATTCATACACATAGGGGATGAAGGGGAATTTTATTTTTTTCATGGATGGGACCAAGATTGGAAATATTTTCATCTGTACATATCTTATTATAATAAGAATCAATCCACATGTAGTTCTTGATGATATTACTCACAAAAACTATGTTTTAATGTGGGGAATGGGTTTTATAGTTATGGATGGACCCAATATTGGATATATTGGTGTCACTACATATCTCATTGGAATGAGAATGAATAAACACATAGTTCTTGAAAATATAATTCCCCACAAAAACTGAATTTGATGTGAGATATGAGGGATTTTGATATGTTCTAGAATAGAAATTAAGCTCAAGAAATAGGATGGTATGAGAATAAAACCATGTATTCTAGAAGAGTTCTCTATATAAGTTTGGTTCATATATAGGAAAAGGGGAAATAAATTTCCTTATGGTTGTAGATGGGACCATCATTGGAGATCTGGGCATCACTATGTATCTCTTTGAAACGAGAATCAAGCCATATGTAGTTCTTGAAGAACCATGCAGTTTAACATCTTGTGGTGAGGACATAAGTCACATAATGTGAAAAAAACATTGCAACTGGACTAGGGAATAATACCCAGGTGTAACTATGTATCTTTCTAGGGGCATGAATCAAGCCACACATAGTTCTTAAAAAGGAGTTCTTATTCAAATTTGATTCCAACATAGGGAGAAATGGGACTCAATATCCACTAAGTAGTGGAAATGATGTGAGTAATGATTGTGCATGGAAGATACTCATCATTTAAAGGAAAACAAGGAATGAAAATATGTGGTATATTGGGGGGTTTCTTAAAGTCAAATGAAGGAGACATTAATTGTAAAATTTAATGTTGTATAGCCAGGATAAATGGTGTTGTGCATTTTAACGTCATGCAAAAAATATGAAGGCTCTACATAGTTTAACGTTATGTATCATGGACATGTATGGTTCTATGCATTTTAGCATCATGTGGCTAAGACGATAGTTTCTATGAATTTTAATTTCATACAAACAGGACATACTCTTTGTGATTAAAGAATGTATTTCTTTAGGATCCATCCATTGGATGGAGTTTTAGTGTATTCTCCATCCATTATTATTAAGGAATAATCTCCATTAGAGTAGAATACATGTATGGAGGAAGTTCCTTCCAAATTGGGCTCTAGTTTTGGAGGCTTCTTTCCGGGTGTCATTGGATTCCTAAGGAAAAATACCAATTATACTTGGAGGAATGAATGGAGGTGAAATTTCTTGTTTAAATCTCATTCAATTATGTTCTGATAGTCTGCCAAGTGATACAATGTATGAAATATATTTTAGTCTAATCAATATAGCTCATCTATTTTCTTTTGAGACTGCTCATATTTAGATATATAATCCCAAAAAGCAACTTTGAGTGAAGGAAATTGAACTTCAATGGGCAGATCTGCTTCTATCCATTATATCAATGAGTGCGAGGTTGACCATGCGACAATATGGGTAGTAGTCCTTTAAGACCATAAGGCATTTAGGAGTTTATCCATCCATGAAATTTTATCTTTATACACCATATTCTAGAGTATTTTTGAAAAGGTTTTGCTGAATGCCTTTATCAATCCATTTGTCACTACATGATAGAGGGATGGATTATTGGATTTGATATTGTAATCCTGATATAACATCCCTACCTTAGTAGAATATAAATTAGTGCCATTGTCCATAAATATGGAATGAGGGACACCAAATATGGAAATGAAATTAGCTTTGATAAAGCTAACACTTTTTTTGGATATGACTTCTTTAATAGGTATTGTATCAGCCCATTTAGAGAATAACTTAGTAGCAGTAAAGATATACTTGAAATGATTAGTCATATCTTAATGATAAGTTCCCACTATATCCATTCCCCATATAGAAAATGGCTAGAAGTATTTTTCTATATGTAGAAAATCTGAAGGATGATGGATGAAGTTATCATGAACATGGTAGGGATGACACTTCTTAGTTAAATCTGTGCAATCTTGCATTATTTAAGGATAAAAGTATCAAAGACTTTGGATTTGATCATAATGCATGTGTTTGGATTGGTCATCACCACAGGTTCTAGCATGTAATTCTTTTATTAAAACTTAATTTTTTTCCCCAACAATGCATTTGAGATGAATTCCAACAAAAAATCATCTATAGAGGATCTTCAGGTGATCTATGCCATCATAAAGAGTTAAATTAATTACTACTCACAAGATATTATCTATTTCAACTATTTTTGGTGGAAGTACCTTATTTTGGAGATATTTCATGATAGGTGCCATCGATCTCATGGTATGACCATATGGTTTGAGAATGGGACTGATTTCATTGATTCCTCTGTCTTAATTTGAACAAAAGGTGAAACCACATGACGATGAGAAATGTTGATGATTGTCTCATCCTGATTTGGATCTGCTAAGGTTGTGGATACATTTTCCAATGAATCATATTATGCATTTTTTGATCATGGGACATAAGAAAATGTTGGTTCTGAGGGAAATTATTCTATTAACCCTTGTATATAATCACACAAGGTATTTTTTCTTCTTTCCTAATGGCGTAATCCCCATTTATTTTATTGATTACGAATTTTGAATCAGCCTTCAAATCCAAGTGATCCACTGGTACCTTGAGTGATAATTCTAATCCTGTAATGATAGCCTGATATTCTGCTTCATTATTGACACCACCTTATGATAACAAGAAAGATTATGGTAACACCTCCATTTTTGGGGAGATTAGTGCAATTCCTAACCCAACATTGGTAATCATATGAGTTTCTATTATCTTCCCCATTGGACTTATGGAAGAACCATAAAAATTCATTTCCCATTCCCGGGGGCTGTCCTGAATAGAGGATATTTATTCATCTAGTAGTTCATTATATAAATATGTTTCCTCCACAAATGGATTCTCAGCATGGAAGTCTACTAAGGCTTGACATTTTATAGCTTTATATGGCACATACTATATGTCAAACTACTACAGAATAACTTCCTACTATTTCAGACATCTTGTAAGAAGAGGATTACTGAGGGGAAATATGAGATGGTTATTGAGAGATACCAAGTAGACCTCATGATTCTATAGATAATGCCTTAATTCTTTAACTGTAAAGTTTAATTATTAGAAGATTATATCAATTTTTGAATTTTGATTCTCTACATCAATCATGGTTTGAATAAGATAATAAAGGAAGTTTTCATTCCCAGCATCATTATTTTGCACAAGGAAGACACCCAGTTATCAATCCAAGGATTTCACATAAAGGATGAGCGGTCTTACCTAAATAGGTGGAATCAATAATAGTGGACTCAAGAGGTATTTCTTGAGGGTATAAAATTCTTATTAGCAGTCATTGGTCCATTGATATGTTATCCCATTCTTCATGAATTTGGTGAAAGGAAAACAAATGTCTTCCAGGTTGGATATGAAGTGTCGAATGAGGGACAAGTGTCCTTGATTTCCTCTCAACTCTTTTAGGCTTCAAGGAGGTGACATGACAAGGATAGATTTAGTCTTATCAGAAACAACATCGATGTTGCAATGGTGTAAAACAAAACCAAGAAATTATCCTTAGGTTTCTGTGAGAGAAAATTTCAAGTGGTTTATCATCAAAATATACTGTCGAAGATTGCTGAATATGGTCTCTAAGTAATTCAGGATATTAGAAAATTATATGGATTTAACCACTAGATCATCAACATATAATTCAATTAATTTTTTCAAAAATGTTTTCATGACGTGGTTCATTTCATGTAGATATGTCACACCAATATTCTTCACGCCAAAGTGAATTACCTGATTGAAAAATACTCATTAAGAGGCTCTTAAAGATGTAGATTCCACATATTCTTGGGCCATTTGGATTTGTTCATACACATAGTATCCATCCATAAAGAAGAGATATTCGTATCTAACTATTGAATCAATAAAGAGTTCTATGATTGGAACCAAGAAGTCATCTTTGGAACAATTCCATTTGAGGTATCTAAAATCAATGAAGACTCTAATTTTCCCGTTCTTCTTTTTTACTGGGGCAATATTTTCTAACCAATTTGGATATTTCAAATCTCAGATGAAATTATATTTTATATTCTTGTCCACTTTAGCCTAAATCATAGAGGCATAAATAGGGTGTGTTATTCTTTCTTATTTTTTGTATCCCCAATGATATTCTGGTAATCCCAAATGATGGGTGGCCACCTCGGGGTCAAGAACTAACATCTCAATGTAATTTAAAGCAAAAACATCTTGGTGTTTCTTTAGAAATGTTGTATACACCTATTTCTCTTCTTGAGTCATGGACGCACTAATTAGAGAGGGGAGTGGATCTTTATATGCCCCCATATTTATGTCTCAGAGTTCATCCATAGTGGTGGAGACACCTTCCTCAAATGCTAGAGGGGAATCTCGAAGGTCTTCATATTCTTCCACTTCTTCATGTGTTGCTTCTTCTACTTATTCATTAAGGGAAGGTGATGAAGCAAGACATTCAGATCTAGGGAAGGAGTAAATATTTTGACATCATGAAGAAGAGGAAGCCATATCTTTCTGAACTAACAATGAAGGTTATTTTTGTGGTTCTGAAGGAAAGATGATGGGATAGAAATCAACATCCTTATTTTCCATGAGTGTAATAACTTCTTCTAGCCTGATTGATGAAGCAGAGACTTGATGAAGTTCAATAGATGGAACAAATAAATATTCTTTTAGAATTATATCATTGTTTGGTGAATCAATGATTTCTATGATGTTGTCTGGCTCAATTTCTACAACTAACATTATGGAATCCACTAAATGAGTGCTTGTATTTGGATACCCTTTCAATTTGAATGATAGAAAGAACTAAATATACACTAAGATTCTTGAATGGATTATCTGAGATATTTTCCAAACCATTCATAGCATTGATTATTATTATATCCTTTTCCACATATTGTCTCCCCCCTTTTTTTGATTAAAAATAGGAAACATTAATGAATAATATCAGTAAAAGTACATGTGCAAAGCCATGAAGGGAAATTTTCCAGCCAGAACTGGTTGGAGTCGAATGGGCCTGAGGTCGCTAGCTGATGGACGGCATTGTTACCTTCTCTTTTGGTAAAGGATAAGGTGCATACAGAGAAGAATTGGAAAAGTGAGATAATTCTCCTGATGATGATGCCAAATGACTGGAGCCCACCATCGTTGTGGTTAATAGCATCGATAACGGTAAGGTAGTCAGACTCAACAATGATATCACTCCATCCACATTCCAAGGTGAGAAACATACCGGCAAGGATGGCCATGGACTCAGCAACTGCAGGTTCCCAGAAAGCCTGATGTGGTTCATATTTTGCAGCAAAGATTTTCCCCAAATGATTTCGGGCCAGGAGGCCGAGGGCAACAAGCCCATCCTTTGGAAGATACACGTCCACGTTAATCTTAAGAGTCCCTTCCGTTGGGGGATTCCAATGAAGGTGGAAGGAGAGGGTAACACCTGGCATAAAATGTCCATTGTGGTCTTTCTAGCCCTAAATCCAAGAGGTGGCCCGTTCAATCCAGAATTCGTAGGGTTTGTGAGCTTGATGAAAAACAACATCGTGGTGCTGGACCCAAATAATCCATGCCAGAGTGCAAAGTGAACCTGAAGAAGCTGAGGAAAGAGAGGACCACCAATGCGTCAGAAGATCGGGAAGGTTAGAGGCCAATGACATTGAAGCAGCAGAAGATGAGCCCCATTTATTCCAAATTTTCTTAGCTCCCAGGCAGTGAATGATGGCATGCAAAGGAGTTTATGGAATGTTCAGGCAGAAAGGGAAAAAGGAAGTACTTGCCATATGTCGGTAAGCGAGGAGGCTCATGGTTGGGAGAGTACCCGTGCATAACTGACACCAAAATTGGCGTACTTTAGGGGGAATGTTGAGTGTCCAAATCGATTTCCATGGTCCCTCATCCCGGCTGACTGAGTAGCTTCCAAGAGCCAGTCTGTAGCCAGACCTCACCGTGTATTCGCCCAAGATATCGTTGATCCAGAAAAGCTGGTCGGGGCCTGTGTCAGGGACCCAAGGAATTATAATGATAATTCTTTGATCCCTTTCATTAAACCAATCAAGGATCTTTGCCAGACACCACCCCTGTCCCTGGTCAGAAAGGAGGCAGCTGACAGTGGCGTCTTCAAGACCTGGTTGGACGGGGGATGTAGCCCGCATACCATCCTTATCGATAAGCCAGGGATCAGTCCAGATATTGACCGATGAGGGAGGAGTAATATGGGGGGATAAAAAGATCCTGGACCATTTTCCCTTTGTGTGATAGAAGTCTACATCAATATAATGAGATTCACATGTTTTGAATGAGGCCTTATCACTTTGTAATGTCTCAATTTGACCATTTAAGAAATACATGATACATTGGTGATATGATGAAGTAATGGACACATGTTGATGTAGCCAAGGCCTTCCCATAAAAATGTTGAAATCTATATTCTAGTGGACAACCATAAAATTTGAATCAGATACAAGATCCCAAAACTAAGTTCTAAGTGTAATTTCTCCCAGAGGTTCTTGTTCATTCTTGTCACAACCTTACAACAACATATTTAAGGGAGAAAAGTTAGATTTAGTGAGAACCAACCAACCAAGTGTACATATGGGAATCAGGTTGACCCCTAATCCTTTATCAATGAAGGCTTGTTGTATGTCAATATCATTGATCTTGATCGATATGTATAAGGGCCCGAGGTGTCCTTTTACAACATCATCCTCATATTGGTCCATGAAATATATGACTGTATGAAATTCTATAGGATAATTATATATATGGAAAACCTCTATAGTAGAAACCTTGGTTTCAAACTCTTGAGGACTTGAAAAAGACTTAATGAGTGCATCCTGAAGATCCTTTGACAAATTTAGAGCATCCAGGATTGATAACGTTACTAGTACCTGGGCTAATT
Organism: Viscum album; assembly: GCA_963277665.1. NCBI lineage: Eukaryota > Viridiplantae > Streptophyta > Magnoliopsida > Santalales > Viscaceae > Viscum > Viscum album. The sequence continues at coordinate 1,473,295,230 of OY728164.1, read as the reverse complement.
GCTTCAAAACATCATACTTATTTTCCACAGGTATTCTCTTCCTGACATAGGTATGTTCTTTTGTATATTCATTTGTAGGTGATGTCCCTAACATGGATGGACCATGGAGGGCTCTCCCATGAGTTTTTGCTACATAAATGATTCCAGTAGGGGTGTAATTGAAATAGTGGGTTCTAGCATACCCGTGTCTTTCCTTATATCCTCAACATTGATTAAATCTTCCCCAGTTCCCTAATAAAGTATGGTGAACTAAGTTTCACAGTCGGGAGATGAAGCACCTATTGAGATTGAGGGAGAGGAGATTACCAGGAAAAACCTTGATGGCCTTAACATGGAAGTTGGGAACATGGATCATGATTTTCCAGATTTCTTTACTGGAAATGGGGTGGAGGAATACATTGAAGACAGTAAGAGTTTATCTACAGGGGATTCCAGTTTGAAGAGCAATAGGAGAAATAGGAGGAGGATGGGTAGGAAGGATTACTCATCCTTACCACCTCCCATGAAGACTCGGTCAACAAAAAAAATGGAGGAGAAGTTGGACAGTGAGGTCAGGTGTCAACGGGAACCTCCTGGTCAATCTGAACTAACCTTGGAGTTGATTTTAAGCTCGGATGATGAGGTTATAGAGTAGGTGTTATTTCTCAATGCCTTAGAAGAGGAAGTGTCCAAGATGATGGGCCGGGACATCAAAGTGAATCTTAATGAGGAACAGTATATTTGGATTGACAAACATGACTCGATCCTGGTTGGGGGCTTTAATAAGGGGATAATCAGACTCGAGGAGTACATCCAAGTCTGGGATAGGTTGACTTCTTCACTTGAATTCTTAATAAGTGGAGATCCGCATACTCAAGTATCCGCTATATCTTCGAGATTGTTTAGGGATACGGTATCGGGTAGAGTTCAATTGTTTTTCAACAATACTACTCTACCAGTTTTTGATTAATGCATGGGTGCTCACCTTTTCCTGAGGTGTTTGGTTATGGGAAAGTTCTTCTTCAGTTTGTGTGTCCCGAGGTGATTTTGGGTGTTTCAATCCCAAAAATTTTATGGTCTTTCCTTAGATGAGGTTTAGAGCACAAGGCTGCCACTACTGCATATCACTTAGAGAGGAACCATTGGTTCCATGCCCGTGCATCTTTGCACGGGACTGTTTGCCAAGTTTACATGCTTTGGTGTAGGTCTTTTAATGCTAAGTTATTGGGAAGAGGTAGAACCAGTTTTTTTCTTGGGGTTCTATTTTTTGTTATTTTGGTTATTTGATGGACTTGAGGTTTCTCACTTTTCCTTAAAAGTGATTTGATAAAATAAAAAAATAATTTTCAGTCAGTTCTAATTATTTTTGCACCGCTTGGTGGGGCGGTGCCTGTTATTTTGAGATAGTCAGCTTAACATCTTCCAAATTCAAGGGAAAATTTGTCCATGACACGATATCATATTCTTCTGGATTCTATTTATTCTTCATACCATGTTGCTTATTTTTGGGTTGTCCTTTGGAGGATTGATCTTTTGATGAAGATGGCTTGGCTATAGTAGAAATGGCAGGAGGCATAGAAAGTTGTTTCAAATGTGTTCATAGAATAGAATGAGTTTTATTGATCATTTTCCTAACAATACATTCATTATGATTCTAAGCATTCTTATTTTTATTTCCTACCAATCACCTTACTTCTATGGATTACAAGTAGTAGGATATGCTATGTGGGATGATGAACCTTTTAGCTTCACTTGTCCAGAGTCCACTATATTCTGAAAGTGATCTTTGAAAACAAAACACACTTGTATGGGGTGCCCCAACATTTGATGGAAGGGTTTGTAGTTTAGAAGATCCTCATGTTCTTCTTTTTTCATATTCATAGGCCTTATTAACTAGACTAAATTGTTTTCCATGGCTGAAATGCAGTAGTCAATAACTTTTTCATTCATAAAAGAGTAGAATTTATTCTTTAACACCTCAAACTGTCTATGCCTTGATCATTTTGATCATCTTGTTGAGGTGGACATTGTTTCTGATGATGTATAGCTAGATCCTTATGGTATGATGAGACATTTGAAGTTGGAGTGGGTACATGGGACTACTTAAGTTTAACTACAACATCCTCTTATTTTCATGCTCTTCTTCCTGGAGCAAATGGGATTGCTCAAGATTTTTCTCTAGTCTCTGTTATGGAATTTTCCACTTTTTGAGAAAGTGGGTCCAAATTTTAAAACCCTATTGGGTATTTCACAATGATTATAGGTTTTTACAACTCATGAATGAGGATGACTAAACAAATTGGTAACAATTATTCTTGAGGGAGCGATATATTCATGGATTATGTTAATCCTTTACACCGAGTAATAAAATATGAAAATCTTTCATTCTATATTTTCTCTTAGTTTGTAAGATTGATTAATGTTTTCTTCAATAACATTAAGATGAACTAAAAAGGAAACTTCTGTTGGAGATCTTTCGATCTAGTTATCGATCAAGACTGAAAACTTGTATAGTAGACGAAGGCTAGCCCCTGTAGTGATTGCACGAATCATCTGAGCTTCACTACCTCCTATTTCTTAGGGGTCCCCATCATGGGATCAGAATGAGAGATGAAATGTTTCATTTTCTACTCTGGATATCCTAATCCATTGAATATTGTAAATGTAGGATTCCCAATGTTTGGTGGAGGAGGAGTCGAATATACCCATTCGGGATAAACCTTCTTTTATGGTTGAATCGGTGCGATCCATCCTTCAATATCTTCCAATAATGTTTTTAAGGACTCAATTGTATTCATAAGAATTCAAGAAACATTGGGATGATATGAGACTAGAACAGGTGTGGGAGTTGGAGCCTGAATGGGTGCAGAGACCAGTAAGATCAATGGTGGTAGTGCTGCTGGTATTTTACTTGGATAACCCATGTTGACTAATATATAAGGACGTTTTTATTATGGATGTGTACCCAATAGAGGTAATTCATTATCCAATCATTATTTTCAACAAACCCACTTTACTGAGGTACTCCTACCGGAAGTGCAAGCTAAGTAACTGCTTGTGGATCATGTCTGGAAGGAATGATGTTTCAATGTAACTCTACATTGAGTATCCTAAACTCCATCATATCATCCTCTTATTGAGAACATCTATAAACAAGTGAAAGGAAATGAAATTATCTAGGGGGAAGGTGGTAAATTGTGAGACCATTATCTTTCTCCCGGTTTAGTGCCTTGCAAAAAGGTGGAAGTGAATTATTTGAGGGGATAAATTGATTCTGGGAAATCCTTTGATTTTTGGTACACACACCTCCTTTATTTACATTAGTGTGGACAATATAAAGAACAATAAATTACTCTTCTAATTCATCAGAACTATACTCATGATCTGGAGGATCTACAGTGGTGGCATTAACAATATTTACCGATACATAATGAATTACTGGAATTTTGTCAGTATCTTGTTGAGGTTTTCTTATTATTCATCCTCTACGATACTTTTATCTCTTATTTGTTGGTTCCCCAGGAACTAATTTATGGATAATAACCTGAAGAGAATCCTTAGATATTCAGTCATGAATTCATTTTACTAATTCTTCCCTAAGAGAGATAGAACAGACTTCCACTGAAAAAAGGAATGTGAATGTGAAAATCCCCCAGCCCTATGGGTTGGGGCTGTTCCTATTCTTCTTTCTCAACCCTTTGGGATCTATTTGTTGGTTTCTAGGGTTGGGTTACAAAATCCCTTATCCCTATGGGATGGTGTGGTTCTTGAACTGCTATGGCTAATATCAGCACATCTATTCTTATGATTTTATGAATTCTGGTTCGAACGTTGGTTGAGAGCATTATCCATCACCCTCTTAAATTGCATGTTTCAGAAGACTATTGTGATATTTTAGAAATTTGTGAAATCTAATGGATGAAATCCTCTATGTGAGAGGCCTACTTAGTGTTCTTATATGCTTGATGAAAAATTATCTCAATATCTTTCTCTCTTTGGGACTGACTGTCACGACCCGTCCTAGAGGGGCCCGTGCTGCAACTCCCCAAGCCCGCCTCTAATAGGCCAAGGGCTGGTGACTAGCACCGAGTAGGCATGTCACTAACATGGGAGGAATTACCTATAAACCTGTACACGGACACACACATCTCCAATCCCACAAAGTTGAAAAGTCAAAACTACTGAAGATGGAAAATGCATGCATACTCTAAAATCCCAACCAACAGAGTATGACAGGAAAGTAAAGTACAGTAATGTAAAATCCTTGGAAAAAAATATAATCCCACCAAAAGAAAGTCTGTAACAAATTTCAACCTGTAAAGAAAGGTACTGGGACTGAAATCTATAGCCGTAGGAACACACCTCGGCCTACCTGATCTCACTGAGCATCATCCGTTCCTGGTCCACCTAGAATCCTGTCAAAGGATCGCTCGTCGGTACAAGACACGACATGTGCGGGCAAAGCCCGTGCAGGGGTGAGTATAACAATACCCAGTTGGACACCCCAAAAACCACAAAGTAACACAACAAAGTAACACCACAAAGGAATGATACAGTCATCTCTACACAGTATATGTTTACAGAACATATAACAAGAATATCCAAATATACTCATATATGATCGACTATCGTGAAACCACCACTAAGATTCAGATCGAAGATTCCTCTAAGCACGTGACAATGAGAACATGCTTCGAAGTCTGAAGAGAGAGATACGATGCACTTGTTCCGGGAGAACTCACTCCATGAGTACTGAAGAAAGGTACTTGATGCGTTAGATGAGGATCACAACCAGTAGCTATGGGGTGATTCCAATATCTCAGTCTGAACTAACCTGCTAAGTAAAGGATCGGTGCCCAGGTAAAGTAGGTCACATCGATACCGAGAAACTCTACCTAGGGTACCACGAAGGAATAGAGGATCCATCTCTAAGTCTCATAGAGGGGATTCCAACAAATCTATTTAGGAAGTCCTGGTGAAGGGATCATACTCCTGTACATAGGAAATGATACCAGAAACCTTTAGGGGAAAGAACAAGGGGAATAACCCTAAGGAAACTAGTCCAAGTCACAGAAGACAAATAGCTCAAGCCATGTATAAACAGGTTACACGACGTGTAGTAAGGTCACACGCCGTGTTCCTTTACTCCTGGTACTGCCCATGTAAAACGGCTCATGTTTGAAGGCTTGTCATATAAAAAGTATCTACACGGCGTGTAGAAGGATTACACGCCCTGTACGGGTGTTCAGGGTTCTCTTCATGTACGCTGGCCATGTGCCCGTACATGGCCTCAACCCATGTCGCCTTTCCCATGTACTAGTACATGGGGTATCCCGTGTATCTAGATGGGTCTGGCCAGGGAAGGGTATACACGCTGTGTCCTTGGCCGTGTACCCAACCCGTGTCCGTGTACTCCCGAAGTACACTCCAGGGAGTCCATCGATGAACACACCCTGTGTAGCCCATACTACACGCCATGTAGTCAAGATTTCTCCAGAACCATCGTCTTCCTCCTCGCGCCTCGGCTGGATTCCCAGATTCGTGATCCCTCGTCCGTTCATCCCGATACTTCAGATCTTGGTTTATCCCATCATACAAACACTGAATCAGGTGTTTTTGGTCCTTCGATCGGGTCATAAACCTCCAACGATCTATCCGAAAGAAAAATTCCCAAAAACTCATATCTCTCGATCCACTCCGAATCGTCCGCCGAAACCATCATCACAGCTTTGGACCATCATCCCGAGTTTGGATCTACAATCTCAAATCATCATGCTAACAAACGAATGCACAACGATTGATTTCCTCCAATAACGTCAAGAGAGAGAAAGAACGGGAAGTTTCCAAGAAGAACGGGGAACAAATCTCAGCCCAAAACAAGAGGGACGAACCTCGATCATTGTTCGTGATGATCCGGGTTCATCACCGTTAGATTAAACCAAAACAATTCAACAGATTTAAGTCACAAGGATTAAGATCTTCTCCAAAAATCCCTGCAAAAATCCCATCCCACAAATACAATTGATCCGCGGGCTAATATGTTCGTGGATTAATCCGCGTTCGTCATAGAAATAAAGAATGGGAAGGAAATAAAAAATCAAAGTCTTACCTGGATCCACGGTGTTCGTTGGCAAAGATCCGGTCGCCACGTCGTCGTCGCTGGTGAAACTTGTCAAGAATGTCGTCGCCGTGTTGGGGGTTTCTTCCAGAGCTTTCCAAAGCCTCCAGGGGAAATTTAGGGTTATGAGATCTGTAACCCTGATCCACTGTGAAATCTTAAATTTAAAAGAATTAAGAGATTTCACTACAGAAAGATTTAATAAAATATTTTTATTAAATATTTTATTACGGTTACGTCCAAAAACTAGATTTCACCACCGACCTGTGCCAGCTGATGTTAGGTCTCGCCTAAGGGAAACTCACTGCTCTGAACGCAATGGTGCCCTCATATTTCTAATCTGAGCACCCATTCAAGAGTTATTACACTTTTTTTAGGAAAAACATATGTTCGTATTATTTAATTATTTAATTAAATTCAAACATTTATTCTAGGCTCACTGGGCCTCAGAACTGCACGCCGTCTCAGATCCTGGTCTCAAAAAAATTTCCATATAATATTAAAATAATACATGGAAAAAAATCTGGGAAATTACACTAACTTTGGTGAAAGATGATCGAGACCTATTCTTGCTCAACATCTCTTGGGACATGAACATAATTTGTTTGGTGTAGTCGGGCTGGGGAGATAACAATGCATGAGAACACTTTTGAAGGGAATTAATATTTTGGGGGTGTAATGAAATGAAATTATCCATGTGGACCACATCCTTTTATATGAAGACTATATGGGATTTGTGTAATCAATTTTCACAACCTCTTAAATGCATTGAATCATGCCCGTTGAGTGTCCTCCTATTGCTTCTCGATCTTTGGATGTTAGGATTCCTAGAGAGATGACATGTCAAAAGGGAACTTCAACCCTTCCATTGCCTTGAAATGCCTTTTATATTAATCATATGGTAATACTTTGGATTTTAGATGATGAATTGTCCACCATATGTTGAGGCAGATATCATGAATACAATCTTATGAGAACATCTATGGAATGTTGTATTGAGAGGTTGAAAAAGGAAAAACATGGCTGATATTTCACCTTTAGCCATAGTTTCCTCATGTTCAACATATCCTCTTCATCTTTATCCAAACATTTATCAACCTAGTCATACCAGAGTGGATTCTTTCCCATTTATTTACCACAAGTAATGGGATCAGTTGGTGTTTCCTCTAATTTATAAGAAGGAAAATGACCAAAGGGAGGATTCGAGAATGATCGTCACCTTGGGATATCTTTTGGATGATAAATTATTTTACCTACCATTAATAAATAATTAGATATGACTGGAATTATGTTTTCATGTTCCTCAAGATAAGAGGGATTTATCATCAATACATTGTCAATTGTAGAATAATCCTAAAAATGTAAAACACTACTATAGAGAGAACATTCATAGTGAATACCATCATGTGGAGGACTGCCATGGTGGATTACAACAAGGGATATATCAACTTTCTCCTTGGTCTTCTGGCCACATGGAGGGTTTCTGTGTCTCTCATCTAGAGATAGGTTATCAATATTGACTGAATTGTCATGAATTAAGCCTTTATGATGAAGTGTCTGATGCAGAACATCATTATTATTTATAAAAATCCCATAATTTTTAAATGGGAGGGTAGGATATTGTTCTGCAATAGATATATGTATGAGGGCATCGAGAAATACAACATTAAGAGAAGCTATATCTCAAATATACTCTTGATTATCCAACTATTCTTGGTGATACTTCTTCTTAGACACCCTCTTATATGTAGTTTGGGATACATCATGGGAAAATTGGTTATGATGATTAGTTGTATGTTCCTTCTTGGAAGGGGCCATTAAAATAGGTAAATTATCTCTAATTAGAATGGGTATATGTTCATGATCCGGTTTTCCATATGATATGGGGGAATGTGACTCATAACCCTTCTATACTAGAACAGAGGTGTATATCTACTCTGGGATTCTATGCTGATGAGTTATCCTGGGTATGGGGAAAAATTATGTGTCCGTCCCTTTGGTACGGCTATAGTTTCCATTCAGATATTTTGAAAAGCTTCTTAGATATGGGTAGGAATTTTTTTCCACAATTTCACCATTGATAAAATGTGTTTGGTAACTTCAGTGGTCAGAACGAGAATATACATCCATTCCATATTCGGAGTAGGTTTATGTACCTTCTCATATCATGCATTTCTTATTAGTGGATATTGAATATACTCGTGTGTGGGAGAAGAGAGTTGGGTATGTCCCACGTTTGTTGTTGGAGATTTCTGATGGACTTTTCTAGTTCTACCAAATGATACAGTTGGTAGGCTTAACATATGATGATAGGTGTATGTGCCCGTAGGTTTTTTTTCCAATCAGGGTCGGTAGACTTATTCATGATATTCCAGACGAGACTATTGGTAGGCATGGTGAGTGAAAGAAGGTGCATGTTTTTTCTTACAAGTTGTCGCTACATTTGGTTGGTGAATGTACTTGAATATAGCCATATGGTTCTACTAACTAGCTGATAGATTTTAAGAAACTGTATGTTACTGATCAAGGTAATCCACTGGATTTGGACCATGGGATTGGTTGGGTGCTGCCAGATGAGTCTGTTGACTAGCAGAATGAAGGGGGATGGGTGTATGTGCCAATTTGCTGTTTTCCACCAAATTGGTTTACTGGACTTCATCAAATGGGGGAAATATAAGAACCTGATCCATGTTATCCGGATGTTTTCCCTGACAGTTCATCTTGCATGCCCAAGTATAGGGGGACCTGGTCCGGACAACCTAAGATTACACCCTCATCATGTTGAGGGCTTGCTGCCACGTGGAGTTGGCGATGTCGATTATTGGAAGGGTCCCTTAGGAAGGACCCCTATGTCATTGGGATGAGGCTGTAGGTGGCCTCTTGGTCATCCTCCCTAGAATAGGGTATGGATTGGTGGTTACGTTTTTAGGATAAAATCCCAAAGTTGTTGAATACCGTGGTTGGTACCATCTTCTTTTGGACTACCGGTCTTCGTTGATCAGATGATTGGGGGTTATTCTTGATTCAGAGGGACTGTTAGGAAGTCTATAAGGCCGAGATAGTACTGTGTTGATGGTACCCTCAGACCAGTGCATTGGTGACCCAGTTTTGAAGGCACTGATTTAGTGAACGTGTCCTTCGAGCGGAGGAGGATCCAGCTTGAGCCGCAGCTAGGGCGTTCACAGTTGTAAACGTGAAAGTGGCCATTTGGAATGAATGGAGTTATTTAAATAAAGTGGCTATATATATTAAAAATATAAACAATAAAATCCATCAAAGTAGCATATTTTTGGATGAACACACACATGATTTATTTTCTTGTCCGCACCTCTTTTATAAATTTATAGGGGCCTGAAAATTGTTAACACTATCATCTTAGATAAATATTTACATCAGGTTCACCATTTTTTTTCCTTTAGAATGTGTGTTCAGGTTAGGAATCAATATTTATGTAAAATTTACAATGGATTGGTATATGGAACTAGAAACACCCAATGGGTTTGTATCTAAAGAGACCTTCTTTCCAATAGTAGGTGCTCATTAAGGATTTTGACCCGCAATGCTTAAGAACTCACATTGGTCTAGAGGATAGGAGGTCAGGCTCATTACACCCATTGGAAGGGATTATTTCTTACTCTGGGAATCTATTATAGATTTAAGATATGTCCATTAATCTTGGTTAATTTACCATGTGTACTATAGGTTTCATTAGAAATTTGCAATCAATTATTAGCATGTATGGAAATCAGAATCATCTATATGTATTCTATGTTATTCGTCAGTAGAGATATCAGTATGGATTAAATGTTCTCCATAAATGGTATCCTATCATATAATACTTAGAGATTCTTTGGAATGCTAGTTTTTAAGCCACTCTGTGTGGTCATCCAGTTAGAAAAATGTCGCTCTGGAATTTATAGTCATCCAGGTTGACGAATGTCACTCTAGAATTTATCATTATCCAAGGAGACAAAATAATATTCTAGAGTTTATTTTCATCGAATTAGTTTGATATTACTCTAGAATTTATCATCATCAAGGGATATGGAATTTTCTTTGATATTGGGATTGAAACCATAGATGGGTTTCATACGTATCCTTGTGAAAGGAATCAGAATCCACATAGTTTGATGCCACATAATGGGACGCATCATACCTTTTATGGTCATGTGATAAGGACCCAACCATACATTTTAATGTTATTTGGGAGGGTCATCAAGGTGGAAGGTTCCTAGTAAAATCTTGTTGAAGGACTTATTCCAAAGTAACCATGGAACCAAGAATGTGTATGAGTTTCCATGTAAGATTAGACCATGATGGGAATTTGGGCCAAATAAAGTAGGGATGATTTGTAGTGTTGCGTTTTAACCTTAGGGAGGCTTCTTATATATCCCATTTTGATGGGAATCAAATCCCACATTGTTCGGTAAGGCTCACAGGGGAGTATATCCATTTGAGAGAAATAGGTGTGGGCTTAATCTGAAAGAGGATTCCATTATAATAGTATCCATGAGAGATTTATAAACTCATGGAGATTTTAGGGGGTTTAATTCAAGGACTATTTTTAATGAGGATGCCTAGATAAAGGGAATTTTGGTTGGAATCTTAAAAAGTATTTACATTGAGCACATTCCCTAGGTGAAGACTTCTGATGTATCCCGATTATAGTGGGAATTAGAGTTCTCATAGTTCATTAATTCAGGTGGATTTTGAAGGTGTTTCAATAATTACAAACCTCTAAAACCATGTGATTCATTATCAATATGAGAAAAAAGAGGATGTGAAAGATTCAACAAACCACACATTCTTTCTCCTCTACTAATAGAAGAGGTTAGGCCTACGATGAAAGAATTCGGGGTAATGATGGATGAGGAATAGAGGAATGATCATTTCAAGGAAAAATGATAGTGAAGGTCACTAGGTTTAGCTTGAAAGGATAGGGGATTATTCTAAGAGGTATTCCTTAAATTTGGACACTTATCATGGGAGGATCTAATCCTATATGGATGGGAAAATAAAGTTTGATTCTTTTCCTACCTTCTAAGAACCCAAGGCTATTTATTATAGAGATGATAGGGGACAAACAGATTCTTATCTTTAGAATCTAAAATTGGAAACTCCAAATTTTTTTCCCTAGGGTAAGGGTCTATGTGACCATGGATATCCATATAGATAGACACTCCAATAATCCTTACCCTCTGGTAAGATGATTTTTGGAAACCCCTGACCATAAATACAAAAATCCAAATAGGAGACATGTTGATGTGTGTTTCCCAAAGGTATGATAAATCAGGAGGTCTTGGTAGTGGTTTAAACTCAGTCCCTTTAAGACAAGGGATCCAAAGAAGTAGAATCCCTATCATGAGTGGATTATAGATGGATTAAAGGATATCTTGCATAGGTGGTCTGTGTAGGTATGCAATGTAGGTTACCATGCATGTATGCCACACAGATCCTAGGAAGAACTAAAAATTGATTAACACAGGAAGGATGATCCTATGAAATATTGATATACCTTGGGAAATGGACTAATGGGACAACAACACATGGGTGATTTTTTAACTTAAGCACCCCGAGTGTCCCTTTATGTCCTTGGATGAATCTCAAGCATTTATTTGCTTAATTAAAGAACCTTGTGTATGTGACTTATTCTTATGGATGGGGGGTCCTAAAAAAAGTATCTTGTATTTTATACCCTAAAAGTACTTTGATCTTGTTTATCCCTTTAAATTATCTCTTATCTCATGTTTTAGAGAGCTACCTGAGAAAATTTGAGGGACCTGGGTGAAGGAGTTCTTCCATGAGAGATTCAAGAATTATTCTGTCTTTTTTAGTTGTTTAAATGGGTATTCCAAGTGTCCTATTTATAGGTATGGAGGGGGATGGTCCAAAGGAGGTTGTCCACGTAGGTCATTATCATAGCTCCACAACATAGGTCCCCCCGTGTAGGGGTGCAGAAATTAAACTACCGTACAAGCCCTCGGTGTAGGTCCTCAGAATATGGGCTATAGGGGAAGGACCAACACTTGTTGTTTTATGCGTAGGTGGTATGTGTAGGTGTAACCCACAAGGGGGACTAGTCGAACCACCTTATAAAGAATACTTCTCCATATCGTAGGGGTTTCTCCTCTGCACCCCTTATAAAGATCAAGGCCTACCTTCAGGCCGATGCCTTTGCTACATTCACTAATCCCCATGAAAAATGGAGAGTCACACAATGAACTTTTTGAGCCCAATTAATGACTTTTTGGGTCGCGGAACATGGAAATCCATTATGCTCCTTATTCTTCTATAAAGATGTATTTTATACAAACATAGAATTTATTTTCTAACTAAGGTTTACATATTCATATCCATGGAATTGTGTAAGGAACACATTTCATGGTGCCTACAACAAGTCATCAAGGAAGTGGAGACTTCTTCTGCGGGGTCGAGCTTAGAAGGGAAGGCATTGATTCAAAACTCATCTTGATTCCGAAGGTCAAGGATCCATATTTGGTTATTTAGTATAGACCCATATGCCTATATAATTTAAATTATAAAATACTTACATGCCTCATTAACAGAAGGATGCAAAATGTGCTCTCGAAGCTAAAATTAGAAGAAAAATACACCTTCAGGAAATTAAGAATCATTCAAGGTGTAACACCAAAGATTTTTATGAGAAATGTTTTGTTTTTATGTTATATACATCATCAATGTAATCTTTCACTACACACAACACTAGATTTACTTTTTTTACACGCAATCATGACCTTCCTTGATAGCTTGCATTGTACGCAATACCGAGTTTCACTAAACAACGATATGCTATTAAAATATTATTAAAACTAGCCGTTATGAATAGTAATACCCACTTTTTGAAATTTTTTAAATTTTATCTTTCAAAATGGACTTCATTTTTGGATTCGGAGTATCAAAATTATCCTAGAGTAAAATTTTGGTATTTTTCTGAAAACTTTCAATTTTTGATGAATAGTGAAAACATTGGGTTACTATTTAAAAACCGACTTTTTATTTATTTAATTAATTATTTTATTTAAATTTATTTTAGGTCAAAATTGATACATAACACCTATATAAGTTCAATGTAATTCATTGGAGTCATTTTATAATAATTTTAGATATATAAAAATTTTATTGAACTTTTCACCGTCTTTTACCCACCTCCTAGGAGAATTTGCAAATTCACATAAAACTTAATTTTACCGCTTCTGTGAGTGGAATTTCAAAAATTCAAGAGACATGGTTAATATCAAGAACTAAAATGTGGTTCAATGAGATGAAAATAATTTTTGGTGAATAGTAACTTTTTACTTTTTTTTACCACGGTTAAAAGTAAATGGGGTAATTAAGGGTAAAAATGATATTATTATTACCCTAACACATGTCATAATTCTATTGGATAAGTGTAATTCGCCCAAAAACAACCTTAAGAATAAAATATGACCATTTAGGTCCACTTGGATTATATTAGGACATTTATTATTATTTTATCTAAAGAATAGTTAAAATAGTTAAAATCAAAGTTTAATAACTAAAACATTTTTAATATAGGGTTATACATAGGATAATTTCGACTATAAATATTCATTAGAAAGATAAAAATATTTCCTACATAATGGTATTTTATTTATAATTTTTAGACATTAAATAATTTAATTTATTTATGACACAATGATGACGCAGTAATTATCTTATTAATGAAATATTAACATAATTGATGATTATAAATACTCAAATAAATGTAATTTGAGACTTTTTATGAATTACACTAATTTTATAGGTTAATATGACATGTTAGTATTTATTTAATTTACTTTTTTCTAACTAATAATTCTTTTATTATTTTCACAAAAATCAATTACCAAATAGTGTCAAAATTGACATAAAATAGTTTTTAAAACAAATATTATATTATTAATTGTTATTTTATTCCTAAAAATCTAAGTTTCGGCCAAATTACTTAGATAAGGTTATATATATTAATAATAAACAACTTGGGGTTCGTTTGTCTTGTTATAGTAAGTTTATTAACCTTATAGTGTAAGAAAACAAGAAGACACGGTAAAAGTAAAATTATTTAACTTAAAGTTAAATCTAATTGATAAGGTTAAAATAGTAACCTAAACTTGTCCAAATTCTATTTGATGAGAGGATTTAGATCCATACCAACATTATCTTCTAAATAAATCAATTTGGAGCTATTAAAAACCGAATATGACTTTATAATAAAATAATATTTTTGGTTTTTCCAAAGGTGCCCCTCTCCTCTCTTATAAAAGGGAACCTCCTCCCTCTCCTCCTCACACCACTTTGAGCCATAAATCTCAGCCAAACCCTGCCAAATTCTCTTCTCCACTTCCCTATAAACATCCTAGAGGTCCTGGTCTTCTTCAAAGACCAACCCTAGTGCTTTAAGAGGAGTTTAAGAAGAGGCGCGTCAAAGAAGAGGTAATATCCATTACCGATCCTTTCCAATTTCTTTCTTCTTCAACTTCTTATTCTATAGTTTTTTCATTATGAAGTAATAACATAAGTATAAATCATATATTTATATGTTATTATAAATATAAAACAAACCTATTTCACCTTCTATACATCCTATGGAAAACGAAATCACCGCGCGTGCGTACGTACGGAATACCGTCTCCACACCGTGGTGTAATCTGTTTTCCACCACCACATTACTTGGATGGGTATAATGGTGTAAAGAATAACTACATATGATTATTGTAAAGTGATATTGATTCTGAAATAGTATACATACACTCCAATACAATTCAATGATCATGGAAATGATATCATCGCTCGTGCGTACGTACGGAATACCGTCTCCACGATGTGATGCGACTCGTTCTACATGATATTCATTGCATAATGATTATATAAATGAATTTAATGAATAAATATGATATATATTACACTAATACCATTCTGTAAATGAGGTATCTATAACCTAAAAATAAGAATAAGAATTTATTCGACAAAACACGCATAAGAACAAAAAGTAATAAACACCCGAATAACAAGTAGCAATGAAATATTAATAATAAGAAGCTAAGAATATGACAATATATGATATCATAACAATAAGTATGATTCTGGAATAAGTCAACAAAATTATTTAAATTATTATTCAGGAGGTTCAAACACTTACGAAACAAATCGGACCTAAGGTAAGGGAAAATCTCACAATCTCAATTTTTATCCGAGATTGTTTATACTTCAGAATTTACTGGGGAATATTTATCATCCACATCCATGTTTCCTCAATATGTAATATTATTTATATCCTCATACAATTTTTTAAATCCAATTTTCCCCTTTGGTGAGTTTTTAGTAAAATATATGAAAATAATCTTTTGTCGTTTTTCATATGAGGTACTTTTTGACTTTTCAGGCCAAAGTACGAGAAGAATGTTTTTTCTTAACTTATACAATCTGAATAGATTTTTAGAACATTATTTCCATGAAGCTTCCTTTAAAGGTTTTCATGTTTATTTTTAATCAAATTCTTTTTGTTTAAAATTTTATGACATTTTAAGAAAGGAAAAATGTTTTTGATGTAGAAAGGATATTTTCCTCAAGAATGGAGTTCAAGTGTTTTATCAAAATTATTTTCCATCTAAGATAATATAGGGTTCTGTTTCTATCCATATTTTTACACTGATTTGATTATGTTATGATGGAATTATTTTTATGATGTCCTTTTATCTTATATGGATTATGTTATGATGGAATGATGTTTATGAATCCCATTTTTATTATATGGGTTATGCTATGATGTATGATTTACGATCTTGTGGAACACATAAGAATGGTATCATTATGAGATAGGTGGGACCTATATCTACCTCCAATGCATTGGGTAAAGATTTATATCTCATGAGATAGACATGGCTGGAACGATAGGTTAATCCGGTTCAGTGAAATAGGACTGAAACAAGGAGTGAACTCGGTTCAGAAATGGACCATGTCCGCTAAGATAGTCTTGGAAATGAGTCTTTACTAATAAGAAATGATTCTCTATGATTATGTGTGTACGCCACAAAGTTTCATGTTTTAAGTTATGATTATTGGGATTACATTTCACTACTATGATTTATCCCATGTTATGAAATTATGATCTCTTTTGCAGGTTAAGATTTCCAAAATGTTATGTTCTTATGAATATGATGTGATTGATATTTCTTTTGTTTACCCTTACTGAGCATTTGATCTCACCCTTTTGTATGTTTTCTTTCCCCAGGTCAGGAAGAAGGTTATTAAGTAGGATATTCCAAAAGGGACTCTAGATATGATGAAATAAATTGGAGGCAATGTAGATGCTTTATGAACTAGTTGTTTATGTTTCCCGGTTTCTAAAGACACTATACCTATACAATACTTTCATGGTTTTGTTATATGATGTAATAAGTGTGCTTTAATTTTGAAGCAATAACAATGTATGTAAAGTATGCGTTGTTATACAAGGTGTAATTGCCATTGCTAAGGAAATGGATAATGAAATTAATAATAATTTTATCAGATCCAATATCATGATAAATAATAACATGAGAAAGGAATAAAATTGGAAGGAGTGGGCCTACATTATAAAGATCATGAGGAAAATTGGATTCTTAGAGTGGCTTTGCAACCTGAATTTTAGGTTTTTTGATTCTATGTGGTTGTCAGCCTCACTTATGGGGAGAATTTTTGGGTTCTACAAATCAGTGTGAGGGATAAAATAAGGGGATACATATTCCCCTAGCCCATTAATTATGGGTTAGGAATCCCTCCCCAGAAATATCAATTGAGATATTGAGAGTGGGAGTTAGTTTCCTTTTAGGAACATGTCAGGTAACAATATTATCTCTCATCTAATATTCGTAGATGACATTTTTTCTTTATCAATGGAAGCTATACTTCCATAGATGGATTTAATCTGACATTGAATACATACTACATATGAAGTGGATAGTAGAAAACTATTTCTAAAATTAATGTTTATATATGGAAAATATTCTTATCTAGGTGTGAAAAAAATTATCCACAACTCGATGGGGAATAAGAGGAGAGTTCATCCAATAGATTACTTAGGAGAAACCATAATTGATGGAGAGTCTAGAATTATATCTTTGTTAATTTTATCAATTTGATAACATGGATTATATTTAACTAGATGAGATATTTTTTCCAGTTTGGAGGATGAATCATGTATTCTAACATCATCCTTATATCGATTCCAATGCATGTACTAGTAGTCCTCAAAGAACCCAAAGTCACCCTCCCCATAAGTGAGATTTTTTTAATTAAATATTCTCAAATAATAAACATGAGGTAAAGTGACACGAGGAATCTTTGAAATGACTAGTGAATCCCATTGTTTAATGGAGAGTGAACTTGAGGAATGTAATGTAGTCCATCTAAGGCTTGAAATCCATGCCCCTATGGGATATTATTTACAAGAATTCTATTTAGTTAAGGTTCCTGAAAATCCATTATAGGGATGACTAGAGAATATGGACGAATAACAAAGGATGAATCTCAAATTTTCCCCTATGGATAATAAAATATATATTTTTTACTTGGAGATAACGTTTTTTTTGGGTTTCTGGGTGTGGGAGATTAGGTTTTTTAAGGATAACTAGGTGGGATATAATCTTTATTTTACAATATTACAAACACTAGACATGTCTTACAAGTAGTCATGAAAACACCCTCATATCATAAACACATTTATCAATAATAAACAGAATTGAATTCATACATAAATTCAACTTGTAAAAGAACTTTATTTATTATTTTTCACAGACACAAACTTGGGGATATTCAATAAGAATAATTTTTAAGCCTTAATACATCCACCTCGAGCGACTAATGACTGAGCGAGTTGACTATGGGGAAAGGATATCCCCAAGAAGTTAATATTATGAATATTGAGTATTATAAACAAATCCCTTATAATTTATTAAAAAATTTATAGAAAAGGTATCCATCTATCCTTGCATTTCTGGTGCTGTGAGGACTATAACAAAAAGTTTACCTGACTCCTTTTCTTCTAAGCTGAGTGGGATCACATCACTTGGGATATCTTTGGATAGTGACTCATTATTATTTTGTAGAGTGGATCCATAACGAACATTATTGCCTCACAATTTATGGGGGCAGAGAAAACAGGTAACGAAGAGAATTATTAAGGCATGTATTTCAATGCATTGTGTTGGGTGTTGTAGGAGTCCTAGAATAAAAAATGGGAGGAAAATAATTTATCTTTCATTCATATCAAAACCTGAATTCTATCTCTAGTTCCATATCTCGGTGTTCTCATATTAGGTGGAATCTTTGTGGCAGCCAACATGGGTTTGAGTATAGGGGGCTCAATCAGCTCGGATATTAACAAAAACACTATCCAAGGAATATGGATTAAATGGAACCTACCCCAGGCAGGGATCAAGATTAATATCGATGTGTCCTACATTCAATGTGTGATGTGCATAGGAGATCTTGTTTGGGAAGAAAGTGGCTCAGTTATTCTCAAGTTTAGTGCATATTGTGGTGAAGGTACTCCATAGGTGTGGAAACAAGACTTCTCCACAGTGGAATCTATGTATGCAGAATGTTCAATAGAGTCATTAGGGTGGTGGAATCTACCTCTAAAATTTTCATGGAATATCTCAGAAACAAGTGCACAACTTCTTAGTATCTCACCAATCTCATCAGGAAATGCAGGATTTTTATAGAACATGGTACATAAGTCTACCATAGATTGAGGGGGGGGGGGGGTTACATGGAAGTTGGAATCTTGGCAAGAAAATGGACCTCAATGGTTCACTAATCCTTTTCAATGATATTTGTTCTTTTCCTAATGACTATAATATTGTTTTAAAATAAAATTTTCTAGGGTTCAACTATTTCTGACCCTTGTGAGTACCCATCTCTATATTAAATAGTGAAGAATGAATGATGTCTCTGGAGCTCCATAGGTTCCATCCTATAGGAGACACTTAAAAATTGTTCCACTCCTATCCCTATCTTGAGAATGAAATCCACCTCTCTCGTAGAAGGTAATGTATAGATGTTTTCTGTAATATGTCTCTAAAATGATCCACCGTTGGAGGTAACTCCCTACATTGCATACTCAGATCACTGATGAAGAAACTACCCATATAGGCTTTAACTCCACCCAGACTATGATGGTTGGGTCTAGTTCAACCCACATTGATATACCATCCTCCCTTATGAATTTAGGTACATCCTTCGGGTGATGCAAATGACAACCTTTGATGATAGTAATCAACATGAGAATAATAATTCACTATACAATCCATCACGAGTATATTGTTAAATCCCATAATATAGAGGATAATGAGATCACATACAAGGAGAAAACTTCGAATATCAAGGGGATATCCATTACATTGACATATACTCCTAGTTTATATTTCCAGTGTTCTTTATAGAGTCATAACACCTTAAAAGTATGCTATTTCTAGGCTTATACATTCCATAAATTCCACATATGTGAATGAATTAAAATAAAATTTATTGAGGAATTAAGAAACTAATGTAGAGTCTACTAGAATAGTACCTCAAACATTAGAAGCCACTAGAATCTTCTCCTCAATAGTAGGCTACACTGCATACATATGGCTTGATTTGAAAACTTAAGATGCAACTTGACTAACAAGGACTGGTCTAATCTGTTATCATTGTACCTATGAAGTCTATATACCTCGACCATGTCCACCTCTAAGACCTGATTAGCTGATAGTAGTCCAGTTTGATTCCTTATATGGAGTTATTAAACATTTACCTAAATAAAGAGTCTATACAGATCCCTTTTCACTATGAAATAGAGGGAATGTTCCTAAAAAAACTGAAGGCGACCCATCTTTCCATAGTCTCAACACTAAATTGGGCCCTTCATACATTGGGTCTTCTTATGTACCTTCTTAACACACTAGTATAACATAACATAGCTATTAGCGTGTTCATATGACTAGTGATTCCCCCACAAGATATCTAGAAATGAAACATCCTTCTGCTAAATGAACCATCTCTCTATCTTAATGATGAACCACCAAGGATAAAACTATGAGAATACCTAGGGTTCCTTAAACAAATGTGTTCATGGCTTAATATATCTAAAATTGTGTTCATCTTCAAGAAATCAACCTATGATTGAATAACATATGAAAGCCCATCAACAAACTTTATCATTCTATTCAACTTTTCACCAGTAAGGGTTGGTGTGAATTAATTTTCAGTGAAATGAGATGAATACTCTATCATGGACATATCAACCTTCTGTAGGTGTATAAATACTATAGTGATGTCTTCTCACAATGTCTGTAGAATGAAGTAATCGTATAAGGATGTCTAGATGTCCTTCATGACCATACCAAGATATCCACTAGCCTAGGTGACAACATCCAACCAGCTCTTGGGAAAATCATGAAAAAAATAAGTTTCATGTTTTTCTCTCCATTCTAGAGTCTTATTCAGGTTATCAATGATCGATAACATAATCTATATCCATGAATAAAAATACCAAGGACCTCCTTTCCCTAGGAATGTGAGAAGATGACAATATTTTAATTCATGCGTCAAATATCCATATATGGTGCATGTCATAAATAACCCTATATAAACTACACGAATCATTACAATATCTCTCAGAATTGAGCATCAAAACCCATATTAGGAAAATTATTAGGTGCCTTAGGTGGCACTATAGGAGGGAACACTGGTGGCTCAGGGAGAACTACCTCCATAAAAGTATCATCTCCACCTTCCTGTACATGACTCAAGGACAATATTGTAGAAGAGATCTATAATTACTAAACAAACACCTCATATAATATTTAACAATAGATGGGATCAATGGTAAAATAAAATTATAGGTGCATAGTCTTCCTTTAAATGACTCTGAACTCTCTTATTACTCCTAAATACAAATATAGGTTATATGAAGGGTCATATAAGTCACTAGATAGCCCTCATACTACCACCACTATAGTTGGGTTAGGTTCAAGGTCTCATATAACACCACAAATGTTCTATTATATAGACTATAAAATAAAAGGTATTGAAGAAAAGACTCTTTACTTTGTAATTAGCATCCCCATTTAATGGAAACAATTTCATTTAATGTTTAAAATTCATTTATTTATTTACTCATATATTTGTTTATATATATATATATATATATATATATCTTAGAACAGTTAGATGTGTCACCATTTTCAATTTATAAAATCCCATACTACTTATAAATTTCAATTGTCATGTCATGTGACAATGACCTAGAACATACAGTTGGTATCATGATGTAATAGGTCATATTGAATGATTTTACTAAATTCATCATCATTATGAATTTATAGAAGTACATGCTTCTTAAATTATAGTTGGAATTCATGTAATCATATTAGTTAAAATTTTAAACCTAGGAACTAGTAGTCCATGACACAAACATGGAATAATTTTTTAATTAAGGTCTCATCATCAATCAATATAGGAAAAACCACTTTTATTGATGCATACATGTTAATTAATCTAATTATTCTATCCATGTAAGAAAATTTAGAACATTTAAAATACATAACAGCCAAGGCACTATTAATATACATCATGAAATCCACACATGAATCTAAATATGTCATGGCATAATGAAAGACATGAGATTTATCAAGTGCCTATATGATGCATGAGATGATACCTCCTTACCATACCATGATAAGGATAAATAAGTTCATAATAATAATATCATTAGTAATAATAGCACAAAAAATGTGCATCAACCAACTATAAAACTAATGAAACTATAGTAGGATAATATAATAACAAAAATATCCCAATATATATAATTTTGATTTCCCTTGTACATGGGTCAACTACTCCATCACACAGTCTCATTATCAAATTCCGACATGTTCTTAGTTTCTTGTATAATACCCAAAAAAGTAAGATAAAGGAGAAAGAACTCTGATACCACTTTATAAGGTCCTGGACCTAGTACACTCATAGGTAACTGAACTCAGTTTTACACATGACCTCAAGCATGCCACCCCATATTCTAGAGGATGCTGATTAGTAGTGGGGTCAATGATGGTATAGTGGGGAAACTATAATTTTGTGAGACTAGTGTAGAAAATTGGTATCAAAAGATTGTATTTAGTGAAAAAAATGAATAATAAGTTGTGAAATAATAATAATCCATCAAATACTAAAAAACAAGTGAAAAATGAATCAATGCAAAATAGGAAAATGATGATCTTATCATGGAAGTAAAAAAGGAATATACATGGGATCTTGAAGTACATACATATACAATATAATATAAAAAAATAAAAAAAGGACAAAAACAACCCACACTAACATCATGATCATTGGATTTATCCTCCACTAATTTACTTTATATTAGGATAGTAAGTCAACCATCCAGAGATTTCCACTTCCCATTTTTCCTACCTACAACCTTAAGGTTTGTTAAGGTACCAATGGAAATCGCAAACAGAGTGCATGATATACTAAGTAGGATACCACCAAATGACTTTTAGAACTACCTAGTCTATGAATATAATAAATGGAGTGTGTAGGTAGTCATAAATGAAAGATAGTAAATAAATAAATAAATAATATCATACCAAGTTCCTCAAAGGACACTTGATGGACACTACAATATTTGGCTAAAGATGGATGTATCTGAATAGATGTCACCATGTATGTAAATTTAGATATATTTATATTTAAAGGTATTTATTTATATTCCTTATTTACATATTGACATATATGTTCCTATAAATAGATACACAACAATAGTCAAGATCCGAACCATGATCCCTAGGCCTCCACCATTACTTATGAGGGGTTTCACAACCCACATGAAATATGAGCATGGAGATATAACTTAGTCATAATACAATAAAAGTATAAATCATGAACCAAACCCAATAATTTTCATTTTTTGGTGAATATATCCTCAGTTCTAGAGTACTGGAATCCTTAGCCTATCTAAGAAATTCCGTATAAGGAGACCTAGTATTAGTCCATGTATAATAATAAAACAATCACTATAGGAATCCATCCAATTTATATTTATAAAGATCCATTTACCACTCATGGAATGGTATAAAACATATCCCTCTATGATAATACATTTTGTACCACATCAAGAACCAAGTATCACTCGTGGCATGCTATGGTAACTATTCCCACATAGCCCATCCAAGGTAATCCACTAGGGAAGAAGTTCTCACTCATGGGAAGCACAAAGACATCCACCCAGTGTTCCCATTCATGGAGTTCAATAAATAACACATGTATCACTCATGAAATATATTAATCAGTTACATGTTCAAGTTATAATGCTCAATAACCCCATCCAAGGCATCCAAAATAGGGACCCTTACATCACCCTTGGATTGGTATAAAGGAAAGGGAATATCTTACATCAAATTCATACCACTTAATAAAAGTTTTAATCATGCTATCTAAGAAATTTAATATATTTAAATCAACAATGTGATTGAGAGTAAGGTTTTATACTTATAGACAACCATTTTCATATGTTTTAATTAAAAATATTCCAATATCAAAAGGGGTAATTAAATAAACCTTTAAGGGTAGTTCCAAATAATTCAAAAACATGATACTATTATGCCTTTAAGGAAAACACACCCTTAAGGGTGGATCAAGTCATGGTGGTCATCCTCATATGTTTATTTGTGGTTTTATAGAATTAAACTATGCATGGAAACATCTTTTAGTTTAATTAATTAAGCATTTAGGAGGAATAAATGGATAGATCTAGAACATAGAACAAAAAAGAACCAGATAAATCATAAAAAAAATGAGTTAATGAACTAGAAAACCTTATTTAGTTTGGAAGAAGTCTCATAATCCATTACCATCCTTTAAATATAGAAAGAATGGTTGAAATGGGAAAATTTATAAAAATAGGGTATATTAGATCACAATAAAATATCACAGGATATGGATGGATAAATGGAGAAATTTAGAAAGAGGAATAAATATTTTACTGATATGCATCCAATGCAACTGACAGTGAAGGAATCAGATCTCAAATGAAGAAGGAAGATCAAAGATAATGTTTAATAATGGGAGGAGCTCTATCGTAGAATCTCCTAGAGAAATATGTGGAATGAATTAAAATAAAGGTTATATCCCATAAAAAATACTTTTAGTGAAATATTCAGGACATTAATGGAATCCACATCATGAATTCCTCGAGATTCTCTTTCCTTCAAGAAAAACAACTTCGTTTAATGACCCAACCAATTTTATAAATGATATTTGTTTAATGAAGAAATTTATATTACGTATTATATAATATATTAGAAAATAAAGTTAAACCAATTTTTTTTATCTCTTTAACAATGATCATTACATTAGTTAGCTATGAAAAAAATTAAAATTCCAAATACTACAACTGGAAAAATATTTAAATAGAATGGTTAAAATGGGAAAGCATGGATCTTGCCTATATACTCGAATCATTAAACTAATTGAAAAATATATTGTGGAAAAAAAATTATTAAAACAATCAACATATTATGAAAATTAAAATACAATCATAATTTAAATTTTAGATAATTTTTGAGTGAAAGTATTAAGTTATATTTGTAGGGAATAAAACGAAATGTGACTATTGGTATTCAGCTATTATATGATCATTGGTCAATATGCACATTGGAAACAATACCCTTGGTTCATAATTTTAAAGTTATAATGAGTGTTTATAATGAGTAATGAAAAATAATAATTTATAGAGAAAGGTGAATCAATGGACTCAATTAGTAGATTCAGACCATTTGAAGCATGTTTGTCCAAACTTGGGAATGCGGTTACATCAATGGAGTTATCCGATGACCATGCTCAATCTGACCTTAAAAAAGTGATCCTTGAATGAAATATCCAGTGGGATAGTTTTATGTTAGTGGATATTACCACTCAGTCGATGTTATCTGAGTCACCCCATGAAACTACCACCATCACCCACCTTACCCTTAGGGAATATACATGTGTAATAAGGGTAACATATCCAAAATATAGTTATATAATGTGTAAATTACTTTGTATAATTAAAAATATTATTCCATTAATTCTTATTAAGAATTATTTTTCTTAATAAACTATATGTTTAATTGAGATGAATTTGATAATTTTATTTTTGGAAAGAAATAAAAAATAATTATATTTTTTTAGGAAATATATATAATATTTATAATAAACCAAGATATTCAGAATAGAATTTGTTTTAATGAAAGAATATTTTAATTTATTTTAAATAATAAATGATAAAATAATGTTACAATTGCCTTAAATTTTTGTTATGAGTGTTATAAATTTTACTATGCCATTAAAACTGCTATTTTTAAATAAATAAGGTTTTTTATATTTAAAAGTTAATATTATCATATTTAATTAATTTTTATGATAAAAATAAATCATTTTTGAAATCAGAAACTTGAAAGTAGGTTAAGGTAAATTTATTATAATTTTCTAAAATAAAATATTTTTTTTGTGAATAGTAAAAATAATATAGTTTTAGGGTATCTGTATTTTTTATGACAACATATTTAAGTCATAAGGATGTAATAATTAATTAAACACAATCATAGAATTAAAATATTTTATTTATTAATATTGTGTATTTTAATATATTTTAATCAATTTTTAAAACAATATGTTACTTTCTGAAGTCTAAGAAGGAAAATTTTATATTTAAAAACATTACTTTGTGGAAGCATTACTTTTCCCTACCAAAAAAAATTATTATTTTTAGTTTTGGTGGATTAAAATTACTCAATATGTGACCTAAATGTCCAAAAACATGAGCAAAAACCATGGGTATGCCAATGGTTTTTCATTTCCACAACCAAATTTTCTATGACCAATATTTTTAAATTATTAAAAAAATCCCCCACTTTTTCTAAAAATTCCCACCCATTTCACCTTTACCCTTTACTCACAATACATCCTCCATAATTTTTAGGTTATTTTTCATCCCATGAAGTCCCTTTAATGTGTACTTAATCCCCCAATATTCTATCCTCATGTTTTAGGAACAAACCTTCAAGTTAATGGAAATCTTCACTTCACTTTTGCATTTAAGTTCACTTTTAATGTGGTCTCTCTTCAAATTTTCAGACTAGGTTATTTTTCCACTTTCATATATCCAATTACCATAATAAGTGACTTATATGAATGGGTGACCTTTTTACTCTCTCATTTAACAATTTTCTATAACCATGTTTTATACCTTTCATGCTGCCAAATTTGCTTATAAAATTTCACTCTTTTACATGATAAATTCTGTTTTCGATTTTATTTCATTAACCAAACCACTTTTAATTTTAATGGGAATTAAAATATATTTAAAAATAATCTTTTTATTTAGGGATTTAGATTTATGAACCCCACATTTTCTTTCATGGGTAAAAAATGATGTAATGATCACGTCTTTAGCCCGAATGGCCCGAAGGCCTTCTTTTTTTATTTTATTATGGATAATCCCCCTTTTAAGGATTGAAGAAGAACCTGTAAATGACCCGTAGGCCCAAGGCACAAGGCTTGACAAACCCGCAATACATGACCCGAAGGCCCAGAGGAATACCATGCCCAATACATGACCCGTAGGCCGATCCCACTTGAACTACCCCTCCCCAGCTTTCTGCGTCATTGATCACCTAGCTCTCCACCTTGCATTACTGATCAGCTAACATTGCCCCATACAAAGCTGCATGGTGCCTGGTCCCGATGGCGGCTGCCATACCCTCTCATTCTTCCAATCCGGTTAGCTCTATATCTGGTGGCTGCTACTCCTATTGCTCAATGATCACGTCTTTAAGCTATTTTATATGCCAATATATTTTATAAGAAACCCATTCCATATTCTCTATGAGTTATTAATTAATAGATTAATTATGGTCTCTTTGGATCAAATGAAATTAATACATGTGAATGGTGCACCCTGATAGAACTCCAATGCTTTGAGTAAAAAAATTTAATCTCCAGAGATTACTTGTTTTATGATACCTTGGTGTATAGCCTTGGTAATTTTCATTCATGACACCTTGGTGATAATCCATGGTGATATTCTTATTAATTTCTTATTTAAATTGTGTTTCCACATTTCCATGTTATGATTCATGTTTATATTATTATGATATCCTTCTTCCTCATCCTTATTTTTATGCCCCATGTTCTTATTTATATGTCTCAAGACCACATGCTAAATGTTTCCCTTGATTATTCCCGTACTGGGCCTCATGATCACCCATTTCATTTGATGTATGTCTGAAAGATATGAGAATCTATAACAGTAAACAAGAGTGAACCCATGAATATGTATTTCAATTTGTTTTAGACTAATTTTTTATGTGTTCATGTGTTATGTACCTTATTTCCAAGAAACTAAACTTGAAAAGATCCTCCGTTTTGTAACATGTAATGAAAATTTATGTAATAAAAAGCAGGGATTACATAGTTTGTTTCAAAATATGGTTTAATTATTTTTTGAAATTAAGACTTGAAAAATCTTGGAAGAACCATAGGTACAAGTCTAAATATAGGAAAACATCTTAGTATTTTGGTAAGGTATTATGTATGTAGTGTCTGGGAAAATAAATCCTTGTCTGGTTAAGAACATTTGGATGTGTCTCTCATAAATATGTACCTAGGGGAAACACGTGAAAAAAAATTGAGATAGACTGAAATGGAAACTGGTGCATGACAATGGTATTTACTACACTCTTAGTTTGACACTTCTGTAAAAAGTAATAACTATTAGGCGATATTAATAATTTTTTTAATAATGATGTTTTAAGAAATAAAACCAATTTATAATTACAAGATTCATAAAAGGGACACTTTTCTCAAAAATATTTTCATCTTTTAGAAAAATGGAGAGAAATCAAAGGAACTACAAAAATGATGAGTTCAACAGATGATTCACAATTTCATTTTTGATGGATGATAGAAAGAAAAAATTCATGAGGATGATGAATTAACTAACTCTAGATATGAACAATAACTTGAATCAATTCGAGAGACTAGATTCTTATCAAAGGGAACTACATTCTGTTGAGTCTTCATTACATCAATGTTCACGTTGTTTCATTGGATCTATAAACCCATTGATTTATTAAAAAGGGATTATCTCTATAGAAAATGTATTTTCTGTAGTGCATTTTTAGAGAAATAGAATGTCACCTTGACCATATACTGATTAGAAGGAGAATCTGATTAGTGGTGGACACCGATTAAAATCATGAAACCAAGAAGGGAGATTGATTCTATAGTGTGTGAATAGTAAAGGGGAATATTTTTCAATAAATATTTCCCCCATTAAATGAGAACAAAAATTGAGAAGGGATTCCTTGAAATGAGGTAGAAGGAAAATGGATCAGTAATAAGTTATGAGATAATATTTACAATACTATCTCAATAATCCTATAGATTTTTTATGAATCCTAAGGGAATGGAATATAGATTCTTTGGTGTATTGATACCCTGTTAGTAGAGAAATCTAGAAAATCGAGACTATGAAATACATGAGTAGATAGTGAAGAGTGATATTAAGGTTGAATTGTTGTTTTTACAGACATAGTGTTCACATATGTTGAATAAAATGAATCTCAAAATGGAACCAAACTCAAGGAGGAAATTTTTTCATAGAAGAGTAGGATAGAAAGTGAAATATCCCATGAGAATAAAATGTGTGAAGAGGAATTTGGGTAACTAATTACATTGTAATGTAAAGTGATACAAGTGTGAAATAGATGTACATATAGCTTGAAACTATCGTAGTGAGGCGAAACCTCAAATTTACAACACTAATGAAAAAGGGAAGATGGTGAAGGCCCATCCAGAAGCTCAATGCTTCAAGTGTGGATAACAAGGTCACTTTTCCAATAATTTTACAAATTAGAAGATAGTGTAGGGGAACTACCATCAACCTAAACCTAGGTCAGGGAAGCAATATAAGGAAATTTCTATCACTATGTCTAAAGTAGAGGCTTAAAATGATATGGTAGAAGGTACACTCAATGTGATCTTAAATCTAGAAATTAAATTGTTTTATTTTTGTTTAACACATTCCTTTATTTTATCCAAGTTTTTAAATAATATATAATTAATTCCTTAACTACTATAAGTAGAGTAATAATTCAAGACTCTTGGAGTAATTATCCTTTCACCAATAATATATAGATACTATAATATTATCATTGGTGAGTATAATATAATTTCAAATCTATTAGTAATTCACATGGTGGAATTAGACACTATACTAGGGATGAACAAGATATCAAATTATAATTCTATGATCAAAGGTAGAAGAAAGAAAATTTCATTACACTTGAATGCACAAACTAAATTTATTTTCAAAGGAGGGATATACTGGATTGATATTTTTATAGATGTACCTACTATATCCTTATTTATGGGGATGGTCAGTGATGTGGTAAAAGGAAATGAAATTATAAAGATAGAGAATGTCCTCATAATTCATAAATACATTGATATATTTATACAAGATTTACCTAGACCTTCCCCCAAAAAAGTGGCAGAGTTCGTTATTGAACTCATAAATGGACCCAAGATAATATTAAATACCACATATAGAACGGAAAATATGTTGTTAGAGGAATTAAAGAAACAACTTAAGGATTTTATGGAGAAGGTGTTTAACTGACCAAGTGTGTCTCCTCAGGGAGCACCAATTCTCTTTGCGAAGAAGAAGGATAAAATAATGCAACTACACATTTATTATAGAGAACTTAATGGGATCATAGTGAAGGAAAAATACCCCCTCCCATGTATTTATGATTTATTTTACTAGATTTTTGGGGCTAAGTTATTCTCTAAGATTGACCTAGGAGATGGGTGTCATCAATTGTGGGTGAAGATAGAAGATATTACAAAGGCTTTCTTTTGAATATGATATGGCCATTATCAGTTTTTTTCTATGCCCATTATCTTGAATAATTATCCTAATATATTAATGGATTTATTGATTGAAATATTTAAGGACTACCTTTATAAATTCATGGTAGTTTTTATTGATTATATTATGATATATTCTAAAATTTGTGAGGAGCATGAGGATAATATAAAGGTTATTTTGGGAACTATGAGGAAGGGGAATATTTCTTTGGAAAATTTGAAAAATGTGAATTCTGGTTACAACAAGTTGCATTCTAGGTGAACATTGTATATTGAACCAAGATTAACATACATGGATATTAAATCAATTTAGATGAATATTCATCACATTAAAAATGTATGTACCTGAGGACTGTAATAGTTTAGCGTGTTTGTAAACATGGATCAAAATCTTATAACATGGTGAAATATCTTCAATGTTTCCCACATCGATCTTCCCATTCAGTACTTCATCATAAAACTATTCTTCATAACCCGAGTAAAGTAAACATGATAATGTTTGATCTCATATACTTATTAAGGGTAAATAAAGAAGATACATAAGCATAACATGAGCATAAGGGTATGAGAACCTTAGAATAACATTTTAAGTTCTTAACTTGTATATAAAAGATGATATACATGAGTAATGGAATAATTATTGGCTATTTATAATACATTAATAATAATGGAATCAAGAGAATAATCAATTAAAGCATAATATAAGAATAACACATAGAATTTGCAGAAGACACATAAGCATATAAAATGATTTTCATAGAAGTAAAGGATTAATTACAAATCTATATTAGTGGAATGGATTCACTCTCCAAACCATCTAGGTAGTTATGATTCACTCCCATGACCATCTTAGTAGTAAAGGTTCACTCCCAAGACCATATTAGTATACAAAGTTTTTTATTGAACCAAGTTCACTCCCCGTTCCATCCATGCCTATCTAATTAGTTATAAAAATTTACCAAATTCATTGTAGGGAGATATAGGTCCCACCCATATTATAAGGAAATAAAACATACATGTGGCACAAAATCAAAAATAATCATATCATAACCCTTGAAATAAAATTGGTATCATAAAAATGTCATCTTATCCTAACCTTTGGAAAATAAAAAGGCCGCATAACTATTTTATCAAAGTATAACCCATTAAAATAAGATGGTTTCATTAGAATATAACCCATGATATAGAAATGGGTTTTATAAACATATAGGCCATGGAAGGGAAATGGGTTTCATAAACATATATCCCATGAAAGAGAAACTTGTTTCATAAAAATATAGCCTATGAAAGAGAAAGGGGTTTCATTAACATATAAACCATGAAATAGAAATGGATTTCATAAACATTTATCCTATGAAAGAGAAAAATTATTCATACACATACAATCTGTGAAAGAGAAAAAAGTTTCATAAACATCAACCCTTAAAAAAATTTACCATTCTGAGAAAGAATATGAATATAACCCTTGGATCATATCCCCGGTAAAGAACATGTAACCCCAATAGATGTCATCTTATATGAAACATAATTTTTGAGAAATAATTTAAATAACATTCTTTAGGAAAATATTCTTTATTCTTTGGAAAAAATACTTTTTAAAATGTTATACATTTTAAAACCATTTTATTTGAAAGTAATCTTTAAAACATATAAAGGAATCATATTTTTTTTGAAAACCATTTTTCTTGAAAGCTTATAAAAGAACATTGAAAAAAATTTTCTTTAATAAATTAAAATGAAATTATGGAAACATTTTGAAACCATTTTTCTTTGAAAAATTATAAAGGAAGTATGAATGAATTTTTAAAACATTTTTCAATTAAAATTATAAAATAATATTGAAAATAGTATGAAAACATTTTTCATTGGAAATTTATTAAGGAATCTTGAATAATTTTGAAAAAAAATATCTTTGAAAACATACAAAGGAAGAATGAGAACATTTTGAAAACCATTTACCTTAAAAACATATAAATGAAGCTTGGAAAAAAGAAAAAACTTTTTAAAAATAAAACATTTTTGAAAAAATTTTTATTTGAAAAATTATAAATAAAGATTGAAAATAGTTTGAAAAACTTTTTAATTGAAAGCATATAATGTAATATTGAAAACTTTTAACACACTTTTTAAACAGAAAACATTTTTGAAAACCTTTTTCTTTGAAAAATTATAAAGGAATCTTGAAAAAATTTTGAAAACCTTTTTCTTTGAAAAATTATTATAATCCATTTAAATGAAGCCTTAAAAATAATTTAATACACTTTATGAATATATATATTTTTTGAAAAGATCTTTAGAAAACATCATTTTCAAAGAACACATTTTTCCAACTGAAGAGAGAGATAAAGTCAGATCTTTATAAAAACACATTATTAATTATATTAAGTAATAAAGAGTGAAAAAATGGTACCATTAGATGAATATATCATGAATAACCATTTTATAGGAAAAATAATGATATTTATTGAGATTTGGATAATAATATTTCCTCAATGAAATCATAATCATAAATTATATTGATAAATGATGAGATTGTAGTAATTAACTCTTACCACTTTGGAAACATTGAATCATAATCCCAATGATAGAATAAAATTAAATTAAACATAAAATATCATAAAAATAATCATATTCATGATATAAAATTTCAAAGGGAATTTTATACACCTCGTTGAATAATATAGGTGCATAAGAAGGCATGTGTCTCAAATAAGGAAATTTGATACAAAATTACTTTACTGATTTGGTAACTTTTGACCCATACAACCCATGAAATAAAGATAATAAAATGGATATGAAAATACTAATAAATACAATGGAATGAATCATGTAATATATACATGGGTATTAAATACACCAAACAAAATAAACCAGTGGTGAATAAGGCATAAATCTCACAAAAATAAAAGTGAGATGAGAAAACCCTTACCTTACGTATTGAATTTTATCATACAAGTTCAAACATAATATATAATAAATATAAGTGTATTATAAAAATAAAAATGAACTATATTATTATATCTAATACCATATAGTATTTTATTATGAATTTATATTACCTATTTATTAATAATTCCATGTTAATGATATGTTTTAGGTAATATCAACTTTGTTTTTTGTATATGTTTTGACTTGTTATTCTTGATACTATTACTTATATAATGATTTAATTATTTATATAATTTAAATAATGATATAAATATTATATATATTCAGTATATAGTTATTTATAGTAATTAATAAAATATATAATTATTAAATGGAAGACACAATTCATGGAGACGCAGGTCGTACGTACGCATGAATGATGTTTCCATTTTATTGTCATATTGAAAGAAGGAATGTAAATGTTATATATATATATATATATGTAGTATCATTACCATTTAATTTTTATTCTATATATATCATATAATTTTATTGATCACATCATTAATACATTCCATTTAAAGTGTGAACAAACCACATCGCTTTGAGGAGGCTGTAGTCCACACATCAACAAACAAAGTTATCATATTTACTCAAAATGGAAAGCATGATTGTAAATTTTATATACTAAATAAAAATTAAAAAATAAATCATAAAAATAATATGTATCATTTAAATATATAAATTCCATAATTATTAACATCCTTGAAAGGTTGAAATGGATGAACGAACGATATCGGTTCGCGAGTCAGTAGTCCACTGTACACAAGAATAAAGATTGTGTATCCCATTTGATGGAAGTGTGTGTGACTATAGTTAAAATAGTTTACATAATAAAATATTATTATATTTAGGATACCGATGATATTATGAATTAATGGAATAATAATAATTTATGGGGTGGATAATGAAATAAAAGAAAAGAGTTTGTTGAAGGATGTTACCTCTTCTTTGGGTAAATCTTTTTTATTTTCACCAAAGAGATTCCTTGGATGAGATTATAAATAAATGGAGGATTCAAGGATGAATTTAGGGATGTTTTCACGTGATTTTGTTAGTGTTTTTATTATCCAAATGTATTGATATGTGTGAATAAGTGAAGTGGGTGCATTACCTTTTATTGTGGATGAGGAGTGACATTATTGTAAATATAAAAAGGTAAACACTATCGAGAGGCATCCTTTACATCATGTGAGTAAAAAAAAAATTCAATTTTAGATAAAATAGAGGACTTGTTAGAAATATTTATTGAACATAGATTTTGTACATAATTTTAAGTTTTCTGGACCTTTAAATTAATTTTTAACCACTAAGTAATCTTTTTTTACAACAATCACTATTAATTAATTTTAATTACTTTTACTAATATATTGGGAGAAAAAATATGTTGAACTTATTACACAGTATAAATTATGATTATTAAAAATATTTAATCCATTTTTTGAAATTATAATCACTTAATTGGCAGAAATTAATTTAAAATTAATCTCGCAGACGGGATGAGGCAATGAGTTTTTCAAGTGAAAAT
The DNA here is from genome assembly GCA_963277665.1 of Viscum album. Classification (NCBI taxonomy): domain Eukaryota; kingdom Viridiplantae; phylum Streptophyta; class Magnoliopsida; order Santalales; family Viscaceae; genus Viscum; species Viscum album. The sequence continues at coordinate 1,473,260,719 of OY728164.1, read as the reverse complement.
TATTTAAAAGATTAAATTGTTTTTATATCCAATTTCAAAGTGAAAATTACTCCAATGACCTAAATTGGATTAAATTTTGTGAAATTTATCTAAATTAACTTTATAAGAAATTAAAAATATAATTTAACTATATAATTAAATTATACTAAAATTCAGTATTTTTTACTATTCATCTAAATATGAAACTTCTCAGAAAAATTCCAAAAATTCACAAAAAGTAAATTTTGATATTTATATTTTAAAAATAAATTTTATTTTTAAAATAAATATTTTAAAAGCTTCAAAAACTAGAATCAAAATGGGTTCTCCATTAAAATGTAGAAAAATTGCGTTTTATAAAAATACATCATTTTATTCATATAATTGAATTTTTTCTTATTTTATGCCTATAAAATATATTGGATGAGTTTTAAAAATATTTTTTGAATATATAATATTTAATTTTTATATAAATAATTGATAAAAAGTGGTTTTTTTAATTTTTTGAGATACAATAATGTTTGTACATAGAAAAATATTTTTATTAGAAAACTAATTTATTTATTTTAAAATATTTATTACATTCATTTATAATTAATTAGAAAACAAATGATCAATTTTATGTAAATGTTTAAATAAACCTTTGATTCATTAGTTAATCTTATTCGTAACTTCCACTTCAACAATTATGTGGTAAATATAATAATATTTTAATAACAATATTAATAGTATACTATATTTTTGTAAAACTAAACCTTAGATTTAATTAAATCTAATGAAGGAATGTTGAATTGTGTGTAACAAAAGAAAAATATAGAATTTCTTATACCAAAAGCTAATCTATGTGTTGTGTGTAGTGGAATCATAACATGGTGTTTCATATAATTCAATCTAAACAAAGTGGTTTCATATAATGAAATATATATTCAGTGTTGTATTAAATTCAAAATATTGAAAAGATTAAATTAATTCAATTTTTTTGTTTCACAAAATCTCAAGCTGTTACATTCAACCCCACATAAAATAAATTTCACCCTTGAAATTTTTCTTGGTTATCAATGTATTATTAATTAAAAGTTTCTTTCAAAGAAACCCACATCATAAAAATGAATACTAAAACATCCTATAAAAAACAAAGTTGGGGACCAAAATGGTTACCCAATGTAAATTAAAACTAGGTTTCCATGTAGGATAACATAGGTTGTGAAGTGAAAACAAGGACATAAAATAGAAATATAACTATTAAGTTTTGATGTAGAGTGATATAGGATATGGTTAGTAGAATGTAAACGATCAAAGAGCCACAACCCAAATAGGCTTGAAAAGGTCATTGATATCATAAAAAATGACGATAACATGACAATATTTTATTTCAATACCTTTTTCCTAAAGTGAATAATTTTCATGAAAAGATATACTTACATGATTTCAGGAAATCCTCTCCCTTTTTGTGTATTTATTAATTTCATCTTTAACACTTACTCTAGAAAATAAAGGTAATTCTTTAATTATTGAAGTACTAACAATTAATGAGGTGAAATGATAATTAGATCCATATTTCTTTAGTTAGTATCACAACCAAAAGGTTAGTACAAGTTATTCAATATGGATAAATCATCATATAAATAGATAATACTTGAATCTCTAATACTTTATCCAATGTTTAATTTAATCCATTCTAAAAATAATTAACATTATTAACTTTATAAAATATAGAAGTCCAAAATGTAAGGTCAATAAATTTCTAAAAAATAGATTAGCATCTATCACTAGTTTATCATTATGCATCTTTTATTTTTTACATACAAAAAATGTGAATAACATCATCTTGTATTCTCTTAAAACATGGTAGTTATCCTAAATCCTTATTTAAAATATGCATTCATTCTTTTGGATATATTCCTTCAATCCAAAAAATTATTTAAAATTTATTATTGATATAATAAATGAAAATTTTAATCAAATCCTTTATTAGTTGCATGGAAATTATTACCATCCAATTTAGTTATTTATGTCTAAACAACATTATCTTAATAATAAGAACATATTAAGGGTTATATTTCCATTAATATTGTGTTTCCCAAGAATATAACCTTGCCATTAAATCAATTTTATAGTCCATCAAATATATTCAATGTATTATTGTAAATCCATAGTGAAAATACACAAAATGAACAATCCTTTCATAATTTATCATTCATAATTAATGAATTTAAATATATAAATACTTCAATTATTCCACTTATTTATTAATCCATAATAAGGAAACCCCATCCCGTTACATAGTACTTCTGTCCTAAAATAAGGAATACGAATCATGTATTAACATTTATCAATCTCAATTAAATAATTCTTATAAAAAATACTATTAGAATAGCACATACTATTCATATTTCATTCATGGTCTTTTCATCATCAACAAAAAAACTATTACTTATTCCACCTTGATGATTGTTTTCATTATCCTTCTACACAGGACATCGGTCCTCATAATTCGCATACTTTACACATTTAACATAGTCATTAATATATAATAACTTAGGCATCCCAATATTCTCATCCGTTGAGTTAACTAATACTTTCATTTCCCCTTTGAAATTACATTCTTTCTGTCCTTATTTTCCATATTCCATATATATTATTGTTCTTTTAATACATTCACATGGTTGTTTCTTTCTATATTATCGATGTGTTGGAAACTAAATCCTCTTTCCTCTGTGTTATCCATTACCCGAATTCTCATAGTTGTATTTCCTTCTCTTATTTGATGAGGATGAGAGTTTATTATGGTACACATTTTTAATCATGTTATGTGAAAACTTATTATTCATGATAACAACATACTTAATTCTAGTGATCATCCAATTTGACTTCTCAACCAAAAACTGTCTATCACATTGATCATTAACCTTGTTCCTTCTAGTTCCCACTATTGACTAAAACTATAAATAATAGTGTAACCATAACTTATTGTAGCAAATAAACCACATAATCATGAAAATTAATAGATAGTATGTCTAAATATTGAAACCTTCATTTAAATCAATGACACCTTAGTCTTATCCTTAGATACATTCCTAGACATATCCATAGAAATATCCATAGGGATATAGCTAAAGTTTTCTTATCACTGATTCAAAAGGATAATTAAACCTTTTTTTGGTACCAACTATAGTAACCCATGATTAACACATAAGGATATTACATCAATTTAGATAAATATTTACCACATTATAAAAGTACAATCCTAAGGACTATAATAGTTTTGAGTCATTGTAAACTTGGAAAAAAATATTTTAACTTGGTGAATTATCATAAATGTATCCTACAAAGATCTTCCCCTTTATTACTTCTAATTAATACCGATATTCATAACTTAGGGAAATGAAACATAAGAAAGTGTGAGATTATATTCCCATCAAGGGTAAATAAATGAGATACATAAGCATCACTTGAGAATAAGTGTATGAGGACATGATAATAATATTTAAAGATCATACTCTGCAAATCAAAGATCATATACATGAGTCATGACAGAAATATTAATAGTTAATAAGAAATTATTCATAAGGGAATGAATATAATAATCCCTGAAAGAATAATATAGGAATAAGACGTAGAATTTGTGGCAGAAATAGAAGTATATAAAAAATATTTCCATAGTAGTTAAGGTATAATTCTAAGGCCATATTAGTGTAATGGGTTCACTCCCTAAACCATATTGGTAGTCACGGTTCACTCCCATGATCATCTTAGTAGTCAAGGTTCACTCCCAAGGCCATCTTATTAGACATAGTCCCTTACAGAACAATTCCCACTTTCCGTTCCAATATTCTCTATCTCATGAGATAGAAATCACTACCCATGCACTAGAGGGAGATATTGGTCCCACCCATCTCATAATGAAATAATAAATATGTGTACCAATATATCATAAATAATAATATCATAACCAATGAAATTAAATGGGTGTTATAAACATGTCATCATATAATAAACCATGAAAAAGAGAGAGGTTTAATGACTATTCCATCAAAGAATAACCCATGAAAATAAGTGTGTTTTATAAGAATATAATCCCTAAATAAGAAACATGATTCATAAAAATATAACCACTGAATGATAAATGGGTTTTACAAACATATATAACATCAAAGAGAAATGAGTTTCATAAAAATATAACTTGTGAAAGAGAAAAAAATTTCATAAACACATAACCAGCTAAAGAGAAATAGTTTTCATAAACATTTATCCTATGAAATAGAAAAAGGATTCATAAACTTATATCCAGTAAAAGAGAAATGAGATTTATAAACATCATTCCATAAAAACATAAAACATTCATAGAAATAATATGAATAAATCCCTTGGATAATGTTCCTTGTAAAACATGACTAAAACCAATGGACAAAATCTTATATGGAACATAATTCTTTATAAATATTTTAAATATATTTATTGATGAAAATATTCTTTTCTTCTTTGAAAAAATATTTTTTAAAACATCAATAACTATGAATACCATTTTATTTTAATATTAAATTGAAAAATTATAAATAAAGCTTTAAAAATATTTATAAACCTTTTTCCTTGAATGTTTATAAAATATTTTTGATTTTTTTGAAAACCATTTTCTTTGAAAACTTATAAAGGAAGCTTGAAAACATTTTTAAACCCTTTTTATTTGAAAAATATTAATGGAATATTGAAAAAACATCAAAATCCTTTTTCTTTGAAAAAACATAAAATAAGATTGAAAATAGTTTGAAAACATTTTTCTTTTAAAACTTATAATAGATGCTTGAAAACATTTCTAAATGATTTTTCTTTGAAAACTTATTAAGGAACCAAGAAAACATATTGTTTTTTTTTCATTAAAAACTATAAAGGAAGCATACAAAAATTTAAAACTATTTTTAAACAAAAAAATTTTTTGAAAAAAATTTTTACTGAAAATTATAAATGAATATTGAAAAAAAATTGAAACCATATTTATTGAGAATATATAAAGGAATATTGAAAACATTTTAAAACATTTTAAACATAAAACTTTTTTAAAACATTTTTCTTTAAAAACATATAAAGGATGCTTTAAAATATTTTGAAAATTTTTTTATCGTTAAATATTTTTGAAAAATATTAAAAGAATTATTTAAAAATAATTTAAAACAAATATTGAAAATAAATAATTTTTTATTTTTTTTGAAAAACTTGATTTTGAAATAATAGATATTTTTGGATTAAGAGGGATAAAAAGTTAGATTTTCTTAAAAACACTTTGTTCATTATCATAAGTAACAATGGTGAAAAAATGGTAGCATTACATGAATATATAATTAATAAAAATATGAGAATAAAATTAATCATATTTTTTATAGGAGGATCATAATATTTCATTAATGGAATCATAATCATAATCATAAACAATCCCGATGAATGATGAGATTGTAAAAATAATCTATTACCACTTTGGTAACATTGAGTCATAATCCCCAAGAAAGAATAATATTACATGAAACTTAACATATCATTTAAATAAGGAAATTCATGATATAACATGTCAATGGGTAGTTTATCCACCTCTTTTAAGAATATAGGTTAATAACATGGCATGTGTCTCAAAGAAGGCAAATTGAGATAGAATTACTTTACCGATATGGTAACTTTTGAACCAAAAACCCCATGAAATAGAGATAATAAAATGGATATCTAAATTACCATAAATTTAAGGATAATAATTATAGAATATATTCATTGGAATTATATACAACACACCAAATAAATGAGTGGTAAGGAATAAATATCAATAAATACAAGTGAGGTAAAAAAATCATACCATAAGTCTTGACTTCATTCATACATGTTCAGAAATCCTACACAATAAATACAATTTTATTATAACTCAAAAAATTATTATATATAATAAAATATATGATATTATTATGAAATTATATTACCCTTAAATTAAAAATTTTGTGTTTAGGTTACGTTTCAGGTAATATCTACTCTGCTTTTCATATAAACATTGACATGTTATTCTTGATACTCTAACTTATAAAATTATTTACTTATTTAAATAATATAAAAAATTATATTAATATCATATATACATAGTATATAATTATTTAAAATAAGATATAATAGATCGAAATATTAAATGTAATATATCATTCATGGAGACAGTTGGTTTTATGTACGTATGAATGTTGTTTCCATTTTATTATCATTTTGAAAGAAATAAAGTAAAAGAAACATATATATATACTTATAATTAAATTATAATTATTATTTAATTTATATAATATAATTTTACTAAAACCATAATTAATAAATTCTATGTAAAGTGTGAATGAATCACATTGCTTTGAAGAGATAATAGTTTACACGACCAAAAATGATGTTACGATATTTACAAAAAATGGAAAACAAGAAGGTATGTTTTATATAATAATTAATTAAGAGTAATTTCATAATAAATATCATATATTTAATATAAAACCAAAATTCCATCTTTATTCCCATCCAAGAAATGCGGCAATGGATGAGTGAACGATATCAGTTTGCAAGGCAGTAGTCCACTGTACACACGGACGATGATTGCGCATCCCATTTGATGAAAGTGTGTGTTGGTTTAGATAAAACCCTTATCATAAACAAAATATTAGTATATTTAGGATATTTATGTTATTATATAATAATATATTATAAATAATTGTGGTGGTGGATAATGAAATAAAACAAATGAGCTTGTGGAAGGATGTTACCTCTTTTTGGGGTAACTTCTTTGGGTTTTCACTAATAAGCTTTCTTGGTTGTATTTATTCCAAAATTGAGGCTTCTAGGATGAATTTGGGGACGTTTTTAGCAAAGTTTTTTTAGGTTTTTCCTAGAAATAGTTCTTTAGAGGTTTGAATAAGTGAAGGGGTGAGTTCCCTTTTATAGTGGAGGAGGTGTGGATTTTTTGTAAGTACAAAAAAGTAAACACTATTGGGGGGCCTTCTATAAATCATGTGCCTAAAATAATTGTATATTTTTGATAAAATAGGTGAATTTGTATATATATGTCCAAAAAATTTATTTTTTACATGTTTCTAGGTTATTTGTCTTCTTAGATTAATGTTTCACCACTATGTAATATTTTTCCCCTTATTCACTGTAATTAATTTTAATTACATGAGTGATATTTTTGTTAAACAAATAATTTGACCATATTATAAATATAAATTATTCTTATTAAAAATATGGCATCAATTTTTCCAAAATTTAATCACATAATGAAAATAAATTAATTTAGAATTAATCATGCAGATGAGATGAGATGGCATGTTTTTAAAGTGAAAATGTTTAAAATTTTGAATTGTTTTTTATCTAATTTCAATGTGAAAATGATTCCAACAACCTAAATTGGATTAATTTATATAATATTGATCTAAATTAAATTTTAAAACATTTCAAAATATAATTTATATATATAATTAAATTATACAAAAATGATGTTTCCAATTAAAATTCCATGTTTTTCACTATTAATCAAAAAATGCATCTTATGAAAAAAATAAAAAAATCACATAAAGTAAATATTTCTATTTCAATTTCATAAATTATGTTTATTTTTTCAAATAAAAAATATAAAAGTGTCTCCAATTATATTCAAAATGGATTCTCTATTCAAATCCTGTAAAATTACCTTTCAGAAAAATACATCTTCTTACTCATATAATTGGATTTATTCTTATCTTATGTCTATAAAATGTATTAGATGAGTATCAAAAATATTTATTGAATATATAATACATAAATTTTATTGAAAAAAATCACCAAAAGTGGTTTGTTTAATTTATTGAGATAAAATGGTGTATATATATAGAAAAATATTTTTCTTAGAAAAGTAATTTATTTATTTTAAAATAGTTCTTACATTCACTTCAAACTAATTAATAACCAAAGGATTAATTTTACATACATGTTTAAATAATTTTTTCAACACTTTTGTTAATATTATTCATAACATCCACTATAATAGCTATTTGGTAACTATAATAATATTTTAATAACAATATTAATAGTACTTTGTAGTTCGGTAAAACTTGGACTTGTGTGTAATGCAAGATATTGAAGGAACTCAGAATTGGGTGTAACACAAGCCAAACATAGTGTTCATTATACTGAAAGTTAATCTATGTGTTGCATGTATTGAAAGCTAAACTTGGTGTTGCAGATAATGAAATACAAACTTATTGATTTTATATAAACAAATCTGTATTTAGTGTTGTGTGAAAATAAAAATATTTAAAAGATTAAATTAATTACAAAAAAATAAAAACATATCAGGGTGTTACACATTGTAACCAATGAAGGAATCTTAGTTGAACGTATGAAGACAAAAGTTTTAGAGGAGTGGACACATACTTCAATAGTAACTGAGATTCATGGTTTCCTTTGTTTTGAAGGATACTATAGGAGGTTTATGAAATTTTTTTCAGGAATTCCTAATATGCTAACCAAGTTGACTAAAAAAAGGGATATGTTCATATGGAAAGTGGAAAATGAAGAAATTTCCCAAAAATTAAGTAAGGGATTGGTTATTGTATGTTTGTTAACTCTACTATTTATCAGAGAAGTATTTTTTATTTATAGTGATATATATCTCGAATGTATTGGGTTTTTTCCTCATGAAAAATGAAAGGTTTATGGATTTTGTATCTCTATAGTTAAGGTCTCATGAGAATAATTATCATACACATGACCTAGAGCTAGCTATAGTTATATTTCCCTCTAAAAATATGGAGGCACTTACATTATGAGAATAAATGTTATATATATGCATACATCCGAATATTGAAGTATATTATCACACAAAAGGAATTTAAGTTGATACAAGAGAGATGAATGGATATTCATGAAGACTATGACTGTTAAATTCATTATCATCCTAGAAGAGCAAACAAAGTTTCTATTTCATTATGTAGAAAAGACCCTGTATTATGGGAAATGATGAGGATTCAATGAGACCCTTCAATCAGGGACCAAATAAAACTAGACATGGTAATCGTAAAGGAAGATATATCATCAACCCTATCCTAAATGATTTGTCAACCATCAATACTACATAATGTAAAAAAATCTCAAAGATAAGATATGTTATTATAAAATAAGATAGAGGCTGGGAAGAATGGGATGTTTTTGGAGTTCAATATTTATCAATAAGGCGTACTAAAATTTTGTACAAGGATATGTGTCCCATCTATCAAAGAGATAAAGAAGGAGATAATGTATGGAGATCATAAATCTACATTCTCTATAAATCCTTGAACCAAAAAATGTATAGGGACCTTTTTTATCATTATTGGTTGGATAAAAAGAAAAAGAGATTGCTAACTAAACTATAAGGTTCTTGGTATGTTAGCAAGTGAAGGAAGAGATAAAATATCCTAAAGGGGTATTGGAACAACCACACATACCAAAATAGATGTGGGACAATATCACTATATACATCATCACTAGTCTCCCAATAAAATCCAAAGGAAACAATGCGATATGGGTTTTAGTGGATTGTCACACCAAGGAAACCCATTTCATCGCTATTCAAGAGGATTTATCTCTTCACCAAAATTCCATGATATATGTAAAGGAAGTGGTGAGGTTGTATTGGGTGACGCTTTATATTGATTCTGATCGTTATCCATGTTTCACATCTAAATTATGCATAAGTCTCTAACATTCTCTGAATACTAAATTGAATTTCATTATAACATATCACCCCCAAATTGATGGCCAATATAAAAGTAATATTTAGACACTTGAGTAAATGTTGATAAATACTCAATAGAATTTAAAGGTAGATGAGATCAACACCTTCCATTAGTTGACTTGTCATATAACAACAGTTTCCACTTGAGAATTAAAATTTCACTATATGAAGCTCTATATTGAATGTGATATAGAACTTCTAATTGATGGAATATAGTTGGTTAGAGGAAATTCCATTGGCCTGATCATGTGCAAGAGATGACAAAAAATGTTTATTCTATCCAAAATCATATAAAGGATTCTCAGAGTTGGTAAAAGATCTATGCAACAATGATCAATGGTACATGGAGTTTTATGTTGGGGAAAATATTTTCCTTCGAATATCACTATAGAAGAGAGTAATGCTACTTGTAAAGAAAGGGAAACATAGCCATCGGTACATTGGCCCTATTGAAATCCTTTATCTCATAGGACTAGTGTCCTATAAGGTAGAACGTCCACCAAATCTATCTCAACATCATGATGTATTCCTTGTATCTCTCTTAAGGAATTATATACCTTATCCCTCACATTTATCGAATCTAGAGGTGGTACAACTGGAACATGACCTCTCTTATGAGAAGCATCCAGTAGAGAACTTAGAATGTATAGACAAGGCTCTATGAAACCAAACTACCCAATTTGTAAAAGTGTTGTGGAATAACCATAAATACAAATAACATATGGGGGAACTGGAGGAGAAAATGAGACATACCTACCATCACTATTTTCTAAAAAGAGTTGAAATATCGGAGAAATTTTTTCTTAAGGTGGGAAGAATGTAATGACCCATAATAATTATTAAATGATATTTTTTTCTTGAATTACCTTTTTTACATATTATATAATATCATACAAAATAAAGTTAAATAATTGTTTATTATATTTAACAACGATCATTACATTAATCAAATATGAAACCAATTGAAATGTCAAACAACACAACTAGACAAAAATAACATATAGGAAATAAAATTGTAAACTATGAATCACTCTAATCAACTATAATCATATCCACAAAATCAAATGCTTCAAAAATAAAACAACATATTAATAAACCAATAAACATCTTATGAAAATGAATATATAAAATTTAGAGAAATTGTAGTGAGTTTTATGCGAAATAATGAAGTGGTATTAATAGGGTATTAAGGGAAATGTGACCATTGGGATTCAACCATTATATGAATGTTGGTCAATATGATCATTAGAAACTATACCCTTGGTTAATAATTTTACAATTATAACTAGTTTTTATATGTATTAGTGAAAATAGAAAATTGATAATTAAAGCAGAATGAATGGCCTCAACTAGTAGTTTTATACCATTTGAAGCCCATTTGACCAAACATGGGAGGGAGGTAGAATCACTAGAATTCAACCATGACCAAGCCCAATCTAAGAATAAATAAGTTAATATTTAATTAAATATCCTATAGTATAATTTTATGTTAGTGGATGTTACCACTCAGTTGATGTTAGCCGAGCCACCCAATGAAACTACCACTATCACACACCTTTCCCTTAAGGCCAATATGGGTGCAATAAGGGCTTACATGTCAATACCTCAAATTCATAAAGTGGAAATTACTATGTATAAATAAATTTATTATTCCATAAATTCCTCTTAATAATAGTTTTTATTAATAAAATATATGTTTAATTGAGTTGAATTTGATTTTTTGATTTTTTGACACAAATAAAACATAATTTTATTTATCTATATAATACATATTTATATTATAATAAACAAAGGAATTATGAATATTTTTTAATGACATAGTCTTTTGAAAACTTTTATTTAAATAATAAATGATAAAATAATTTTATAATGGCCTAAGAATGATTTTTATAAGTATTATAAATTGGACAATTCTCTAAAAACTGTATTTTTTTTAAATAAATAATTATTTTTATATTTAAAAGTTAATATTCTCATATTTATATAATTTTTCTAATAAAACAATGATCATTTTTGAAATATAATTTCAAAATTAGGTTGTGGTGAATTTATGAGAACTTTCTAAAATATGTTATTTTTTCTTGAATAGTAAAAAAGTAGTTTTAGTGTTTCAGTATATTTTTTGAAATCATATTTTTGTCATAATTCTGTAATAATTATTTAAACACAATATAAGAACTAAAATATATTATTTTATTAATATTTTTCTTTTTAATTGATTGTAATCAATTTTTAAAACTATATGTTACTTACTAATGTCTAAAAAGGAAAATATTATTTTTTAAAAACTAGAATTCTAAAATCATTACTTTTTAATTCCAAAAAAGTATTAAAAAATGAGTTAGGTTCTATTGGATTAAAATAACTTAAAATGTGACCCAAATTTGTGTAACCATGTGAAAAATTTATGGGTAAGGTAATGGTTTTCATTTTCCATGACCTAGTTTTCCAAGACCTATATTGGGAAATTATTAAACAAATCCTCCTATTTCCCTATAAATATATTCCCATCTCACCTCTCCCCTTCACTCTCAATCCATCCTACAAGAATTTCTTGTGATTTTTCCTCCCAAGGATCGCCCCAAGGTTTCATAAGTACCTTAAGGTTCCATCTTCAAGTTGTAGTAACAACTCCTAAAGGTAAGGGAAATATTCACTTCTCTTTTTCAATCAAGTTCCATTTTTATGTGTTATCTCTTAAAATTTCCAAAACTACGTTTTTTGTCCACATTATATAGTCCAATTATTCTTTGAAGTTTATTTAATGAATGGTGTGCCCCTTTCCAATATTATTTTACCCTTTTCTATTACCATGTTTTATACCCATCATGATGCCAAATTTACTTCTCAAATTTCTATCTTTTACATGAAAAATTTTCTTTTCTATTTTATTTTAATATACAAACGTATTTTATTTTCAATGGGTATTGAACTATATTTAAAAATGATAATTTTATTTAGGGATTTAAATATATGAAACCTGTATTTTTTTGGTTGTTTAAAAATGATGTAATGGTCAAGTATTTATGTTTATTAGTATGAAAAGTTTTTTTGGTAATGAACCCATTGATTATTCTTTATGGGTTATTAATGAAATGATTTATTATGATCTATTTAGTTAACATGAAATTAACACATATAAAGTGTGCACCCTGATAGCGCTCCAATGAATTGGATAAAGAATTTAATCTCTATAGATGACTGTTTTATGATACCTTGATGAATAACCTAAGTAATATTCATTTATGACACCTTGGTGATATACTTAAGAATATATCATTTAAATTTTGTAACCAAATTTCCATGTTATGATTCATGTTCTTATTATTATTATATGCCTCCTACTCATCATTATCATTATGCCTCATGTTCATTTTTATATGTCTCAAGATCACATTCTAATTGTTTCCCATGTTTATTACCTTACTAGGCCTAATGGTTACCCATTTAATTTGATGTTTTTATATACGGTATGAGATGAAGTAAATGAAACCATGATTAAACCCATGAATATGACTTTCAATTTGTTTTAGAATAACATTTTATGTTTTCATTTATTACGTACCATATTTATAAGAAAATAAAATTGATAATATCACCTTTCTTGTACCAAGTAATGAGTCTTTATGTAATAATTTATTGGATTACATACTTCACATTGGGAATAAAATTCCTGGTGTGTATTGAATTATAATCCTGTAAAAAATTCATTGATTCTGGTTAAATCAATTCAGATCATGAATTAAATTAATGCCATGAATTGAATTTATGTCATGAATTAATTATACACCTAGGCTCCAACCCCCTACTACCTTCATTTTAGAAGAATAATAGACCAACCTTATGGTGTAGTTACTAGGGATTAAACCAAAATAAATCCTTAATGGGGGGGGGGGGGGTCCACTGAATTTAAAAGAATTTGTACCTCTTTTAAATTATAGGTCATTATAGTTGGTTCCCTTAGTTTAGAGTATTTTTTGAATAAATAGATAATTGTATGTGGTCTAGAACAAATCTATATGGTGTGTTCCTATTTTTTCAAGTGTGTGAAAAATTATGTGCTTTCATGGACACAATGTTCATGTTGAAAAAATAGTGGGTGATGTTAATCATGTGTTTGGACTTCTCTTTGGTTCTCTTTGGATACAATGGCATTGAGACCTTGCTTGCGGCTACCCACAGGGTGTGACTACCCTAGAACAATAATGAAATAACTATTGGATTAAAATATGTTTTAGGAAAATATGAAATCTCAAGTTATTTAATGTGATAGATTCTCATTGGGAAATGGATTCCTTGATTAATGAATAGTTGGTGATTTTTTGATATAAACGAGTGTGTACACTAGAATGATAATGGAATAAGAAATAATTTAAATAATGAATAGTTAATTTAAAGAAAAATGGTAATTAGATAAATTTACCACTGTGACTTTTGATGTTATCTTGTGTTATTTTGGAAATTATAGTGATGTATATTGAAATTCTTATATAAAGGGATTTTCTTGGTGGTGCTAAAATTATTATATAAAGGGATTTAATCAGTGATTCTGAAATTATTATATAACGGGATTTTCCAAGTGATGCTAAAATGATTATATAATTGGATTTTCTTAGTGATTCTTAAATTATTACAATAGGATTTCCTCAATGATGCTGAAATTTTTATATAAAGGGATTTTCCCAGTTATGATGAAATTTTTATATAATGGTCTCTTCTAGGTGATGCTGAAATGCTTTTATGAATGGATTTTTTTGGTTATTCTAAAATTATTATATAATGGTCTTGGTCTAGATGTGATGTAATTATTATAGGGAATGACCCGGTCAAGTGATTATGCCATGGAAATGTTCTTATGGTTAGCATGGTTGTTCTATAAGATGATAGATATTTCACTCTAGGGTCAAAGTAGGTTTATTATAGTATCGTATTAATTTATAAATAAATAATCCTGATTATCACATTATTAAATGCACATATTATCATATTTTTTTATTAGACATGGTTTTTTTTGCCCTACGATTTTTTAATCACACCCTATTTGGATCACCATTTGGTTCATAAGAAGAATACATGGATGGATTTTTTGACAAGGAAAAAGGAACATGTTTTTTATATTTTTTTGGTGGATGGTTTAGATCATAGGGAAGGGTTTGAAATTGTGTTTAGGATAGGTTTAATTTGAGTTTATTTTTATTATAATTGTGTTTTACCTATATTACATTCTGTTTGACATTTATATACATACCATCATTTCATTATATAATCTTTTTTTTATTGTTGGAATATTTAGTCGACATTTATTATCTGGTTTATCCTATCTGATATACTATTTCTCATATTTTCCATTACATTGATTTTTTTTATTTCCACTATATTACAACTTTTTTTTATTTCGGTATAGTCTCCACACTATGTTATCTAAACTCCCTATTCTATTTTAAAGGCTCTAACATATAGGTATTTGATCTTGAGGTCCAGTAACTAACCCAATTTAGCCACTTGAGAGAGTGCTGAGTAGTGGGATGTTACAATGTTTTATATGATAATAATGTTGTTATTTTCTATTGAATTATTATTTAATAATGGTAGAAATTATTCAAGGATGTGTGAGGACTTGGTAATGAGATTGTTTATGGGAGTTTCAACCCCATTTATGGGAGAAAATCCATCTACCTAGGGATGAGATTGTGCTTCATGATGTCTATTTGTTCTGGGTGATGTTATTTCACCATGGGTGATTTACATATTGTGTAATGATTTTGTTTCTTGAGATTTATACTCATGGAATGGTATGGCATGATATGAGTATGTATGCATCATGATAGGTACATAGAGATATATCTTAACATGTACTGTAATTGACAGGGACATATTTATTAAATGTTATATTATTTTCTGTATGAACTATGGAATAAGAAACCTGTTGCATATAGTAAATGGAATGAAAGAACTATTATTCCTTACTAATTCACTTGTTAAGACATGTTTTGAGGGATCATGAGTCATTATTTATCTTCTATTTTAACTTGTTTAGGTTTACATTATTTTTATCCAATGTTTTAAGGAGCATGTATGTCTTGTAGAAAAAAATCATTATCATCATCTTTGAATTGAAGTTCAAGAGTTGAAATTCAAAGGCTATAAACATAGATGAACTGGATCTTCTTATATTTCTTGAGGATCATGTTGATGGTCATCATTATGAAAACTGTATGAGTGTCATATGATCCATGTAAAGGTAGAGTTTTCCCACTATTCCATTAATATATGATCTAATAAGAGAGTTTCTACTACATAATCCTCTTACGTTCATTGGGGAGGGAGGCCCCAAGTATCATAATACTAGATCGATGTATTCTAGATGATCATCCAACAACTTGAGACACCTGAAGATAAGTGGTTAAATCTTGATGAATACATGTATTTTGTAAAATCTAATTATTTTTAGGACATGGTAGATAATTCTGTGTTATAAGAGGATTTATCTTAGATGGAATTAAAGAAAAAGTTCCAAAGTCACTTATATACTGAAACATTGGGGGATAAGATGGATCACTAGTTTTTCAACCTAACCTAATAGAGCATGTCACAGATAGACTACACAAGATGTTTCACCAACTTATAGTGCCTTGTTCCATCTTTAATAGATGATGATATTTATTGGGTAAGGAATTTAAAAGATGAGTTTTGCTATGATATCAAGTCACAGGTGAACATTTTCTACTTGAGAATAATTTTTAATGTGCTTAATCAGTATTCCATTATATAAGGTAATCAAAGAGATGCCCTTAGTGAAAAATGTGATATTTTAATAGGGAAAAATAAAAGTTCTTCTTCTAGAAGAATGAAATAACTCTACGATATTTATCTCTAAGGAAACTATGGGTAGATAATCCAGGGATATGGGTAGCCATATCTAGATCATGTTCTATTGCAGTTCTATTAGTTTTAATTTGTTTCAATAAGTGGCCTTTATTACAATACCGTGCTTTGGAGTTCCATTCTTGTGGTAGGATATGCCACCTATAGAGGTTTTCTTGGGGAATACAGTACCATAGAAGTGTCTTGGGATCAGGATTGGTACCAAAGTATATGAAAGACACTGCTACCCTAAAGAAACTAGTAGGTAGAAATCCATTGGATGTTTAGGTTGAGGTAGGGATGAGGAAATCCAGTGGAGGAGTGGCAGTTCCATCTAGATAGAGAAGGTAAGGGGAGTCAAACTAGATCCCAGGTCATAGTGGCTTGTTACCTGCACACTATATAGTCTACTCAAGATAGTATGAATGTAAGAATTTATACCATTAGAGGTATGATTCTTGTATCATATACCATTTCATTTATCTTTTTTGATACAATATCATCACATTTATTTATATCTAATATTTTTTCAAATGGTTTGGTGTTGGTTGGGGAAAGATTAGATGCTGTTTTGGCCATCAATACACCATTGGGAGTACATTCATAGATTATAAAAAATTCCAAGCTGTGTTCTATAGAAATTGGTGGTAATAATTTTTTTTGGGAACCATTTGGGTAGGAAATCACATGATTAAATTTGATTCTTTGTTTGGATTGGGTATTTATACAATATAATCATATAAAAAGTTACCATAGGAGATTTTTCTTTCCACCACCAGATGGATGTAGATATTTTTAATAGGATGGGAGAGATCTTTATTCGGGTGGTGCAGGAACAATTCAGTGTAGAAAGGATTATCTCATGGTTTAGATAGAAGATATTTCCCTAGATTATGTTGGAATAAAACATGATATTTTTCTTATTGTGCTTGTGAATATTTAGGATTTTTTTCTTAATGAGTTCTACAAACTACCGCCTGAGTGGGAGAACGAGTTTACGATAGAGTCAATGTTTGTAGTAGATCCCATTTCTATCCCACCTTATAGGATATATCCAATAGATCTTCATGATTTGAATGTTTAGTTGGATTATTTTAAAGATAAGGGTTTCATATGGGCTAGTACATCACCACGGGGTTCTCTAGTTCATTTCATAATAAATGATTGTGTAATATTATTATTTTGTGTGGACTATAGAAGATTGGACCAAATGATGATAAAAAACTGGTATCCCCCTCCACAGATAAATGATCTCTTTGTCCAAATGAGAGGTGTTAACATCTTATCTAAGATTTATTTGAGATGAGAATACCAACAATTAAGGGTGATACCATTGAACATACCTTGGATTTATTTTAGGAGCAATTTTTTCTTGTATTAGTTCATAGTGATACCATTTGGTTTGATGAATTCACTAGCGGTATTCATGGAATTGATAAAATTGGATCTGAAATAAATTTCTAGACATATTTATAGAGGTTATTTTTTTTATTAAATCATAGTTTAATCCCATTTAGAAGACCATCATGGAAAATATATTGATATCATCAAGAGTACATTAGAGAGGGAATTGATTCTATGTAAAAGTAACCAAATGTAGTTTCTATATTGATAATGTGCACTTATTAGGTCATGTCATCTCAGTGGAAAGAGTTTATGTGGAAGCAGAGAAAGTTAAAACCATGGTAACATAGATGTATACTAAGAATGTTTTTAAGATTCATAGTTTTATCGGTTTATTAGGTTATTATTTATATTTTATTCCAGACTTCTCCCATATGGAAGCACCAATGTCCAAGCTAACTAAGAAATGGGTGGTGTTTTCATTCTTGGATTCCTATGAAATATGGTTTTAGGAGTTGAAGGTAAGGATGGTCTTAGAACCAATACCCACCTTACCAGTAACGATTAAGGCATATACCATGTATTGTGATGAATCCATATTTGGACTCGGAGTAGTGACGACATAGGATAATGGAGTGTTTTCTTATTACTTATGATATTTGATACCATATGATTTTAATTATCCAACTCATAATCTAGAGTTATTAGTGATGGTAAAAAACATGAGATGTTGGAGATGTAATATTTTAAGTGATATTACTGTGGTGTACATAGACTACAAGATCATCAGGTACATATTTTCTTAGTGAGACCTAATCCTTTGGAAGAGGAGGTGGGCCGAGTATCTGTATACTTTTGATATCGATATGTATTACACACAAGGAAAGGGAAACATAGTGGATGATTCCTTGATAAAAAATACACAAAAAGAGGTACTGCATGAGTCATACGATGAGTGGAAAATGATATCACTCATTTCATACATTCATCTAGATGTTCAAGAGTCTTAGGAACATGTAGATATGATTTTGAAATTTTTTATAACCATAATTTTATGCTGAATCATGACCGAGATGATATCTGATCTAGAGGTCTTATCACTAAGTGATATGTTATATAGAGGGGATCCACCATCTGGATGGTCTATTAGTAGAAAAATTTATATTCTTTATTATGAATGGGTATCTATCCCTATAGGCTTGTGTGAGGAGTTGGTGGGAGAGTTCCATGATTCTATATAGGTGGTATATCTAGGGATTAAAAATATGTATCATGATATCCATAGAATTTAATAGTGTTCAGGAATGAAGAATAAGGTAATTGGAATCATGTAAAGATGTGTCACCTATCAATAGGTGAAGGCCAAGTATCAGTGGCTTGTTGGGTTGTTTTAGCCACTTACCATTCTATAATAGAAATGGTATTATGCCTCTATAGATTTTAGAAAATGATTACCTAGAATCCATCATAATAATTATGAATTATTCATAATCATATATCAACTAATGAAGGTAGAAAACTTATTTCCCATCAGGGAGATGTTCACTATTGATGACCTGGGTAGTATTTACATGTGAGAGATAGTTTAGTTTCATGGTGTTCTAATGAGAATTGTTTCTAATAGAGATCATTGTTTCACATCATAGTTTTTAAGGGTCTTAAGAAAAAGTTAGGTTCATAGGTTCTTCTGAGTATGACTTATCACCAATAGACTGAAGGTTAGTCAATATAGACTATTTAGATTCTAGAGGATATATTATGAACATCTATTTTGGATTTTGGTGGTTCATGGGAGTGACATTTAGAACTCATGTTGTTTTCTTATAATAATATCTTCTATGCATCAATAAAAAATGGAAAATTTTGATTAATTTTATGTTATTTCATCTAATTCACCTATTGGATGGTTAGAGGAAGCTGAGTCATCTTTTGTTTGTACCTAGTCTCTTGTAGGAGACATCTAAGCATGTTCGATTAATTATGAAGAGGTTAATGACCACACAAAGTAAGAATAAATACTATGTAGACCATCATAGATGACCTCTATAGTTTGAGGTGGGTCATCATTTTTTACTTCATGTGTACCCTAAGTTAGGGATATTCTGTGTCAAGAAATAGGGAAATCTGGTACCTAGGTTTGGCAAGCTATTTTAGATAGCAGAAATGGTCGGTCAAGTGGAGTACTAATTATCCCTTCTATAGTGTTACAGTTCCAAGAACAATGTGTTTAAAATATAAAATATTTAGAGATATTATCCTGACCCTTGTCACATAGTATAAACTGATGACATTGATCTTGGTGTAGACGGTCCCTTTTATGAGCATCCGATACAGATTATGATCTATAATGAAAAGTATATTTGTGGAAAGACCATACCTATTGTTCCAGTTCGGTGGAAGCATGGTCATGTTTTATAGGTTTCCTAGGAGATGGAATATGATATTTGAGTAATGTGTCTATATTAGTTCTCAAAGACCCCATGGTGATGCATGGAGTATCTCGGGGATAAGATGTTATATAGAGGGGAGGTTGTAAGATAACATCCTTTTAGAGGTATGATTATAATGGATATTTAATTGAACCTCTTTTACTTTGAATTATCATTATTCTTTAAACCTTATTAGTTGAGTATCTTTTGAGGATTGAGATCATTTTCTAGGAAAACTGACATAAAGTTCAGGGATGAATATTTATTTGAATTAATGGAGTTTGGTTATAAACATTTAAAGGGATTATGAGTGTTTCCTATGGTTTGGAAGGCATATGTGTAATATTAGTGGTTTTATATAGAATCTTGGATGTGAACATTAAGTTGGACACTTTCACAATGTGAATATGTTACATGACATGCCTTTTTCATTGGAAAGATGCCATGAATTGGTTTAGATATACAAAGTTTACAAGTTGTGGAATTGGTTCACTTTGGGAAATAGCTGATCATGGTTTTTTTAACTAAAGGAATCATATTTTTCAGTGTATCATATAAATCTATAATTTCACACTATGAAAGGTTTCATGTCATGAATATATTAGGCTCAATAGTTGTAAACCACATTGTGAGTAACATTTCATTTCATTCACTATACAGAAAAATATCTTGAAACCTAGAAAGACTCCCTTTTATTTTGGAGGGATTACTTCACTTATGGGTGTCTCGGTATACTAGTTATACTCCATTGAGTTTCTTTTCTTTGTTTTTCCCTTGTCTTCCCCTAGTTCTATTTTATCATGGTGTAATATCTTGACCCTTGTTGAACCGGGTTTTGATCTTTTGTGATATATATTTTTTAGTTGTGATATCCATGTACTTTAATCCTTTTTAGTGATACCGGTTGAGAATAATGATTAAATCCTCAAATAATTTCTAGTTTTGAAGAAAAATTCATATAGTCTACTTCCATTTGTTCATATATATGCAACATTATGTCATTTTTCTGACACAATTTTCTTATTAACAAAAAAAATAATGGGTGATGACAATCATGTGATTAGAAAAATTGTTAGATCCCTTTTAACCTAATGCCGTTGATACAATATTTTGGGTATCAATAGGGAAATCCTACCTAGGGAAAATAATGAACTAGATTATGGATTAAAATAAGTTTTATCATGACGTGAAAATTTATGTGATTTCTTGTGAAAGATTCACCATATAAAATGGATTCCTTGATTATTGAATAATTGGTCCTAATTTGATATAAATTGGCATGTATAGTGTCATGATAATGGTTTAAGGTATAATTTATTTAATGAATGGTTAATTGAAATATAAATAGTAATTGGATAAATTGACCATTTTGATATTTGATATTATGTTGTGTTATTATGGTCTTTATGACTTGTGTTATGAATAATGATGAAATTAATATATAGAGGGCTTTTCATGGTGATACTAAAATTCTTATATAATGGGTTTTTACATTGATGCAGAAATTATTATATAAAGGTCTTTTCCTAGTAATGTTAAAATCATTATATCAAGCATTTTTTCCAATGATTGTGAAATTATTATATAAAGGGATTTCTCAGTTATGTTGAAATGCCTTTATAAAGGGATTTTTCCCAGTAATGATAATATGATAATATAAAATAATTTACCCATTTTTGATAAAATTATTATATAAATGGATTTTCTGATTATGCTATAATTCTAAAAGGGATTAACCTGGTTATGTAATTATTCCATGGACTTTTAGTTGTGAATAGCCTGATTTTTCTACAAGCTCCGAGATATTCTAGCATAGTGCTAAAGAAGGTTTATTATTTTTTCATATTAATTAATTAATTTCTACTCCTAATTATTTTATTATTTCATACTCTAATTATTATTCTGGATTTGTTCAAACATGGTTGTGTTGATGTACTAAGTTTTACTCAAACCATATTCATGCTGCTGTTTGGAACCTAAATATATTACATGGTTAAAGGTTTTGACAAGGGAAAATAACCATGTTTTTTTATTACTTCATGGTGGATCCGTCATAGCATGGAGATATGAACTATATGGGGTTCAGGACCGAGGTATTTTGAGTTTTTTGTATTATCATGGTCTTTATATATATATGTATATTAATTTTAGCTTTAAATCTAGATACATTTTATCTTATCATTACATTATCATTTTATTATTATTGGATTATTCAGTGTATATTTATTGTTTGGTTTATTTTATGTGATATTCTATTTCTATTATTTTCTATCACTATGAATTTTTTTTATTTCTTAGGTATTAAAAATATATATCAGGGGGTGTAGTCTCCCCACTATGATCTCTATGACCATTTTTCTATTAATAATTCTTTGGTATATGGGGAGGTGCACATGAGGTCTAGTAACAAAATTGTTTTTCCCACATGAGAGGGTTCTAAGTCAGGGTATATTAAATTATTATTATAAGAAAACTCATCCAATGAAATAGGTTGATACCAAATTCCCTAGAAATCCATTTCATAAAAATAATAAAATATATTTCATGGTCTATATTGTCTTCTCAGATTGATAATCAGTTTGTGGATGAAAATTTGTGTTGAAATTTAATTCAGTACCCAATGATTTCTATATTCCTTTACAAAAAATAGATACGAACCTTGGATCCTAATCTAATTTAATTGAGAGAATAAATCCATGTTACATAATAATCTTCATTATATACAGTCGAGAAAGATCATGCAATGACATAATGTCCTAAATGGGAATGAAAGGAACAAGTTTAGTAAATCGATAAAAAATAACCCAAATAACATTGTTACCTCAAGAAGTCTTGGTAATCCCTCCACAAAAAATAATGGATATATTTTCCTATTTCTACTATGGAACCAAAAAATGTTTAATAATTAAATTATGCAATTTTAATTCATATTTAACCAACTAAAAAGTAAAACAATTAATATTAACTTGAAAATATCTATTTTCATACCATGACACCAGTAATACTCCCAAAGGTATTGGTACATCATAGTGCATCCAGTATGAAAAGAAAATAGAAAACTATAAGTTTCACTCAATAATTATTTCTTTAAAAAGGAATGAAAAAGAACACATAATTTTTAACAAATAATAAAACACTTTCTCCGACAATATTAATATCTAAAAACATTCTATTTTTAACAGATTTTACATTTTACTTTAATTATTGATCCCCATTTTGATATTTCTTAATTCTTTTCTACATAGTCATATATACTAAATCCTAAAACAAAATAGTGTATTTACCTATATCAATAACTTCTAATCCAAAATTTATTAAATCATTAACCAAAGGTTAAAGTTCCAAATATAATTGGATTATGTAGCATTATTTTTTCTACTCAAAGCATCATCAACTTTGTTTGATTTTCCAGGATTGTAAGGAATCGTGAAAACATAACCCATGATCAGTTCAATCCAAATTTTATATATCAAGTTGAATTATTTCTATGTAAATATATATATTAATTTTTTGATCAATATATGTTGAAAAATTTACCCCATAAAATGATTCCTCTAAATTTTTAATGAAAACCCCCCAAAAGTTAATTCCAGGTTATGTGTTAGGTAATTTAATTCATAAGTTTTAAGATTTAATGAAACATTTAAAATCACCTGATCATTTTATGTTATTACATGAGAAAGTGATTTCAATTAAGCATAAATTTAGATAAAAAATTATAGATTTTTTGAAGGAAGTAAAAAATGGAGAAATCAACAATTTTTTTTAGTTTTTTTAAAAAAATCATCACATTCTTGTATCTAGATGAATTTAAATTCATTTAAAGTTTACTTAGTCAGTGGGTTAGAGAAAAGAGAAAAGTTTTAAACAAACCACTGGTAGTAACCAGCTAATCCAAGAAAATAATAAATCTCTATAATATTTATTGGTTTTTTAAATTTTTCCACATCTTTTTTTTAGAATAGTCAATAGTTCTATCATATTTAGAAACAATATATACAAGGAATGATATTTGTTTCAACCAAAATTCACACATATTAAACTTCCTATATAGTTTCATTTATTTCATGTTTGGAAAAAGAATAATTAGGTGTCTTTCACAGTCCTCCTGACTTTTATAATACCCCAAAATTTAACCCATAAACACAACAAAAAACATTACCAAAGACACCTAAAAAACACTAATCATATGGTTCCTAAATATAGTGTGTGCGTTAGAAAAAACCAAGGGGAATAACTAAAAAAACATAGTTATTATATGTAGTCTAAGATAAATTCATCATAATATTATCCTACTCCACCTTCATCTGATGGTACCTAGATCTCAGGCTAACCATTAAAAAATACTATGCTCCCTAGAGTTCTCCAGAGGAATCATAAACATGAGGAAAAAGATAATTGTTATTTACAATGATGTTATTCAAGGTTTTATAATCAATGAAAAGTCTCATTGAGGAATCTTTCTTTATATAAACAAGTTCACCTTGTGGTTAAGTGGTAGGAAGAATAAAACATTTATATAAAAACTCCTACTATTTATTTTTCAATTATAAAATGTCCACTTGATTCATTCAATAAGGGGGTTTAGAAATAGGTTAAGTACAAGGAACTAAGTAGATGGTAAAATAAACCTTTTGATCATGAATAACCTCAAAAAAATCCTATAGAAATAAAATCCATGCATTCATTCACTACTCGTACACCAATAATTTGATCACTATATTCCTTTAAAAAATATGGGCTATGAAACATTCATTTCCATCACTAATGAATTACTCTACATCTTGGTATGTTATAAAATGCAAGAAATCATTGAATAAAACCTTATTATCTATGTAATATATCTTATCATTAAAAAATAATTCCAATATATTCATAAAATGATATCAAACTCTACTATGTTTAGTTCTTTAGTATTTGAAGATAAGAGAATCACACTGAAAAGAACATGAAGATTCCCACAATTCTTGGTTTCATTAGTTCTTCCAACTTTATTTTCTACCAAAATGTCTATCTTACTGTCATGGGGTAATATTAAAAATTCACATGAAAAAGTATCATATTTGAAATAATGTGAAGATCATGTGTCAAAAATGTTATTAGAATAATGAAAATACCCATGTAACAGATCTATCACCACTTCATTTTATCACCCGACATCAACTGTAGTAACATGAAATTTTTTTCCATACCCTTTTTCTTCTAATATTAATGATTTAATGCTAATGTTAAAAACTTCAAGCACACGTTATCATAATAAACTGAATAATTGAAACTAAAAAAACTCACAATTGTGAATCTATTGGTTACCCAATTATTTGGTTCATTAAGATTTATTTCCTTGCAAACAAAGGCCATATGGACAAACATTCCATATCAGTAACACTTCCCTGATTTCATAAGAGATTCTCACGAGTCATTTTTACCACACAAACCAAAAGTTTGCAACATAATATTCTTAACTCTATATTTATTTTTGGAATTTATACCCATCACCTTCCATCATTACCTCTTCCTGAATTCATCATTATAAGGAAAAAAGTGTAAAAAAACCCATTCTCATTATTTTTAGCACAATGGAATTATTTCTCATAGATTTTAAATTTTCATGTGGACAAATATCTTCATAGAATTTGTTTAAATCTAGAGTAAAATATATTAATCTTACTATCAATTCCCCCCAAATAATTTAGTATGTTCTGGGATAGTCTTTTAAAACTGGCTTCATATATGGCCTCAAAATCACCATTTTCCCTCAATTCTAGGAATTATTTTTCCATATGGAGTCATAAATACTTAGGAAAATATTTGTCAAGGGAAATATCCTTAAATTTTTCATATTTTATATGATAATGATCATATTTCTCTCCATTATTATTACCCAATGACCAATAGCGATCAAATTTACATTTAAAAATATAAATAGAAAGAGTTGCCTTATTATGCTCAAAACATTGCATTACTTCAAATATCTTATCTTGGGAATTGATCCATACTTCAGCTACCATAGGTTCAAGTGATCCAATGAATTATGGATTATTTTTCCTCTTTAAATTATTCATTATAGCCATCATCATTCATTGTTGATCAGGTTACTCTCTAGAAATGATTCCACCAAAATTTATATCATGTGTTAACTGATCCATCACTACAAAAAACTATTTTATTCTAATTACTATCATCTAAGGATTCTAATTTTAATGGATATATTTCTCTAGGTTATTTTACAATATATATTCTCTATTACCACTACCAAAAACCATT
This sequence comes from Viscum album, assembly GCA_963277665.1. Classification (NCBI taxonomy): domain Eukaryota; kingdom Viridiplantae; phylum Streptophyta; class Magnoliopsida; order Santalales; family Viscaceae; genus Viscum; species Viscum album. The sequence continues at coordinate 1,473,234,088 of OY728164.1, read as the reverse complement.
ATGAACAAAAATAAATTAGATGAAGCAACATGGTAATCTTAAAATACAATACCATTTTAACTTTGTGAAAATAGAAAATCTTCAAAGTCCTGGTATTAAAATTATTCAAAACATTAATTTTATCTAAACCATAAATTGATACATACTATAAGGAACCAACCATAAACATGCCTAATATTGAGTTTTATTTCAATAATTTATTCCCTAAAATTTAAGAGTGTTTTTATGGTTAAAGTTTTACATAATTAGTTAAAAACCCATTAATTAAAAAACCATATAATAAAATATTTACACATCCAATTAGAATCCATTTACCCACCATATATAACATTTAGTACAATAATGATTTCTTTTAATGAAAAATCTTTATGAAATTGAGCATGACATATTTCTTTCAGTTACCCATCCTTAAATCATATTGAACACATTTGTGAATCATGGGAGGATAACAAAAATCTCAGAAAGGGATATTAAAAAAAATAAAACTATTGTTCTAGTGAAAAATAATAAAACCAATTGAATCCATTTTCATAAAAATGAATCTTTTACCTAGAATGAGAATTATCATCATTTTAAAAATATAATTTATACTAACTTTTAAAAACAAATTACTTCCATGAAAACTAATTTAGAAACATTAAAAAGTAAGGTAGGTTCCTTGAAAAATCATCTCATAGAACCCTTATGGAACCCTCATAGAACCGCTACAAATTGGAATAACTATATGAACAACATCTAATATAATTCTTCTGAGAACATAGTCATTACTTAATGCATTAGAGTATTATCCAGGTGCACCAATCGTGTAAGATATAGTGGGATGACCTAGTTCTATCTAGATGTAACTATAAGAAACAATATAAATGGACCATATCATGAGTAAAAAATTTTATACTTGAGGATTTTCATCAATAAATTGTTCTAAAACACTTTTGAACCTATGTGAAAAATATTTTTGTATATCAAAATACCATTTTCTTTTAAAAACCAATTTTAAATACCAAAATACCTAGAAAAGGAAAAGTGGTGTTTTTATTTAATAAATAATTAACTCATTCAACAAAATTTATAAATCAAATAATAGTCATGATGGTAATAAAAATCATTTTTTCCATATATGTTAAAAATTAGTACATTCCATTTGTTGTTTCTCAAAATGTTTCTTATAAAATATGTAAAAATATACTTTTTGAAATCCATTAAAATAAAGTAAAAATAGATATAAAATTATCTGTATAAATGTTTTATTTAAATATAAAAACTTTCATTAAGTCATTTTAAAAATATGTAAAATTAAGAGAAAAATTTAGAAAGAAAACGTTGAAAGGTATTTTTTTAAAGAAAAGTTTATTTTCACTTTGGAAATATTTGAATTATATGGCCCATGAATGAATAAAATAAAAAAACCCTTAAATACAAAGATAATTATTAAATTCATGATATAAAATATTAAATGATCTTTATATAAACCTTATAAAATAATATTGGTTCATATCATCAAAATATTCCTAAATGAAAGAAGATTGAGATGAAAGCCCTTACCTAGTGTTTTATTTGTCATGTACGTTCATTATATTCCTAAATAAGAAGAATATTTAATTATTTAATTTATTAATATAATTTTTAATGTTTATTATTCAATTTGTTTTAATTTATATAATGTTATATGTGATTACATGGTCAATTATATTTACATCGAATGTTTGGATGATATTTGGATTATGTGTCAAAAATGAATTTGGAAGGTTGATTGTGGTGAAAGAGCTCATTATTTAGAAATATAAATAATAATTATCATGAAATAATTTTCATATTTATAAATAAATTATAAATTTACATCCAATCATGATTTTTTAGATGTTAAGTATGTTTCGATCATGGAGATGTAGGTCGTACATACACATGACTAACATTTCAATTTTTAAATGATTACCATGGGAAGAAAGTGAGTGGTATTGTATCTTTAAATATTTATAATAATATCATATTTACCATATTATATTTCTAAATATTTTTATATTTATAATCCATGTAGTTAAGTGATGAAAAGAGTGTAACATCACTCCGTGAATGGTATTGTCCACAAGTACATGAACAAAGTTATCACTTTTCAGTGAGTGAAATGTTAAAAACAAAAATGTTATATTATCATTTAACAATGAAAAATATTTAATTAATATCATAATTATTTCATGTATATAATATTTATTCCTTAACATTATCCTTAATACCTTCCATGTAAAGAATTAGTGAAAAATGAATCAAATCTCTTCGCGAGGCGGTAGCTTTTTGTGCACACAGGGGACGTTATCATATCCCCTATGGAATGGAATGTAAAAATTAATGTATAATATAATGACTATAGAGGTGTATTTATGTTATTAATATCATATATATACTTTATATCAATCATCACACCAAACCGTGAGAGGTTTTGATGGAAAATATGCCACATCGGTTCATGAGGTGGGAGTTCACCGTACACACGAGCAACATTAGTATTCCCCATTTGAGGGAAGTTGAGATGGATATAAGTAATTAGCTTAAAATAATAAAATATCAGTATATGAAATATATTTTTGTTACTATATTATCATAAATTATGTATATTTTATGGATGTGGATGAATAAATGAAATCAAAATGCATAGTTAGGAATTTTACCTCTTCTTGGACCACCTCTTTAGAATTATTCCTAAAGTATTACTTTAATGAATTTATGACCAAATAAAGGATTCTAGGATGAGGTAATGGAATTTTTGATGTAATTTAGGATGTTTTTTCCCAAACAAAAGGGTTTTATAGTGTGCAGAAAAGAGGATAGGGGTGGCCTTTTGTAAATGCGTTGAGGGGCACATTTTCAATTTTTCAAAAAAAAAAATTGTAATCAAATATCTCACATGAAAAAGGAATAAAAAATAGATTATTATAGAGTATTATCTATGAAATATCACAATATATTGATAAAAAAAATTTATTTAATTTGTTAGGTCATTTTAATCATTATCTTTTAGTTTAACCCCTGATAAACCCATTTTTTCTTTAACTATGACAAGCAATTTTAACTATTTCTCTCTTCCTTATGGTAAAAAATAAATTTGAACATATTAGAAAATATAAATTATTATTATTCCAAATATAGAATACATTTAAAAAAATTAAAGTAATAGTATTGGAAAAATAACATTTAATCGAAAACTTGCATATGCGATGAAAAAAATAGGTTTTCAATAAGTTTATTTTCTTGAAAAAGATGAATTTATATTAACTCAATGATTAATAATAACCATTATATTAATAAAAATTATTATTTTTTGATATAAAAAAATTCATTTAATAAATTCATAATTATTAATTATTTTAATGAATTAAAATTGATAAACATTATACATTTTGATATTTTTTTTGAAAAATATTGTTTTTAAACCACAAATGCGTCTAATAAAATACATTATAAATTTGATTCAAAATTAATTATGGGGATCAAATATAACTTAATAATAGTCATTTTACTTGAAATTAACATCATGGGACTCTTAAATTACTTAATTTATTGAAAAGAACTGTGTTTTTTTCCAAAATCGTTACTTTTCACTATTGAATGAAAAATAAATATTTTTCTTAAAATAAAATAATTTAACCCTAAGTTTATTATTATATTATGATTTAAAAACTTATATTAATTTTTTCAATTTCAAATTAATAAATTTAGAAATTAAACATTTAAATAAAACCATAAAATGAAAGGTTTAACTAAAGATACTTTATTTTTTATTTAAAAATTATTTAATATTTTTATAATGAATATAAAAATATTAATTTTTATTAAAGTGATTTATTCAATATTTTTATGGGTTTCTATAGTACCATTAAAACATATCTTTATTTTTTCATAATTATGTTAATGTTTTTTGTTTTTAATGAATAGTAATACCATAAAAATTTCATCAAAAATATTATTGAGGATTTTTTCCCTTTGAAAATAAGTTCAAAAAAATTTCCAAACAAATAGGAAAAAGTTTTTATTTTAAAATAAAATTGGAAATATGTAATAGAATATCCATTCAATTGGTTAGTCATGATGGATGAAATTTTCATTCTTGTCTTGTATGTTAATATAATGATGTCATTCACATTTTCAGTAATATGTTAAAAGTACATCAATCTGAAAATGATACGAATATTAATTTAAATTTTTTCAAAAAAAAATTAAAACATGGGTAAACATTTATCTTGAAAATGATATTATAATAGTGAATTTTTTTAAAAACAATTTTTTAATTAATGGATATGGAAGAGAAATTATTTTTGACAGAGGAGGGAAACAAAGTTTGCTTCTTTAAAAATGTTTGATCCCTTATTTATGTAAAAAAGGGGGAAATGGTACTATTATTTGACAAGGTTATGAATTACTAGGGTTTTTGAAAATATATTGGTTTTATGATATTAATACCACATTATTATTGCAAGGGTTACTTAAACATAAATAATTCTGAAAAATGATGAGATTATGAAATAAACCCTTACTAATTTGGTAATATCAAAATTATAAACCCCATGCAATAAACAACATCAAATAAAAAATTAAATTACATGAAGTTAAAGAGATTAATAATATTACATATCAAAGGGGTAATATATAAACCACAAAATAAAAATTGGGTGTGAATATGGAATATGTCACACCAATGTAAAAGTGAGGCGAGAAACCCTTAACTCATGTCTGATTTCATTCACACGTGTCCAAGCATAAGTTATAATAAATATAGATTTATTTTACATTTATTACAGAATCATAATAATATATATCATACCATATATTATTTAATTATAACATTTTATCATATTTTATTATCAATTATTTATAAAAATCACTATTTAAGGTGATAACAGTTTCACTTTTTATTTATGCTTTCGATTTCTAGTTTTGGTCCTTATTTGTTAATGGTTCCATAATCCCTATAATTTTAGTATTTATATAAATATAATTATTTATAATAATTTATAAAAGGTAGAAAAAAATGAATTACACTGTTCATAGAGAGCTTCACTAGTCAACTTCTCATATTATTATCATTTTTTATATCATTTAATTCAAAAAAATTAAATGTAATCCAACTAAAATTATAAAACTTTTAATTAAATCATATCTATTAGTGGGAAAATATATATTTCACTAATATTTTAGACACTTTGACGTTTCTCTAATTATAAATCTATTTACATAGACTATCAAGGAAATCATATCATACATAACTCTTGGATAGTTGATTGAAAAAAATTCCCAATTCCATCATAAGGATTTTCTAGAAACTATTATTATGGTATACTAAAAGAAAGGATTTCCCAACTAGGTTTATCCAAAATCTCACCCCATATACATGAGCCTATTGCTATTTAGATCACCCATAACTTAACTTTCTTTTACAATATAAACAATGGGAACCAAAATTTAGAATGAACTACCTATTTGTATAATGAAGCATTTAATTTTTTTTCCAATTTAGATGGGATATAACACTTAGTATTTAACTGTTTATTTAAAAATCTTTATCTTATCTCATGTACTACATTAATATATAAATGTATTCAAGGATATTATTTTCATATTATATATTATTAATCAAATTAATATGTTTAAAATATATCAATGAATAATTCCATATATGACTCATGATTTATGTTTCTTACCCAAAAAAAACCAAACAATGTCCAAACATGTATTAATTTGTCCCATGTATAATATACATAAAACCCATTCTTGTATGGATTTTAATTTATAAAAATACCAAATACACTCAACAAAATGTATATGGATGATTGGTATCTAACCACGTTTTTATAAAAAAATATATATCTATTAGGCTAGTCATTAATCTGACACAAAATCACTCTATACATAGATTAATACATAAGAGAGACCTAAATTTTAATAAAATTTTAAAAACCAACATGTATAAATTATAATCAACCTTTAATTTCATGTAAACATCCCAAAAACAAATGATATTCCTGGTTTTTCATTATTAATTCTTATGTTGTACCTACAATATAGCCTCTTATATGCATGGAATGACATTAATAATATGTAATTTAAAATTTTATACTTAACGATTCATTCATTTGTAATATATTAAAATTACATATATGAATTACATAATGAATTAGAGACTAATTTAAAAAATGATCATATCCTAAATTTAGACATGACATAATCATTTATAAAATTAAATAAATAAAAATTTATAACCAATTTATTATTAAAAATTATTTATGAATATTCCATAAATATATAAATACAAAAATATTGCATTTAAGAAGACATAAACTATTTAATTTTATAATTCACATGGGGTTTTATATAAACCCATTCATATTTAAAATATATGATATTTTATAAATACAAACCAATTATATTCCATATTAACATTAAGTATACTATGTCAAACTTTTACATAATCTAAATATCACATATGTTTATTTTATTTAATACTTTATAATATCTAACAGAACTCCTTTTGGCACAATCTAAATAAATTTTCAAATTGGGTATTTAATATAATCATTTAATTTTTATTATTTCTGAAAATTTCATATATTAACATATATTATTTTACATTTAAAATTATTTTCAAATTTATAAACACTTTATAAGTTATCTGACCATGTAATTTTAAGGCTTTAAACATAGATCCCATCTACAGTTTTTTGACACAGTCTAAATTAATATACTTTTTTATTATAGGTAATGAATTGGTTTTTCATAAGTGAAATCACATAAAAAATAATCCATTTAATTTTATTTTGGATGAACATGTTTTGAAATGATCATTAAAAAGTCATAATTTTGAATCCATATCATGGTTTTGTTGAGCCATGTTATGGTCTTCTTATGGAAATCCATTTTCCATAGAAAACATGACCATTTTTGTGATAAAAGAATGATCTAAAAATCATGTTTTTTATATCTACTTAAAGAATAATTTTACTTACTATTTTACTAAAAAATGTTATATTTTTATATATTTTTATTAATACACACCCATTTGTTAGAAATTATATCATGGTTAGAAAAATTATCATGAACCATGACATTATTTCGTAAAACATGTCCTGGATTTTAAAAAATCAATTTTAAAAATTAATTATCTATTTAAAATATCTATGTAATGTAATGAAAGTACCTATAATACCACATAAGAGTTTTGATCGAACCAAGCTTGTCTAAATGATTTTAAAAAAATCCCCCAAAATCTATTTTCTACAAGATTCATCTATTAATTTGAATTGATGAATCATAAATTAGAAGACTGTATTTTCTCTAATAAATTTGTCCAATTATTATTCATCTCTATGGTTTTAGAAGATCACTATAAAGTAGAAAAAAGATTCCATCCTCATAAGGTAACCATTTTATATTATGAATATGTCAATTCTTGTGAATGATTCCACTTCATAGCACTACATATGATAACATGGTATTATTGGATGAAGATAAAATAAAATTGATTCAATGTTTTTTCATGAGATTAATATTTTACACCATCACATGGTATAAAACATAATTTATATTATTTAAGGATTCTATTTTAATACTGTATAAACCAATTTGTTTAATAAACATCCACTATTTCATTATTAAAAATGTAAGAGATTCTTATATTATGAAACACCATTATAATAAAATTTTAATAATCAACCATTATTGATAAAATATTTAAAAATTTAAACACTCAATAATCAATCAAAAAAGCTCCTTTAAACACCATCCAATGATTCTAGAGCTGATAATGATAGATTTTAGTGGATGATAATCAACCTATTAATATGTATTATCATATTATGCAGGAACTATCATTTATATACCCATGATGTGGTAACCTTAACAATATAATGTCTTAATCCTTCACAATTCATAATTTGGTCAATACCACCACATTATGGTTTTAAGATTAATGAACATGTCAATTATTTCCACTTTTTTTTGCTGATAGGCAAGTCATCATGACATTAAATCAACTAGGTCCCTCCTCATGTAAATTTATTGGAACTACCTTCTTCTGTCCTAGTATATTTTCTAAAATCTAGGATAAACTATACAATGGTAGTGATGGATATCCCATTAAAAATATTTTATTAAATCTTGGGAAATAAATATATTAATATGAAATAAAATTGGGTTCACTCTATATTTATTCATTGGAAGTAACTTCTTATGTCCTAGTATATCATCCAAAATCTAACAAAATATGTATCACTAGTCCATTTGGCATGTGAAAACCATAAAAATATTCATGAGAGAGTAAAATATCCAAAAAAATCAATTAAATCACATAAAATCTAAAAATAAGTCATGGGTAGTGTTATGATTCCCACGAGTCCTCAAATATCTCAATTCATATAAAATAACCATATGATACTGTGTTAATAAACAACCTAGTTCTAAATGAGTAATATCAAAGTAGAGCTCTTTTAGAACATCCTCTAGAAATCATTAGATCGGTAAAAAATATAACATTAACTTCAAAATATTAAAGTCCTCATAAAACTACTCTATCCAAATTAGAGCTTTCACTTTCATTATAATTGATAAAAATGGAGTCATATAAATTTCCCAATATTTTAGTATACAATTTATTTTTTTTGTAAATACTATGTTTAATAAAATCTTCCATAAGAAACCATAAAATAAAACAAACTATGATACATTCTATTAAGAGAAATTTGTAAGTATTAAAATGTTACCATTTAAACATAGTAATTGAATAAGTATACATAAATTAAAGGAAACATTTTACAAAAACAAAAAATAATTTTAAGAAATTACACCAATTGTTAGATGTTAGGAAGGAATAATCCTGTAATTATTAAAAAATATATTCTCATTATTATGTGTGTTTTAAAAATTATTCTGTACAAAAAAATTTACCTTTAATAAATAATAAAGGTTAAATTTATAATAAATAAATTGATAAAATTTATTTATTTTGAAGTAATTAATCAATTTTAAAGAATTAGGAATAAAATTAATTACTGATATAAATTTTTTTTCTCCAACAATTATTATTTTTCTTGATATTTTTTATTTTTAAACCAATGAATAAATATTGAATAATTTTTAACATATTAATTATAATATATATATATATATATATTATTTTTTACCTAAATATTTTCTCTTATCATGGAATATGGATAAATTATTTTCATGCTTACAAAAATACATTTTTCTAAAAAAAATGTTTTTATACATTATGTACATATATATTAAAAATTAATTTTTATAAACATTCAAAAGTATGTATAATAATATTATTTTCTTAATTTTAATCGAAATATATTTTCTAATAAGGATATTTCAATATTTAACATGAAAACAAGTTACAAAAGTAAATATTAGTTTCAATGGTAATAATATTATTTTTTAAAGAATTGTTTTATAAAAGTTGTGTAATTATAATATATATAAATTAAATGAATATGTTTTTATAAATATCAAATTATTATTAAAAATTTAAACAATATATTGATACTTATTAAAATACTAATTTATTGGAAATAAGATTAAAAACATATAATAGATACAAAGTATATTTTCTACAAGAACAATTTTTCAATATCTTATTTTATCTAATTTAAAAGATTAATTTCTCATATTTTGAAATTAAACTATAATAAATGGATTTTATATTATAATTAATCATGTATGAATTTTTCCCAGGTTTATCATTTATTTTAATGAGAAAAATAATTACTATAGTAATGATTTAATCAAGGATAGTAAGGCTAAAAATAGGAAAGACAAAGTAGCTTGAACTGTATTAATTTAACATGAAACATAGACCCTATTGATGAACTTTATAGGATTTAAACTCAAAACTATCTATCATCCCCCATATCTATTTTTTTATTTTAAAAATCTACTTTATGGTTATGTGCTAACATCACATTCAACCTTATTCAAACTTAACCACCAAAAATCCACTTTATATTAACTATTATTTCTTACTATGAACAAGGTTTAATGAAAAGAAGAAAAGGAAAACATATAGTATGACACCAAAGTAACCTTCATAAAACCCTTCAATGAAAAAAGGAAGATCACCATATATGTGTCTCTTTTCTTCACATGTCATAATATAATTTAATGCAAGATAAATGAAATGAAGTGAATTGAAGAATAAATTTGTCACATATCTTTTATTATATTAATTAATTATATGTAACTCTTATATTGTACTATTTTGTTATTAGATACAGAAATTGTTTCACAAATTTTCATTCAAATATAGTGACCATGTAAAAAAAGAAAAATTATAAGAAGGATGTTTAATTATTAATGATACTGATAATGGATGATTCTTAATTCTATGGAGATAAGTAAAAAACATATAATTGGAGATATTAATGATTCTAGTATAACATTAATTGAGTATAGTAAAAACTAGTTATCTCACATGTCTATTAAATGCACGAAGAGATTTTTTCATTTTAAGAATGAATGTTTTCTATGGTGTGTTACACTCAACTAATTGTTTAGTAATTATTAAATCATTAGAAATAACTAATGAGTATAAAATATAAGACTCAGTTATACCCATTTGTGGAAAGTTAATACATTTTCTAGAAAAACTAAATAATTTTCAAGGATTATCCTATAATGGTTTGTATACATTTTGAGATAAATTCCTTACGTATTGTCAATATAATTACATATCTAGTTTTGGAAAAAGAAAATATTAGATATAAAGGCCTAAAATATTTCATAAATAGTGTAGTTAGAGATAATGAACTATTATAATGCCAATATACAGGTAAATATACATCATAATATTCATTAATGGGGTTTAAAGATTGTATATGTGAAGTAAAGAATATGCATGTTTAAAAAGTATGAATTTATTCAAGCCCATGTGTTATGGAATATTTTGACAAATATTTTAAAAATCATGAAATATTGAGTTGATTTATTACTAAAATCACATTTCCTTATACTCATCAAAGTTATGATGTTAGTAAGGAAGATCAGTGATGAGTATTACATGAAAACATTTATAAATAAAGTGTATTATAGGGAAAATACTAATCACAAATTTACTTATACCCATCAAAGTCATGATGTTAATAAAAGGATAATCAATGATAAAATTCAAATACATTACTGATACTTTCATTATTTTTAAAGACATGCTTCACAAATAACAATGTTATCCTATAATCATATGTCATTGATATAACAAAATTGACAACATATGCTTTATAGTATAATATAAATCCATTTTTTATAATAACATATATTATTATTCAATTTATTTATTAAGAATATAAAGTACATTGTATCAATAAAAACACAATTTTTATCTCATATATATACCCAAATGGTTTCTAAGGACATTAGAGAAATCAATGAGATAGAAAATTTATAATATAGTCATATACTATATTTATATAAAATGGTAAAAATTAACATTTCATACTATGGTTGTAATATTTACTTGTATTTTTTCCACATCAAAGATACACAAGTGGTGGGAATAATAACTAGTTCTTAAAGATATTTTGGAAAAAGAATATTCAAGAGATACAAACTATATAAGAAGAATATAATTATTCATCAATGAGGGTGGTACATTATTTGTTGACAGTAATGGATCCTAAAAGGATGTATTAAATGTAGTCAACTAGGATTGACAACTTTATATGAATTTGGGAAATAGATTCCATGCACTAAAATAAATTATTTATTTTGTATGTTTCTTCAATTGATGTAAAGTCATTTATTAGTATTCAAGATGTACAATTCATTTGTACTAATTATACTTGATTCGTTATACTAAGCCTCAATTCATAAATCAATTAGATTTTTTATTGTAATATCTCTTTCTATGATCATTTTATTTGGAAATTTATGTCAACATGATATTTGTAGAAAAATACATATATGATACAACCAGAAAGATTTTCAGGAACCATAAAATGCCAAGAAGGGTTAAAAGTTACTAAAATATAGTTTTATATTGAAGTAATAAACCTTATCATAGAATATTCATTTGGAATGATTTTTTAGGTATATATAAGTGGTTAGTGGGAGTTCTATAGCTTTCCAATAATTTTTTTGATATCATATGAAATGAAATTTCTTATTCTTACAATTATTTTAGACACAAATAAATGTACCTCTATGAATATTAACTTAAAGTAGAAAACAATGTTCTAGGAAATAATATCTATTATAGTAGATATACTGTGTTAGTTAGACTACGTCAAAACACATACTCTTACAAGTTATTTATAAATATAGGATTGAATAATTAAAGAGAGGATCACCACCAACATCACATTTTATAAATCTCTCTATTAAGACTTGTATGAGACATAATAGGTGATTATTGTGGTGATTTAAATTATTTAAGTACCATTAATTGATTTAAAACACATTCTATGATATTTATAATATATGTTATTTCCAACATATTATTTACGGTAGGTGAATACGAGAAAAATCATTGATAACTACGCAAGAAGTAGTCAAAATTTTCAATTTTTTCTCTAGAGAGTATAAGGGATATATTCTTGGTACATAGAGAGGAAGTAAATTTGTTCATATAGAAAAAAATAGTTTTACTTTATATCAATATGATCTAATATCAGAAATATGATAGGTTAATGGGAAAGGGAACCTCATTCAAGACATTGGTAGCCATATATATAAATACCATATGTGTTGTGCTTTGTGATGAAGTTAACAAAGAACTGTAAAGTAAATCAATTTTTTTAAAGTTATTTGAATAAAACCTAGTAAATAATGTTTTATCAAAATATAAATTATGATAATCCTAATATTGGTACTATAAAATATGGTTTTTTTATATAGAAAAAAGTAATATACATGGGGATATTATATCTTAAGGAGTCTTACTTAATGGGGTGAAGTCACAGATAGAAAATTATATATGCAGTAGAGATGTGGAAAGCCTAAAGAACAAGTACATAACTCAATAGATGTATGATCATATTATGTGAGAGCTAAAAAGTATAATTATAATGCTGGAACTAGTAAAAGTTAGAGTTTTGTAAAACTGGTTTCCCTAAGTCAAACCTAAATAGTACATTTCAAATACCACATCATGTATAGAGTATGTTAGGGATAATAAACAATTATCATAATAGTATTGATATTTTGTTTCATTTGTTATTTATATGAAAATGTACATAGATTAATTTTCATATCAAAAGTATATAATAGTTCAATGTCAATAATGGTAGCTGAGATATATGAGGAAAAATATCAAATTGATGTCATTTGGTCTAGATATATCAAGTTTTTATCACACAGAAATGATCCTAACCCTAGTATCCCAGTGTCAATGGTTACATTATTATATTTTCATTGGATACACAGAATCACATCACAAAGGTCTGAATTGATTTTTTAGTCTTGGAAGACTTGTAAGATACTTAAATCTCATATTACTGGTGAAAAATTTAAATAAAATATAGAAATTTTTATGAGACCACCATTATTTTGTTAATATTATACCTTAAAATCAATCATAATACAATTTATAGCATACTCAAAAAGTGAAACATATAAAAGGAATGAGATAAAATGATCAACATGGATATGAATATAATAGAATCTATTATTAATAAATAATTCATATTCAATATACCTTGGTAAATATCTTAAAACAAATTCAATTTTAAAATAATTTGATCATGAAGAATAATATGGAAGGAATAAATGATGATCAAATAATTTAATATAAATAATCCAATAATCATGAATCATATACATGTATAACATAAATAATCAAATTATAACATGAAAATCAATAACATATCTATTAATAAAGGAATTCATAATTATTAACATCAATAAAATACTATCAAGGCATTGATCTAAGACATCTTACATAAATGTGTAGGGATTTGACCAAACACCCAAAAAAGTTTGTTTCATGAGACCTACCAATGAATCAAGGGGGTATAATATGCCCCAACCAACACATAGTAAGTACAATTCCCTTTTTATATGAAATGGGTGAATCATAGTCAATTTAAACATTAATATTGAAAAACTAGTATAAGAAATGTTAATAATTACTCTAATCATTAAACATAATCATAAACCATCTGGTGTAATATGAAGAGTACTATCAAACTCATACATCCCAAGTCAAAATGATCATAAACTATCAATAGAAATAATGAGGATGGTTCTAATAGAGTATATCATCAATATAATATTCAACAAATTATTTGGACATAGTTGAAAATACATTAAGAAGATCACTAGATAATTTCATGTTGAAAATACCCTTTTCACCTAAAAACCACTAATTTAATGTCAAAAATATTATGGAAACATTTTAATTGGAAATGAAACTTATAAAAATATAATGTAATATTCAATGTATTGAGTGGTCATGATTTTAGGTAATTCCATACATGCCACACAAGTTAAAAAACATTCATTTCACACTATTGTAAAAGGAAAAGGAGTACCTTATTCGGAAAAAGAAAAGAAACTTCCTTTCGAAATTTTTTGTAAAAATTTAAAAAGGTGAAAAAATATTTTAATAAATAATTTTTATAATGTTAAAAACATTCTTGAAAACATTTTTAGAAAACATGTAAATGGAAGAAAAAGGATTTTCGACTGAAGAAAAAGATAAAGTATGATTTTCTTAAAAAAACATCCTCAATAATTTTATGTACAAGGATATGGAAATGGTACTATTATATAAAAAGATAATGAATAACCATAGTTCAATATAATATATTGGTTTTCAGATAAAAATATCAAATAATTCTCCCAATGGAGACCTAAACATAAACAATCCTACAAAATGATGAGGTTGTGAAATAAATGCTTAACTCAGGATTGATTTCCACCATACAGGATCGAACATCCATTATAATAAATATAGACCAATTATAAAACAATTATAGAATGAAAAAAATATATTTCATACTATATAATATTTAATTATAATCTTTTATCACTTATTTATCAACAATTCTTTGTTAAAATCATAATTTTGGGTAATAAGAGCTATATTTTTCAAGTATGTTATGGTTTTAATGATTCTGTATTTTTAAATTTTTCATGGTTTCATCTTATATAGAAAATAAAATGGTATACACATATCATTTATATTAATTATATATGTATTTATAATAGTTTATAAAATTTATTGATGAAAAAATGAGTTACATCGTTTATGGTGACGATTGACCTTACGTATGCATCGATGCTTGCTAAATTTTTTGATGGATGGAGAAAAATAAAGTTAAATAATAATTCAAATTTATAGAATAATTATTAAATCATATTAAA
Source organism: Viscum album (assembly GCA_963277665.1). Taxonomy (NCBI): domain Eukaryota; kingdom Viridiplantae; phylum Streptophyta; class Magnoliopsida; order Santalales; family Viscaceae; genus Viscum; species Viscum album. The sequence continues at coordinate 1,473,218,746 of OY728164.1, read as the reverse complement.
AATATATTTTCATGAAGTTCATCATTATTACAATCCATTAAAAATAAAATGAAAAATGAACCACATCACTTTGTGAAACCGATAGCCCACAAGTACGCTTGAGTGACATTATTGTTTTCTAGTAGATTGCTAGGTAATAAGGTAGACCAATGTTGAAATTACTAATATATAAATATTTAATAAATATCATATATATATATATATATAATATCAATATATCCATTCATGAGAGTTAGTTATGGAAAATCAATTACATTGGGAGGAAAGGCGGCAATGTGTCATACACATAATTGATGGTTTTGTTTCCCATTTGATAAGAGAGAAAATGGATATAGGTTATTAAATTAATATAATAATATATTATTATATCATAGATATATTTTTTATTTTTTCAACATATTTTATGAATACTTATAGGAGTTTTATGAAGAAATAAAACCAAAATGACCGGTTAATAATGATACCTCTTTTTTCATATAAACACTACCGGTTTTCAAAAAATCCCTCTTAGAAGGGTTTTTTATCTATTAAAATGGGAATATAAGTAATGGTTATGGAATTAGTTAAAGTAATTGGGAAGGTAATGTATTTTACAAAAGGCTTTGGATGTGTGATTCATAGAGGAGAGTTGATTCCCTTTTATAATTGAGGTGTTCGGAACACTCGTAATTTGTTTATGTTTTCCAACAATGACATGTCACATTCTTGGTAAAAGGGATAAAAATGGATAATTATATAACCATATATGAGATAAGTTCTTAATATTTCCATAAATATCAATTTTACAATTTATAATGTTAATTTATCAATTATCATTTTAGTTTGATGCCAAGTAAACTCATCTAAACCTTTATCATGGTAACACATTTTTACTGATTTTACTATTCATTATGAATATAAATTCAGTTGATCATAATATAAATATTAATTATTATTAATGAAAATATTAAATAGTTTAAAAAAATCTGAATCTCAAATGTGGCAGAGTTGTTTTTCTTTAAATTAAACCATTAAGGGAGACAAAACAATAGTTCTCCAACGAAATGATTTCAAAAGTATAAAAACAATTACATCAAAATGGACATAAAATTGAACCCAATGACCTAAATTGAATTAATGATAATACAATTTACATAATTTTACATTCAAATCAACTGAAAAATAAAATTAATTTCATTAAGTGAAATGATTTCTTTCAATAAAAATCAGTATTTTAACTATTCATAAAAAAATAATCTTTTTGGAATATTCTCAAAAAATAAATCTAAAATAATTTTGACATTATGATTTTACGATTGATTTTTTTTTTCAAATAATATTTTTATAAGTGGTAAAAAATAATTTGAGAATAGTGTTTCACAACATGATGAAACTACTTTTTAGAAAAAAAATAGTTTTTCAAAAAACATATTTCTTTTTCATTAAAACATATTTTTATTTTTATTTGAAATAAATTTATGACCAAAAAATTTATTTATACTTTTGTAAAGCATACAATTTTTAAAATATATTTATTCATATTTATTCATGCCAATTTAACATCTATGTTATATTCGTATGCTATTTTTTAGTTCTTTTATACTCAGGGTTTCAAGTATCATAAGCTGTCAAATATATTAAATTTAAAAATAAATGTATCATAAGTCCCAAGGTGTGACATTCTTATGTCCTTAAAAGTATTTTATCCTTCAACATTAAATTATATTGCATCATGAAATTATTTGGGTATTTATTCATCATAATTTCATTAGGCTCCCATATCACCTCTTCTATCTTATTATTTCTCCAGAGTACCTTTAACAACAAGTCATAATACTCCTAAAATTTTGTTCTTCAATGTTCATAATATGAACAATCTCTTAGAAATAAGATATATTAGATTCTAATTATATTTATATTTTGGTGATAACATGAATTAGGTCTATGATTTTCTTCAGTGTAAGTGAAATGTAGAAAATGTAATATACTTTAGAGAGACATGGTGGAATTACCAAATGGTATGAAATAGCTCTAATTCATTCCAGAATTTTGAATGGTCCCATATACCTAGGTCTTAGTTATTATTTCTTATCCAAACATATTATATGGACTCCAACACGAATAACATAGAGCCACTATATTAATTATTACATTTTCATAGATATAAAGAATATAATCCCAAAATATTACCCATTTTATTAATCTTTTAGTGCCTGAAACATACATATTACCCATTATACATTGAGAATAGAATATAAAAATTTTAAATTTTCCACATCCTTGAAACTCATTAAATGATTTATTTTTTATAATATAGGGAAATTAATGAAAATAAGGGTGAGCTAAAAGGCTCAGTATGGGTTATTTAAAATGGAAAATATCTTGAGTGAATAAGGAATAATCAAATTTGAAAAGTAAATATCTGTAAACACATTCCATTTAATCAACAACTTGAGTATAAAAATAATTCATAGAGAATATCTATACAATTATCTCAAGGAAAATAATAATTGAATTCTCAATGAGGGAAATTAATAATATTATATTTAATTATTTCAGACATTATGTTATCTCCACTATTAATACCTCACACAGAGACACAATAAAATAATGGTAACGACTCATTTAATTCTATCTTACTGATTTGTATTAGATTCCTACTGATGCATTGAGTTTCTATATAATTATAAGCCCCAGCCATCACTACATTTCTAATACATTTCTCACATATTGAATTATATATATAATTTATGAACAATATTATTTATCAAGTTTTTTTTGTATCAAGTAATGAATAATAATTATTAATAATTCCACAGTTAGTAAAATAACAATTAAAATAAAAAACTTTTATAAAAATGGTAAACTATTTAGGAAATAATCATATCCATGATTCAAATAATATAGATATTAATAGGAAATATAATATTCAATGATCAGAATAATTACAATGTTTTAAAATAAGGTTAATGTTTTTGAGATTAATTAAGAGATGAGAGATGACCATAGAAAAAGTAAATTATGTATAAAAAATTGTTTCTTTTGAATAATAGATGAAAAGTGTAAGTGATACATTTAAAATAAGTTTTCAAAAAAATTATTATAAAAACATTTAAAATAAGTAGAATAAGCTAAAGGATGAAAAATGGTTATGGTGAAAAGAATGTATGTTAACACTATACAAGTTAAAAAACAATTCCTTTGACCTTTGGTAATGGAAGATGAAAATAAACCCTTTGTGAAAAAAATATTACTTTAATACTATGTAAAATTTCAAATTTTAATGAAAATATCATTTATTATTAATTTTTTAATTAATATTTATCTTCATTAACTAATATTAAAAAACATGGGTATGGAATAAAATTATACCCGATCAAGAATATAAATAAGTCAATATATTCATGTAATTTTTTTTGAAATAGTAACATGAATTTAATAATTAATAATCATGATTAAATATATACTCATGTTAAAAATCATGAATGGGTATTATATACACAACACAAGAGAATAAAAGTGTATATTACCAAATATATCGCAATAGAGTGAAAGTTGAGATGAAATGCCATACCATATGATCGACTTATCTCGTAAGTGAAATAAATTGATTTATAATAATTTTAAATTTAGTATAAATATATTAAAAAACTATATTCAAATATATCATACCATTTATAATTTAATTATAACATTTTATCATATATTTATTAATATTTTTTTTATTAAAATCATTGTTCTGGGTGATAACTACTTCATTTTTCATGTATGTTTGGGTTTGGCTATTTTGGTCCATGTATATTGATCATGGTTATATAATACATAGAAATGTTAATAATGGTATAATTATATTTTCTATTCATTATATACATATTTTGGTTCATCTGTAAAATTTATAGATAAAAAATTAAATACATCGTTCACAGAGATGGTATGTCGTACACACACATGAATGTTATTCTCAGTTTTTAACAAATGGAAATAAAGAAATTAAAATAATCTATCATTTTTGAAATAATTATTATATCCTATAAATCATATATATTCATAAAATACATCCTCATCACTGTCTAGGTATATTTTAAATGAAATGAAAATCACATCACTTCATGAATGTGGTAGTCCACACGAACATATGAGTGACATAATTGTATTCCAAATGTTTGGAAGGTAAGAATAGAGATGAGATATTATAATTCAAGAGGTATAAATTTTTTATAATTATCATATCTAATCATTAAATCCATAATACTTACCATCCATTAATTATGGTGGTGGAAAATCAAATGTATTGCTATGTGGGGATGGTATGTCGTGCATATGCATCAGTGATACCTTCACTTCCAATTTTATATAAACAAAGGTGTGTAATGGTGATTTTATAATCATAATAGAATTTAATTATATTTAGGGTACTGAAAATATTGATTTAGGATAATTCCCATATATTTAATGGTCATAGGGATTGTCTTTTGGGATTAAAAACACCTCTAGAATGTGTCTTGGTATTTTTAGAAGTTATTTCTTATGGTTTTGGTGAGATATAAGGAAATATGTGGTGTAATAAAGTGAGAGAGGAGGTTCTGATTAATAGTTGAGGTGAGGGGAACTTTGAATTTTTTTTTAAAAACATAAATTATAATAAATCTATTTTCATTCCCAATAAATCATAATGGCAATTTATACCAACACTATCTAGGTTATGGTCAAAATATAATCATCCAATAATATTTTGATAGATTTTTATGGCCATTGAAACTATATATTTTTGTTAAACCCTTTAGTTAACCTATTTTAACATTAACCATAGTAACATATTTTCCACACTTAAAAGATTATAATATTAAATATAAGGTAACTATTACCTTATAAATGTAAAAGAGATGTAATTTTAGACCATATCTTAACCAATTGTCTTATTTAAATATTTTATCATTTTTAAATAATTTAATAAAACATCATCTTGTTAAATTACCAATAATGTCAATTTTGACATTATTCATTGAATTTGACATCAAATACATTCTTAAAAAGTTTTGTATTAGTGAATAAATCATCTAAAATAAATTAATATGTCATTTAATATAAAAAATTCCTGGAACTGTATAAATCAATCAAATTATATATTTCAAAATAAACTACTTTTAATATTTTTAGTATCGCTCATTTAATTTTTTCTATTAATTGAATAAATAACATGTTAGTGTTGTGAAAGAATGTAAGATAATTATATAATAAATAAAAATTATAAATAAGTTATATATATTAATGTAATTTAATTTTACTCAAAATGAAATTTTATATTATTTCGTAACTATCTTTTCTCCCAACATGGACACATAATAGATATTTAAAACCAGGAGAGTAACATTTTGTAACTTTCTTTGATCTAAATTTTATATTTGTTATTTTCCTATAAAATTTTGCATTAAACATATTAATATAGAGGTTAAGGTGATAAGGGTATAATTAAAATCATTAAATAATAATTTATATGAAAAATTTGACCTTATCACTTAGTTTTAGCCTTTATTAACCTAATTTACCCGTTACAGTGGTGATATATTTTTACCAAAATTACTATTCATATTGTTCACAAATAGAAGGGACATATTTAAAAAATTTTAACATCCTAATTATATATATGGATTAAATTTATCAAAATTCAACTTATATAATTTGATAATTTTTTTAATATAAGTGCTCAAAACATGACGTAAATTACTTTTTAGAAAATTACATTTGTTAAGTATAAAATTTGATTTATACTTATCATATTCATTTTAAAAACTCTATATGAATATTAAAACATATTATTAAATATATAATATTTAAATTTAGTTAAAATATTTCACCAATAGTTTAAAATTTAGTTTACTAATATATAACCATATTTCATGCACAAAAATATTTTTTCAGAAAATTATTTATTTTACTATTAAATGATTTTTATTTTTAGTGATAGCCAATGTGTTTATATTATAAATGTGTAAACTATATTATTTTCATAATATATTTAGTCCTATTAATACCTTGAAATTTCAACATCTTTATTATAGATGTCACATAATAATAGATCTTGATTTGTATGAACTCGGTGTTACAAGTAGTAAAATATTTCAAAGAGATTTATTTAAAAAGATACATACCATAAAATTTTAGGGATTCACATTCTACCCTAATTAAAAAAATTTCTTCCTCAATAGTTCTATAATATATCGTTAGGAATATATTTAGGTTGTTATTCATCAAAATTTCCAATATATATAAAACTATTCCAATTTATTCTAAAATTTAAAAAAGGTCTAATTTAGTTGGGGTCTATTTTACCTTCTTACTAAATCATATAACACCCTTCCATGGAGATACATTCAAGAAAACACTATCTACCAATTGAATATCCAAATATTTCCCTTAGTTAACAACATAACTAATTAGATCCTGTTTTTTATGAGTCTAGACAGACTTTACCATTTATATTGTATCCTCAACATGATCTAGACCCAAAAGGTATATTTCACCAAGGCCTTCCCAAAAAGTGGTTTTATGACATCTATTTTCATATAATGCTTTAAACTATGTCATTTTAATACTTTAACGGAATATATTGTTATATGAAAACTCTAAATATGGTAAATACTAATCCAACATATCTTGAATGCCATGTGAGAATGACCTCATTATATCAAGTAATGTTTCAAATAGAGCTTTTTCAATTCCAATCATTTTGGGGATGATAAGAGATGCACAAATGATGTTCAGTATGGAGATATTTTAGACGAATTTCCCTAAATTTTGACACAAATCATGGATCATGATAAGAAAATATTTAAATTGGTTCACCATGAAGTCTTAAGACATGATTAATATATATCCATGAAAGGACCTATAAATTTAAGTGTTCTCTTATAGGGAGGAAATGTATATATTTAATATGATGATTAATAATAACCCATATTGCATCATTAATTATAAGATTATTTATTAATAAATCTAAAAAGTCTATATAATTGTTATCCCATTTCAACATAGGAATTTTAAAATGATGAAGGATTCCTATATTATGTTCTCCCTCAACAATAACCAATAGATAAACCAAACATCAGGAAACATAATAAAAAATTTCCCTTAATATTATCCAACAAAAAATGTTCCTTCAAATATCTATACATTATGGTTATTAAAAGGTGTATAGATAAATTTTAGATATGATAATTTAAAAATAATTCCCATTTTATCTCAGTTAAAGATGGTATACATAAAAAAACTACAAATTGGAAAACACCATATTCATATGGAAAGTATTAAAATTAACCATCATTCATAGAATTAATTTTATTTTTAATAATTTCATCATTATGCTGAGAAACTTTTAACTTATCTAATAATTATGGATTGGAAAACATTTTAAAAATGCATGGCATCACTCCTTGAATAATAATTCCCATATCCATCGTCACTATAACAATGAAAAAATATCCCTATAAATCATTATTTTGGATTGGAATCCATGATCTTTCCTCCTAAATGTATCTTATACTTTATTTAACTTCTCCATTTATATTGTATTAAAAGTCATAATCCTTTAGTAGCTCAAGCCATTTCTTTTTCCTCGTGTTGAGTTAAATTTATTAAACGATGTATTTCAAAATCTTATGAACCATTTATATCCCACATATTTCTCCATATAGATAGTTTAACCATATCATAAAACAATATATGAAGTTTTAAAACTCAAAATCATGGGTTTGATAGTTTTGTTCATGAGTCTTTAACAATATTGTTTTATATCCAATAACATTATAAAACTGTATAAGGACACAACCAAGTATCTTCTTTGATGAATAACTAGATATCAAAAATCCATCATTTCTTGATTGTAGAACCAAAATCAAAGCATTGAAACTCTCCTCTCCAATTATTCAAAACATTATTTATATTCCTTTGTCTATATGAATTTAATTCCATTATGAGTAATCTTGGTTAATGGGTTATCTAACTGAATAATTTTTTTTAAAAAATCGATGATAATAACCTATGAAAATAATGAAACTATATACCTCAGTTATGTTAGTTAGTGTAGACCATTAATTTTCTTCATTTTTCTTTATAGGATCAAATGAGATTCCCTCTTTAGAGATAATATGTAGAGAAAAAGAAACATACTAAAGTCATGATTCAAAGATGAAAAATTTCCTATATATATAATTTCATTTATGTTTGAATAATGATACACATGTGACTCATATGATCGTTTTAGATTATATATTGAACCAATATATCATTAATAACTACCACAAAAAAGTCATCATGATATTATTTGAATACAATGTTAATTAGATCAACAAAAAGAAGGCTCATGAGTCAATCCAAATGGGATTACTATAAACTCATAATTTCTATACCTCATAGAAAATGTTATGTCTACAATATATTATTTTTTTAATCATAATTGTTATAAACTAGAATGAAGGAAAATATTTGTAAAATATTGATCTCACTTACATTTATCAAATAAGTCATCTATATATAGAAGATGATACATGTTGGTTTTCATAATTTCACTAATTTCTCTTTAATTAATGAACATCATTAAAGATCTATATCTCTTCTCAATGAATAGAATAGGGGATCCCCATGGAAAAACACTAGGGTTTATAAATCACTTTTCATATAACTCACATAGTTTCTTATTTAACACTATTCAATTCAACAGAGGAAATTCTATTGGGAGTATTTGTCATCAGTATTTAGTCATAGATTAAATAAATTGAAAACTCAAGTTAATGTTATGGTGCATGTCTAGTTAATTACTTATGAAATAAATCAATTTATTCATGTAAAAAAATGTATATTTTCAATTCTAAAATTAAATATTTCATCCAAATATTTTATCTCATCTTCCTCCCTATGAATTTCAATAAAAATTTCTATTAGAGGAGGATCTTTATATGACCCGATTAATAAAATATCACCTATAAAGATAAGGAATTCCATATCCTTACCATAAATCATAATTTCCATCTATTTTTAATAATTTTTTCCATTATATTTTTAAATAAAATATATATTAAGGATTATATATAATTCAACCAAAGGAATAATAATCACTTCTTAAAATAGATAGTGTTTATGTGTAAAAATGGTAATAGATTGATACATCCTTATTATTGTAATACTTCCTCTAGAAGTTTTAACTAAAAACTCTCTTCTTACAGTGATAGAGAAATATATATTTTTCCAAGAAAATAGGGTACATATAATAGAGTGGAAAGATATGGAATAAAATAATTATTTTATGAATTTTAGGATACGATTAATGTACCTAAAACCATGACATTGGGAACATCAACATCAACTGTAGTGTAAACATAATCTGGGACTTCTCCCCTTGAACTATTCTATAGTACATCCCCTTGATGATTAGAGAATTGATGTGAATAATTCCCCATTTATCGATAGTCCAAGCACTGGATATCATTGATTTGTTTCTTATCCTTTAATTAATTTTATAAATGACCCTTATATACACATTTGTAAAAAACTCCCATGCATTTGATGCAGTTTATAGGATGTTTCTTGCCACAATTTTAGCATGATGGAAATTTATTTTCCCCTTATTATTTTTTGACTTATTACCTTTTTCAGGGTTCTGAATCGAGAACTTATACTCTTTATTTAATATGATGATATATAATCTTTAAAATTGTATATTTGTTTTTGATGGAACATAATACTATTTCATTATATGATGGAAAATATTGAGAAATAAGTTCCCTTCAAATTCTTAGCTTAAGGACTTTAATGAAATAGTTAATCATTCTATTTGAATTAAATATATAATCTATTGATTAACTATATATTATTTTGTAGTTAGCCTCATGCTATGAAATAATTTATTCATTTTTCTATTATGCTGGGAAAATTCCACTTCATTTCATTTTTTTCTCATGAGGGAAATATTTATCAAGGAATATTACATTAAAATCTATCCACACCATATATTCCATTTCTTCTTCCTCCCAAGTACTCTATATAGAATTCCACCACTAATCATCATTTACTATAATAAAATACATAGTCGGTATGAATTTTCTTTATTTAATTGTATTATAAGGTGAGAAATTTCATTTCAAGAGACTTGATGCATTGTTCATGTACCACTAGATTATTAGTTTTGATAAAATATGAAGGCTTCTATATCATTAAATATTTCAATATAGGAGTATAATTCCATGTTACATCATGTTTCTCTATATGTACAAGAATATTATAAACTACAAGGGTCAATATCCCTAATATAGTCATAATATATTCAGCTCTAACACTATCTGTGTTGGCTTGATCAATGGGGAAATTCCAACATTGAACATAAGTATTGACTCCCTTTTTTTATTTAGGCACTATCACTAAATAATTTAATGTAGAAATTTATCTCATAATCATCATCAATATTGATATATAAAATAAAAAATCCCTATAAATGATCTGAAATACTATATAGAATTATCATAATTCTCATGTTAGGTCTGTTCAATTAATATATAGTTCTAATGTTTAAACTAAATCTTCTCTAATACAAACTGTAATGAACTCAACTCTAGAAACCTGAAGATTATGTCTACATTATTATAAAAACATAGATACAATGTGTCTAATCCCAAAGGGTATATTAGTTTAGTATTATTGTAGAAAAAAATTAAATATTTGTTATCAATTATACATTGATAATAAAATATAAACATAAAAAAGTAAACGTTATGAATCTTTCAAAATCATTCAAACATTTCATCTTCATAAATTAGGGAAAGGAAAAAAAGTAGTGAAATAAAATAATAATTAAGAGTCACATAAAACATAATCTATAATGATTGAATAATTAATAATCAATATGGAAAGGTAAACATGTGAAATAAAATTCCATTTAATCTATAACATGAGTAGAAAAAACATCAATGTGTAATATCAATATAGTTATATCATGTATAATAATAAGTGAATTCTTAATGAAAAAAAATTCATATGATTAGATGACATAATATTATAAATAATTATATCTCTTCTATCAATACCCTGATCCTATACAGTTTAAAACTATAATACTGCAAATTATTATTATTTTTTTAGAATTAATTTTTTATTTTCAATATTTTTCATTTTGTAGAACCTTGAAAATCACTTTTTATTAAAAAACATTGTTTCACTTGAATTATACTCTATAAAGAGTTAATTTTTCACTACACGTAACATAATTTTTTTTCTTTCCCTAAATAAAACACAAAGGTTTTCTTATGTTACAAGAAGGAATGACTTTCTATGATGGCTTGAATAACACGCAAAACTTAGTTTTACTAAAAAATAATATATTATTAAAAAAATTAGTATTTAATATAATAATATATAACCTAGATGTTATGTTGGATATTATGAATATGAATAACTAATTTATGAAAATAAATGGTGGAATTCATCGGTTAAAAGTTAATTATAAATTAATATAAGAACGAATAGAACATAAAGGGAGAGTTTTTATAAAAACTAAATTTATGATCACAATGGAATTTTATCATAATAAATTAAATCAATTACTGTATTTTAATGATATTAATGAAAAATATATTTTATACATTCAATAAAATATATTTACTTTCATCGAATATTTTTATCCCAACTAGGTTAAATACCTAGAGAGGGGGTGAATCCGAGTATGAAAGATTCAAACAACAACCCCTTAAAATCTTATTTGTTCATAAAAAAATATCTTTTCTCCCTTTCATGTAGCAATGTATGAATAGAAATTAAATCATGCATGAGAAACATCAATTTTAAATGGTTCACCCTCACTAGGATACATCTAAGGAGCCTACAAAGACAATGTGCCGATGTACCAAATCCACTAATGCTCACTTTCAAAATACATGGTTCGAGTTAGATCAATTCTATTTCCAGACTCACAACCTTTTCAATGAATAGGGTAAGATCACTGATTTACAAAGGGTCACTCATGAACTATATTTATCTATCTAAATTTTGGTAGAAAATATCACCTTTCCCCCCCTCTTTTTATGAATTCTCTAGAAAGGATCCACATAATGTTTATGGACATGTAGTTCCCTTCATTATAAATAATGAATAAATCCTCATTTGTAGATTGATGATATTTTGAAGTTACTTTTTTCTACATACTCTTAGTTTTTGGACATTTAATTTATGATCAATTTTAATCCATCTTCAAAATTCATTTCCCCCATTTTTGGACTATCATGCATACTTTGTAAAACGTGTTGCACCGCATGAAGTGAGTGCTTTGCGGACAACTTTTTATTCGTAGACTGAGCCCTACTTTATGGATAGTTGATACTTTTTAGACTACCAATTCTACATTTAATCTTCTCAATTTCATGCTAGAGAGCCCTAGAAAATACTTTCTTGAACTATTAACATGATCTACTTCATCCTTCATGGAATCTTCCTTCATGAAATCTTCTCCTTTGTAGAATTATCCCTCACGAACTACATCAGACATCATCAAATTCTTCTGAGAATGGAGATCTTCTATAATGAAATTTTATATACATAATGATATAAATAAGAGTATTTATATTGTAAAATATACCTACAAACCCCACTAATTGAAATTATCCAAAACTTCAATGTGGTATAGCCTTCACCACAAAATACTATGCAATCTGCATAGTGCCTTAATACTTTAAGGTAGCTGATGTTATCCACAAAAAATCACCCTTTTAGATCCTTAAATCACCACCTCTTAAACACAAATTATATGCCTCACGTGAATGGTTAGCCTCCCACACACTATGGACCTCATGTGAACTAATTTTTATATGTGGTGCACATATTGATTCTATACAGAAATCCCCCTTTAATAGTTTTCCACTATTGATATGCGTACCGCCATTTTGGTCTGAGAAATGAGTTTCACCATCTCGTAACTGCTATCCACAAAATCTTTTTTTGAAAAACCTTCATATTCTATAAAATAAACTCTTGATTTTAAGGTCTATTTTTTTTTCAAACACTGGGAAACCGTGCCACCTTAAACTCTTCTACTTTGGAAATAACAACCATACCGATTAATGATCATACATATTTTTCAAAAAAAATCGCAAAAAAAAAGATCCTTGGGGGATTTTTTTCCCAACAAAAATATTTGATAGTCATAATATAGTAACAAACCCAATAAAACACATAAAAATATAAACTTTTATTAAATAATTTTACCAAATTTAAATGAAGAACCTATTTTAAATCTCAATTATGTAACTTTAATTAATTTTATATTTCCAAATAATGATTTTTTAATTTTTAACATAAAAATAATCTTAGGGTGAATTTTAGGTTTTTTTCTGTGAAGTTTCAATTTTTGATGAATAGTGAAAATAATGGATTTTAATTTAGAACTGATATTTCATCTAGTTTAGCTATGATGATTAATTATATTTTGATTGGATTTACATGTCCAATAGATCAAATATAAATCAATTATTCCTATTTATTTTTTTAATAAATTTCAATTTAAAATTGGATTTAAAAACTTACCAAACTTTTAAACATTTTTACTTTTAGAACATTCTTTGTCTTTCAATCTACGAGATTAAATTTAAATTAATTTCTGAAAATTATTTTATTGAAAATTAGAAAAATAGATCCCATATTTATAATCAGAATAGTTTATAATTTCAAATAATTTAATCGTTTCCCTTGAACAAAAGTTTTAGTGAAATTATTTATAATTAATTAAAATGATTAAAAGGAAAAATAACATTATAAAAGACTAAACCTTAATATTAAGACCAAAATTTACCTATAAACTTGTTCAAAATCCATTTTTAGGGCATATTGCGACCCTATAATATCATGTATTTAAATTTTACCATTATTAGATCCATTTTTTATAGAAAAAATATGGGTGTAATTCACTTTTCAAATATGTACAAGAATTCTACTCCTCTCTACTATTAGAAGGCAGTCACCCATCCCATCTCCTCACTCATCTCAAAAAAATTTGTCTCAAACAATATAATATAAAATATATCTTGAAAATACCTCCCCTAAACATATAATCCTCACATTAGGATGAAATCCATCCATGGAATCTCTTTGGTGCAATCGAAAAGGAGTTACCCAAATATGATGTAACATCATTCCTTAAACTCTATAGTTTTATTTTCATTATCTACCAACTCAATTATTATTATTATATTATTATATAAATACACAAATATCATCAATATATTGAGATGTTATAAATCTAATTTTTATCTTTCACTTACATACACATTCATCTAATGGGCAATGAACATATCTTTCTTCTGTACGTCAAACTACTGACTCATGAAATGATGTTGTTTGTACTTACTTTACACACATATCATGGTTGGTAAATTTTATTTGAACTATATTTTTATATTTTATATATGATATTTGTGATTTTTTTTATTTTTTAATTATTACATAACACATACCTTCATTCTATCCATATTTGTAAATATGCTAATTTTGTTTTGGGAAGTGTGGACTACCACCTCCTCAAAGCGATGTGATTCATTCACACTCAACATTGAATGCATTAATGATGGGTTTAGTTAAATTATATGATATAAATGAAATAATAATTATATTTTAATTACACACACACACACACACATATATATGTCATTTAAAATCTTTATTTCAATATAAAAATTAAATTCAATCCATGTTCATGAATACACATAACCTACCATCTCAATGAAGGATTTATCTCATATTCTATTTTTATATTTTATAGATTAATAAAAATAAATATATAGTTAATATATTTGGTATTTATATAATAGTTTAAATTGTTTATATCATGATATAAGTATGAGGAATAAAATATAACAAATCAAAACACATGTAAAAAACATTGCGGTTATTACATGAAACATAACTTTAACACAGAAGAGTTAATAGTAGGGTAATTAAAAGAAAAAAAATCATATATGGAATGTTATAATTGAATATGGCTATGTAATGTATTTATACTAAACATACACTACTAGAACTAAGGACATTATGTTCCTCCAAAATCGATCACTAAAGATATTTAGCAGCCACCAAACGATCGCTTTTGGTGGTCGTAGTTGCTCGATCAGTAATTACTAATATCGTCTAATTTATGAGGTATCTAATTGACTCCATATAAAAAACCCAATTTTTTGTCTGATATTATATTATGAAAATAAATATATGGGATATAATTTAGTAGGATTTAGGTACCATTATTCACTGTCCTTGTCAGATGTGCGGTGGTCGGAGGGAGTCAGTGTAGGTTGGGAGCACTTGAGTCATGGTGGGCAGACGTCGGGGTGAAACTAGAGGGCCACTCGAAGTGTTTGACGGTAGGAAAAGGGTGATTGGAGATTTTTGGGGTTTACTTGGGGTGACATGGGTGATGAAGAATTCGATAGTGTGCTGCAATGACGTGATTAGTGAAAATGTGGAGAAAATGACTCGAGGGAAGAAAAATACCATTGGAATATTTTTCAGTATTAACGGCTGCCAAAAGAAGTTTATAATACATCCTTTAGTGAGCAATTTTTGTGGTATCTAATGGATCCATCATAGAAACTCAAATTTTTATTAGTTTTATATTAATTATAGAGTAATTTTTAATGTATATAATGAATTCAAAGATGTATGGTAAGGGAAATTCATCTCACTTTTTATTTTTAAGAGAAACATGCACTATTCACCACTCATTTCATTTATGTAGAATGTATACTACATGTTAATGTATTCTATAATAATTATAAATAAATTTATTATTATTTACATATCTATTTTATGATATTTATTTCATTGGGTTATGTTTTGTAACGATCAGTGTTTGGACCGACCTAAAAATCAATGATTTTTGAACTTTTCCAACTAATGAAAGGGTTTAAAAAAAGAGAATTTGAACTCAATTACATGATTTGGAACCACTAAAACTGATGTTTCTAGAATTCAGTGAATCCATTTTATGTTTTATGGGTGACATGACGAGGTTTGGTGGTGACAGACACAGAAAACAGGGTTTCTGGAAAACTATATAGGGCCCACGATTTGTCTGAATATGTGAGGACTACTATAGGTAACCATGAAGTCCAAATTAAGTGTGGAATAGGAATTTCACATAGGATACACATATTTTCCCAAACCGTATGCCTATTACATGAGAGGTGATTCCCTTCGACAGGGGGTCCTACATGGTTTAGAAAATCGTGTGGGTCAAACTGTGCGGTTGGGTCTGTGTAGGAAATTGATAAAATTTAAAATTTAGAATTAATCCTTAAAAACTAAAACAACCAAAAAATTATATCTCTAGAACCATGACACCCCAAAGGGGTTCTCCCCTTCGATGCAGGGACCCCCTCCTCAGCTGACCCTCCATCCATAACAAAATTAGCCCTGATTTCTTCAAAATCTTCACACGATTTTTCAAGGTAGAGTCTATCCTCCATTATCTTTCCTATTTAAAGCTTTAGTTAGGCATTCCCATCACCTCATAGGGTTCAGACAAACCCTAGGTCACTGGGTAATCTGATTTCTCTATTTTATCTTGTTCTAGGTTGGTCTGATTGGTCTCTCAAGGCCCTTTGGTGTATGTTCTGACAACCACCACCAAAGGAAAGGCAGTTCAGATCATCTCGGTTAGTTTCTATTATCTGAGCTGAGATTTTAATATTTTTCTTGGTTTTTCACCTGTTAAATTAGAGAATTTATGTGTTTTATGGTTCATAGTAATTATCTTGTATTGTGTTGGTCACTACTTTGTGATTTTGAGAAACCAAGTCAATGGATATATGCTTGTGTGTGCATAGGAATGTATATATATATATATATATATATAGGTTCCCCTGTTACATGTATATTCATCCATGGGAGGGAATATACATGTATTAGGCTAGGTGTTCCTATGTATATATATGAAGATGCATGCGTAGGTGAGTGAATATGGGTATATTAATATAATTATATATATGAGGATCCCCTTACACATTCCCATGGCCATGTGGGTGTGTAAATAGGGGATATGTTTCCTTTAATGTATATAAAAGTGCATATGCTTGTTCGGGAGTAGAATCTTTTAGTTAGAATGTCCCTTGAGTCGAATTTTACATCTTGGTTCCACATTGAGGTAGGGTCCCTTTCCACGCCCTTTAGATTATTAGAGCATCAATTGATTAGTTAATTGTTCCTTTAAGAATTTTTATTAATGATTTTAAATTTATAGTATATTCTCAAAAATTATTCTCTATAGTGAAATGGAAAAGATTCTTAAATAAGATAAATGGATGTTTGTTAACAATGTCATGGTTTTATAGTAAAAATCCCTCCAATGGAGGTGCGCAACATTAAAGCTAAAAATGTAGTGATATAATTTTATACATGTTTCACATATTGAATTGGTCTTCCTATATGATTGTTGTTTTTTTATAGAAATTTTGATAGCATGTTTAGCTCATGATGCTTATGGATATTCCTATAACGAGTTTCCCTTAATGGTTAAATGCTTGTTTTTGTGAACATATGATTAGTTTCAGATTAAATATTAAATGGAGTTTTCCTTGGGTCATGAGTATCTAACAAACTTGATTTGGATGGATTAAATGAGAGAGTTACATCCTTCAATTGGAATGACCAAAAAACTAGAACCCAATAAGAAATTATTCATGTTCAGAAAAATTAAGTTAGAATGACCTTGAGTGGGGTGACTCATATCAAATGGTATGTATTTGATAGATGTTTTAGACATAGGGAATTGTTTGACTCTAATTAAGTGGTTTCAATAAAAAAGAATCCCTATAATTAAATGGTATATGGATAAAGAGATGCATGATAGGCCCTTACCTCATGTATTTGAGTTGAATTTGAATCCTATTTTAATTTTTTGATTGAAATACTTAAGATTATTTTCCTTAAGTATAAATGTGAATATGTTTGCTTATTTGTAATTTAAATGGGAAAATTAAATGCATGAGAGGTTAATGCGTCATGAAAATTATGTTGTGAATGATTACCCCTTCTATAGGCAGGGGAGCCAAGGGACCATGAGATCCCTTGGGTAGGAATACCATGTGAGCTTCCATGATGATTTCCTTGAGATCGTGAGAGCTCATGGAGTTGGGCCAGGGGATAGACCATGTGTGCTACCCTTGGTGATGGATGGTGGTGGAATGTCCCAATCCACCCCATCTTGTATCTATTACATGAGTGTCAAGAGGCTAAGGTCTCTTGGAACTAGGTTAGGGGAAGACAATGAAAACATCCCTATAATTTGGATGGTAGAGGCTTTTCCTGATCCACCCCAACATGAATCAAATGTTTTCATTCTGAGAGACTAAGGGATATTTGTATTGGGCTAGGGGAAGACCGTGAGTGCACCCCATGAATTGTATGGCGTTGGTACATCCCGATCCACCCCCAATGAATATCATTCTACTTATATATATATATATATATATATATATATATATATATATATATACTGCTACTGCATATATATATATACACACATACATATGTACAAAAAGTTGACATGATCATACTATTAACCCAACAACGAGTTGTATCTGGTATAACCCCCATTTATCCCTTAGGAACCTAGATGGGTGTTATTTATTTATTCAGTTATGTCATTGTCTCTCTATACTGGAACACTACATTATTAATATTACACTATCTAGATTGGGCTAGATATCGGGGGTACTGGCCTACTGAGATTTATATCTCACACCCTACTCGGGCCGCCATTGCACTGGGTTACCCGAGTAGATCTTCTTGTTTTCAAGACCTAGGTTGTTTAATGTGTCACTTGTACCCGGGAGATAGGATAAAATGATTAAGATGGAGATCAAGATGCTCATGGGGATCACCTGTGGAGATTTTCTATATTTTCATTTTTTACAATGGTAAATCATATTGTATTTCTACTTCATTCATTCATGTATAATTATCATTCCATGAATTCATATATTATATGAATTGGTATTGGCCGTTATTATAAAATTGAGATTATCTGTCTTTCACTATTTTATCCAATGTTTATTTAATGCTTCCATTGTTCCTGTTGTTTATTCTCTAATAATACCATTGTGTTACTCTGATAAGATCATATATTCTCCCCAATATCACCTCTCAAGACCCTCTCTTTCAGTCATAATCCTCTAGCATATGTGGAGAAACACTTTAGGCCATGTGACCCACCAGTCCAGCTACCAGTTTGATGGAAAGATGGGTTGGGACGTTACAATGTGGTATTAGAGGTTGTTTTATTTCCTTTGACGTACTATTTTGGGTTGGTACATAGGTGAATTTTTAATGTTTCATAACATGGCTCATAACCATGATTTGGACTGATAACCCCATGTACGGGAAATGGCCATGCGAACAAGGATTTATTTTTTATTCTTGTTGTTTGCTATTAAAATTGATAGGATTTCACCTAGAGTGACTTATTTACTTTATATTGCTTATGTTTTTTTTTTTAATTTATGGTATTTCTATACTTGGAATATTATGGAATGGAAGTTTTATCCCATTAATCATACTAGTAACATAGAAATTAACATGACATGCATAGTGCCATGCCATTTAGTTGCATATGATGGAAGCCAATTGATTTGATTGAGTATTATTCCATGATCCTATGTCAGTGTTTGTGATTGTATGCTTATAATGTCTTGAAATATATAAACTGGTTGCGATTAATATGGTAGAAAGTTTTTATTTATAATGTGTATGGGTGCCTTATAGTGGGGAAAAGGTAACCTAGGTATTATAATTGTTGTAAAAGGCTGCAGAGGTTTAAATTTGAAATGGGGTTGGGTTTAATTAAATAGCATCCAAATGCCAAACTATAATGTGTATGGGTTCTTTATATGTTGGTATATGGCCAACCAATGTATAGAATGTTATATATATATATGTGTGTGTGTTTGAGTATGATAATATTCTAAAGTGATTTTGGTTTAGATAAATGGGAGCCAATTTTCAATACATGAAGTGTATGGGTACTTCATGATTTGGGTAATGGAAACCCATGTTAAATATAATGGTGTGATTCCTTGGGAGATGCTTAGAATACAAATGGTTTAAATGGGACCCTTTTAGGTCACATTAGTTTTTTGAAAAGGAATCTATTATGATAAATTTAATTGAAATGAAGGGATGTCAATAGCTGTTGAATGTTTAAAAGGATGTTTTTTTTGAAACTTTCCTATTTCTGCATGGGGTGTTAACTTAGTCAAATAGTTTTTGTTCTATTTTAATAAATGATACTTCATTCTTGATATTAAATATTTTTGATGGTAAATATTTAAATGTTCATATTTGAAAAGTTCTTGGAAGTGGAACCTCTAGTGATGTTTTGAGACCCTCACGTATGGGTAGTTTTGAGTTTCCCTTTGGGTTTACTTGGAACAGAAATGATAACATTCTCTATAGGATGTTTACCTTTTATAAATGAATTAAATTTTAGGATCTTGATCATGTGACTTATATTTGGTGTGACCTAATGCTTAGGTCAGTGCTTGTTCTTCATGAGGGGTTAGACTGTGGCACGTAGCGCCCTTAGAATGTGATTATCTTGCTAGTGCAGGTTGTTTTATAACATTTGGTACACTTTGGGTACCATTTCTCCTAGTAGGAATTCCATTTTTCAAATTAAACCCTTGTTCGGATGGGTGGTCATGCTTTCTTGGACCTTTTTATGAGATTGAGAAAAGGGTAACAATCATTTTCACCAGGTTTGACATGCCAAGGGCATGGTCAACTGCCTTGTAAGTCATTTGAACTTTTAATTTCATCAGTAATGGACAAATGGGTATGTCTTCCTCCAGATTAGAGATTTTATGGTGTAATATGGAATGGGGTTAAAGAATCGGTTACATCACAATGCTCAGAATTATTTTCTAATGACTCGGGTTTTTTGACACGCCGGTGGTTTTTTATTTGTTTCACCGGGGTCTTGATATTCTTTTTTACACTTGACATGGTGAGGATAGCTCATAGGAGCATCTCACACCTCTTTGTGTTTTTTTGGTCTAGTGTGTTCATGGTCATCTCGGTATCATCTCATTGGCAGCTTGAACGCTCCTATGGAATAGAGTGTCATGTCAGTTCTAGTAATTATGTGTCTTTCCAAGTAGAAGAAACATTGAATAGGACCATTGAGAAATGGCCAGTTTATTCATGAACACCTTCAAGTGATAAAGGAATGTTTTTGGGTAGTGATAGATTGTTGACAGGTGAAGCCATGTACCTTCCTTGTAGTCGACCTATTGTGGTTTTACTCTTCTTTCTCACAGTAATCAGATATGTTTGACTAGAATCCATTAAAAATTATCTTAATGTATTCTACTCTATGATGATAATGTACCCTATCTGTTCATAATCCTAAATTCACCAAAATAGTATCGCTCTTACACTATGATGAATGTTTTAAATGCTATTTAGATCACTGGGTAGTTCTCTTGTAGTTTTGCACGTGTGATGTGGGGTTTCCTATGTGTTTGTGTTAGAAACTTCATCGGGAGTTTGGTGTAGGCTCTGATGTGTATGTTTGTTGTAAATGTGAGATGCATTAGGAGAAGGCATCCCAGTTACACATTTAAAATGCTAGCCATCTAAGATGGATGACTTATTAATTAGTCCTTTGTATTGGCTGGAGTGTTTTGTTATTTTTTAAGAGAATATGGTTGGTGAAGAACCATTTTGTGGCATTTCATGAGGAGGAGATGAGTTCGTTTGGTGTCATCTATGACTTATCAGGAAATTCTATCTTGACTTTGGATTTAGGTTTAACGGTAAATTGACTATTTTATCATTTTAAAATCATTCTTGGATCATTGTCAAATGCTTAAGGGTGTGGTAGTAATGACAATTCTAACGGAGTTTGAGTCGTAGTTTGGTTTTTGCCATTTAATGTTAAAGATTAAGGTGGGAAGTATCTTTGTCCAGTTGCTTGATGACATGATGAAATGAACATGTCTCTAGTCTGACGGGCTCAAGTAAGTGTCGTCTTGATGATTCAGTTTGGAAATGAGCATTGGATTGAGTTTTGATGGCTTAAAGGTTATATTCTTATGTAGAGTTTTAAGCTGTGTTGGGTGTTCGAAACATAACATGCCCATTTGATCAAAGCCTCACGACCCCTGTAGGTTGGGTGAGGTGTACATTATTCCCTAAGGATTCTTGTGGATAAGAAGTTCTATGGTGGGAAGGATGTATTGATCTGCATATTGGACCCGACTAAAAAGAGAAGGCATTTGAAAAATTTCAAACATGACATTTTTAAAACCATGATTACGAACATGATTCTAAGAGTTGGAAACATTCAAACATATAATTTTGGACTTGGGTGAAGCCCTGTTAAGTTTATTGGGTGGATCAATGAGTTTTGGGAGCACTTGACCCAGAAAACATGGTTTTGGGAAAACTACAGAGCATGCATGGTTTTTATAAAACCATGCAACCTACTACAGGTAACTGTGGAGCTCTAATTAAGGTGGGAAGAGGTGTTTCACACACTATGAACATGGTTTACCAAATAATGCACCTATCCCATGCCTAGTGAGTCTCTTAGATAGGGGGTCCCGCCTAGTTTTCGCATGGTTTGGAAAACCTGGCAGGTCAAACCATGTGGTTGGGTCTGTTTAAGAAATCAATTATATTTAAAATTTAAAATTAAACCCTAAAAACTAAAACAGTCCCTCCCCTTCTCTCTTTCTAGAACTGAGACACCCCAAGGGGTTCTCCCCTTCGATGTGAGGAACCCCCCCCCCCTCAGAAGACCCCCCATTAATAACAAAATCCAACTGAATTTTTTCTGAATAATTGGATGATTCTTCAAGGTAGAGTCTCTCCTCATTTCTGAAGGTTCCGAGCACAGTGGAAGCTCATGGGTGGATGTTCCCACTTGGATTTTTGTCATTAGAAATGATCAATCCAGGACCAATATGACGATAAATTCCAGTCTCCACAGATTGATTCACAGAAATAGACAAAGAAGAAGAAAGGTCCCGGAACCACAAAATTGGATCGTCACAGGTTGATTATAATTAATTTAATTAATTTAAAAGAAGTACCTTTTGGGTGTTCTTTTTTCATTGATATTCTTGATCACTTTCCGATGTGATTCGTCATTGCATCGCAGAAGCCAAGGGTAGACTTCCTCTAGCGGTGATCCACACATGCACCATGTATCTCTGGATGTCGCCAAAGGTGTCTCCGGGTGCTAGAGTGGAGAAACCTTTGCTTGTGTTTCCCGCCTTAGATCATCTTGATCCGATGAAGAGGATCTCCCTCGGTCTTGAGAGGGTTCTTGGAGGAAGGATTTATTTCGGTCTTAAGAGAATTATCTAGAATTGTTGTGCACAACGATTCTCTTAGGAAAAGAGTTGGGGTTCTGAGGATATTTATAATCGTGTTTGAGGTTGTAGAGTTATGATAATAAATGAACATGTTACACATTTTATTTATTTCATTAACTATTTTGAAAAACCCCATGGTGAGTCATTAATTCCTTGACATGCACCCACACTGATTATAATAAATATCATTTAATAAAATGATATTTCCTCAAAATCATGACTGGAAAAACTACATGGCGTGTAATCATAAATACACAGCATGTACTTGTTTTTCATTGAAAACTACATGGTGTGTACATTCAATGTACACAGTGTGTATATCTTGTTTTCATTTATTCATTTCTTTTCCAAATGAAAACTAAACGATGTGTACATTCAATAATACACGACGTGTACTTGTTTTCAAAATAAAAACTACACGATGTGTAATCATTAACACACGACGTGTACTTGTTTTTATTCTTCCTCCAACATTAAAACAATTTAGGCTTCCTTGAATAATTATTAAACCACGTATGGGAATAATCTTTAATCTACTTGAGATACTTGAATACACTTAGTGTGTGACCCTCTAGGCCTCTTTCTCATTGGCATTAGGTGGGCTTGCCTAAAGTCCAAGATTACTATCTAGAAACGGGTCAAGGAACCCAAGAGAAAGAAGTTGATGCTGCATTTACGTGTCACCTCATATGAACACTTACTATGTAATTTAATCCATTTGTCTCAATATCTCATCAAGTATGTTTCATGGAAGTTTTATAAACCTATATGCTTGATCTGTCATTCTTTGACTTTCATAATTAAATTTGTCGTGTCACCATGGCCATGGAATTTGTTCTACAGTTCTATTTCAATAAAATGGCCCGAGATATCTACATCCATAAATATGGAAGGGAAAAATCCTTTCTCGACTTATCCATTAACAACTTGTTATTCTTAACGCACCCAACGTACCCTACTTCCCGCCAACTCTCTTTGTGATGATTTTTGTCAGTAAATCTAAGTGCACGAGTCATGACATGAGTTAATGATAATCTTCTAGTCTAAGGACCATTACACATGCTCATAGATAGCAATGTACGATGACACCAAGACATGCAGAATTGCTACTGGCGGGTCTGTTCTCATAATCTCCCATCTTAGAGATTACCAAGTGCAAACTCCATGAGAGAGAGTCTAGTCTTCTTACAAGTACTCACACATGATGGTTTGTATACTATGTGTCCTATCATAGTATGTCATCCAACCATAGAACTTTATTTAAAAATATAGTTATAGCATTTCAAGGTTCTCATCATAGCGGGGATCTGCCATGACCTTATCAATGCAACAAATATTCCAGGACATTATTATATTATAGTCATGCAGAACAATGAAAAATATATAATAAGTGTACATTCATGTAATCAAATTACAAAATAGTTCGTTCTCAGGACACCAACCCTAACAAACTACCACTTGTACTAGATCCAACTACCTATGACTTTTAGTCCGCTAGACCTCACATGATGATCATGTTTCTGCTGAGTCAAGGATTTAGTCAAGGGGTCTCTCACGTTGTCTTCTATGGAAATACTTCTCACTAAAACTTCACCTCTTTAAGAAAAATCCCTTAATAGATGATACTTCCGAAGTATGTGCTTTTTCTACTGATGTGACCTTGGCTCTTTTTCAAGTGCCACCGCTGCAGTATTATCACAATAGAGTGTGATAAGATCTTTACTGCTAGGTACTACATCCAGATCTTGGACGAAGATTCACATCCATACTGCTTCTTTAGCTGCCTCAGAAGCTGCGATATACTCGGACTCTACTGTAGAATCTGTGACCACACCTTTCATTGAGATCTTCCAGCTCACTGCACCTCCATTCAAACTAAAGATGTATCCAGTCTGTGACTTCATTTCATCTTGATCAATCTGGAAACTATAATCTACATGTCTTATGATGACTAGTTCCTCATCTACTCCATAAACCAGGAACATATCCTTAGTATGCCTCAGATACTTAAGGATAGTCTTGACTTCCATCCAATGGTGGTCTTCTGGATCAGCTTGATATCTGCCTACCGCACTTAATGCATAAGCAACATCTAGCATTGTACATAGTAAAACATACATGACTGACCCATTCACGGATGCATAAGGGATCCTTGCAATTTTCATTCTTTCCTCATGTGTCTGAGGACACATTTTCTTGGAAAGATGAATGCCATGTGACATTGGAAACAATCCCCTCTTGGATTGTTCTGTACTGAATCTCCTCAGTATCTTGCCAATGTATGTACTTTGACTTAGGCCCAATATTCTTTTGGATCTATCACAATGGATCTTGATCCCAATAATATATGCTACCTCGCCCAAGTCATTTATAGAGAAGAATTTATCCAACCATGCCTTAAATGACTGTAAGACAAGTACTTTGTTTCCAATTATTAATATGTCATCAACATATACTATTAGGAAAACAACTGCACTTCCGCTAAACCTTTTTTAGACACAAGGCTCACATTTAATTTTTATCAAAGCTGAATTCTGTTATTGCTTCATCAAAATGAATGTTCCATGACCTTGATGCTTTCTTTAATACATAAATGGATTTCTGCAACTTTCATACTTTTTTGGCATCCTTTGGAGTCACAAACCCTTCAGGTTGTGTCATGTAGACATCTTCCTGGAGGTTCCCGTTAAGGAACGCTGTTTTGACATCCATTTGCCAAATTTCATAGTCATGGTAAGTGACAATGGTCAATAGGATTCTGATGGATTTCAGCATCACAACCGGTGAAAAGGTTTCATCATAGTCAATTCTTTGACGCTGTCTAAAACCTTTTTCAACCAGTCGTGCCTTATAGGTGATGACTTTCCCCTCCATGTCCAGTTTCTTTTTGAATACCCATTTATTACCAATAGGATTTACATCAACTAGAGGATCTACCAAAATCCAGACTTGGTTTTGGTACATGGAATCCATTTCAGAATTCATGGCTTCTTGCCACTTGGCAGCGTCTGTTCCTTCAACTTCTTCCTTATAGATAAGAGGATCATTATTGTCAACCAATAATGAGTCCCCATCCTTGATGAAAAGAAAACTATATCGTTCTAGTTCTCTTACCTCTCTTGTGCTCTTACGCAGTTATTGTGTCTCTGGAACAAATTGTTCTTCCATAGGGATTTGTGGAATTTGTTCTTGTACCAACTCCTGTGTATCTTGAGCCTCGACTTTATCGAAGTCTATCTCGCTCCCACTATCACTTTTGGAGATGTGCTCCCTCTCAAGGAATATGTCATGTCTTTCCACTGTTACCTTTTTATCTGAGAAGTTGTATAGGTAATATCCCCTTGTTTCGTTTGGATATCCTATAAAGATACACTTTGTGCCTCGCGGTGAAAGTTTGTTACCTGAAGAGGCCTTAAAAAATAATTCACTACCCCACACATGTAAATTTGATAACATGGATTTGTGTCCACTCCATAACTCATATGGAATACCATTTATCGATTTAGTTGGTACTTGGTTTAGTATGTGTGCTTCTGTTTGTAATGCATATCCCCAAAAGGATAATGAAAGACTTGCATGACTCATCATTGATCTCACCATGTCCAACATGGTGTAGTTCCTCCTTTCACTTACACCATTACACTGAGGTGTGTAAGGAGGAGTGAGTTGATATAGAATCCCAAACTCCCGTAAGAAATAAATGAAGTCCTGATTAAGATATTCTCCTCCTCTTTCTGAGCATAGTTTCTTAATCTTCTTACCAATATGGTTCTCAACTTCATTATTGTATTCTTTGAACCGATCAAAATAATCTAACTTATACCTCATTAAGTAAATATATCCATATCCACTAAAATCATTAGTAAAAGTTATGAAGTACGAGAACCCACCCCTTGCTTCAACTGGAAGTGGTCCACACACATCTGTGTGAACTAATTCTATAAGATCTTTAGCCCTTTCACCTTTCCCACTAAATGGGGATTTGGTCATTTTGCCTTGTAGACATTCATGACATAAACCAAGTGGTTTTAGTTCAAAAGAATTTAAATACCCATCTTGATGTAATTTTGTCAAATGTTTCTCATTGACATGACCTAGCCGGTGATGCCAAATTTGGGTGTGGTATGAGTCATGGGAATTAACTTTTTCATCAATTTCCATTACATGGTTTGTGTAGTCTAACACATAAATGCCATTATATAAATATTCCCTACCAAAAAAAATGCTATCTTTATAAAATTAGCAACATCCACTTCCAAACTTGAAGATGAATCCATCAGTATGTAACCTGGATACTGAAATAATGTTTTTGGTTATAGAGGGTACATAATAACACATTTTAAAAAACAGGACCATCCCAGTAGGCAATGTGAGGTGGTAGTCTCTGATAGCTACAACAGCGAGTCTAACTCCATTGGTTACTCGTAGATCCACCTCACATCGATCAATCTTTTTGAATCTACTTGGTTCATATATTTGGATATAGATTTGAGACCCACAAGCAGTATCTAATACCAAATTGGTAGAAACAAATAGATTGAATTCGATAACAAACGCCCCTAAAGCTTCGCCTTGCTTCCTTGGCCAGGTGCAGTTTTTCTTCCAGTGTCCCTTCTTGCCACATGCGAAACAAACAACCTCCTGTTCTCTTGCCTCCCCTTTGATCTTCCTTTTCTTGTAAGTCCTTGAAGAATCTTTGGGATTAAAGCTCTTCTCATTTCCTTTCCTTTTATTCACCATGAGGACAAAAGGATTTTCACGATTCATGTCATTGTCCACTTGCCAAATGAGGATAAGAAGATCAGACAGAGACTTCTCAATGTTGTTCATATTGAAGTTCACAAAAAAGTTTGAGAATCTATGGGGGAGTGATGAGAGAATGAGATCGGTACCCTGTTCTTCAGGGAGTTTAAAACCTAGAACAACCAAGCGCTCAATGTATCCAATGATCTTGACTACATGAGGCCTGGCTGGGGAACCCTCTCCAAGCTTGATCTGAAATAGAGCCTGGGAGATCTCAAACCTTTCTTATCTTTCTCTCTCCCGGTATAGACCACAGAGGTGGTCGAGCATGATATAAGCATCCATGTCTTAATGAGACTTCATGAGATCACTAGACATTGATGATAGCATCAAACATTTAACGTTGAATGAATCGTTCAAATGTTGATCATAGACCAGGAAATCTTGATCACTCGCCCCTTGGCCAGGAGAATCATGAAGTGAGGACTCCATCACATAAAACTTTCATTCATGGCATAGGATAACCTGAAGGTGCCTAAACCATTCCTGAAAGTTACTGTCGGTGAGGATATTGTCTTTGTCCAGAATTGATCGCAGAGAAAATGTTGTTGATGAGCTTGTCATATTTGATTCTACAATTTAAAAGAGCAGATTTATCAGTACTTTCTTGATTACATTTTATGAGAAATAATAAATGAATTTATTAATTCTCCCATTATTTTATCAAGTCCCAATGTCCCTCACCATTGAAATCGAAATGTCCAGTTTCTTTGACATTCTAGTGGCAAGGATCCATATTCTCCTTTGCATAACCCCAACAAGGGTTGGTCAAGCTATTTGAAGGTATTTAGGTAGGCATGTCTTTTCCAACTATGAGCCTATAGTTCCTTGATCTGTTGAGTGGACTCCCCAATCCAAAAATCCTGACTTGGATTTCCCCAACACTTTCCTCTATTTTACAACAAGTCTAGCAAGGGTTACTCTTCTGGATGTAAAATGTTTAAGTCAACCCGAAACTTTCATAAGAGCTTCCTTTATAAAAGTAAGTGTCCCAACAAGGGTTGGTCGAACACATATTATTATTGAGTCTTTCCCTTAATCAAGTAATGGAAGTCTTGGTCTAAATTAATATAGTATTTGAGGGATTTTATTCTTTATGCATATTTTTGCATTATCACATGCTTGTTAATATTAAGTGATGCTTGCTTAAGTGATTAACCATGTTTTGATAATGTTTATAAATTGTCCAGTTTTTATTTTATTCCATATTTTCATGCTTGTTTATTTCATTAATTATGTGATCGCGACAACACATAAATAAACCATGCAATTAGACAGAAATAAAATAAGATGGCATGATCATGAGCTTCTATTGGTTAGCTTATCTAGCGATTTGATAAGATAACCCTGACCTAGGGAAAACACCTTGAACCCGATGGTTTATGTTTTTCATCTCCCATCTATCCACCTTTGCATCTTCTTGGGTTGATTTCGCCTTAGCTTCGGATTTTTGAACCGTCTCCACTAGCTTGGGATATCCTCCATTACATGGGGTTTACATTAAAGAAACCATAGGCACGTAGGCTCTATATTTTATTGGAAGAAGGCTCTCAGGCCAACAAATTTAAATTAAACAAATTTAAATGAAACCATAGATTCATACAAAGTGTCTTTAGTCTAGCTCATAATCATCCATAGCATGCAATGACATTTACACATATTTAGAATTCAAAATCTTTTAATCATTCTATTATTTAAGATAAGTCGCGCTTGAATTCAATTAATTATTATCTTATAATTAATCAATTATTTATCTTAAATTACTTTCTAAATTTCCTTGAGATTTTTCTCATCCATATTCCTTGTACAAGTCTTTGTAATTTTGGAGGAAACCTGGTGAAATTCCATTTCTGGAAAGTACACAGCGTGTAGGATATATTACATGACGTGTATTTTTCATCCTTTATACAAAGTACACATTGGGGGCTTTGGCATGTTTTTTTGTAATTTGGAAATTTTTGAGTACACGGCGTGTAGATTAATCTTACACGGTGTGTAATTCCTTGCTACGCAGTTACCAGCCTTGCAATCCCGTGTACGCAAAACACAGCTTCTCCTTATACATGGTTTCACCTGGACCGAATCGGACTACACGGCGTGTTGATTCAACATACACGCCATGTATTCCGGTTTTCACATATTGTTCAATTTTGGTCAACATGGTGTAATAAAACTTAGGTATACCCAATTCACACGGTGTGGTTTGGCGGACCAGTACCGATTCATTGAACCTAAGTACAATGCATGTAGTTTTCATTACACGTTGTGTATTCCTGTGTTGTACAAACAGAAAGAGAGGCTCCTCCGAATGAGTTCCTCATTTTTTATTTTAATAAAAATTAAAATTAAAGGGCCGTTTCTGTGATGTGAATAAATAAACGAAGGAGGAAGAATAGATCTCATTCATTCAGTTTAATAGAACAATTTATCACGAATTGAATCAAATATAAATGCGTAAATTATCAAAGAAAATTAAATAACTACAATCAACGTTGTAACATCCCTCTGATACCATTTGAAGGTTCCGGGTGTAGCAGAAGCTCGTGGGTGGATGTACCCACTTGGACTTTTGTCATTAACAATGACTAATCCGGGACCAATACGATGATAAATTCCAGTCTCCACAGATCGATTCACAAAAATAGATAAAGAAGAAGAAAGGTCCCAGAACCACAAAAGTGGATCGTCACAGGTTGATTATAATTAATTTAATTAATTGAAAATAAGTAACTTCTGGGTGTTCTTTATTCATTGATATTCTTGATCATGTTTCGATGTGATTCATCATTGCGTCACAGAAGCCAAGGGTAGACTTCCTCTAGCGGTGATCCACACGTGCACCGCGTATCTCTGGACGTCGCCAAAGGTGTCTCTGGGTGCTAGTGTGGAGAAAACTTTGCTTGTGTTGCCCGCATTAGATCATCTTGATCTGATGAAGAGGATCTCTCTCAGTCTTGAGAGTATTCTTGGAGGAAGGAGTTATTTCAGTCTTGAGAGAATTCTCCAGAATTGTTGTGCACAACGATTCTCTTAGGAAAAGAGTTGGGGTTGTTAGGATATTTATAATCGGGTTTGAGGATGTAGAGTTATGACAATAAATAAACGAATTAGGCGTTTTATTTATTTCATTAACTCTTTTGAAAAAACTCATGTCGAGTCATTAATTCCTTGATATGCGCCCACACTGATTATAATAAATATCATTTAATAAAACAACATTTCCTCAAAATCAGGACTGAAAAAACTACACGATGTGTAATCATAAATACACGGCATGTACATTCAATGTACACGGTGTGTATATATTGTTTTCATTTATTCATTTCCTTTACAAATTAAAACTACATGGTGTGTACATTCAATAATACACGGCGTGTATATGTTTTCAAAATAAAAATTACACGGCGTGTAATCATTAATACACGACGTGTACTTGTTTTTAGTATTCCTCCAACATTAAAATAATTTAGGATTCCTTGAATAATATTAAACCACATATGAGAATAATCTTTATTCTACTTGAGATACTTGAATACACTTAGTGTGTGACCCTATAGGCCTCTTTCTCGTTGGCATTAGGCAGGCTTTCCTAAAGTCCAAGATTATTGTCTAGCAACGGGTTAAGGCACCCAAGAGAAAGAAGTTGACGCCACATTGACGTGTCACCCCATACAAACACTTAATGTGTAATTTAATCCCTTTGTCTAAATATCTAATCAAGCAAGTTTCATGGAAGTTTCATAAACCTATATGCTTGATCTGTCATTCTTTGACTTCCAGAAATAAATTCATTGAGTCACCATGGCCATGGAATTTGTTCGACAGTTTTATTTCAATAAAAGGGCCCGATATATATACTTCCATAAATATGGAAGGAAAAAATCCTTCCTCAACTTATCCATTAACAACATGTCATTCGTGACACACCCAACGTACCCTACTTCCCGCCAACTCTCTTCGTGACGGTTTTCGTCAGCAAATATAAGTGCACGAGTCATGACATGAGTTAATGATAATCTTCCAGTCTAAGGACCATTACACATGCTCGTAGATAGAAATGTCCGATGACACCAAGACATGATGAATTGCTACTGGCGGGTCTGTTATCATAATCTCCCATATTGGAGATTACCAAGTGAGAAATCCATGAGAGAGAGTCTCGTCTTCTTATGAGTACTCGCACATGACGGTCTGTATACTATGTGTGCTATCATAGTATGTCATCCAACTGTAGAACTTTATTTAAGAATATTGTTATATCATTTTAAGGTTCTCATCATAGAGGGGATCTTCCATGACCTTATCAATGCAACAAATATTCCAGGACATTATTATATTATAGTCATACAGAACAATAAACAATATATAATAAGTGTACATTCATGTAATCAAAGTACAAAAAAATTGGTTCTCAGGACACCAACCCTAAAAATTTATACCCCCATTTACAGCTTTGGTTTGGCCTATCTTTCACCCCTTAGGGTTCAGACGAATCCTAGGTTTTTGGGTAATCCGTTTTCTTGATTTTATCTTGTTCTAGGTTGGTGTGAATGGTCTCCCAAGGCCCTTTGGTGCGTGTTCTGACAACCACCACCGAATGCGAGGTGGTTCGACTCTTTATGGTTGGTCACCATTATCCAATGTGAGGGTTTTCTCCTGTTTCTTGTTTTCTCAACTTTTAAATTAGGGTATTTATGTGTTTTAAGGACCACAATAATTATCTTGCAATGCTTTGGGAACTTATTTGTGATTTCAAGTCTCCAAGTAAAGAGCAACTCGCATGCATCTGCATAGGTATATATATATATATGTGTGTGTGTAGGTTCCCCCATTACATTTATATCCATCTATTTCAGTGAATATACGTGTATGGGTCTTGGTGTTCCTATGTATATATATCAAAATGCATGTGTAGGTTAGTGGAGATGGGTATATATATATATATAATCATATATCTAAGGATCCCCTTGCACATGATCATGGCCATGTAGGTGTGTGAATATGGGCTAGTTATCCCGGAATGTATGTAAAAGTGTGTATGCTTAGTGGAAGAAAAGTAGCTTTTAGTTAGAAAGTAGCAAGAGACAAGGTGGACAACTTAAATCCACATTGATGTAGGGTCCCTTTCCATGAACTTTAGTTTATGAAAGCATTAATTAATTAGTTAATTTTTTATTCATAATTCTTATTAAATATTTTTCATTTATATTTTATTCTCACAATTGATTCTATATAATTAAATTAAATAGACTCTTAAATGTAATAAATGTATTTTTGTTAACAAATTCATGATTTCATAATAAAAACCCTCTAATGGAGGTGCGCTTCCTTAAAGCTAAAAATGTAGTGATATACTTTTATACATGTTTGGATTATTTCATTGGTATTACTATATGATTGTTTCTTTGTTATAGAAAGTTTGATAACATGTTTACCACCTGAACCTTATGGTTATTCCTATAATGAGTTGCTTGTAATTTTACAATACTTTTTGCCCTAAACATATGATTGGTTCCAACATAACTATTAAAAGGAGTTGTACGTGTATCATGAGTATCTAATATACATGATTTGGATGGATTAAATGAGAATGTAACACACTTAAACTAGAGTAAGAAATACATTGGAACCCTTTAATCAAATTTCTGTGTTTAGTAAAATTGATTTAGAACAAAATTGAGTGGGGTGACTCATATCAAATGGAATGTCTTGGATATATGTTGTATCAATATAGAATTATTTGACTTGTATTAAGTGGTTTCAATAAAAAGGATCCTTGTAATGAAATGGGATGTGGCTAATGAGGAGCATGAGAGGCCCTTGACTCATGTATTTGAGTTGAATGTGAAGACTATGTTAATATTTTCCATGAAATACTTAAGATGGTTTTCCTTAAGTATAAATGTGAAAATGTTTTTTATATGTAATTGAAATGGGCTTGTGAAATGAATGAGAGGTTAATGCCTCATGTACTTTATGGGGTGAATGGTTACACCTTCTATAGGAAGGGGATCCAAGGGACCATGAGAGCCATTGGGAAGGAAGACCGTGCGATATTCAAAGCATATTTCCATGAGACCATGAGAGTTCAGAGAGATCTGCAAAGGGATAGACCATGTGCACAACTCTTGGTGGTCAATGGAAGTGGAATGTCCTGATCCACCCTATCTTGTATCTATTATGTGAGGGTTAAGAGACTAAGGGATCATAGACCTAGGTTAACAATATACTATTAGATATTACCAGAAATTAGGATGGGGGAGGAATGTCTCGATCCACCCCAACATGAATCAAATGCTTGCATGAAAATAGACTAAGGTATCTTGGTATTGGGTTAGGGGTAGACCATGAGATCTCCTCAGGAATTGGATGACAATGGTACATCCCAATCCACCCCAATGCATATATTTATACTTATATATATATATGCACTGATAATACATATATATATCTATGTACACAAATTTTACATGATCATACTATTAATCCATCAATGAACCAAAGCTGGTATAGCCGTTAGGTATCCCCTAGGAACCTGAATGGGTGTTATTTTCTTATTTAGTTTTGACATTATCTCTCTATACTTGCACAATAAATAATTAATATTACACTACCTCAATTGGGATAGACACTAGTTGTAACATCCAAATTAAGTAAAGAATTATGGATTTTCATATCTATGTCTATTTATGAATTAGATAGTGTTTTAAAGGCTTAAAATGAGAATAAATCCAATCTTAAGCATTGAATTCTCTAATATTTTTAAAAGATTGTTTTATCACCTTTTGATGGCGAACAATTTTTAAATATATATTTTGACAATTTTATAAGCTCTATTTTTCAAAATAAACTTATTCTTTATTATTGGGACATTGAAATTTACTTTGGATAAATTTTTGGTATTTTTCTGACAATGTTCATTTTCTAATGAATAGTGAAAAATACTGCATTTTACTTCAAAACTACTTTTTCATCTAATTTAATTATATGGATATATTGTCCTTTTAATTGGTTTTAAAGTTTAATTAGAATATATTTGTACCGTTTAATCCAATTTTGGTCATTTTAATTAATTTCACTTTGTAATTGGGAATAAACAAGTGTCAAACTTTTGATAGATATTGTTTCTAAAAAACCCGCTATTTGTTTTGACAACAGGAATTATTTTTAAATTAATTAATACAATTCCTGTGTTTGAAATTTGGTAAAATGGATTCCATATTTATAATCATAAGGTCAAAATTATGTAATTAAGACTCTTTTGTTTTTGGACATTATAAATAGTAATGATTGTAATTATCTTTAATTATATTGATTAATTAGTAATCGGGTAGTTAAGGGTAATAGAATAATATCATAATAATATAAAATGACCCCAAAATGTGTAATAATGCTACTGGTTGTGTCATGGACAACCATGGGATGCCTTGTGCCAACTTTGGGACCCCATGGAATCACTTTTGTGTGATAGTGACCTTTTATTATATCTTTTTTTAAAGGAAAGTATAACCAAAGTATGTAACTCCCAAGTAAAAAAATTTTAATTTGGTCTAAATAAATTATATCTTAGACTATAAATATTCATTGGAAAGATAAAAATATTTCCTACATCATAGTATTTTTTTATAATTTTTAGACATTAGAAAAATTAATTTATTTATGACACCATGATGATGCATCGATTACCTCATTAATGAATGATTTAAATAAAATGAAACAATAATGTGAAATATAAGATGTAAACTTGTCAAAAACCTATTGGATGGGTTGATTTGAAACCCTTATCACCTTATCCTATAATTATATCATTTTGGGACCTTTAAAATCTGAAACGCATTTTAAAATAAAGTAACATTTCATGACTTCCCAAGAGTGACCCTCCTCCCTCTTATAAAAGGCACCCACCTCTACCACCTTACCCACACCTCTCAAGCCATTGGCTCAGCAAAACTCTGCTAATTTTATCCCTCCACATCTTTCTATTCATTATAGAAGCATTACCTTAGGCATAAATCTCTTCAAGAAACCCTTTTGGTTCAAACCAAGGGGAGTTACCCGATTTAAAGGTAATGTCTTCTCTTATGTCCTTTTGTTTTATTTTGCTTCTACAACCACATAAACTCTTTTTATTAATTTATTTTGTAACAAAAACAGTATCTTAAATATACTAGGATGTTTTTATGAGAAGTATTCTAGCTACACTTACACAAACCTCCATCTAATGGTTAAAGAACATACTGTTTCTGTGGGTGGCGAATTACTGCCTCACGAAAAGATGATTGTTCAATCTTCTTTTAACACCTCTCATGGTGGCCATAAAGATGTAACTATATTTATATATGATATAAATTATGTTTATGTTTTCCTTATGATTTTTTATTTTTCATTTATGGCATACCTTTATGGTTTCTATTATGGGTAAACGCAATATCTTCATTTTAGGAAGTGCGGACTACCACCCCCTCAAAGTGATTTGATTCATTAATGATATATGTGGGACATATAAAGGATGAAGTTAATGGTATAACATATTATATCATACTGGAATTATAATATACCTTTATATCATTATGATTTCATTCCATTAAATACAAAAAATGAAAGTAGCGTTCATGCGTACGTACGACTTACCGTCTCCATGAACGGTGCATTTAATTTCTTACCTCTAAATGTTATGTAATATTATAAATTCATGTATATACGGGATATATATGATATATATTATATCTACATCATGAATATATTTCTGGATATAATGGATATTTTACCACATGAACAACTTGTAATTATAAGAAGTTTATTTTTGACTCAAGTACCAAAGATCGACAAAATGACCTAAATAATTACATAATGTTCATAACATGGTAATAATTGATATAAAATGAACAATGAAATTGAAAAAGGTTCTTAAGAAAGTAGAAATTAACTCGAGTTTATTATTCAGGAGATTAAAGAATGATCGAGTCAAGTCGGACACGAGGTAAGGGACTTCGTCTCAATCTCCTTTCATTGAGGCATATTTTGTTTTATACACAACTTTCTTTTATATGGTGTATAAACCCCTTTGAATTTTAATTTTATTCAAAAGGAATATTTTTATATGAAGCTTTTTACTAAACGAAAAAAGGGAATGTTTTTTTGTACGTATGCGGTGACAACGACTTCTCCGCCACTGTGACCATTATTTGAGTTTCAGCTTCCTCTACAAGCCGTAACTTTTTTTAAAAAATGAAAAAATAAATACCATGTTTTACTTTTATTTTATGTTGGTATTGAAAATGGTTTTGATAATTTTTTGATTATATCAATGTGTTGTATTGATATCTTGTGATTGAAATATGGAAATTTCATGTTTCCTTTATGCATGTTTTATGTGATACGATTATGTTATGGTTCTTGGGCATTGTTTATGAACATGAGTGGTTCTGTGATAAACTAAGGGTGGGTGAGCCTGAGATATCTCTCCAATGAATTGGGTAACTCGAAGGGGTTAAATGTTAAGGTTTCTCCGAAGAGATTTAGGGAATATACTATGATGGGTATTCCAAATGTAACCATGAGGGTTACTCTCTACGTAAGAATGTTATGAATGCCTCAAGTTACCTTTATGTCTTATGATTTCTATGAGTTATTAATAAATCTTATGATTTCATGAGGTATTTTAAAGTTCTTATGTTTATGAGTAAAGTATGTTTTCAATGATTCTTATGTATACATGGACTAAGGTTTTCTTTTCGTATTTTTATATCCCTTACTGAGCTTTTTATGCTCATCCCAAGTTTTTGAAATGTTTTTCACAGGTCAAGGGAAAGGTACATGATGTGATGATAATGTCAAGGAAGTGTCAAGAAAGAATCCATGTTTTATTTTAAATATGTTTCCTTTGATGGGAAAAGTGAATATTGTCTTTTATGTAACCACCTTGTTTAAATGTGGAAGGTAATGCATGATTTATGATCTAATTCTCTAAAACTCTAAACCTGAAAATATCCTCGATGTGTATTCTTGTAATAAATCAAGATTAAGTAATGTTTAAGTATGGGGCCTTATAGTTGGTATCATAGGTCAGTTTAGATAACTTTAGGAGTTATAATTCTATTAAATGAGTATCCAAAAATATGTTTTTTTATGGTCAAATTGAAATGATATAGCATTTGAAGATTACCATGTTGCTTCATCTAAGACATGTTTGTTCAGAATGGTTTTCCACAGAGGAAACAATGAAGCAATGCTAGGAAGGCATACAGAGGTAAATGACCTTCCAAATCAGCATCCTGAGATAGTCAGAATTGGAACTGAACAGTTTTTTTGCAGCAATGACACAATTGACTCAAGCGATAAATGGTGGTGGTATCCATGCATGTAACAGCCCGAG
Organism: Viscum album; assembly: GCA_963277665.1. Classification (NCBI taxonomy): domain Eukaryota; kingdom Viridiplantae; phylum Streptophyta; class Magnoliopsida; order Santalales; family Viscaceae; genus Viscum; species Viscum album. The sequence goes on along the minus strand of OY728164.1, from coordinate 1,473,180,187 downwards.
ATTTTATGAAAAATATTATTTTTAATTTCATTAATGTCTTGTGTTGTACGCTACACCAAAAGGATCTTGCACAACACGCATCCTTGACTTGCCTTGCATTACACGCAATCACGACCTTCCTCGATAGCGTGTGTAGTACGCAATAACGAGTTTCACTAAACAACAATATGCTAGCCATTATGAATAGTAATAACCACTTTTTTAAATTTTGTAAATTTTATTTTTCAAAATGGAATTCATTTTTGGATTCGTAATATCGAAATTAGCTGAGGGTGAAATTTTGGTACTTTTCGGATAACTTTCATTTTCTGATGAATAGTGAAGATTACTAAATTTTAATTAAAAACAACCTTTTTAATCGAAATAATTAATAGTGATAAATTATTAATTTGAGTGGTTTTAAAGTATATTTAGAATATATTTTTACAATTTAATACAATTTTGTTCATTGGATGTAATTTCACATTTAAACCAGACATAAACAAGTGTCAATCTTTTGATAGTTATTATCTCTTAAGAACACGCTATTTGTTTTGACGATGGGAATTAAATTTTAAATTAATTAATGCAACTGATATGTTTTGAATTTGGTAAAATAGACATCATTTTTGAATTCATAATATCAAATATAGCTTAGGCCTAATTTTTGGTATTTTTCTAGAAACTTTCAATTTTTGATGAATAGTGAAACCACTAAGTGGTAGTTAAAAAAATGAATTTTTCATAAAACTTAAATTTACCGCTTCTGTGAGTGGAATTTCAAAAATCCGAGAGACACGGTTGATGTCAATAAGTAAAATTTGGTTCAATGAGATGAAAATAATTTTTGGTGAATAGTAACATTTTACTTTTTTTTACCACGGTTAAAAGTAAATAGGGAAATTAAGGGTAAAAATGATATTATTATTACCCTAAAACATGTAATAATTCTATTGGATAAGTTTAATTCGACAAAAAACAACCTTAGGAATAAAATATGACCATTTAGGCCCACTTGGATTAGATTAGGACATTTATTATTAATTTATTTAAAGAAGTGTTAAAATAGAGAAAATGAAAGTTTAATAAGTAAATCATTTTTAATATAGGTCTATACATAAGATAAATTCGACTATAAATATTCATTAGAAATCTAAAACGATTTCCTACATAATGGTATTTTATTTGTAATTTTTATACATTAAATAATTTAATTTACTTATGACACAAATATGATGCAGTAATTATCTTATTAATGAAATATTGACATAATTGATGTCATAAATACCCAAATAAATGTAATTTAAGACTTTTTATGAAATAAACTAATTTTATAGGTTAAAATGACATGTTATTATTGATTTAGTTAACTTTTTTAGAACTAATAATTCTATTATAATTTTCACAGAAATCAATTACAAAATAGTGTCAAAATTGACATAAAATAGTTTTTAAAACAAATATTATATTATTAATTTTTATTTTATTCCTAAAAATATAAGGTTCGGCAAAATGACTTAGATAAGGTTATATATATTAATAATAAACAACTTGGGGTTCTTTTGGCTTCTTATAGTAAGTTTATTAACCTTATAGTATAAGAACACAAGAAGACACGGTAAAAGTAAAATTATTTTACTTAATATTAAATCTAAATGATAAGGTTAAAATAGGAACCTAAACTTGTCTAAATTCTATTGGATGAGAGGATTTAGACCCATCCCCACATTATCTTAGAAATGAATCAATTTGGAGCTATTTAAAAGAGACTTTGACTTTATAATAAAATAATAGTTTTAGTTATTCCAAAGGTGCCCCTCTCCTCCCTTATAAAAGGGCACCTCCTCCCTCTCTTCCTCACACCACTTTGAGCCTTCAAGCTCGGCAAACCCCTGCCAAATTACCTTCTCCACTTCCCTATAAACATCCTAGAGGTTCTGGTCTTCCTCAAAGACCAATTTTAGTGCCCTAAAAGGAGATCTCAAAGAGGCGCTTCAAAGAAGAGGTAATGTCCGTTACCGATTCTTTCATCTTTATTTCTTCTTCCACTTCTTCTTATTAGGTTGTTTCATTATGAAGTAATAACATCAGTATCACTAATATACTGATATGTTATTATAAGTATGAAACAACCCTATTTCACCATCTATCCATCCTACAGAAAACGAAATCACCGCGCGTGCGTACGTACAAAATACCGTCTCCACGCCGTGGTGTAATCTATTTTCCACCACCACCTTACTTGGATGGGTATAATGGTGTAAATAATAACTATATATGATTATTGTAAAGTTATATTGATTATGAAATAGTATACATACACTCCAATACAATTCCACGATCATGAGAACGATATCATCGCTCGTGTGTACGTACGGACTACCGTCTCCACGACGCGATGAGATTCATTCTCCACGTTAACCATTCATGAATGATTATAAAGTATATATAATAAGTAATAATAAAATATATGACATTATAATGATTCTGGATTTATGTGTATATATATGTATGTCATCTACTTAATTCCATTCAACTCAATAAGGAAAAGAAAACAACGTTCATGCGTACGTACGGTCTACCGTCTCCATGAACGGTGTATTTCTTTCCATTTACTGATCTATTATATATATATATATATTATGAATATATATTATATATAAATCATGTTTTATATTCTGGAATTAAGATCTAAGTAATCATATGAATAATTACAAGTCAAAACACAGACGACAAATGAAACGATTTTACCCAAAACGCTCTTTAACATGGAATTTACAAAAGAACGGGTAATATAAAGCCATAAGTGAACCATATATGATATCATAACAATGAGTATGATTCTGGAATAAGTTAATGACATTATTTAAATCATTATATAGGAGGTTCGGACACATACGAAGCAAATCAGACCTAAGGTAAGGGAAATATCACAATCTCATTTTTATCCGAGATTGTTTATAATTTAGTATTTACTGGGGTGTATTTTATCATCCAAATCCATGTTTCCTCAATATGTAATATTATTTACATCCAACTACAATTTTTTAAATCCAATTTTACCCTTCGGTGAGTTTTTAGTAAAGGATATAAAAGGAATCTTTTGTCGTTTTTCGTACGAGGTACTTTTTGACTTTTCCGACAAAAGTACGAAGAATGTTTTTTTTAACTTATATGGCATGAATGGATTTTTAAAACATTATTTCAAAGAAGCTTCATTTACAAGTTTTCAAGTTTATTTTTAATCAACTTCTTTTAGTTTATAATTGTATGACATGTTAAGAAAGGAAAAGTGTTTTTGAAGTAGAAAGGATATTTTCCTCAAGAATGGAGTTCAAGTGTTTTATCAAAATTATTTTCCATCTAAGATAATATAGGGTTATGTTTCTATCCCTATTATTACATTGGTTTGATTATATTGTGATGGAATTATTTTTATGAATTCCTTTATCTTATATGAATTGTTTTATGATGTCATGATGTTTAAGATTCCCATTTTTATTACATGGGTTATGCTATGATGTATGGTTTATGATTTTGTGGCCCACATAAGAATGATATCATTATGAGATGGGTGGGACCTACATCTCCCTCCAATGCATTGGGTAAAGATTTTATATCTCATGAGATAGACATGGCTGGAACAGTAGGTTATACCGGTTCAGTGAAACAGGACTGAAACGAGGAGTAAACTCAGTTCAGAAAGGGACTTTGTCCACTAAGATAGTCTTGGAAATGAGTATTGATTAATAAGAAATGATTCTCTATGATTATGTGTGTATGCCACAAAGTTTCATGATTTAAGTTATGATTATTGGGATTTCATTTCACTACTATGATTTATCCCATGTTATGAAATTATGCTCTCTTTTGCAGGTTAAGATTTCCAAAATGGTATGTTCTTATGATGTGATTGATATTTATTTTGTTTAACCTTACTGAGCATTTGAGCTCACCCTTTTATGTTTTCTTTTCCCCCGGATATAAAGAAAGGTTTTAGGTAAAAAAAGGAAGATCTTTATGGGAGATGTTGAAGATCTTTCACCACGATTAGAAGATTATATTGCGAGTTTCCAAAGACACTAAACTATTACGGTCCTTGTGTGTGTGTTTTTGTTATGTACTAAGTATTCCGCAAAAGTAATGTAATGTCCATGTACGTTAGGCTTCGGGTCTCTACAGTTGGTATCAGAGGAAAGGTTTAGTCAACCTTTGGAAACTATGATGCGAAAACGTTAGTGAGATCCCTAGAGATATTTCTAAGATATGTCTAGGGATGTCCCTAAGGATAAGTATACGTATAGGATACAGTCCTAGAACTACGGTAACGATCATAGAATTTAACCTAAGATGTTAGATATTGAGGATACTCCCCCTTTATTATGTTGTTTTCCCTAGCATGATTTTTGCCTCTCACACTATTCTTTTTGGGTTTTAGACGATGGCTGGAACCCGAAAGAACCGTGTTGATCAATGCAATGGACAATGCAATGATTGTCCTCCTGAAGAAACAAATGTTATGGGAGATGGAGTGAAAAATCTTATTGCTATACTTACACAAGCTATGAATCATTCTGGACTTCTAAATGAGCAGAGAAGGGAACAATATTCTATTGAGTCCTTCATGAGGCAACGTCTACCTTCTTTCAGTGGGTCTTTTGATCCACTTGTTGCTGAACAATGGATCAGTACTACTGAAAAGATATTTTCAGTTCTTCAATGTTCTGAACATGATAAAGTCATCTTAGCAATATATCGTTTGGAAGGTGAAGCTGATCAATGGTGGAATCTTATCAAGAATACGAGGCAAAGAGATGAAATTGAGTCCATGGAATGGGACGAGTTCAAGAACTTATTTTTCAATAAGTACTTCCCTCGTATTCTTCGAAAAAAGATGGAGAAGGAGTTTCTTGAACTAACGCAAAAGGATGATGAATCTGTTGGTATATACGAAGCGAATTTTAAAAGGCTTGCAAGGTATGCATCTGGATTTATCATCCAACCTGAAAGTAAAGTTGATCAATTCTTCAGTGGCTTAAAACCAAATCTTCGAAGGGCATTAGATATAAGAGACTTCAGTAGCTATGAAGAAATTGTGCGTTGTGCTATCAAGGTAGAAATGGAAGTTGGTGTTACTTATCTATCTCATAGTTTTGACAAGAAACGAAAGATGGAGTTCAAGGATAAATCTCAGAATAATGGTGAAAATAAGATGAATGTTTCCTTATGCTCAAAGTGTGGAAAGAAGCATGGCGAAGATTGTCTTAAAGGGACTAGAAAATGTTTTAAGTGTGGAAAAGAAGGCCATCAAGCAGCTGAGTGTCAAATTAATAGAAAAAGGGTTTCTAATGATGTGAATAAAGAAAAGACTGCAGAGAACTCACCAACAACACTTCAATGCTTCAAGTGCAAGGAAATGGGGCATTATGCTAATAAATGCCCTAATACAAGGGTTAGTGATGATCGACGTGAGGAACCACTTAAGGCAAAGGAAAAAGGGAAGTCACATGCGATCACCATTGACGATGTTGAATATGACAACAATGTGGTGGAATTATTAAGTGTTTATGTAATGGGATTCCAGAATGATGTTGTATATAGTATCGTGGAATATTGGAATATTTATGTTTAGGTCTATTGTGGTTTTCAATAATTTTATGGCATCGATAACCATGAAAAGTGATTGAAATATTTTTGGAAAGCAGATGATATGCACATAATGAAGGGATAAATATAATCTAATATGTTTGATAGTATTCATGAGCTCATGATTGATATAAGGACTAAGTGATATCATGGTTTGAGGATATAGAATTTTGAGGATTTTGGTATGTGGAAAGTGTTAACTTTTAACTGCATTCATGTTTTCACTAAGGTTTAATGGATATTCATTCTTCAAGAGAATACATGATTAAGGTATTCACATATTTTTAATTTGACCAACAAGATATATCTTATGATATATGGGGGATAAATGATGGCATTCACGTGATCATTTTATTTATACTATGAGTTTGGATAGAAGTATTTTAGATAAGCTTAAAGATTGGAATGGATTATGTTGGACATAAGTTAGTATTGTTTAATGATAGAACTTTTTTCGATATTATTGATGGGATGTTATAGTAATATAGCTTTAGAAAAAGGACAACCTGCAGGACGGGCGACAGCCCACCGCGTTGGATAAGGCTGTGGGAATAGAACCCACAACTGAAGTGCGACTAGCCTTTATCGCCTACCACTGGCCTACAGGAAGTCCCTGTTTAGTAGAAACTAGTTTTATTATATTAAGTAGTATGATATATGAAGTATAAGTCAATTTTAGGAACCATATATGATAAATCTCACTATAGATGGACTTCTGTATTTTTTGATAACTCTTCTAACCTTTTGTTTGAGACAGATGGAATGACCCATCATTCTATCACATGATCTACTAACACATCACGAATGAAAAATTCAACTTCATTTCTTTAAGAGATGAAGTGGAAATTGTCCAAATAACGACAAACGATGAGACTATACCAAAATCACGAAAGTATTTCTTCTAATTCCAATTTCATCAACTTTAGGGAAATGATCTTGAAAACAAAAAATGTTGTCCTAGTGCTCTTATATCTAATGAATCAGAAGATACCTTAGATCGTCACAAATTTATGGCTTTGTGATTGCTGGATTTTCCATAGCCATGTTCTCTACCACTCTCCATCAGAACTTGATGGTTAGATTTTTCTTCCATATCCATATTTTCACCTATGTTCTCCTACGTGGAAACCCAGTGATGAGTTAATTTGGGTAACCGTTACGTTTCATACTTTTGTTTTTAAAGATTGGTTTTGGTATTCCTTTTTAAGATGTGGGTTTCTATTAAAGAAAATTTTGAATAGTAAACCATTTATAACCCCGATGAATTTCGAGGGCGAAATTCATTTTAAGGGGGGTAGAATGTAACAGCTCGAGATTTTATGAAAAATATTATTTTTAATTTCATTACTCTCTTGTGTTGTACGCTACACCAAAAGGATCTTGCACAACACGCATCCTTGACTTACCTTGCATTACACGCAATTACGACCTCCCTCGATAGCGTGCGTAATACGCAATAACGAGTTTCACTAAACAACAATATGCTAGCCGTTATGAATAGTAATAACCACTTTTTGAAATTTTGTAAATTTTACTTTTCAAAATGGAATTCATTTTTGGATTCTTAATATCGAAATTAGCTTAGGGTGAAATTTTGGTACTTTTCAGATAACTTTCATTTTCTGATGAATAATGAAAATTACTAAATTTTAATTAAAAACAACCTTTTTAATCGAAATAATTAATAGTAATAAATTATTAATTTGAGTGGTTTTAAAGTATATTTAGAATATATTTTTACAATTTAATACAATTTTGTTCATTGGATGTAATTTCACATTTAAACCAGACATAAACAAGTGTCAATCTTTTGATAGTTATTATCTCTTAAGAACACGCTATTTGTTTTGACGACGAGAATTAATTTTTAAATTAATTAATGCAACTGATATGTTTTTAATTTGGTAAAATAGACATCATTTTTGAATTCATAATATCAAATATAGCTTAGGCCTAATTTTTGGTATTTTTCTGGAAACTTTCATTTTTTGATGAATAGTGAAACCACTAAGTGGTAGTTAAAAAAATGAATTTTTCATAAAACTTAATTTTACCGCTTCTGTGAGTGGAATTTCAAAAATCCGAGAGACACGGTTGATGTCAGTAAGTAAAATGTTGTTCAATGAGATGAAAATAATTTTTGGTGAATAGTAACATTTTACTTTTTTTTACCACGGTTAAAAGTAAATAGGGTAATTAAGGGTAAAAATGATATTATTATTACCCTAACACATGTCCTAATTCTATTGTATAAGTGTAATTCGACCAAAAACAACCTTACGAATAAAATATGACCATTTAGGCCCACTTGGATTAGATTAGGACATTTATTATTAATTTGTTTAAAGAAGGGTTAAAATAGTTAAAATCAAAGTTTAATAAGTAAATCATTTTTAATATATGGTTATACATAAGAAAAAATTCGACTATAAATAATAATTAGAAATCTAAAACGATTTCCTACATAATGGTATTTTATTTGTAATTTTTAGACATTAAATAATTTAATTTATTTATGACACAAATATGATGCAGTAATTATCTTATTAATGAAATATTGACATAATTGATGTTATAAATACCCAAATAAATGTAATTTAAGACTTTTTATGAAATAAACTAATTTTATAGGTTAATATGACATGATATTATTGATTTAATTAACTTTATTCTAACTAATAATTCTTTTATGAATTTCACAAAAATCAATTACAAAATAGTGTCAAAATTGACATAAAATAGTTTTTAAAACAAATATTATATTATTAATTGTTATATTATTCCTAAAAATATAAGGTTCGGCCAAATGACTTAGTTAAGGTTATATATATTAATAATAAACAACTTGGGGTTCGTTTGGCTTCTTATAGTAAGTTTATTAACCTTATAGTATAAGAACACAAGAAGACACGGTAAAAGTAAAATTATTTTACTTACTGTTAAATCTAAATGATAAGGTTAAAATAGGAACCTAAACTTGTCTAAATTATATTTTATGAGAGGATTTAGACCCATCCCCACATTATCTTTGAAATTAATCAATTTGGAGCTATTTAAAACCGAATTTGACTTTATAATAAAATAATAGTTTTAGTTATTCCAAAGGTGCCCCTCTCCTCCCTTATAAAAGGGCACCTCCTCCCTCTCTTCCTCACACCACTTTGAGCCTTCAATCTCAGCCAAACCCTGCTAAATTCCCTTCTCCACTTCCCTAGAAACATCCTAGAGGTTATGGTCTTCCTGAAATACCAATTTTAGTGCCCTAAAAGGAGATCTCAAAGAGGCGCTTCAAAGAAGAGGTAATGTCCGTTTCCGATTCTTTCATCTTTATTTATTCTTCCACTTATTATTAGGTTGTTTCATTATGATGTAATAACATCAGTATCACACATATACTGATATGTTATTATAAGTATGAAACAACCCTATTTCACCATCTATCCATCCTATGGAAAACGAAATCACCGCGCGTGCGTACGTACGGAATACCGTCTCCACGCCGTGGTGTAATCTATTTTCCACCACCACCTTACTTGGATGGGTATAATGGTGTACATAATAACTATATATGATTATTGTAAATTGATATTGATTCTGAAATAGTATACATACACTCCAATATAATTCCACGATCATGAGAACGATATCATCACTCGTGCGTACGTACGGACTACCGTCTCCACGACGCGATGAGATTCATTCTCCATGTTAACCATTCATGAATGATTATAAAGTATATATAATAAGTAATAATGAAATATATGACATAATAATGATTCTTTATTTATGTGTATATATATGTATGTCATCTACTTAATTCCATTTAACTCAATAAGTAAAAGAAAACAGCGTTCATGCGTACGTACGGTCTACCGTCTCCATGAACGGTGTATTTCTTTCAATTTACTGATCTATTATATATATATATATATATTCTGAATATATATTATATATAAATCATGTTTTATATTCTGAAATTAAGATCTAAGTAATCATATGAATAATTACAAGTCAAAACACGAACGAAAAATGAAACGATTTTACCCAAAACGCTCTTTAACATGGAATTTACAAAAGAACGGGTAATATAAAGCCATAAGTGAACCATATATGATATCATAAAAACGAGTATGATTCTGGAATAAGTCAATGACATTATTTAAATCATTATACAGGAGGTTCGGACACATATTAAGCAAATCGGACCTAAGGTAAGGGAAATATCACAATCTCATTTTTATCCGAGATTGTTTATACTTTAGTATTTACTGGGGTGTATTTTATCATCCAAATCAATGTTTCCTAAATATGTAATATTATTTCCATCCACCTACTATTTTTTAAATCCAATTTTACCCTTCGGTGAGTTTTTAGTAAAGGATATGAAAGGAATATTTTGTCGTTTTTCGTACGAGATACTTTTTGACTTTTCTGACAAAAGTACGAAGAATGTTTTTTTAACTTATATGGCATGACTGAATTTTTAAAACATTATTTCCAAGAAGCTTCCTTTACAAGTTTTCAAGTTTATTTTTAATCAACTTGTTTTAGTTTATAATTCTATGACATGTTAAGAAAGGAAAAGTGTTTTTGAAGTAGAAAGGATATTTTCCTCAAGAATGGAGTTCAAGTGTTTTATCAAAATTATTTTCCATCTAAGATAATATAGGGTTATGTTTCTATCCCTATTATTACATTGATTTGATTATATTGTAATGGAATTATTTTTATGAATTCCTTTATCTTATATAAATTGTTTTATGATGTCATGATGTTTAAGATTCCCATTTTTATTACATGGGTTATGCTATGATGTATGGTTTATGATTTTGTGGCACACATAAGAATGGTATCATTATGAGATGGGTGGAACCTATATCTCCCTCCAATTCATTGGGTAAAGATTTTATATCTCATGAGATAGACATGGCTGGAACAGCAGGTTATACCGGTTCAGTGAAACAAGACTGAAACGAGGAGTGAACTCGGTTCAGAAAGGGACTTTGTCCACTAAGATAGTCTTGGCAACGAGTCTTGACTAATAAAAAATGATTATCTATGATTATGTGTGTATGCCACAAAGTTTCATGATTTAAGTTATGTTTATTGGGATTTGATTTCACTACTATGATTTATCCCATGTTATGAAATTATGCTCTCTTTTGCATGTTAAGATTTCCAAAATGTTATGTTCTTATGATGTGATTGATATTTCTTTTGTTTACCCTTACTGAGCATTTGAGCTCACCCTTTTATGTTTTCTTTTTCCCAGGATATAAAGAAAGGTTTTAGGTAAAAAAAGGAAGATCTTTATGGGAGATGTTGAAGATCTTTCACCACGATTAGAATATTATATTGCGAGTTTCCAAAGACACTAAACTATTACGATCCTTGTGTGTGTGTTTTTGTTATGTACTAAGTATTCCACAAAAGTAATGTAATGTCCATGTACGTCAGGCTTCGGGTCTCTACAGTTGGTATCAGCGGAAAGGTTTAGTCAACCTTTGGAAACTAGGATGTGAAAACATTAGTGAGATCCCTAGAGATATTTCTAAGGTATGTCTAGGGATGTCCCTAAGGATAAGTATACGTATAGGATACAGTCCTAGAACTACGGTAACGATCATAGAATTTAACCTAAGATGTTAGATATTGAGGATACTCCCCCTTTATTATGTTGTTTTCCCTAGCATGATTTTTTCCTCTCACACTATTCTTTTTGGGTTTTAGACGATGGCTGGAACCTGAAGGAACCGTGTTGATCAATGCAATGGACAATGCAATGATTGTCCTCCTGAACAAACAAATGTTATGGGAGATGGAGTGCAAAATATTATTGCTATACTTACACAAGCTATGAATCATTCTGGACTTCTAAATGAGCAGAGAAGGGAACAATATTCTATTGAGTCCTTCATGAGGCAACGTCCACCTTCTTTCAGTGGGTCTTCTGATCCACTTGTTGCTGAACAATGGATCAGTACTATTGAAAAGATATTTTCAGTTCTTCAATGTTCTGAACATGATAAATTCATCTTAGCAGTATATCGTTTGGAAGGTGAAGCTGATCAATGGTGGAATCTTATCAAGAATACGAGGCAAAGAGATGAAATTGAGTCCATGGAATGGGAAGAGTTCAAGAACTTATTTTTCAATAAGTACTTCCCTCGTATTCTTCGAAAAAAGATGGAGAAGGAGTTTCTTGAACTAAAGCAAAAGGATGATGAATCTGTTGGTATATACGAAGCGAATTTTACAAGGCTTGCAAGGTATGCATCTGGATTTATCATCCAACCTGAAAGTAAAGTTGATCGATTCTTTAGTGGCTTAAAACCAAATCTTCGAAGGGCATTAGCTATAAGAGACTTCAGTAGCTATGAAGAAATTGTGCGTTGTGCTATCAAGGTAGAAATGAAAGTTGTTGTTACTTATCTATCTCATAGTTTTGACAAGAAACGAAAGATGGAGTTCAAGGAGAAATCTCAGAATAATGGTGAAAAGAAGATGAATGTTTCCTTATGCTCAAAGTGTGGAAAGAAGCATGGTGGAGATTGTCTAAAAGGGACTAGAAAATGTTTTAAGTGTGGAAAATAAGGTCATCAAGCAGCTGAGTGTCAAAGTAATGGAAAAAGGGTTTCTAATGATGTGAATAAAGAAAAGACTACAGAGAACGCACCAACAACACTTTAATGCTTCAAGTGCAAGGAAATGGGGAATTATGCTAATAAATGCCCTAATCCAAGGGTTAGTGATGATCGACGTGAGCAACCACTTAAGGCAAAGGACAAAGGGAAGTCACATGCGATCACCATTGGCGATGTTGAACATGACAACGATGTGGTGGAATTATTAAGTGTTTATGTAATGGGATTCCAGAATGATGTTGTATATAGTATCATAGAATATTGGAATATTTATGTTTTGGTCTATTGTGGTTTTCAATAATTTTATGGCATCGGTAACCATGAAAAGTGATTGAAATATTTTTGGAAAGCAGATGATATGCACATAATGAAGGGATAAATATAATCTAATATGTTTGATAGTATTCATGAGCTCATGATTGATATAAGTACTAAGTGATATCATGGTTTGAGGATAAAGAATTTTGAGGATTTTGGTATGTGGAAAGTGTTAACTTTTAACTGCATTCATGTTTTCACTAAGGTTCAATGGATATTCATTCTTCAAGAGAATACATGATTAAGGTATTCACATATTTGTAATTTGACCAACAAGATATATCTTATGATATATGGGGGATACATGATGGCATTCACGTGATCATTTTCTTTATACTATGAGCTTGGACAGAAGTATTTTAGATAAGCTTAAAGATTGGAATGGATTATGTTGGACATAAGTTAGTATTGTTTAATGATATAACTTTTTTCGATATTATTGATGGGATGTTATAGTAATATAGCTTTAGAAAAAGGACAACCTGCAGGACGAGCGATAGCCCATCGCGTTGGACAAGGCTGTGGGAATCGAACCCACAACCGAAGTGCGACTGGCATTTATCGTGTACCACTGGCCTGCGGAAGTCCCTGTTTAGTAGAAACTAGTTTTATTATATTAAGAAGTATTATATATGAAGTATAAGTCCATTTTAGGAACCATATATGATTAATCTCACTATAGATGGACTTTTGTAATTTTTGATAACTTTTCTAACCTTTTGTTTGAGACAGATTGAATGACCCATCATTCTATCACATGATCTGCTAACACATCACGAATGACAAATTCAACTTCATTTCTTTAAGAGATGAAGTGGAAATTGTCCAAATAACGACAAACGGTGAGACTATACCAAAATCACGAAAGTATTTCTTCTAATTCCAATTTCATCAACTTTAGGGAAATGATCTTGAAAACAAAAAATGTTGTCATAGTGCTCTTATATCTGATGAATCAGACGATACCTTAGATCGTCACAAATTTATGGCTTTGTGATTGCTGGATTTTCCATAGCCATGTTCTCTACCACTCTCCATCAGAACTTGATGATTAGATTTTTCTTCCATATCCATATTTTCACCTATGTTCTCCTACGTGGAAACCCAGTGATGAGTTAATTTGGGTAACCGTTACATTTCATAATTTTGTTTTTAAAGATTGGTTTTGGTATTAATTTTTACGATGTGGGTTTCTATTAAAGAAACTTTTGAATAGTAAACCATTTATAACCCCGACGAATTTCGAGGGTGAAATTAATTTTAAGGGGGGTAGAATGTAACAGCTCGAGATTTTATGAAAAATATGCTTTTTAATTTCATTAATGTCTTGTTTTTTACGCTACACCAAAAGGATCTTGCACAACACGCATCCTTGACTTACCTTGCATTACACGCAATCACGACCTTCCTCGATAGCGTGCGTAATACGCAATAACGAGTTTCACTAAACAAAAATATGCTAGCCGTTATGAATAGTAATAACCACTTTTTGAAATTTTGTAAATTTTATTTTTCAAAATGGAATTTATTTTTGGATTCATAATATCGAAATTAGCTTAGGGTGAAATTTTGGTACTTTTCGGATAACTTTCATTTTCTGATGAATAGTGAAAATTACTAAATTTTAATTAGAAAAAACCTTTTTAATCGAAATAATTAATAGTGATAAATTATTAATTTGAGTGGTTTTAAAGTATATTTAGAATATATTTTTACAATTTAATACAATTTTGTTCATTGGATGTAATTTCACATTTAAACCAGACATAAACAAGTGTCAATCTTTTGATAGTTATTATCTCTTAAGAACACGCTATTTGTTTTGACGGTGGGAATTAATTTTTAAATTAATTAATGCAACTGATATGTTTTGAATTTGGTAAAATAGACATAATTTTTGAATTCATAATAACAAATATATCTTAGGCCTAATTTTTGGTATTTTTCTGGAAACATTCATTTTTTGATGAATAGTGAAACCACTAAGTGGTAGTTAAAAAAAATGAATTTTTCATAAAACTTAATTTTACCACTTCTGTGAGTGGAATTTCAAAAATCCGAGAGACACGGTTGATGTCAGTAAGTAAAATGTTGTTCAATGAGATGAAAATAATTTTTGGTGAATAGTAACATTTTACTTTTTTTTACCACGGTTAAAAGTAAATAGGGTAATTAAGGGTAAAAATGATATTATTATTACCCTAAAACATGTCCTAATTCTATTGGATAAGTTTAATTCGATCAAAAACAATCTTAGGAATAAAATATGACCATTTAGGCCCACTTAGATTAGATTAGGACATTTATTATTAATTTATTTAAAGAAGGGTTAAAATAGTTAAAATCAAAGTTTAATAGGTAAATCATTTTTAATATAGGGTTATACATAAGATAAATTCGACTATAAGTAGTAATTAGAAAGATAAAACGATTTACTACATAATGGTATTTTATTTGTAATTTTTAGACATTAAATAATTTAATTTATTTATGACACAAAGATGATGTAGTAATTATCTTATTAATGAAATATTGACATAATTGATGTTATAAATACCCAAATAAATGTAATTTCAGACTTTTTATGAAATAAACTAATTTTATAGGTTAATATGACATGTTATTAGTGATTTAATAAACTTTATTCGAACTAATAATTCTTTTATGATTTTCACAAAAATCAATTACAAAATAGTGTCAAAATTGACATAAAATAGTTTTTAAAAGAAATATTATATTATTAATTGTTATTTTATTCCTAAAAATATAAGGTTCGGCCAAATGAATTAAATAAGGTTATATATATTAATAATAAACAACTTGGGGTTCTTTTGGCTTCTTATAGTAAGTTTATTAACCTTATAGTATAAGAAAACAAGAAGACACGGTAAAAGTAAAATTATTTTACTTAATGTTAAATCTAAATGATAAGGTTAAAATAGGAACCTAAACTTGTCTAAATTCTATTGGATGAGAGGATTTAGACCCATCCCCACCTTATCTTCAAAATTAATCAATTTGGAGCTATTTAAAACCGAATTTGACTTTATAATAAAATAATAGTTTTAGTTATTCCAAAGGTGCCCCTCTCCTCCCTTATAAAAGGGCACCTCCTCCCTCACTTACCCACACCACTTTGAGCCTACAAGCTCGGCCAAACCCTGCCAAATTCCCTTCTACACTTCCCTAGAAACATCCTAGAGGTTCTGGTCTTCCTCAAAGACCAATTTTAGTGCCCTAAAAGGAGATCTCAAAGAGGCGCTTCAAAGAAGAGGTAATGTCCATTACCGATTCTTTCATCTTTATTTCTTCTTCCACTTCTTCTTATTAGGTTGTTTCATTATGAAGTAATAAAATCAGTATCACTCATATACTGATATGTTATTATAAGTATGAAATAACCCTATTTCACCATCTATCCATCCTACAGAATACGAAATCACCGCACGTGCGTACGTACAGAATACCGTCTCCACGCCGTGGTGTAATCTATTTTCCACCACCACCTTACTTGGATGGGTATAATGGTGTACATAATAACTATATATGATTATTGTAAAGTGATATTGATTCTTAAATAGTATACATACACTCCAATATAATTCCACGATCATGAGAACGATATCATCGCTCGTGCGTACGTACGGACTACCGTCTCTACGACGCGATGAGATTCATTCTCCACGTTAACCATTCATGAATGATTATAAAGTGTATATAATAAGTAATAATGAAATATATGACATAATAATGATTCTGGATTTATGTGTATATATATGTATGTCATCTACTTAATTCCATTCAACTCAATAAGGAAAAGAAAACAGCGTTCATGCGTACGTACGGTCTACCGTCTCCATGAACGATGTATTTCTTTCCATTTACTGATCTATTATATATATATATATATATATATATATTCTGAATATATATTATATATAAATCATGTTTTATATTCTGGAATTAAGATCTAAGTAATCATATGAATAATTACAAGTCAAAACACGGACGACAAATGAAACGATTTTACCCAAAACGCTCTTTAACATGGAATTTACAAAAGAACGGGTAATATAAAGCCATAAGTGAACCATATATGATATCATAAAAATTATTATTATTCTGGAATAAGTCAATGACATTATTTAAATCATTATACAGGAGGTTCGGACACATACGAAGCAAATCGGACCTAAGGTAAGGGAAATATCACAATCTCATTTTTATCCGAGATTGTTTATACTTTAGTATTTACTGGGGTGAATTTTATCATCCAAATCCATGTTTCCTCAATATGTAATATTATTTCCATCCACCTACAATTGTTTAAATCCAATTTTACCCTTCGGTGTGTTTTTAGTAAAGGATATGAAAGAAATCTTTTTTCGTTTTTCGTATGAGGTACTTTTTGACTTTTCCGACAAAATTACGAAGAATGTTTTTTTAACTTATATGGCGTGAATGGATTTTTAAAACATTATTTCCAAGAAGCTTCCTTTACAAGTTTTCAAGTTTATTTTTAATCAACTTCTTTTAGTTTATAATTTTATGACATGTTAAGAAAGGAAAAGTGTTTTTGAAGTAGAAAGGATATTTTCCTCAAGAATGGAGTTCAAGTGTTTTATCAAAATTATTTTCCATCTAAGATAATATAGGGTTCTGTTTCTATCCCTATTATTACATTGATTTTATTATATTGTGATGGAATTATTTTTATGAATTCCTTTATATTATATGAATTGTTTTATGATGTCATGCTGTTTAAGATTCCCATTTTTATTACATGGGTTATGCTATGATGTATGGTTTATGATTTTGTGGCACACATAAGAATGGTATCATTATGATATGGGTGAGACCTATATCTCCCTCCAATGCATTGAGTAAAGATTTTATATCTCATGAGATAGACATGGCTGGAACGGTATGTTATACCGGTTTAGTGAAACAGGACTGAAACGAGGAGTGAACTCGTTTCAGAAAGGGACTTTGTCCACTAAGATAGTCTTGGAAATGAGTCTTGACTAATAAGAAATGATTCTCTATGATTATGTGTGTATTACACAAAGTTTCATGATTTAAGTTATGATTATTGGGATTTCATTTCACTACTATGATTTATCGCATGTTATGAAATTATGCTCTCTTTTGTAGGTTAAGATTTCCAAAATGTTATGTTCTTATGATGTGATTGATATTTCTTTTGTTTACCCTTACTGAGCATTTGAGCTCACCCTTTTATGTTTTCTTTTCCCCAGGATATAAAGAAAGGTTTTAGGTAAAAAAAGGAAGATCTTTATGGGAGATGTTGAAGATATTTCACCACGATTAGAAGATTATATTGCGAGTTTCCAAAGACACTAAACTATTACGGTCCTTGTGTGTGTGTTTTTGTTATGTACTAAGTATTCCTCAAAAGTAATGTAATGTCCATGTATGTCAGGCTTCGGGTCTCTACAATGCACGAGATCATCCAGATCAACCGTAGAGGAACATGTCAGTGGTGGAACATTTCATGAGGCAACATCCCCGATCATTTAGAGGATCATCTGACCCTATGCTAGCTGAAGGGTGGATTAAATCACTGGAGAAGATTTTCGATGTCATGGGGTGTTCAGACAATCAAAAGTTTAGTCTTTCTGTTTACTGTTTGGAGGGTGAAGCAGATCAGTGGTGGTCGATGGTTAAAAATATCAGGGATGCTGATGAGATTGATACTCTTGACTGGGATTAATTTAAAGGTATGTTTCTTGAGAAATATTTTCCTGAGGCTGTTCGACTTAGGATGGAAAAATAATTCTGGTAATTGAGGCAAGAGGAAGACTCAGTGTCTGCTTATGAAGAAAAGTTCACTCGATTGGAAAGGTATGATCTAAATTTTATCCAAGACCTTGATAGTAAAATCAATTGTTTTTACTCAGGATTAAAGCCAAAATATCGAAGGGATTTAGCTTCTCGCGAGTTCAAGAGTTATTAAAATCTTGTTTGATGTGCTGAGAAGGTGGAAATGGAGTTTTCCGATGATCAAGTGTTCTATAACAACCAACAGAAGAAGAGACCAAGGTGGCATGAGAAAGGGAAGAATCCTTCAAAAAGGTCTAATGGTAAGAAAACTAAGTTTTTAGTTTGTGATAAATGTGGTAAAAAGCATGTTGTGGAATGTCTTTTGAATTATGGAAAGTGCTACCGATGTGGTAAGATGGGACATAAGGCTCATGATTGCACTGAAAAAGATTAGGGTGATGGTAAGACCAAATTTGATTTACAGTTATTGAAATGTTTCAAGTGTAATGAGATGGGTCATTATACCAACGAGTGTTCGACAAAGAGCTCAAATGATGGGAAGCAGTCAGACTACAAGAAGAAAGGTGTGGTGAAATCCTTTGCAACTACTTTAGCAGATGTTGGGCCATCAAATGAAGTGGTATCAGGTACTTTATTTGTTTTTTCAGATTATGCCAATGTGTTATTTGATTCAGGGTCTACACATTCTTTCATCTCTGAAAAATTTTCTAGTAAGTTGGGAATTCCATCTCAATAAATGACTCCTAAACTTGTGGTAAAAACACCTGGGGGAAATGTTGAGGCAAAAAAAATTTATAAGAATCTTCCTATCCTTATCCGTGGAAAGAACCTACTTGAAAACCTTATTGTTTTACCTCTAAGAGAGTTTGATGTTATCCTAGGTATGGATTGGCTCTCTGTTTACGATGCTAAGATTTATTGTAGATATAAAGAAGTTTCTTTTCAGAAAGACTTTCAGTTTGTGTACAAGAATGAACCCTTACTATTGATAACATATCAAGAGGCTGAGAAACTTGTAAAAGATGGAAATGAATGTTACCTTGAACATATTGTTGAAAACAAAGGAACCGTTCAGATTAATGACGTGCTAGTGGTAAATGAGTATCTTGATGTTTTTCTTGACGAGTTTCCTAGAATAATACTAGATCGGGAAGTTGAATTTACTGTTGAATTATTTCTTGATGCTAAGCCAATTTCAAAATCCCCTTATCGAATGGATCGAATTGAACTTTTAGAGTTGAAGGAGCAATTGCAAGATTTATTAGAGAAAGGTTTCATTTGACCTAGAACATCACCATGGGGTGTTCTTTTCTTATTTGTTAAAAAGAAAGATGGTTCAATGAGACTTTGCATTGATTATAGAGCCTTGAATAACATCACTATTAAGAACAAATATCCTTCGCCTCATATCGATGATTTGTTTGATCAACTCCAAGGAGCTCAGTATTTTTCAAAGATTGACCTGAGATCGAGGTACCATCAGTTGAAGGTAAAGGAAGCAGATATTCTGAAGACTGCGTTTCGTACAAGATATGGCCATTATGAATTTTTAGTAATGCCTTTTGGGATAACCAATGCACCTGCTGTATTCATGGACCTTATGAATAGAATTTTCCATGAGTTCTTGGATAAGTTTGTGGTTGTTTTCATTGATGATATTTTGCTGTTTTCTAAAAGTAAAGAGGAGCATGGAAGTCATTTAAGGGTTATTTTGAAAACCCTAAAAGAAAATAAATTGTATGGGAAATTCAGAAAGTGTGAGTTTTGGTTGCAACAAATTTCTTTCCTTGGTCACATTGTTTCTAAAGATGTAATAACTATTAATCCTTCAAAAACAAAGGTTGTTGAAGAATGGCCAAGACCCACAAATGTAATTGAGATTCTTAGTTTTCTTGTTTTGGAAGGCTATTACCGAAGGTTTGTTAAAATTTTTTCATGGTTATCTAGTCCAATGACTAAGCTAACTCGGAAGGGTGTTAAGTTTATCTGGACAAAAGAATGTGATGATTGTTTTCAGGATTTGAAAAGAAGATTTGTGAATGCTCCAGTTTTGGCACTACCTTATAGGAATGGTGAGTTTTTTATCTACATTGATGCTTCATTGAAAGGACTTGGTTGCGCCCTAATGCAGAATGATCAGGTAATTGCTTATGCTTCACGTCATTTGAAAACTCATGAGTTAAATTACCATACACATGATTTGGAATTATCTGGTGTTGTTTTCGATTTAAAAATTTGGAGGCATCATTTGTATGGTGTAAAGTGTGAAATATATACTGATCACAAAAGTTTAAAGTGTATATTCACTCAGAAAGAATTTAACATGAGATAGAGGATATGGATAGAATTAATCAAGAATTATGATTGTACAATTCATTACCATCCGGGAAAAGCAAATAAAGTGGATGATGCTTTAAGTCAAAAAGTAATGCTTCATTAACCATGTTACATTTGGAATGTGATCCTTTGGTTAAGGATTTGATGAACTTTGGAATAGAAGTTGTTGGTGTAGGATGTTCTTCTGTTTTGTTTCAGGTATCAGTGAAATCTTCTCTATCAGACAGAATTAATCAAGCTCAGAAGTAAGACAGTGAGTTGCAGAAAAAGGTAGATCTGGTTCAGAAGGGTATGTTACCTAAATTCAACATTGATAATGATTGTGTTTTGAGATTTGGGAAGATATTGTGTGTGCCTCGTGATTCACATTTGAAGAGAGAGTTGTTATGTGAAGCTCATAGTTCTCCGTTTTCAGTTCATCCAGGCAGTACTAAGATGTATAGAGATCGTCGGGAGTATTACTAGTGGGATGGAATGAAAAGAGATATTGCTGATTTTATTATGAAGTGTTTGACTTGTCAACATGTTAAAGCAGAGCGGTAGTTACCGAAAGGGATGCTTTAGCCTTTACCAGTTCCATAGTGGAAATGGGAGAATATATCCATGGACTTAGTTGTGGGATTACCGAAGACACCTCGAGGTAATAATGTAATCTGGGTTGTTGTTGATCGCTTGACTAAATCTGCTCATTTCCTTGCTATACAAGATAATTTCTCCCTAGATCAATTTTATCGTTTATATCTTAAAGAGATAGTTAGGTTACATGGAGTTCCCCTCTCCATTGTATCTGATCGTGATCCCAGGTTCACTTCTAACTTTTGGAAAGGCCTTCAGAATTCGTTGGGTACTAAATTAAATTTTAGTACAACTTTTCATCCTCAATCAGATGGGTAGTCAGAACGAACAATTCAGACTTTTGAGGATATAATACGTGCTTGTTTGATAGATTATCAGAGAAGTTAGGACCAACATCTTTCTTTAGTTGAGTTTTTTTATAATAACAGTTTTCATTCCTGTATACAGATGGTACCATTTGAGGCATTATATGGGAATCAGTGTCAAAATCCAGATTTTTGGGATGAAGTGGGTGAAAGGAAGTTGATGGGACCAGAATTGGTAGAAGAGTTGGCAGAAAAAGTTCAGTTGATACAGAAACACATGAGAACAGCTCAGAGCAGGCAGAAAAGTTATGCGGACAATAGGAGGAAGGATCTCTCTTTTGAGGTAGGTGACCATGTCTTCCTCAAAGTTTCACCATGGAAAAGTGTAATGCGATTTGGTAAGAAAGGAAAACTGAGTCCAAGGTTCATTGGACCATATGAAATTATTGAGAGAGTAGGATGAGTTGCATACCTAGTGGCTTTACCTCCGAGTTTATCTCAGGTACATAATGTTTTTCATGTTTCATTGTTAAGGAAGTACATGCCAGATCCATCTCATGTTTTGAGTCCAGAGGTAGTTCAGATGGAAGAGAATCTATCTTATGTAGAACAACCAATCTAGATTCTTGACTATAGGGAGCAAGTATTGCGGAATAAAGTGATTCATCAAGTAAAGGTTTTGTGAAAAAACCACATGATTGAAGAGGAAACATGGGAATCTGAAAATGCAATGAGGGATAAATACCCCCACTTATTCGATAAGTAAATAAATTACGGGGACACAATTTTCTAAAGGGGGGAAGGATGTAACATCCCAAGTAAGTAAATAATTATGTATTTTTATATCTATGTCTATTTATGAATTAGATAGTGTTTTAAAGGCTTAAAATGAGAATAAATCCAATCTTAAGCATTGAATTCTCTAATATTTTTAAAAGATTGTTTTACCGCCTTTTGATGGAAAACCATTTTTAAATCTATATTTTGACAATTTTATAAGATCTATTTGTCAAAATAAACTTATTCTCTAGGATTGGGACATTGAAATTTACTTTGGATAAATTTGTGGTATTTTTCTAACAATGTTCATTTTTTTAATGAATAGTGAAAAATACTGCATTTTACTTCAAAACTGCTTTTTCATCTAATTTAATTATATGGATAGATTGTCCTTTTAATTGGTTTTAAAGTTTAATTAGAATATATTTTTACCATTTAATCCAATTTTGGTAATTTTAATTAATTTCACTTTGGAATTTGGCATAAACAAGTGTCAAACTTTTGATAGATATTGTTTCTAAAAAACCCGCTATTTGTTTTGACAACGAGAATTATTTTTAAATTAATTATAAAAATTTATGTGTTTGGAATTTGGTAAAATGGATTCCATATTTGGAATAAGAAGGTCCAAATTATGTAATTAAGACTCTTTTGTTTTTGGACATTATGAATAGTAACGACGATAATTATCTTTAATTATCAGGATTAATTAGTAATCGGGTAGTTAAGAGTAATAGAATAATATCATAATAATATAAAATGACCCAAACATGTGTCCTAATGCTACTGGTTGTGTCATGGCTGACCATGGGATGTCTTTTTCCAACTTTGGGACAAAATGGAATCAATTTAGTGTGATAGTGACCTTTTATTATATCTTTTTTTAAAGGAAAGTATAACCAAAGTATGAAACACCCAAGTAAAACAATTTTAATTTTGTCTAAATAAATGATCTCTTAGACTATAAATAGTCATTGGAAATCTAAAAATATTTCCTACATCATAGTATTTTTTTAATAATTTTTAGACATTAAATAAATTAATTTAATTATGACACCATGATGATGCAGCGATTACCTCATTAATGAATGATTTAAATAAAATGAAAAGATAATGTAAAATATAAGACGTACACTTGTAAAAAACCTATTTAATGGGTGGATTTAGAACCCTTATCACCTTATCCTTGAAATATATCATTGTGTGACCTTTAAAATCCGAAACTAATTTTAAAATAAAGTAAAATTTCATGACTTTCCAAGAGTGCCCCTCCCCCCTCTTATAAAATGCCCCCACCTCTACCACCTTACCCACACCTATAAAGCCATTTTCTTGGACAAACTCTTATCATTTTATCTCTCCACATCCCTCTCTTAATCATAGAAGCCTTACCTTATGCAGAAAGCTCTTCAAGAAACTCTTTTGGTTCAAACCAAGGGGAGTTACCTGATATAAAGGTAATGTCTTCTCTTATGTCCTTTTGTTTTATTTTGATTATCCAACCCCCTAAACTCTTTTTATTACTTTCTTTTGTAATGACACCAGTATCTTCAATATACTAGGATGTTTTTATGAGAAGGATTCAAGCTACAATTACACACACCTCCATCTAATGGTTAAAGAACATACTGTTTCTGTGGGTAGCGAATTACTGCCTCACGAAATGATGATTGTTCAATATTCTTTTAACACCTATCATGGTGGCCATTAAGATGTAAATATATTTATATATGATATATATTATGTTTAGGTTTTCCTTATAATTCTGTATTTTTAATTTATGGCATACCTTTATGGTTTCCATTATGGGTAAAGGCGATATCTTCATTTTAGGAAGTGAGGACTACCGCCCCCTCAAAGTGATTTGATTCGTTAATTCTATATGTGGGACATATAAAGGATGGAGTTAATGGTATTACATATGATATAATACTGGAATTATAATATACCTTTATATCATTATGATTTCATTCCATTAAATACAAAAAAATGAAAGTAGCGTTCATGTGTACGTACGGCTTACCGTCTCCATGAACGGTGCATTTCATTTCTTAGCTCTAAATGTTATGTAATATTATAAATGCATGTATATACTGGATATATATGATATATATGATATCTACATCATGAATATATTTCTGGATATAATGGATATTTTACCACTTGAACAACTTGTAATTATAAGAAGTTTATTTTTGACTCAAGTACCAAAGATCGACAAAACGACCGTTTTTAACTTAAATAATTACATAATGTTAATAACATGGTAATAAGTGATATAAAAGGAATAATGAACTTGAAAAATGTTCTTAAGCAAGTAGAAATTAACTCGAGTTTATTATTTAGGAGATTAAAGAACGATCAAGTCAAGTTGGACATGAGGTAAGGGACTTCGTCTCAATCTCCTTTCATTGAGGAATATTTTGTTTTATACACAACATTATTTTATATGGTGTATAAAACCCTTTTACTTTTACTTTTATTCAAAAGGAATCTTTTTATATGAATCATTTTACTAAATGACAAAAGGGATTTTTTTTGTCATACATATGCTGCGATAACGACTTCTCCGCCGTTGTGACCATTATTTGAGTTTCGGCTTCCTCTATAAGCCATAACTTTTTAAAAAAAATGAAAAATAAATACCATGTTTTACTTTTATTTTATTTTGTATTGAAATTTGTTTTGATAATGTTTTGATTATATCAATGTGTTGTATTGATATCTTGTGATTGAAATATGGAAATGTTATGTTTCCTTTATGCATGTTTTATGTGATATGGTTATGTTATGGTTCTTGGGAATTGTTTATGAAGACAGGTGGTTCCGTGATAAACTAAGGGTGGGTGATCCCGAGATAGCTCTCAAATTCATTGGGTAACGTGAAGGGGTTAAACATTAAGGTTTCTCTGAAGAGATTTAGGGAATATACTGTGATGGGTATTCCAAACGTAACTATGAGGGTTACTCCCTACGTAAGAATGTTATGAATGCATCAAGTTACCTTTATGTCTTATGATTTCTATGAGTTATTCATAAATCTTATGATTTCATGAGGTATGTTAAAGTTCTTATGTTTATGAGTAAAGTATGTTTTCAATGATTCTTCTGTATGCATGGACTAAGGTTTTCTTTCCGTATATTTATATCCCTTACTGAGTTTTTTTATGATCATCCCAAGTTTTTGAAATGTTTTTCACAGGTCAAGGGAAAGGTACATGATGTGATGATAATGTCGAGGAAGTGTTAAGAAAGAATCTATGTTTTATTTTAAATATTTTTCCTTTGATGGGAAAATTGAATATTGTCTTTTATGTAACCACCTTGTTTAAATGTGGAATGTAATGCATGGTTTATGATCTAATTCTCTAAAACTCTAAACTTGAAAAGATCCTCAATGTGTATTCTTGTAATAACTCAAGATTAAGTAATGTTTAAGGTTGGGGCCTTATACTAGTGCTTCTGGACTACTGATATTTATATCTCAAACCCTACTTGGGATGCTATTGCACTGGGGTACCTGAGTTGATAATCTTGTTTTTAGGACCTTGGTTGTTTACTCTATCACTTGTACCTAGGAGATATGAGAAAATAATTGATCTGAAGCTTGGTATGCTCATGGAGATCGCCTGTGAGGATTTTATGTATTTTCATTATTTTGTACTGTTTTAATGAATGGTGTATTATTACTACTTTCATTCATATATCATCATCATGATATGCATTCATCTATTATATTAATTGACATTAGACACTTTTATAAAATTGATATTATCTTTCTTCAACTATTTTTCAACTTTTTATTTACTTATTCCATTATTCCTTTTGTTTATTATATGATAATACTATTGTGTATCTCTGATAAGAGGGTATAGTGTCTCTACTATCACCTCCTGAGACCCTAGTTGATTGTCGCCAGCCAATGGTGTATGAGGAGATGCACTTGAGGCCATGTGACTCACCTTTCTGACTACTGATTTGATGGTAATTTAGGTCGGAATGTTATGTAACATGCCAAGATTCTACACATAAATTTAATATTGAATGCATGAAATACTAAATCTATACAGAACACCACTTTGTTATAACCTAGCCATTAAAAATATTTTTTCCACCTCAGTGATTTGAAGTTTGAAAAATTGACATACACAGTTGCGATTGGTAAGATATTTTGAGTCTGATAAGACAAATATATTTTTGGATGATTAGTAACGCACCCTTATGAATAGTAACATACCCTTATAAAAAGTGATGTTACTCTTATTATTATTATTGAATAGTAAATCTTACAAAAAAATAGAACCTTCACACATGAATGTTAAAAAAATTTAGACATCTTATAATTGAAAAAACGATCATAGTATAAGTATTGGTACTTTTGTATGTCATAAATATTTTAATTACAAATTTATGAGTAATTTAATAATTTATAATGAAGATTTATTTTCATAAAATGTAATCATAAATTGTTTCTTTATTTTCTTAAGTTTATAAGATAATTTTATGGTACCTTAATTAATTTTTCATGGTGTTATAAAACAAGTTATAGTTTTAATGTTTTTTATTGAATAAATTATGATTTTATTTTAAAATTAAATTAAAAATATTTATAAAAATATTTTCGAAAAATTTATTTCATTTTTTAATTCTACATGTCAAAAACTGGTATTAGTGAATTTTCGGGATTTTTCTAAAATTATTGTATTTTTTGTGAATAGTAAAAATATAGTTTTGAGTTTTTAGTATGTTCAATGAAATCATAATGATGTAAAAATTAATATAAAATTCTGGGTAAATTTTGTACATTAAAATATTATATGTGGTGTCAATGTGGGCAATACCATGGGAAGCTACCATGGTAAAGCCCATGGTTTTTCAAAAACCACTAATGAGGTGTCCTTTGAAATTAATAAAAAACTCCATATCCTTTACTATAAATAACCACCCATTCCTTCTTTTTCCATCTTTCTAAACTTATCATCCTCGAAGTTATGGTAGTTTTACCTCCCTATGAGTCCTCCCATGGTGTCCTGAGGCCCCCAATGTCCCAACTGTAACATTTTAGTAGTTACTCTACAAGGTAAGGGAATCTACCACCCTTCTATTTTTCAAGCACTCTTTTTATGTTATTATCTTTTAATTTCTTTTAGATTATGTTGGGATATGTCCTTTAATATCCCCCATACTGTCCATATTATATATGAATGATTATATACCCCTTTTCTCTCATCAAAACATTTTATTAATTTTTAAGCGACACTGTTAGGCTACCGAATTTTCCTAAGGTATTTCTCAACTTTTCTTTTATTTCGAGTTCCTTTCTTTTCTTTTCATTTTCTTTCCTCACATCCTTTAATAAAAATGTTATGATAACTCTAGTACATTAAATTTACTATAATTTTGTTTTTATAATGTAATAGTTCATCATCATCTCTCCTTTCCAATTTTTTTACTAAAAAGGAAAACACTATCCAAGATGTGTTAATTTATCACATTCAAGGATGACAGGTTGTCAATTTATATTACCATCTTCAATTCTAGTAATGAAAAAATTTTATGATTAAAAAAGGATATAATATATATTATATAACTTATATAAGGTTATAAAATCATTTTATACAAAAGATATTAATTTATAAATCAAAATGAGTTTGTTGTGATAAAAAACCACAAATTATCTAAAACAATTATCATTATAGTTTTATATAATGATTATTCATCATTACTAATAACCAAATGAATTTTATAACTATGTAATATTTTGGATGTTAAATAATAACATATAACTTCAATTATAGAAAACCATTCTCATTCTACATGTTTATCCATACATGAATATAAGTAATCCAATCATGAAACCCAAGGATGAAAAATGCTCCCAAACAATGAAATTGAATCTCTTAACCTATAAAAAGGCCATGAATGAATGTAATAAGGTTATAATAAATCAATTAAATGTATATGAGGTTCTATTATCATTAATTTATGAAACTATATTTTATTATTCAGGTTATTAAGATCAAGTGAGGAACACCTTCATACTTAAGGTAACGGTTTTACACTAAAACCTCCATTTTCATTCAGGTTACATTTATTTCCTACACACCTCAATGAAATTATTATTTAAATCTCATTAATTTTATATGATAATTCTATATATGTTTTCCAAACAGAATACTTTGTTATTTTATGGGTTAGTTACACATTTTAAAACGAACTTTCAAATTTTTTTCCCGAAATACATGCCTGATTAAAGGGAATTTTTCACTTATTACCAATTTTGAAGAGCACTATATAATTTGTTTTTGACAAAAATTAATCTAATAAAATCACAATTTTTTATTTTGAAAAATATATCACAAATTATTTTTTTATTATATATATATTATTCCAAAGAACATTTCTTTTAAAAAAAAGGGTTTTTATAACAAGAATTACTCGGTGGTTTTAAAAGAGCATTTTCATCCATTCCAATACTCTTGTTGATTCATATGTTTTAATGGGGTTAATTATTTATGATTTCATCCACTATGTTCAGACTGTGGATGTTCTATATTAAAACCATTATCTAATTTTCTTTAAATGGTTAGTGTTTGTGCTTAATGTTCGTGGTATGTTATTTAAATTTCCCATGTTAGTTTCAATATGAATGTATATGTTATTTAATTTTATCCCCATTCATATGAGGAATACATTGAACTTAGTAAGTGAAACATGAGGCCCGCTATAACCCCTTGATAAATCGGTAGGTATCATGAGACAAACTATGGTCTTGGAATGAGTCCTTGACAAAACATATATTTATAGTCTTGGCATGAGGCATTGATAGTATGGTTAGGATGTCCAACATTATGAATTATCTCATTAGGAAACAAGTATTTATAGTTCATGTGGTTATTTTACTAGTAGAATACACATGATTATGTTTTATTATGGCATTATTTATTCATATATTAATCCTATAATATTATGTTCATGCTTATTTCTTTAAAGGAACGAGTTTTTAGTTATTAACCATGCCTCATGTTTATGTTTATGATATCTTTTACTGCATTTATTACCCTTAATAATTGTTTGGGAACACCCCTTTCTTATGTTTCATTTTTTCAGGACATGAAGAAGTTTATTATGAATGACTTGTAGGGATAAAATTATAGTTGTGGACATTCCAAATAAAACTTATGTGTTGTATTTCATTCAAAGTTGTTATGATGAAT
Source organism: Viscum album (assembly GCA_963277665.1). Classification (NCBI taxonomy): domain Eukaryota; kingdom Viridiplantae; phylum Streptophyta; class Magnoliopsida; order Santalales; family Viscaceae; genus Viscum; species Viscum album. The sequence continues at coordinate 1,473,150,580 of OY728164.1, read as the reverse complement.
TTATGTATGTATCTTATTTACAATGCTACTAAACTACTAAGTCCTTTTGGATGATATTCCTTGTTTCTATGCCAATGTAATAAAATAAGGCACCAACTCTGGTTAACTGGGGTACGGTCTTTATAGTTCATATTAAAGGAAGTTTAGTAAAAAACATGGAAACTGGATTTAGAAAATGTAGATTAGGGAACAAATCCCTAAGATAGTCTCTGAGGATAAACATACAAGAACATCTGAGTATTTTTGTAAGGAATATATTATGTGGTTATTTATAGAAAATACATCCCTTTAAGGATGCTACAAGTGGATGTGGTTATGGAACATGTGTATCTAGGATTAAAGACTATGATAAGGAGTTTCGGGATTTACCTGGGGTATCCTGGTACACAACAACATGCCTTACCGTGCACTTGGTTTGACACTCTCAGAGAATATTCTTAGGATAATTCCCATTTTCATTACAATCCATTATGAAAGATTTAAATGTAAAATTCTCCTCAAAGAAACCATTCTTATGATTATGATATTATCTAATTATGCTAATTATTTTTCTACATTGAGATTATATATTATGATTCATAACATATTCTATTGTATTCCATTATTTAGAAATGGCATCTAGTGGAAGGAATGAAAACCGCATGAACACACGTGTCCTATATAGGGATTTCCCCTTGATAAAAGATACTAATAATGTATCTATAGCTATGACTGGTTCAAAGCAACTTATAACTATACTGGGACAGTTTACATAGGTTTTGAACAATAACCTTACCCAAATAGAGCAGTGGATAAGGTTTTTAGAGAATATATTTATTACTTTGGGATATAAAGAAATCGAGAAGTTTTTCATTGTAGTTTATCATATATCAGAAGATGCAGATCAGTGGTGGTTGTTAATCCAAAAAAAAAGAAGGATCAAGAAATAAAAGATATGGAATGTAGGTATTTTAATGAAAATTTCCTAGAAAAATACATACCTCTTGAACATCCAGCAAATATGGAATGTAAGGTTTAGAATATAAATAAAAAAAGGGATGAGAATGTTGAAAACTATAAATAAAACTTCTCAAAGTTAGAAAGTAATGTTTCAGAGTACATATGTAATCCAATGAGTAAGATAGATCAATTAATTGATGGTTTAAAACCATTCTGCTGAAGGGCTCTAGTCTCTCATAATTTATCATCATATGAAGATATAGTCTCTTGTACTATGAAGATAGAAAAATAATTTTATAAGTATTATGACTTTAAAGGAAAGAAAGAGAAGAACATGGCTGCCAAAAACTCTAGAAAAGAGAATAAAGAAATGGGGAAGAAGGGAAGAGTTGACATTACACCCCGCAGAAATTGTTGGAAGAAACAACCTGACACTTTCCTAAAGGGAATGAGAGGCTGTTACAAGTGCAGAAAAAATTCCACCAATATTGTCATTGAAAGGTGAATACATATACTACCTATTTTTAATTCTATATTTGTAAATATATGGGACATTATGCACATGAATGTCCTATGCGTCATAGAAAAATTCCCCAAATAAGGCAAAGGTAGAAAGTCTAAGCTTATGCGGTCACAACTACTAAGGTTGATGTTCTTAGAAATGAAGTGGAGTATACTTTAATCATTTACTCGAACTTAGCCAAGGAATTATTTGATTCTATATCATCACATTCTTTTACATATTCTCAATTTTCCATGAAACTTAGACATGTCCAATTTTATTTAATAAAGGATTTTTCAGTAAAAACTCCTAGGGGATGCATCGTTGCAAAAAAGATGTGTTAATCAGTACCCCTCATGACACATAAACATGCTTTAGTTTATAACCTTATCATCATACACATTATTGAATTTAATATAATCCTTGGTATGAGTTTTATTTCAAATTATGATGTGAAGATCTATTTCAAGAAGAGGGAAGTTACAATTTTTGAGAACAGTGTTGAATCTCTTATCATTAAGAGGAGAAACCTTGCCAGTTGATTCTTATATTGATCCACCCCTAATATCTCTACTAAATTCAATTATTGGGGAGAGGGGAATGCAATATATTTGGGTGAGGAAACATATTATCAAATTGAGAATCTACATATTGTGAAAGAATATGTTGACATGTTTCCAGAGGATTTACCTAGACATCCCCCAGAGCTGTAAATTGAGTTTTCCATTGATTGAATTCTGGGATAAAGGCCTATTTCAATGACTCCTTATATAATGGGCAATGTGGAATTAGTATAACTGAATCTAAAACTATAGGAATTGATTGATAAAGGATTTATTCACACTAGTGGATCTCCATGTGGATTCCCTATTCTTTTTGTTAAGAAAAAAATAGATATATGTGGTTGTGTATTGATTATAGGGAGATAAATTATATAACAATAAAGAACATGTATCCCCTACCCTACATCGATGATTTATTTGATCAAATTCATGGATCCCAATATTTTTTGAAGATTGACCTTCGATCTGAATATCATCAATTGCTAGTAAAGAAGGAATACACTCCAAAGATAGTGTTTTGAACCAAGTATGGGAATTATGAGTTTACATTAATGACTTTCGTACTGAATAATGAACCCTCTTTTTCATGGATCTAATGAATAACATTTTCATGTAATATCTTGTTGAATTTTTGGTGTTATTTATTGATTATATCTTTGTATAATCCAAATTCTATGAAGATCCTGAAAATCACTTGTGCACAATTCAAAAGTCTATTATAAGAAATGAATTATATGGGATGTTTAGAAAGTGTGAATTTTGGATTAAATCAGTTTCCTTTCTTGGACACATTTCCTCTAAGGATGGAATATTTTTTTATAATGTAATGACAAAGGCTTCTCAACAATTGCCTACTCTAACAAACATAACTGAGGTACATATTTTTATTGGTTTAGCTGGTTATTATCAGAGTTTCGTTTAGAACATTTCCCATTTAGCCAACCTAATGACCAAGATTACACATAAAGGGATTAAGTTCATATGAAAAAAAGAATGTGAGGACTGTTTTGAAGAATTTAAGAGGATATTAGTGAATTATCTGATCCTAACTCTATCATCATAGAATGATGGGTTTGTGATCTATAGTGATGAATCAAAGAAAGGAATTGGTTGTGTCCTTATGAAGGATGATAGAGTTATTACTTATGAATCAATGTAGTTAAAAAGTCATGAAAAAACTATCCTAATCATAGTCTTGAGTTATATGCTACGATAATTGCTCTAAAAATATGGAGACACTATCTCTATGGTGAAAGAATTGAGATATATATGGATAATTTTTTTTGAAGTATATCTTCTCATAGAAATAACTCAACATGATACAAAGGATATGGCTCAAAATACTCAAGGATTATGATTGTTCCATACACTACCACCTAAGAAATAAAAAAAGGTAGTTGATGCATTGAGCAGGAAAAATCACAGAGTTTTAAAAAAAATGAGGATTGAGAGGGGTTATGTATTCATGGATCTAATAAGGATGGATATGGAAATTATCAAAGAATGTGAAACATGATTAATTTTTTTAATTGGTTTCCCCACCATCTTGATTAGAAATGGTTAAAATATCTCATCCTGATAAAGAGAACCTTCAAAACAAAATTAATGCTGTGAAAATGGGAAGTTGGATGAAATCATATGTGAAGATGGAATTATGAAATTTAGGAAGAGGCCATGTGTTCCCTCAATACCCGAGCTGAAAATGGAGTTATTGGATTATTCTCATAGATCAAATTTATCTATACACTCAAGTAGCACTAAAATGTATAGATATTTGAAAGAACCTTTCTCATGGGACAACATGAAGTGTGAAATTTCTGAATATGTATCAAGATGTCTAGTCTGTCAATAAGTAAAGGCCAAAAGATGACATCCTAGATGATTCATGCAACCTCTACCTATTCATAAATATAAATGGTATGACACCACCATGGATTTTGTCACTGGATTACCCAAAACTCCAAGAAGGAATGATGCAATATGCGTAATTGTGGACCGACTTAAAAAATCTTCACATTTCCTTACTATAAAGGAGGATTTTCCAATGGAGCAGCTTGCACGACTACATATCAATGAAGTTTTAATACTTCATGGATCAACAATTTAAATAGTGTCTGATCATGATCCTCAATTTACACTAGAATTCTGGAAAAGTCTTTAGAATTCTTTTGACATTGAGATTTGTTTGAGTACTGCTTATCATCCTCAAACTGATGGGTTATTATAAAGGATGATACAAACATTAGAAGACATGTTGATATCAAGATCACTTCATTTTCAAGGTATGTGGGATCATTATTTACCTTTGGTGGATTTTTCTTTCAATAATTGTTTCCATTCCAGTATTCAAATGGCACTATATGAAGAATTGTACTGAAAGAGATGTCATACACCAAATGTTGGGATGGAGTTGGTGAAAGGAAGCTAGTGGGTCCAGAACATGTGGAGGAAACAACGACGAAGGTAAAGACTATACAAGTCCACATCAATGAACCTCAAAGAAGAAAATAAAGCTATGCTGATAATAGAAGGAAGGATTTGGAATATGATGTAGGATATTATGTTTTTATAAAAGTATCTCCATAGAAGGGTGTTATATGATTTCATAAGAAAGGGGAACTGAGGCCTAGGTACATAGACCCTTTTGAAATTTTGGAGATAATTTGAGAAATTTCATATCATTTGGTTATGCCGACTAGCCTGTCTAAAGTACATAATGTATTCCATGTCTCATTGCTGAGAAAGCACATGCCAGACCCAACGCATGTCCTCTCTTCTAAAGGTAAAGAACTGTAACATGACCTATCTTACTGTGAATAGCCTATCCGGATTCTGGACACTAAAGAACAAGTGTTGAGGAATCTGATGACTCTATAGGTAAAGATACTTTGGAAAAATTATAAAATTGAAGAGGCAACAGAGAAACCTATGGAGCTTATGATGTGAAACTACCCAAATCTCTTTGTGATGTAACATTCTTGTAATTTTGAGGATGTAATTTTTGTTAGGAGGGGATAATATAACACCCCAATATTATGCACATAAATTTAATATTGACTGCATGAAATAATAAGTCTCTACAAAACACCACTTTGTTATAACCTAGCTAGTAAACATAATGCTTCCACCTCTGTGAGTTGAATTTTGAAAAACTGACACACACGGTTGCGTTCAGTAAGATATTTAGAGTTTGATTAGACAAACATAATTTTTGATGAATAATAACATACCCTTATGAATAGAAACATAACCTTATGAATATAAATGTTACTCTTATGAATAATAATGAATATTATATCAACCAAAATTATATAAACTTCACCAATTAATATATAAAACCAATTTAGACATCTTATAAGTGAAAAAAATGACCATAGTATATGTATTGATATTTTTGTATGACATAAATATTTTAATTAAAATTTTACGATTAATATAATAATTTAAAATGGAAATTAATTTTTATAAAATGTAATCCTAAATTGTTAATTTATTGTGTTATGTTTATAAGATAATTTTATGGGACCTTGAATAATTTCTCAAGGTGTTATAAAACGAGTTATAGTCTTAATGTTGTTTTTTTAAAATAAATTATAATTTTATTTAAAAATGAAATTTAAAAATATTTCTAAAAATATTTTAAAAAATTGATTTCCTTTTTTAATTATACATGTTTAAAAATGGTAGGGGTGATGTTTTGTGATATTTTGAAAATACTTGTATTTTTTGTGAATAGTAATAATACAATTTTCGGTTTTTGATATATTTAATGACATCATAATGATTTGATAATTAATATAAAATTCTGGTCAACTTGTTTAAATTAAAAATATTATATGAGGTGTCCAAGTGTCTAATTCCATGGGAAAATACTAGGGGTAATCCCATGGTTTTTGAGAAAACCACTAATGAGGTGTCCTTTAAAATTAAAAAACACTCACTCTATTTTACTAAAAATACCCACCCATTCGTTCATTTTATCTCATTCCAAGCTTATTATCCTAAAATATATGATATTTTTACCTCCCAAAAAGTCATTCAAAGGTTTCCTCAAGCCCCCAAGGTCCCAACCATCATGTTTTAGGAGTTACTTTACAATGTAATAGAATCTTCAAACCTTCTCTTTTTCAACAAAACGTTTTATGTTATTGTCTTTTAATTTCTTTTATATTATGTTGGGAAATGTCATTACACATCCCAATTAATTTCCATATTATTTATGAATGATTATATACCACTTTTTCTCACAAAAATATATTTTAGTAATTTTTAATTGATGTCGTTAGGCTATCAAATTTTCGTAAGGGATTTATCAACTTCTCTTTTATTTCAAGTTCCTTTATTTTATTTTCTTTTTCTTTCCTCAACTAATTTCATTAAAATTTTATAATAACTCTATTACATTAAATATACTTTAATTTTGTTGTGATAATAGAATAATTCATCATCATATCTTCTTTCCCATTCTTTTTTACTAAAAATGAAAACACTATCCGAGTTGTGTTAATTTATCACATTCAAGTATGACATGTTTTCAATTACTATTACCATATTCAATTATGGTCATGAAACCATTTTTATGGTAGAACCAGATTTTAATATATATAATATATCTTATTTAAGGATATATACTCTTTTTTACACATTATATTAATTTATAAATCAAAATGAGTTCGTTGTGATCAAAAACCACCAATTAACCCAAAAAATTATCATTAAATTTTATATAATGATTCATCTTAACTCACAATAACCAAATTAATTTTATAAATATGTAATATTCTATATGTTCACTAATAACATATAACTTAGATTCTTTAAAACCATTATCATTCAACAAGTTTATACATACATGAATATAAGTAATCCAATCATGAAAACCAGGGAAGAAAACGACCCCAAACAATGAAATTGAATCTCTTAACCTATCAAAAAGACATTAATGAACCTAATAAGGTTATAAAAAATAAATTAAATATAGAGTATTTTTTTCAATCATTAATTTATGAACCCAAAATTTATTATTCAGGTCGTTAAGATCATGCGAGCAACACCTTTGGACTTAAGGTAATGGTTTTTGACCTGAACCTCTATTTTCTTTCAGGCTACTTTTATTGTCTACTTACCTTAATGAAATTATTATTTATTATTATTTACCCATAATAAATTTAATATGAGTGTTATATATATATATATATTTACCAACCATAATAATTAATTATTTTATGGGGAGTTACATATTTTAAAATGAACATAATTTTTTTCCGAAAATACAAGCTGGATTCAAGGGAATTTTCCAATTATTACCTATTTTAATGATCACTCTATAATCTGTTTTTAACAAAAATTATAATAATAAAATAATTATTTTTATTATGATAAATCTACCTCATATCACTTTTGTTTTTATATAGATATTTTTCTAAAAGAACTTTTATTTTCCAAGTAAAAGGGTTTTTATAACAAGAATTGCTCTATGATTTTAAGAGAGCATTTTCACCCATTTCAAAACTCTTGTGGATTATATTGTTTAAATAGGGTTAATGTTTTATGATATAGTCCACTATGTTTTTACTATGGATGTTATATCTTAAAACCATTCACAAATTTACTCCGAATGGTTTGTGTTTGTGCTTAATGTTTGGGGGAAGTTATTTACATTTCATATGTTAGTTTCAATATAAATGTATATGTTATTTATGTTTATACCCATTCATATGAGGAATTAATTAGACTTATTAATTGTTGGGTGGGGACTCCTATAGCCCCTTGTAACATCATTAGGTCTCATGAGACAAAATATGGTCTTGGCATGAGGCCTTAACAAAATGGATATTTATAGTCTTGGCACGAGGCCCTGATGGTATGGTTATGAAGTACCACATTATTTATTCCCTCATTATGAAACTAGTAGTGATAGTTCGAGTGGTTATTAGACTAGTAGAATACACATGATTATGTTTTATTATGGCATTATTTATTCATCTGTTAATCCTTCCATGTTATATTGAAGCTTCTTTTTTTAAAGGCATGTGTTTTTAGTTATTCACCATGCCTTAGGTTTATGTTTATAATATCTTTCACTGTATTTATTAGCCTTAATGAGCTTTTGAGATCACAACCTTTTCATGTTTAATTTTATTTGGAAATGAAGAATTTTATTGTGATTGACTCATAGGGATAAACTTATTGTTTTGGATGTTCCCAATAAAAATTATGTTTTTTTTTTATTCTAAGTTGTAATAATGAATTTATGTATGTATCTTGTTTCCAAAGTTACTAAACTACTTGGTCCTTTGGGATGAATATTCCTTGTTTATATGACAATTTAATAAAATAAAGAACCATCTCCAAACAAATGGGTTTGGGTCTTTACACATTACTTGTTTCAAAAGATAACAAATTAGTAAAGTAATTTTGCCTCATTTTTCATCCTTTGAGACACAATACATGTTACACACCAATATTTTTCTATATTGTGTATATACAACCATTTTACATGTAATATCAAAAATCTAATTATTTTCATGATAGATTAAGATTAATTTAATGTCATTAATTCTATTTTATTATGATTAAATATTACCAATGGGGTAACAACTTATATCTTGAATCTCATCGATTATCGATATTGTTTATGATTATGATTCCATTGATGAAATATTTTGATACATCTATCAAGAACTATCATGAAATATATTAAAATTTAGATATGCATGTTTTATCTATGTAATGGTTCCAATATCCATTATTTGGTACTTAATATAATTAAGAATTTTTTTATTGAAACTTTACTCTATATCTCCATTAAGTTGGAAATTTGTTTTATTTCAAGACCATGGGTTTAATTTTTTTTTCAAAAAAGTCTTACTACTATTTTATTATGTTTAATGGATGTTTTAAAACATGTAATACCATTTTAATTTATTTTTAAAAAATGAATCTTATTATCATTTTTCAATAAAGGAACTTTTCTAAAATTTTAAGGTATAAAAGGGATGTTTGGAATGTACAAACCTACCCTCCATCATGGAAATAATTTCCATGATTCATCCTTTGAATGTTTAAAAGATTATTTTTTAAAGTAATTTTTCCCAAATATTCTTGAAATTCGTTTATTTTTATAAGTCCCCATCCTTAAACATTACTTAATCTTGAGTTACTTCAAGAATACACGTTGAGGATCTTTTTAGGTTTAGAGTTTTAGAGAATTATATCATAAAACATGCATTACATTCCACATTTAAACAAAGTGGTTACATAAAAGGTAGTACTCATTTTACCCATCAACGGAAACATATTTAAAATAAAACATGGATTCTTTCTTGACACTTCCTTGACACTATCATCACACCATGTACCTTTCCCTTGACCTGTGAAAAACATTTCAAAAACATGGGATGAGCATAAAAATATCAGTAAGGGACATAAAAATATGGAAAGGAAACATGAGTATATGTATACATAAGAATCAATGAAATCATACTTTACTCATAAAACATAACCACTTTAACATAACTCATCAAATCACGAATAAAAAATATAAATCATAAGACATAAATGTAACTTGAGACATTCATAACATTCTTACGTTGAGAGTAACCCTCTTGGTTACGTTTGGAATACCCATCACAGTATATTCCCTAAATCTCTTCGGAGAAACCTTAACGTTTAACCCCTTCACATTACCCAATGCATTGGAGAGCTATATCGGGCTCACACGCCCTTAGTTTATCACAGAACCACCCATCTTCATAACAATGCCCAAGAACCATAACATAATCATATCACATAAAACATGCATAAAGGAAACATAACATTTCCACATTTCAATCACAAGATATCAATACAATAATTTGGTATAATAAAAACATTATAAAAACCATTTTCAATACCAAAATATGATAAAAGTAAAACATGGTATTTATTTTTCATTTAAAAAAAATGTATGGCTTGTAGAGGAAGCCAGAACTCAAATAATGGTCACAGCGGCGGAGAAGTCGTTGTTGCCGCATACGTACGACAAAAACATTCCCTTTTGTCATTTAGTAAAATTCTTCGTATAAAAAAGATTCCTTTTGGATAAAAATAAAATTAAAAGGGGTTTATACACCATATAAAATAAGGTTGTGTATAAAACAAAATATGCCTCAATGAAAGGAGATTGAGACGAAGTCCCATACCTCGGGTCCGACTTGACTCGATCGTTCTTTAATGTCCTGAATAATAAACTTGAGTTAATTTCTACATGATTAAGAACCTTTTTAAAGTTCATTATTCCTTTTATATCACTTATTACTATGTTATGAACATTATGTAATCATTTAAGTTAATAACGGTCGTTTTGTCGATATTTGGTACTTGAGTCAAAAGTGAACTTCTTATATTTACAAGTTGTTCACGTAGTCAAATATCCATTATCTCAAGAATGATATTCATGATGTAGATGCCATATATATCATATATATCTAGTATATACATGAATTTATAAATTACATAATCATTTAGAGGTAAGAAATGAAATGCACCGTTCATGGAGACGGTAAGCCGTACGTACGCATGAACGCTACTTTCATTTCTATCTCATACTCTAATGGAATGAAATAATAATTATATAAAGGTATAATATAATTCCATTATAATATCATATATAATATCATTAAATATATACTTTATACGTACCACATATGGTATTAACGAATCAAATCACTTTGAGGGGGCGGTAGTCCGCACTTCCTAAAATGAAGATATCACGTTTACCCATAATGGAAACCATAAAGGTATGCCATAAATGAAAAATACAGAAGCTTAAGTAAAACATAAAAATATTATATATCATATATAAATATAGTGACATCTTAATGGACACCTTTGAAGGTGTCATATGAGTGTTGAACAATCATCGTTTCGTGAGGCAGAAATTCGCCATCCACAGAAACAGTATGTTCTTTAACCATTATATGTAGGTGTGTGTAAGTGTAGCTCGAATACTTATTAAAACAAAATCCTAGTATATTTATGATACTATTGTTGTTACAAAAGAAATGAGAAAAAGAGTTTAGGGGGGTTGGAGAAGCAAAATAAAACATAAGAACACAAGAGAAAACACTACCTTTAAAACAGGTAACTCTTTTTGATTTGAGCTCAAAGGCTTCCTTGGGAAGAATTCTGCCCAAAGTGAGGCTTCTAGGAGTAAGATAGGGATGTGTAAAGAAAAAATGGGTAGGGTTTGGCCAATACAAAGTCTTGAGAGGTGTGGGTAAGGTGGTAGAGGTGGGGGCCTTTTATAAGAGGAGAGGAGGGGCACTCTTGGGAAGTTATAAAAGGTTACTTTATTATAAAATGCTTTTCGGATTTAAAAGATCCCAAAATTATATATTTTGAGGATAAGGTGATAAGGGTTCGAAATCCACCCATCCAATAGGTTTTTGAAATTTGTAGGTCTTATATTTTACATTATTTTTTCATTTTATTGAAATTGTTAAATAATGAGGTAATCGCTGCATCATCATGGTGTCATAAATAATTTAATTTATTTAATGTCTAAAAAATGTAAAAAAATATCATGATGTAGAAAATATTTTTATATTTCTAATGAATATTTATAGTAAAAAATATGATTTCTATAACCCCATTTAAAAGTTGTTTTATTAAAACAACTCATGTTTGTGACATTTTAATTTTAACTTTAAATAAAAAGTTTTTAATGTCATTTTCCTACCAAAGTGTCTCCATGGGGTCCCCAAGTTGACCCATGGATTGTATTGGTCTAACATGACACATAAAATAAGGGTAGGACATGTTTCTAGGTCATTTCATATTATTAAAACATTATTTTTACCTTAAATTACACTAATTACCTCTAATCGCGATTAAAAACTTATAAGTTACTATTCACCAAAAAATTATTTTAATACCATTGAACCAAATTTTACTTCCCAATGAAAACCATGTATTTAGGATTTTTGAAATTAAAAACACAGAGGTGGTAAAATTTCATTTAAACGAAAAATCAGTTTTTTAAGTACCACTTAGTGGTTTCACTATTCATTAAAAATTGAAGTTTTTCAGAAAAATACAAAACTTCACCCTAAGCTATATTTGATATTCTGAATTCAAAAATGATTTATATTTTACAAAATTCAAATCATATAAGTTACATTAATTAATTTAATAATTAATTCCTGTTGTCAGAGTAAATAGCGTGTTTTTATGAAAGAATAAGTATCAAAAGATTGACACTAGTTTAAGTCCAATTTCAAAGTGAAATTAATTCCAACGACCACTATTGGATTAAATGGTAAAAATATATTCTAATTTAACTTTAAAACCAATTCAAAATATAATCTAATCATATAAATAAATTAGATTAAAAAGAGGTTTTGAATTAAAATACAACATTTTTCACTATTCATTAAAAAAATGAACTTTATCGGAAAAATACCAAAAATTTACACAAAGTAAATTTTGATATCCCAATTATAAAGAAGAATTTTATTTGGTTCAATAGAATATATAAGAGTGACCAAAACTATATTTAAATAGGGTTCTCTATAAAAAAGCGATAAGTGGACCTTTAGTGAATATTAGAGTATATATGCCTAAAATTGAATTCTTTTCGTATTTTAAGCCTTTATCCTTTATTGGATAAATGTAAAAAAATTTAACAAACATATATAATCACATTTTAGTTATTTTTGTTCATTCCCTCCAATACAACGGCTACGTGTTAACCACCATTTAAAATAATATTATTGTATTACTAGTGTGCAACGTAAGATTTCAAAGAAACTCTTTGTTGCGTATTGGGTACGCTATCGAACATAGAAACCCCTTTAAAGTAAAATTAATATTTAATTCGTAAATATTAATAAATGTGAAAATGTTTTATTCTTTATTTACCTGGGATGTTACATCCTCCCCCCCTTTTGGGAATTGCGTCCTCACAATTTTATTAACTTATCAAAATAAGTGGGGGTATTTATCCCTGATAGCATTTTCAGATTCTCACGTTGCCTCTTCAACCATATGGTTTTTCCACAAAACCTTTACCTGGTGAATTACCTTATTTCGCAACACTTGCTCTCTTCATTCAAGAATCTGGACTGGTTGTTCTTCATAAGAGAGATTATCTTCCAACTGAACCACCTCTGGACTCAAAACATGAGATGGATCTGGCATGTACTTCCTTAACATTGAAACATGAAAAACATTGTGTACCTAAGATAAACTCTGAGGTAAATCCACTCAGTATGAAACTGATCCAACTCTCTCCAGAATTTCATATGGCCCAATGAACCTTGGACTCACCTTTCCTTTCTTACCAAATCGCATCACACTTTTCCACGGTGAAACTTTGAGAAAAACATGATCACCTACCTCGAAAGATAGATCCTTACTCTGATTATCCACATAACTATTCTGCCTACTCTGAGCTATTCTCATGTGTTTCTGAATCAACTGAACTTTTTCTGCCATCTCTTCTACCAATTCTGGTCCCATCAGCTTCCTTTCACCCACTTCATCCCAAAAAGCTAGAGTTCGACACCGCTTCCCATATAATGCCTCAAACGGTGCCATCTATATACTAGAATGAAAACTATTATTATATGAAAATTCAACCAAAAAAAGATGTTGGTCCCAACATCCCTGATAATCCATCGAACAAGCACATAGAATATCCTCCAATGTATGAATCATTCTTTCTGACTGCCCATCAGATTGCGGATGAAAAGCTGTACTAAAATTTAATTCAGTACCCAATGACTTTTGAAGGCCTTTCTGAATGTTAGAAGTAAACCTGAGATCACGATAAGATACAATGGATAGGGGAAATCCATGCAACCTGACTATATATTTAATATACAATTGAGAAAGTTGATCTAGAGAGAAAGTATCTCAAATAGGAAGGAAATGAGAAGATTTAGTCAAGCGATCAAAAATAACCCAGATTGCATTATTACCTCGAGATGTCCTCAGTAATCCCACAACAAAGTCCATGGATACATTTTTCCATTTCCACTCTGGCACTAGTAAAGGCTGAAGCATCCCTTTCGGTAACTGCTGCTCTGCTTTAACCTACTGACAAGTCAAACACTTTACAGTAAAATCAGCAATATCTCTTTTCATTCCATCCCACCAGTAATACTCCCGAAGATCTCTATATATCTTAGTACTTCCTGGATGAACTGAAAACAGAGAACTATGAGCTTCACATAACAACTCTCTCTTCAACTGTGAATCACAAGGCACACGCAGTCTCTTCCTAAATCTCAAAACACAATCATTATCAATGTTGAATTAAGGAAACTTACCCTTCTGAACCAGCTCTACCTTTTTGTACAACTCACTGTCTTGCTTCTGTGCTTGCTTAATTCTGTCTCATAGAGAAGATTTCACTGATACCTGAAACAAAACAGAAGGACATCCTACACCAACAACTTCCATTCCAAATTTCATCAAATCCTTAACCAAAGGATCACGTTCCAAACACAACATTATTAATGAAGCATTAATTTTTCGACTCAAAGCATCAGCTGCTTTATTTTATTTCCCCGGATGGTAATGAACTGTACAATCCTTGATTAATTCTAGACATCTCCTCTGTCTCATGTTCAATTATTTCTGAGTGAATATATACTTTAAACTTTTTTGATCAGTATATATTTTACACTTTACACCATACAAATGATGCCTCCAAAATTTTAAAGCGAAAACAACAACAACTAATTCCAAATCATGTGTAGGGTAATTTACCTCACGAGTTTTCAACTGACGTAAAAAATAATCAATTATATGATCATTATGCATTAGGACACAACCAAGTCCTTTCAACGAAGCATCACTGTAGATAACAAACTCCCCATTCCTGGAAGGTAGTGCCAAAACTGGAGCATTCACCAATATTCTTTTCAACTCCTTCAGTAGTAACCTGAGTCAATAGATCCATCATTGCAACAAACTATTTAGTTCTGATTCTGACCATCTCAGGATACTGATTTGAAAGGTCATTTCCCTCTGTAAGCCTTCCCAAAAAAGCTGTTCTATTTCCTCTATGAAAAACCATTCTTAACACAGAAATATCTTAGGCGAAGAAACATGGTAATCTTTAAGTGCTATATAATTTCAATCATACCATAAATTAATTTATAATTTAACAATTTTATAACTCCTAAAGTTGTCTAAACCGACCTCTGATACCAACTATAAGGCCCCAACCTTAAACAATACTTAATCTTGAGTTACCTCAAGAATACATGTTGAAGATCTTTTCAGGTTTAGAGTTTTAGAGAATTAGATCATAAAACATGCATTACATTCAATATTTAAACAAAGTAGTTACATAAAAGATAGTACTCATTTTCCCCATCAATGGAAACATATTTTAAATAAAACATTGATTCTTTCTTGACACTTTCTTGACACTATCATCACATCATGTACCTTTCCCTTGACCTGTGAAAAACATTTCAAAAACTTGGGATGAGCATAAAAATCTCAGTAAGGGATATAAAAATATGGAAAGGAAACATGAGTATATGTATACGTAAGAATCAATGAAATCATACTTTACTCATAAAACATAAGAACTTTAACATACCTCATCAAATCACGAATAAAAAATAGAAATCATAAGACATAAAGGTAACTTGAGGCATTCATAACATTCTTACGTAGGGAGTAACCCTCTTGGTTACGTTTGGAATACTCATCACAGTATAATCCCTAAATCACTTTAGAGAAACCTTCACTTTTAACCCCTTCGCATTACCCAATGCATTGGAGAGCTATATCAGGCTCACCAACCCTTAGTTTATCATGGAACCACCCATCTTCATAACAATTCCCAAGAACCATAACATAATCGTATCACATAAAACATGCATAAAGGAAACATAAAATTTCCACATTTCAATCAAAAGATATAAATAGAACACATTGGTATAATAAAAAAATTATGAAAGCCATTTTAAATACCAAAATAAAAGAAAATTAAAACATGGTATTTATTTTTCATTTAAAAAAAGGTGTGGCTTGTAGAGGAAGCCGAAACTCAAATAATGGTCACGGTGGCAGAGAAGTCATTGTCGCCGCATACGTATGACAAAAACATTCCCTTTTGTCATTTAGTAAAACGCATAGTATAAAAAAGATTCCTTTTGGATAAATTTAAAAGTCAAAGGGGTTTATAAACCGTATAAAATAATGTTGTGTATAAAACAAAATATGCCTCAATGAAAGGAGATTGAGACGAAGTCCCATACCTCAGGTCCGACTTGACTCGATCGTTCTTTAATGTCCTGAATAATAAACTTGAGTTAATTTCTACTTTCTTAAGAACCTTTTTCAAGTTCATTATTCCTTTTATATCACTTATTACCATGTTATGAACATTATGTAATCATTTAAGTTAAAAACGGTCATTTTGTCGATATTTGGTACTTGAGTCAAAAGTGAACTTCTTATATTTACAAGTTGTTCACGTAGTCAAATATCCATTATCTCAAGAATGATATTCATGATTTAGATGCCATATATATCATATATATCCAGTATATACATGCATTTATAATATTACATAATCATTTAGAGGTAAGAAATGAAATGCACCGTTCATGGAGATGGTAAGCCGTACGTACGCATGAACATTACTTTCATTTATATCTCATACTTTAATGGAAAGAAATAATAATTATATAAAGTTATATTATAATTCCAGTATAATATCATATATAATATCATTAAATCTATCCTTTATACGTATCACATGTGGTATTAACTAATCAAATCACTTTGAGGGGGTGGTAGTCCGCACTTCCTAAAATGAAGATATCACGTTTACCCATAATTGAAACCATAAAGGTATGCCATAAATTAAAAATACATAAGCTTAAGTAAAACATAAACATATTATATATCGTGTATAAATATAGTGACATATTAACGGCCACATTTGAAGGTGTTATATGAGTGTTGAACAATCATCATTTCGTGAGGCAGAAATTCGCCATCCACAGAAATAGTATGTTCTTTAACCATTAGATGTAGGTGTGTGTAAGTGTAGCTCGAATAATTCTTATAAAAACATCCTAGTATATTTATTATACTGGTTTTGTTACAAAATAAATGAAAAAAAGAGTTTAGGGGGGTTGGAGAAGCAAAATAAAACATAAGAACACAAGAGAAAATAATACCTTTAAAACGGGTAACTCTTTTTGATTTCAGCTCAAAGGCTTCCTTGGGAAGACTTCTGCCCAAAGTGAGGCTTCTAGGAGTAATAGAGGGATTTGGAGAGACAAAATGGTCAGTTTTTGGCCGAGCCAAAGGCTTTATAGGTGTGGGTAAGGTGGTAGAGGTGGGGGCCTTTTATAAGAGGAGAGGAGGGGCACTCTTGGGAAGTTATAAAAGGGTACTTTATTATAAAATGCTTTTCGGATTTAAAAGGTACCAAAATTATATATTTCTAGGATAAGGTAATAAGAGTTATAAATCCACAAATACAATAGTTTTTTGACATGTTTAGGTCTTATATTTTACATTATCTTTTCATTTTATTTAAATCGTTAAATAATGAGGTAATCGCTGCATCATCATGATGTCATAAATAATTTAATTTATTTAATGTCTAAAAATTATAAAAAAAAATCATGATGTAGGAAATCTTTTTATATTTCTAATTAATATTTATAGTCAAAAATATGACTTGTATAACCCATTTAAAAATTGTTTTAGTAAAACAACTCATGTTTATGACATTTTAATTTTAACTTTAAATAAAAAGTTTTTAATGTCATTTTTCTAACAAAGTGGCTCCATGGGGTCCCCAAGTTGACCCATGGATTGTATCAGTCGGCCATGACATATCAAATAAGGGTAGGACATGTTTCTAGGTCATTTAATTTTATTAAAACATTATTTTTACCTTAAATTACACTAATTACCTCTAATCACGATTAAAAACTTAAAAGTTACTATTCACCAAAGAATTATTCCAATACCATTGAACCAAATTTTAATTCATAATGACAACCATGTATGTAGGATTTTTGAAATTCAAAACACAAAGGTGGTAAAATTTCATTTAAACGAAAAATCAGTTTTTTAAGTACCACTTAGTGGTTTCACTATTCATTAAAAATTGAAGTTTTTCAGAAAAATACCAAAACTTTACCCTAAGATATATTTGATATTAAGAATTCAAAAATGATGTCTATTTTACAAAATTCAAATCATATAAGTTACATTAATTAATTTAATAATTAATTCCCACTGTCAGAGCAAATAGCGTGTTTTTATGAAACAATAAGTATCAAAAGATTGACACGAGTTTAAGTCCAATTTCAAAGTGAAATTAATTACAACAACCACTATTGGATTAAATGGTAAAAATAAATTCTAACTTAAATTTAAAACCAATTCAAAATAAAATATAATCATATAAATAAATTAGATTAAAAAGAGGTTTTGAATTAAAATACAACATTTTTCACTATTCATTAAAAAATGAACTTTATCGGAAAAATACCAAAAATTTACACCAAGTAAATTTTGATGTCCCGATTCTAAAGAAGAATTTTATTTGGTCCAATATAATGTATAAGAGTGACCAAAACTATATTTAAATTGGGTTCTCCATCAAAAGGCGATAAGTGGACCTTTAGTGAATATTAGAGTGTATATGCCTAAAATTGAATTCTTTTCATATTTTAAGTCTTTATCCTTTATTGGATAAATGTAAAAACATTTAAAAAACATATATAATCATATTTTAGTTATTTCTATTCATTCCCGCCAATACAATGGCTACGTGTTAACTACCATTTAAAATAATATTATTTTATTACTAGTGTGCAACGTAAGATTTCAAAGAAACTCTTTGTTGCGTATCAGGTATAATATCGAACATAGAAACCCCTTTAAAGTAAAATTAATATTTAATTCCTAAATATTAATAAATGTGAAAATGTTTTATTCTTTATTTACCTAGGATGTTACAATTTTAAAATGGTATTTAATGAAAAATGGGGTTCAAATATTATTTTATGTTAAAAAAATATTTTAAATGCTTTTCAAAGGTTCCTTTAAATTTTTTCAAAAGTTTATTTTCAATGAAAATGATTTCAATGATCTTAATTAATATTTTATATTTTTTCGATGTATTTTCATGGAAAAAGTTTGTAAAAACGTATTCATGCTTCTTTTACATGTTTTCAATGGAAAATGTTTTCAAAATGATTTCAACGTTACTTATATGTTTTCAATTTATTTTCAAAGAAAATAGTGTTCTAAATGTATTATGTTTTTAAAATAATTTTTAAATAAGAAAAAAAAAATTCCTGAAAAAATGTTTTTAAAATATATTTCAAAATTATTTTTCATAAAAGATGTCATCCGTTGATGTTACTAGTTCCGTTCTGGGAAATTATACAAAGGTTCCATATTGAATGGATAATGTTTTGATGGAAGGATGCTTATGAAAACCATTCCCCTTCCATGGGTTATATTATTTGGAAACCCACTTCTTTTCATGGGTTATGATATGAAGAAATGATTATGATTTCTATATATTTTTTCAAAGGTAATGATAGGATGAAATGTTTATGATACCCTTTTAATTTCATGGTTTATGATATGATTATTGTTTGTAATCTTGTGGCACACATATTATGTATTGGGTGAGACATATATTCCCCTACAATGCATTTGGTAATGATGGATGACTCAAGATTATAAATGTTATGAGTGAACCTGATTACATGTTCCTAATGTTATGCATGGACCTAGTGGTATGCCCATAAGTTTATGAGTGAACATGATTAAATGTTCATAATGTTATGACTTATCCTTATTATGTGTTAATAATGTTATGGGTGAACCTGATTAAATGTTCACAATGTTATTACTAGAACTAATTTTCTATCCATAAATGTATTCATGAACCTGATTACATGTTCAAAATGTTATGAGTGAAATTTATTATGTTTTCATAATGTTTTGCGTGAATATGATTAGATGTTCACAATATTATTCATAGTCCTGGTTGCGTATCTGTAAGTTATGTTTTGAACTTGATTACATGTTTAAAATGTTTTTAGTGAACCTGATTGCATATTCACAACATTATGCATGGACATAGTTGCATGGACACAAGTCTATGAGAGGGTCTAATTTCATGTTCTCAACTTAATGAGTGAACATGTTTCTACATACACAAGTTCAGAATTTTATATATTGATGTGTATGACACAATTTTATATCCTATTCTTATATTATTCTTTCATGGGTTTTTTTCCTGGTAATATAATGATTCATTTCCTATGAACCACTAATCTTTATTCTATGATTCATGTTTATAATATTTGATATGGAGTTTATGATCTCATAATGATACGATCATGTTATCATGACCTTATTCTCATTTTATGCTTATATATATCACTTGTTTAACCTTATTCTATATCTCATCTCACCCCTTTCTATATTTCCTTTCCCCAGGTTATGAAGATTTTTTTTACATATGATGTGTCTAAGAATGGTTCTAGTCACAAATAATCTAGTGGGAGATAATGTAGCTCACTTATGTAAAAGTTTTTATGTTTCCATGTTTCCGAAGGTAGTAAACTAATATTGTATTTGGGCATCTGTATGTATAATGTTTTAACTATTCTGAAAAAATTATGTAATTTATATGTACAATAAAACTAGGCTGTTATAGTTGGTATCATAGAAAAGGTTTAGTCACCCTTTGGAAACTAGGATGATAATAATTTGGTGAGATCCCTAGGTACATTTCTAAGGATATATCTAGGGACATTTCTAAGAATAATTATATGGATGTGTTAACATTTAGGAAAATTTCTTGGAATTTTTGTAATGGATAGAGTGATTGTTTTCCTAGAAATACATCACTATCTAGATACAAAAATTTATCACGGTTCTAGAAAATATGTACCTAGGAGTTACAACTATGACAAGGTGTGTTGGGACGGACTCGAGCGTAACATTGTACATGACAACTGGACTTACTAAACACATGGTTTGACACTCATGGGGGATATTCCTTATGAATTTAAAAAACTAATTATGATCCATCATGAAGGATTTAAATATAATAATACTATTAATAACCAAGGATAATTCTATTATTTCATGGATTAGAGAAGTATGTGTAATTATTTAGACATCATATGAGTAATTTTTAAGTGAGTATATGGTTTTTAATATGATAAGTGTTTCTTACCCAATGATTTTTGGTTTTGATCAATATAGGAAACTAGAATGAAATGGGTTAATATTAAATTTATTATAATTTCAAAGTTTGGTAATGATGAAAATGGATTGGAAAACTCTTGAAGATAACCAAAAAGGTCCACAAGTATTGTTTATAATACTGATGATAAAGCGACTGAAAACAAAATGTGAAAGGTATGGGATGTTATTCTATTATTATTTACATTAAAAGTAAGAATAGTTATTATATTTAGGATGAGGAGCCATTATACATGATTCATATTTCATATTCTACGACAAGTGGTATTAAGGAATAATATGATTTATGCCGAGTAGTATTTCAAAAATAAATATAGATGATTGATGGTAATATGTTTTGGAATTAAAAGATTATGAATCATGAAATATATTTGTATTTTCATTATAAGTTTTTAATTAAGGATTTGAATGGTTATTTTGAATGGTGCTAGTGAGGTAGAAAAGTGATTTCATGGAAAAGTGATATTTTGATTAAGGCAAGGTGACCCATAATTTATTCCTTCAATTAAGATAATGTTGTTTGAATAAATATACATTCAATATGATTATGTAAATTGGATGATACTAATTACCATAGAATTGATTATTTATTTGTTCAAAAAGAGCTATATGTTATAAAGGATTAAGATTACATCTTTCTTGATTTTAGGATTATATCCGGAAATCATTGGAATAACTAATCATGGATTTTATGTAAAAGGATTTATTATAATTTAGATTATTACCATGTTTCAAGGGAATACATGATAAATTTATTGACATGGTTGGTATTAAACAATTGAGATATTATTTATGATATATGGGTATTAATTCAATGCTTTTTTTTGAAAAATTTTGTGACCATATTTCTATAGTTTTAGACATTAATTCTCTTGAAGGATTATAAGGTTATCCATTTATCTAATGGTTTATATTAATCATTGGATAAGGTTAGAGATATTAAAGTTTTATCTTAGTATATGAATATTTATGAAAATTAGATAACATGTACTAACCATTCTTGTAACAAAAATATATGGAATGACCAATAATTCTATTTATGGATGTCATGATTTGTTAGTTATTTAAGAATAAAAAATTCACCTTTATTCCATATAGTAATAGATGAAGTGGGAATTGATCAAGGAATGATCAAAGGGTGAGTTTGTGCACATGTAATGTAAATAATTCTATCAGTATATATTCTTGAAAAAAATTTCACCTTTAGGAAAAATGATATTGGAAACAAAAATGTTATCCCAATACCTTCATTTTTGACTACTCAAATGGTCCCTTAGACCATCATGGATCATTTACTTTGAAATTGTTAAATTTCTCCTAAACTTTTACTCTATCACTCTCTATCATAAATTGATAGTTATATTTATTTTCCATGTCCATGTTTTCACTTCCCACTAATGTTCTAATATGTGTAAATCTAGTTATATGTTACTTATGGTAACCGTTATGTTTTCCACATTCCCTTTTTAAAGGAACCGTTAGTATTAATTTTTATAATGAGGGTTTATTTGGGTGGAATTTTCAAGTATTAAACAATTGATACACTGACAAATTTCAGAGATAAATTCATTTTATTGGGGGTTGAATGTAACAGTAAGAGATTATTTATTTTTTTTGAATTAATTTATTCTTTTTGATGTTTTTCATTTCACACATCGTAGAGAATAGTTTTTTATTAATGAACTATGTTTGTATTGAATTATATGAAACACAAATTCAGTCATGAAATACTCACAATATAATGTTCATATTTTTCTACAATAAACACCAAGGATAGATTAAATTACATTCAAGATATAATTTCCTTGATGGATTTCATAACACGCATGACTAAGTTTTACCGACCAGTAATATATTATTAAAAATACTAGTATTTAACATAATAAGATATATCCAAGCCATTAAGATGGTGATTATGAATAGTATTAACAATATTGTGAAAATACATGGTTTTATTCATTAGTTACAAATTAATTAGAAATGAATATAAGAACCAATTATATATAAAGGGAATATTTTTATAAAAACAACTTTTATAATCATAATAGAATTTTGTACAAAAAATTTAAATTAATTACTATTTATGTATGATATCAATGAAATATATATTTTATATATTCAATAAAATATTCTTTACTTTCATAGAATATATTTTATTGTTAGAAGATAAGAAAAACATAATATTACACATAAAAACCAATATTTTTATGAAATCAATTTTACCACCTTTTAAAAGAGAACCTATTCTAAATCTAAATTTTGGAAATTTTATAAATATTATGTAAAAAAAATTCATTTTGAAAATTTTAACATTAAAATTAGCTTATAGGGAATTTTTGGTATTTTGCTATGACGTTTCATTTTTGATGAATAGTGAAAAATATTGGATTTTATTTCAAAAAAGCTTTTTCATCTAATTTATATATAATGTCAAATTATTTTTTTGACTGGTTTGAGGTTAAATTAGATAAAATATACATAAATTAATCAAATTTACTTTATTGGAATCAATTTAATGTTGAAATTATAAATATAAACTTACCAAAGGATTGATCGTTTTTACTTTCAAACCCCTCTTTGTCATTCTGTTTGTGGGATTAAATTTAAATTAATTTATCCAATATTTATGATTGGAAAATGAAAAAAATGATTCCCTATTTTTAATAAAATAATATATAATTTCTATTACGTTAAAATTATTTTTTAAAAAACAATAATAATAATAATAATTAAAATTAACTATATTGATTAAGAGTAAAATTAGCTTAATAAAGCACCAAACCATAAAATTAAGGCCCAAAATGACCTATAAACTGGTCAAAAATACTTTTTTATGACCATATATCAACCCTATTATCTTTTGGATTAATATTTTACCATTATTGTAGCCACATGTCGTAGGAAAATTGTCTGTGGAATTCCCATTCCAAAAATTTACCAGAATGCAACTCATCCTCCACTATAAGAAGGCACTCACCCCACTCACTTCCTAAAAACATTAAAGAAACTTTGGATCGACCAATATATGAACATATTTCTCATAAAAAGTTCTCCTCAAAACCTATAAGCCTCACATTGGCTACCAATCCATCCACAGAAGCCATTTTGTGAAAACCAAAAGGAGTTGCCTGAATAAGAGTAAACATCTTTCCTCAAGATCTACAGTTTTATATTCATTATCCACCACCAAAATTATTATTATTACCTGATTATAGAAAAAAAATATTTTAAATATAATATTATTTCTTTATTATCAGGGTTATACCTTCACTTACATACACTTCCATGTAATGGGTTACAAACTTATCATTCTTGTGTACATCAAACAACTGCCTCTCAAAATGATATTGTTCCTATTTCATTAAAACCGATCATGGTTGCTAATTCTGGTGGAAAATTTATTTTTATATGTTTCTTATGATTTTATTATTCTTTTATTCTTCTAGTATTATTATATAACACATACTTTCATTATTTACATTTTTTTAAATACCATAATTTCGTTTTTTAATGTTTGGACTACCACCTCATCAAAGTGATGTGTTTTATTCACACTCTACATTTAATTTATTAAGGATGGGTATAGTGAAATTATATAAGATATATTACATAATAATTCTACTGAAATTATATTATATATTTCATTTAATTTCTTTCTTTCAATACTATTATTATACAAAAATAGTGTACATCTGTACGTATGACCTGTCGTCACCATGAAAAAATATTCCATATTATGTTTCTATATTATATAGATTACTATAAATACATATATATTTAATATATATAATATTTACATCATTATCTAAATTTTTTATATCATGATATTAGTATGAGAAACAAAATATAAAAAATCATAACACATGTGAAAAAATGATGTTATTACTCAGAAAACAAATTTAAAATGAAAGAGTAAATAAAAAGGTAATAAAAGGACATAAAAAAATTAAATAGGGTATTATATAATTTAATTTTCCTTTTTAATAGATTTTTAATAAATTTAAATTTATTATACATTAGGTTTTAATGTATACAAATAATGGAAAGACTTGTGGTACGAGAGTTTCATCTTACTTTTTATTTATTTGTGATACAAACCTTATTCACCACACATTTCATTTGTGTGGTGTGTATACTACCAATGGATGTATTAAATTATTATTTTTAATAAATTTATGAGTATTTAAATTTTTTTTTGATTTTTCTTTAATGGTATTATGTTTTAAAAAAGTTACAAAATTGGTAAAGTAATTTTGTCTCAATTT
This sequence comes from Viscum album, assembly GCA_963277665.1. NCBI lineage: Eukaryota > Viridiplantae > Streptophyta > Magnoliopsida > Santalales > Viscaceae > Viscum > Viscum album. The sequence goes on along the minus strand of OY728164.1, from coordinate 1,473,125,042 downwards.
GCCTTCTTTGAAACACATGCCATGTTATGCACCTATATTTTTTATAAGGTGTATATACTATATTTCAACATGCTATATCAAAAATATAATTATTTAAATGATATTTTATATTTCATTTATTATCATTCTTTATATTTTATTTTTATTTAATGTTACCAAAGTTGTGGCGGTTTATTGCTTCAATCTCATCGTTTATCGAGATTGTTTATGATAATGCTACCATTGATGAAATATTATTATCAATAAATAAATAACTCTCATGAATTTTCATAACATGTGTATATTAATGTTATATTCAAGTAATGGTACCACTTTATCACAATTTCTTATGTAATATTATTAAGAAAATACTTCGATGAAAATATGAATTTATATATCCTTTCAGTCAGAAATTTGGGTTCTTTCAAAACTATTTTTAAGAAAAGTTTTCAAAAAAGTATTAATATTATCCTATAATGTTTAAAGGACATTTTTAACCATATTTTACCATTTTATAAAGTGTTTTTTAAATGTTATCTTCTTTTCATTTTACAATCAAGGCACATATCTGAATATTTATGGTGTAAAAGGAATGTTCTGCATGTACGGACCTACCTGCCATCATGATAGTCATTTACTTTATTCTTCCATTATAAGTTCACAAGGTTTTTTTAAAAAATATATTTTTTATAATATTTGACCAATTTTTTTATTTAATAACTATTTTTAAATAAAAATGGATTTCATAAATTGTTTTATGTTAAAAAAATGTCTTAAACAGTTTTCAAAGCATCCATTAAATGTTTTCGAAATGTTTTTTTGTCAATGAAAAGTTTTTTAATTATTTAAAACATTATTTTATATGTTTTAAAATTATTTTCAAGGAAAATAGATTTCAAAATTTGTTCCTAAATCTTTTATATGTTCTCAATGGAAATGTTTATCATAATGATTTCAAGGCTTCTTTTTATGTTTTCAAGGAATTTTAAATGAAAATGGTTTTATAAAGGTTTTATATTTTAAATAGACTTTTAAAATAATAAATGATATTTTTCTAAACAAATGTTTCTATATGATTTTTTAAAAACTAATTTCCATCTAATATGACATCTGTTAGTGTTACTCCAACCCTTCTGGGAAATGATCCAAAGGTTACATTCATATTCTTTTGGAAATGGTTTATGTTTTGATGGAATGATGTTTATTACACCATTTCCACTTCAATAGGTTATATGTTTTTGAAAACTGATTTTTTTCATGGGATATTCTTTAATGAAATTGTTATGAGACCTACCTCTTTTCTATAGGTAGTTATATGATGAAATTTTTATGATGCCCATTTCATTTAATGGGTTATGATTTGATGATTTTTTATAATCTTGTGTCACATATATTTTGTGATGGGTGGGACCTATATATCCCTATAATGCATTGGTTAACGATGGATAAATCATGATTATAAATATTATGTGTTAATCTGATTACAAGTTTACAATATTATTCATGGACTTGGTTTCATGTAAAAAAGTTTACGAATGAACCTGATTAAATTTTCAAAATGTTAATATTTATCTTTTTTATATGTTCATAATGTTATGCGTGAACCTGATTATATATTCACAATTATTTTCATGGGCCTGGTTTCATGTCTATTACTTTATGCATAAACTTGATAATATATTCAAAATTTTATGAGTGAACCTTATTATTTATTTATAATGTTTTGAGTTAACTTGGTTACATGTTCAAAATGTTATGCATGGTTTTAATTTTGTATCCATAAGCTATGTGTGAACTTGATAAAATGTTCACAATGTTACGAGTGGATGTGATTTCATGTTCACAACATTATCTGTGGACCAGGTTGTATGTACATAAGTCTATAGGAGGTCCTGATATCATGTCCTTAATATAATGAGTGAACATATTTCTACGTATACATGTTCACTATGTTATACTATGATGTTTATGCCATAATTCAATGTCTTACTCATATGTTATTATTTCATGGATTATGTGCCCAATTATCTTATGATTCAAGACTTATGAACTATTATTATTTATTTTATGATCCATTTTTATTATCATTTATATATAGGGTATGATCTTATAATGATACAATCATGTTTTAATGCCCTTATGATCATGTTATACTTATATATCTCCCATTTTCACCCTTACTAGGAATATAAGCTCACCCCTTTCTTTGATTTCTTCCCCCATGTTATGATGATATGTTTTATTTATGTTGTGTCTAATTAGGGTGATAGTTCTGAAGAATATCTTGATAGATAATGTATCTCACCTACACACCAGTGTTTATGCTTCCATGTTTTGAATTCCACAAACTAATACCATCTTTGGACATCAATTTTTTTTAAGTTTTCCAGAAAATGATGTAATTTCTATGTATGTTATGATTGGGTTGTTATAAAAACTTTTGGAAAAACCCATTTAATTTTAGATTATTGATTTTTCTTATGATATATCATGAAGCATTGAGGGGATACATAATTATAATCCCTAACTATCACTACATTTACAATTAATTTCTCATATATAGAATGATTTATTAATTGATGATCTATGTGACTAATTGAAAAATTTCAATATCATGTAATGAATATGGGTTATCGACTATAAACTTTTCAAAAATATTATTTTCCATGTAACATGTGATGTAAAAACTGTATATGGTTTATGAAATAATAATATAAATGATTCAAATAATATATATATTTTAGGTAATTAAATTTACAATGATCACATGAAAGTTAATATTTCAAAAGAATGTTAATTTCAATGATAGTAATAAAGAGATGATATATGACAATAATAAAAGATTTTCTAGTAAATTAAATTATTTTTGAATAATATATGAAAAATGGAAATGAAAAATATAAAATAAGTTTATGTAAAATCGTTTATTTTTTATAACATATAATTTTTTTATGATGGTAATGTATGAAAAATGTTTATGGTATTAGGAATGTCTATTAACACCATATATGATAAAAAAATCCTTTTTTATTTTTTGTAAAGGAAGATGAAAATGACCCCTTTCAGTGAAAAATATTTATCTCATAATATTTTAAAGGTATAATATAAAATAAAGTTATCTTTATAAGATTTTTTTAAAATAAAAATTCTTTACATAAAATAATTTTAAAAAATACGGATACACAAGTAAAATATGACTGGTCAAGAAGATAAATAAAATTGTATTTTATTTTAAAAAATCCTTTTGAAATAGTAAATTTAATTGAATCATTAATCATAATGAATGAATATTTATTCATGTAAAATACCCTAAATATGTATTATATACACAACATGAAATTAAAGAACTTCATATTACCAAATATGTCTCAATGGAGTGAAAATTAAGGCAAATTCCCTTGACTTAGGTTTGACCAGCTTCGTAGGTTCCATAACCTACTATATAATTAATTTAAATTTATTATAAATAAATTATATAACCATATTCATATATCTCATACCACGTATTATTAGAATATAACCTTTTATAACCCATTTATTAATAATTCTTTATTAAAATCCATGTTCTGAGTGATCAATGTTTCATTTTTAATGTATTTATTGGTTCAGTTGTTTTGATATATGTAATATTATCATGTTTATGTCATATAAATAATTTTAATGAAGTTATATTTTTTATTTTTATTCAATATAAACATATTTAGGGTCATCCAAAAATATTATATATAGAAAATTGAATTTCATCGTTTATGGAGAGGGTTGGCCGTATATAGACTTGAATACTGTATTCTTTTTCGATGGATGAAATAAAAGAAATTTAAATTATAATTCACATTTATATAATAATTATTATATATTATAAATCATGTATATTAATAAAATCCATCATTATTTCCATCCATGTAAAACAAAAATGAAAAATAAGTCATATCACTTTATGGAGGTGGTAGACCACAGATGCTCACGAGTAACGTTTTTATATACCAACAGATTGGAAGGTGAGAAAGTATAAGTTTTGTTAAAATTATATGGTTATAATTATTTCATAAGTATCATATATAACTATTAAACTGATCATAATTACCATACATTAATATGGTTCTGGAAAATGATTTGTATCACTACGAGGATATGAAAATCCATATGTACACAAGAGAGATAACTTGATGTACATTTGATGGAAAATATGGTGTATAATGGAAATTTAATAATCATAAATAAATTTAATTATAATTAAAGAAATTTATTTTCTTATAAATATCATATTTTTAGATAAGGTAAATAAAAACTAAAAAATTTATCAGTTTAGGTTATTATATCTCCTTTCAATGAACTCCTTTAAATACACTCTTAAATATCCTAGGGTTGGAGTTTTGGGACAACGGCATCTATATAATTTGTCTATGTATATTTAGAAGTCCGTTTTTTAGGTTTTGAGCTATATATAAGGTTTATTGTGGTTTGAATAAGAGAGGTATGACTTTCCCTTTTACAATTGAGGCGAGGGTCACTTTTGGAATTTCATAAAATATTAAATTATAATAAATTTCTTCTCTAGGAAAATCCATCAAAATGGATTGGTATTTTATCATAGGGTAGGATATGGTTGAAATATCATCAACATATAAAATTTTGATTTGTTTTTCTATAGTTTTAATGCTTATATTTTTGTTTAACCCCTTAATTAAACTATTTTAACATTAACTACAGTAACATATTTTTCGACTATAAAGGGTTATAATTTGACAAATAATTTAACTTTTTAATCATAAATGTACATTTGAAGAAATTATCAATCATAAATTACCCACTTCTCTTATTTTATAGTTTTAATGTGTTTTAAATAATTTAAAAAATATTATTTTGATGAATTATCATTAATGTAAATTTTAACACTATTTATTTAATTTGATTTAACACACATCAATGAAAAGAAATTTTTCAAATATAATTTATTTAAACATTAATAAAATTTAATACACAAATAAAAATTTCTTATAATACCATAAATAACTCAAATTATATCACTTTTAATATTAATATTATCATTTTTTTATTTTATTTGACTACATATTGTATTAGGGTTGTGCATGAATTTATGGTAATTATATAATGAATAACTAAATAAATAAATAATAATTTTGAATATAATTTAATTAATCAAAAAGAATATTTATATTCAATACTAACTTTTTCCTTATGTGAACACATAAAAGATATTTAAAACTTCTAGAGTGTCATTTTGTAACATTCCATAATTTAAATATTATATTGGTAATTTTTAGAGACAAGTGTCTATTAAACATATAAATTTTGATACTAATGTTAAAGGTTCAAATTATAATCATCCAATAAGAATTAATGTGAAATATTTTTACCATATCACTTAGGATTAACCTAGATTAACCAAATATACCCTTTACAAAGGTGATAAATTTTACCACAAATATTATTCTTATTAACCAATAATAAAAGGGAGAAATTTAAAATTTTAGATCCTCCTAATTCCAAATATGGAATCCATTTTTCAATATTTAATTTATATATTTTTTAGAAATTAATTTTAAAGTATGTGTACATAAGGTGATGAAAATATCTTTTTAAAAAAATTTGGTTTTTGAGTAAAAACCTGGATTTCTTCTTATTTATGCATTTAAAAAACTGTAGTTTAATGTTAATTATTTTTATTAAATATATAATGTATAAATTTAATAAAAATAATTCAATAATAGTAGATAATTAATTTTTTTATGATATATACATATTGTGTCCTCAAAATAGTTTTTAAGTAACATAACAATTATATTCAAGTTTTCTTTATTTTTATTAATAACCAATGAATTTATTTTATAAATATGGTAACCATATAATTTTCATAATTTATAAATTCCTATACATACCAACATATTTTAATGGCTAGGTTACAATCGTCAAATAATAATTAATCGAGGTTCTTTTTAACTCAGTGCTGCATTCAACAGAAGCTAATAATAAGATTTATTGAAAAAGAGGCATATTTTTAAATCTTTTGGTATTACACTTATTATAACCTTCCATGGATATACATTCCAAAAAATGTGATATCTCATTTTAAATACCAAATATTTTTTGTTTTTATCATTATATATCTTTAAAATGCTTTTAGCTTATTTGATATGGGTTTAAATACCCTCTAATTTGGTCATTATCTCCTTCACATGTTATGGGCCTACATGATTCCATTCACCAACAACATCCAAATATGATGGGGTATGAAATATATTTCGAAATAATGTTTTCACATGATTCCACTTGAATAATTTAATTAATGTTATATTTATCAGCGATCTCTAATAAAGGTTAATACCAATCCCGCATATCTTGAATTTCTAGTGAGAATAACCTCAACATTTATTTTAAGGTTTGAATAGACCTATTAGATTATCCATATGTTTAAAGGGGATAAGAGGTGATAAAAATAATCCTTGTTTCATGATCCTTCGGAAATTTTTTCCATAATTTCAATGTAAATCATGGATCTTGATCAGACATAATTGTATTAGGTGATCCATGAAGTCTTTCAAATTCAAGAATACAGAGTCGTGAATGGTTATTAGGAGGAAAATATTATCTTATAACATTTAAATGTGTATATTTAGTGAGTCGATAAATAATAATGCACATTAAAATATTATTTATTTTATTATTTGGTTATCTAGTGAGAAATTATATAGTAATGTCATCCCATTTTCTCAGAGAATTGGAAATATGTTACATGAATCCTCAATGATGTTGTCTTTCATCCTTCACCTATTGGAAATAAAAAAAATGTCAACACATATTTAATAATTTTCAATATCATTTTATCCCAAATAAAATTTCTTTAAAATATCTATATCTATATATTTTATAATAGTGTGTATAGATAAATATGATCTATGAGCATAATCTATAAATTCCGACTTTATCTCAGGTATAGAGGGAACATATGATCTCATTTGAAATTTCAAAACTCCATATTCACAAATTATTATTGCTAAGTTTCATTCTATCAAGACTTTAATATTCTTTTGAAATGTATCATCACCAGTCTAAGAACATTTTACTATTTCCAAAAAATATAGTTTATAAATATTCTAAAAAAGGAGTGATGTATCTAATTCTATAATGATTTATAGATCCATATTCACAAAATACATGAACATATGATATCTATTGATGCAAATTTTTGCTAGGAATCCATGATCTTTTCAACTCAATGTATCCACAACCTTATTTTCTTCCCTAGGTGGAAGTGTATTGATATATCATAGTCCTTGAGTATATCTAGCCATATTATTTTCATTATGTCGAGTTCTTTCAATGAAAAGATATAATTAAAAAAATTAAGATCCATATATATCTCAGACATTTTAGCATAATGATAATGTACCAATATATTGAAAGAAAATATGAGGAAATCTAACTTAATAACTTGGGTTCAATAGTTTTTTTCATGAATATGTAACTACATTGACGCATAGAGAATAACTTTATCATTACTGATAAGGAAATAAAAATTTCATTCCATTTATGCATCACTATATATTACAAATCCATTATTTCTAAATTATAGATTAAAAATTTGAGAACTCACTAATCTCTGATTAAAATTTTCAAAAAATTATTCATATTATTTTATCCGTATTAATTTAACCCATTAAAAGATTACTAGGTTAATATGTTTTACAATAAGGAAACTTTTGATAAAAATCATTGATATTTATGCACAAAACCAATGAAACTACATCCATTAGTTTTGTTCATTGGTGTAGGGAATTCATGTAATTACATTGAATTTATATGATATGTTGGGATTCTATCCTTATAGGAAATATTGCCATGTGAAGAAATATTCTCAATCCAAAATTCACACTTATCAAATTTTACAAATAACTATTTTCTTCTAAGACTCCCATGAATAATTCTTAAGTGATTCTCATGGTCCTCATATATCATAGTCTACACTGTGATATCATTAATAAATACCACAAATAATCATCAGTATATTCCTTGAGTACTCATTTCATTTGATCCATTAACAAAAAATGTTCATTAGTCAATAAAAATGGAATTAATGTGAAATCCTAATGTCACTACCTCTTTCAAAATGTTTTCTGTAAAAAAATTTCCTTAAATAATTATAATTGATGATACAAAAAATAGAGTCCAAGCTTGGAAAAATATTGAACTCTATGAAGTTGATCAAATATGTCATAAATTCATGGTATATGATATATTTTAATTATTATAATAACATTTATTTACCAATAAAAATGAACAACCTCATAGATCCATATTTGTTCATAATGAAAAGAGAAGGGGATCAATAAGGTGAAACATTAGGGTATATAAATCCCTTATCATAAAAATCCTCAAGTTAGTCTATTAAATCCTCTAATAAAAAAGTGGCTATTATATTTTGAGTGTTTGAAATAAGTATTTCAATATGTATCACATCAATGGTAAACTAAACTTCTGGATATGGTGGATGTACCATTAATTCATTATGATATAAATCAATGTTTTCTTATAAGATAAATACGTTATTAGTTTGGAGATTACCTTTTTTCATCCATAAATCGTGTCTTCTATTATTTACCAAGAATCTTATTCGAAAAAACTACTAGTTTTGGATTTATAAATGAATCAAATGATGAAATCACCCTTATAAATATATGAAATTCCACATCTTCTTCACAAATATTTAATCCTCATATACTCAATCAACTTTATTCATCATATATTGATATATATTCCATACCAAGGATTATATAAATATCAAACACAATATTAATAATGATTTCAACAACTAGTGCACACTTATGTTTCATAATGACTGATAACTAACAAATCCTTATTGTAGTGACCCATCTTCTCAGATTCTTGACTGATAATGTAACGCCCCAACACCAAAATCTCGGAGCTGATGCATTATTTTAATATATTGGCATGATTACAAGAAATCCAATCCCAAAGACTGATCAGTTTAGTAGTATTTAAGAAAATAAATACATACATGTATCTCATAATACATAGGGAAAGTTAAAAAATTACAACACATAACAAAAACTAATAAACTTCATCCACAATAACTTAATAAATGGACTCCTCTTCATAACCTATTGAAGGTAAATGAATGAATGGGGTGAGATCAAATGACTAGTAAGGGTTACAAATAGGAGAAGCATGAATGAATTAAATCTAAATCATTAACAAATTGTCATATTCAATATGGCATGGTGAATAGATGAAAAACATGCACCATTAATAAACTAAGAATGAAACCGCATCAATAGATTTTGTCATAGTGAAAACCTCATGGATAGTAATAACTGAAAATGAATAAAGAGAATTCTTATTAATTGGATTTCATGTTTCTGGAACATGATACCCACATACTGTCGAAATGGATTATGTCTATGGGTAGAAACCTGCTTGATTTTTGGAAACAAACTCAAAGAGTTTGTCACCAATTGATTTGTCTTATAAGACCTATTGATGCATCGAGGTGTTATAGCTGGCCCCACCCATCGCTGTAAGTCCAAAACATTATTTATACATAGATATAATACAAGTACAATATGACTTCTTAATACCAATATAGAGTGGATGATACATATTCATAAAAGGATGTTGACATAAATAATTATACTTTTAAATGATACCATTGAAAAATTCTTGAGGAAATATTGCTTAAACATTCCAAATTGTTGCATACCACCTTGAAACATTCAAATCATGTTCCATTAGAATAGCCTAAAACATGTGAATAAAGAGACTCTTCACATGATATACCAAAGAGTAGTACATGCACCACAAGTAAGAAGTAAATTATGAACATGGAATATATCTCATAAAATATAAAGTGTGATGAGATTTTTTTTTACTTTGGAAAGTAAAGTTATTTTGGAAAATCATTTGTAATTTTCTTGAAATCTGATTATAAAAATGTATATCCGATAAAATAAAATGTATGGTCATTTAAATTATATTTGAGGCTTAAATAAAATCTTATTGATGTGAAATCATTTAAAAAGAGTTTTTAATGAAGCTTTATAAATTGAACATTTTAGTACGGTTTAAGGAATTATTTATAGATATTTTAAAGATAAAGGTCATGTTTTCATTAATAAAACAATAAATAAACCAAAATAACCTTTTCAATTTAAATTTTTTGATTTTTGAAAGATAAATATGTCTTAAAAGAGATTATTGATTTAACATAAAAATAGGTAAGAATTCGAGAAGTTCCTTGAATTGAGCATGTGTTTTAAGAAGAATTTTTGAAAGATCCTTTTAAAATATATAACTCCCTATAAATGAAATTATGATTCTGGTTGGTACTAATATATATAATATTCAAAAATAATTTATTAAGAGTAAATAAAAATAAATAAAAATATCATTTAGGTGAGTAGAGAATAATAGAAACCAGAATGAAAATTGTTATTTGGGTAGAAAATACATAAAACTTTGTAATCAATTAAATCATATGACCAAAAATAAATAATCATAAATGATAAATTTATTATAATTAAAATAAATATATTCATGATATGAAACATCAATGGGAAGTATAAATACACCCTAATCAAGTTTTACTAGTGAATACGGAATATCTCACAAAAATGGAAGTGAGAAGAAGAAACCCCTTACATTAAGTCCGATGGTGTTTTTCACTTGATCATAGTGCCCTGGATAACCAAATTAAATTAATTAATTATTATTTAAAGAAACTATTATTTCTTTAATTCATTTATTATAATCTTATTATTTTCATTCATTTGATTTTTATGGGGTTAATAGGGTCAAATTAGTTGTTTTGGAAGCATTTCCCCTGGTTTTCATGATCAGTTTACTTGTATTAATGAATGGATGTTTGTTTGAAATGTGGAAAAACATCCAGAATTGTGCATATATATTATTAGTAAAATTAAATTTATATTAATTATATTATATTGAATTTGGTCTCATACCATGAGGATGACTTGTTTGATAAAAGATAATGATAAACATTGGATTAACTTGGCAGTTTTGTGCATAATGAACTTGTTTTGAATTATTATTATATATTATGAGGGTTTATGGATTTTAGAACATTAGATAAGATGAAATAAATATATTATGATCCTTTTCAACTATAAAAATGGTTTCATTACCAGAATTGAATATGGTAATAAAAATCCAGAACATGTCGTCTTGAATGTGATAAATTAACACATATCGGACGATGTTTTCATTTTTAGTACAAGAGGAGGGGAAAAGAGAGATGATGAGTAAATATTTCATTAGAATAATAAAATTAAAGATAATTTATGGTAATTCACTTATAATATAATTTGGATGAGGGGATATTAAGAAAGAAAAGAAAAGAAAGTAACTCAAAATAAAAGAAAAGTTGAGAAACCCCTCACGAAAATTCGCCAGCCTAACGACATTGCTAAAAATTTCATAAAATATTTGGATGATAGAAAAGGGAATATAATAATTAATAAATAATATGTAAATTAAGGGTGATATATAATGTCATATCCAAGCATAAACCTATTTAAATTAAAAGATAACAACATAATAAGACTGCTCGAAAAATAGAGATATTTTCAAATGAAAATTCTACAGCATAACCGATATGCAACTTGGTTTTAGAAAACATTAAAAATAGAGGTAAAAGGGTTTAACCATTAATAAAAGACTCATAAAATTTTAGAGGGATATGATAATATAGAAATAATAACATGGTATGAAAACTTTTAATACATACCACATAAAAGAGGGCTTGGATGGGAAAAGAGAAGTTGTGAATTCTCTTACCTTGTAGAGTAACTCCTAAGACGTAAAGGTTGGGACATTGGGGGATTGAGGACACTTTGTTAAGACTAATAGGGAGGTAAAACTACTATAACTTCAAATATGATGATTTTTGAATGAATGAAATGAAGGAATCAGTGGGTATTTATAGTAAATGAGAGGTAGTTTTTTATTAATTTAAAGGGACACCTCATTAGTGGTTTTATCAAAATAATTGGCTTTCCCATGGTATTAGCCACATGGGACACCTCATAACACATTTAATTGAAAATGGTTTGAACAATATTTTATATTAATTAATAAATCATTATGATGTCATTAAACATTCCGAAAACATAAAAGTGTATTTTTAGTATTCATAAAAATTACAACTATTTTATAAAAATACCAAAAAATCACCCTAACCATTTTTCAGTGTTTAGAATTAAAAAAGAAAATACATTTTTTTAAAACTAATTTTCTAAATTTTTTTATTTTTATTTTTAAATAAAATCATAATTTATTCCAAAAAAACAACTTTAAAACTATAACTCGTTTTATAACACCTTGAGAAATTAATCAGGGTCCCACAAAATTATCTTATAACCATAATAATATAAAGTAACAAATTATGATTACATTTAATGAAATTAAATTTCAATTATAATTTATTAAATTAATCATAAAAGTGTAATTAACATATTTATAACATTTAAAAACAACAATACTTATACTATGACCAGTTTTTCACTTTTAAGATGTATAAATTGTGTTTATACATAAATGGGTGAAGTTTATATATTTTTCGCCAATATACTATTCATTACTATTCATAAGGGTATGTTACTGTTCATAAGTGTATGTTCCTATTCATCCAAAATTAATTTTTTCTTATCAGACTTTATATATCTTACTGGATGGAACCGTGTAAGTCAATTTTTCAAAATTAAAATAATAGAAGTTGAAAAATTATGTTTATTGGTAAGGTTATAATAAAGTGTTGTTTTGTAGGGAATCAGTGTTTCATGCATTCTATATTAAATCTATTTGTAAATTCTTGGGGTATTACACTATCCCCCCCTCAACCGAATTATTTCCTCACAATTCAAAATTGAAATTCTAATGTTAAAGGTTGATGCTTGAAAATTTCCTTTTGGGAAACCCATATCGGAAATAGGGTTAGTAAAATATCCTCATAAAAGAGGTTAAGGGAAAAGAGGTGTTCACCAAAAAAATTATGATTTTGAATGGGGTGACATTAGTTGGAAGTAAAAACCTGGACATGGAAGAAAAATATAACTATGAAGTTCTGATGGAATGTGTTATATAAAATATTTAGTAGAAAGTTGATTTTTATAAAACTATAAACTACTGTAAAAAAAATTCATCGATATTATAAAATATTATGATAATAGAAAAACATTTGAGGTATTATTACACTCTATAAGAGTATAAATATACATTTCCCTTTAAAAACTCTTCCTTTTATTGCACCTTGAACTATCTATACATTATCACTTAGCACAGGTTACACCATATGTTAAAGTAATACATTTACCTCTAAAATATTGTATAATAATAAAACATTTCATATATGGTTTAACAGTATAAAACATAATGATTAAACACTTTGGAAGGAAGGTCTCTGAATTTCCAAGATGAAGTTATCATTAACCCTTAATCAACATGAAGTAAATTTGAATTTTCTCATTCCAAACATGTGAATAACTTCATCATGTATCCTTTTTAAATATGGCAATAACTTGAATTACCATAAAAAAATATTGGAAACATGAATTCTTATATATTCCTAAAGTAAGATAAATGTTATTGGGTATATTAATTAAATCCAAAAGTGTTGTAAACTCAATAAATGATAGCATATACCACTTCTTGACAAGTCAAAATCAGTTCCAAGGTAGCTAGTACTTATCTGAATCAATAATTTCTTCATCATTATCTCTACATAAGATATATATTAAGGATTTTATTTCCCACAACCATATACATTCCAAAGATATTATATTTCTAATAAGTCACTTATCCTTGGTACAATTCATCATATGACCTCAAATACATAATGAAATAGTATTGCAGTACAATCCTCATATATTCCATAATTCTTATAACCAGTACATTGCTGATAAAATATTCAAATGACATGATTCTTAATGATGAATATTAATACTTATACTTCATCTGTGGTAGTATCATAACATGATCATTATCGTGTATCATTATTTGAGGAATATTCCATTGATGCTTAGGAAATTGATTCACATAGTGTCCCATCTCCTTACAGTTGAAGAATTGTACATCGGAAACCTTTTTCTTAAATTTGAAATCATGAAATTGGTGTCATTTTTCTCCAAACATATAATAAACTATCATTACCTTCAAGAATTTACCAATATGATTATTTCTGTAGTTATCACATATGGGAAAACCCTTCTTTCACATCTTCCCTTTATCCATATTTTTCTCTTTCATCTTCGTCTTCTTTATCCTTCCTTCAAAGCCATAGGACTCAGAGATTTATTTACATATTTTGTTAACACATGATACTATTTCCTCATATGATGAAACATTGGAGGATATATTCTGTTGAAATGATGGATTAATACTATAAGATATGTGATACATCTTACTCTTTTCATGACGTGCATTGGTGAAGTATTCATTCTTTATTCCAGGTGACATTTCTAAACAATGTAATACACTAGATTAGGTTATGAATCATGATGTATAATCTCAACATAAAAAATACTTTGAATAAATTGAAATCCTATCCATAACTAATGTTAAAATCACAAACATTGTTTCATTGAGGAAAAAATTACTTTTTATTATTTTATAATGGGTTTTAATGAAAATGTGAATGATCCTAAGCATATACCCAGGGATTGTCGAACTAGGTGTATCGTAAGGTCTATTGTCCTATACCAGGATACCCTGGGTAAAGCCTGAAACTCCTTGTAGAAGTTGTTACTCCTAGGTACATCTATGCCAGAACAACTTACACTTGTAGTATCCAGATATGGATGTATTTTATAAAATATCCACATGATCTATTCCTTAATAAAATTGTATGAAATTCTTGTATGTTTATCTTCAAAGTCTATATTAGGGTTTTGTTCCCTAAGCTATGTTTTCTAAATCTAGTTTATAGGTTTTCTAATAAATATCCTTTGATACCAATTGAAACTCCCCGATCCTATAAGCTCAGAGCTGGTGCATTATTTTAATACATTGGCAAGATTATAAGGAATAAAATCCCGATGGTCCAATCATTTCAGTAGTCTCAAATAAAATAGATAAATATATGTAACTCATAATACATTGGGAAAGGTAAAAAATTAAAATACATAACAAAAACTATAAACTGCATCCATGAGAAATCAATAAATAGTCTCCTCTTTATAACTTGTTGAAGGTAAACAAATGAAAGGGGTGATATCAAATGCTCAGTAAGGGTTACAAATAGAAAAATAATGAATTAAAAATAACAGAATCATAAAAAATTGGCATAATCAATATGGAATGGTGAATATATGAAAAACACACACCATTATTAAAAAGATAATGAAACTGCATCGATTGATTTTTGCATAGTGAAAACCTCAGGGATAGTAATAACTGAAAATGAATAAAGAGAATTATTATTAATTGGAAATAATGTATCTATAACATGATACAATAATATTGTTGACACAGTTTATGTATATGGGTAGAAAACCTTCTGATTTTTGGAAAAAATCTCTAAGGGTTTGTCGCCAACTGATTTGTCTCATGAAACCTGTCGATGCATCGAGGGGCTATAGCGGGCCCCACACATTGCTGCAAGTCCAAAAGATTTATTATACATATATTTAATAAAATTACAATATTTCTTATCAATACCCGTATAGAGTAGAGGATATAGATTCATCAAAATAATTTGACATAAATAATGATACTTTAAAATGAGACTATTGAAAAATTCTTGAGGAAATATTCCTTAAATGTTCCAAAGTGTCCCATACCACCTTGAAACATTGAAATCATAATACCTTAGAATATCATGAGACATGAGAATAATGCGACTCTTGATATTATATACCAAAGTTTAGTAAATACACCATAATTAAGATGTAAGTTGTGAAAATGGAATATCTCTCATAAAAGATAATGTGAGATGAGAAAATTCTTTTTTTTTAATTTGGAAATAAGAGTTATTTTGGAAAATCATTTATAATTTTCATAAAATCTGATTGTAAAAATGTATATCTCATAAAATCAATGATATGGTCATTGATATTATATTTTATACTTAAATAAAATCTTATTGAGTTGAAATCATTTAAATAGAGTTTTTAATGAAGCTTTAGAAATAGAACAATTTAGTACAGTTTAAGGAATTCTTTATTGAGATTTTACAGGGCAAAAGCATGTTTCCTTTAATAAAAAAGAAATAATCCAAAACAAATTTTTATGTTTAAAATGTGTGATTTTTGAAAGATAAATATGGCTTAAAACATATTATATAGTGAACGTCAAAATAGGTAAGAATTCGAGAAGTTCCTTGAATCGATCTTGTGTTTCCGGAATAATTTTTGAAAGATCGTTTTAAAATATATAACTCACCATAAATGAAAGTATGATTAATATTGGTACTAATATATATAAAATTGAAAAATAATTTATTAGGATTAAATTAGAATAAATAAAAATATCATTGAGGTGAGTAGAGAATAAGAGCAACCTGAATGAAAATGGTTGTTCGGGTAGAAAATACTTCAAACTTTGTAATAAACTAAATCCTATGCCTCAAAATTAATAATCATAAATGATAAATTTATTATCCTAAAAATAAAGAGATTCATGATATTAAACATCAATAGTCAGTATACATATTACCTACATGTAGTAGTAGTGAATACATAATATCTCACAAAAATGGAAGTGAGATGAAGAAACCCCTTACCTTAAGTCCGATGATTTTCTTCACTTGATGTTAGGGCCCTGTATAAAAAAATTAAATTCATTAAATAATATTTACAGAACCTATTATTTATTTAATTTATTTATTATAACCTTATTAGTTTTATTCATTACCTTTTTTTATGGGTTTAAGAGGTTCAATTTTATTGTTTTGGAAGCATCTTCTTCCTTGGTTTTCATGATCAGTTTACTTGTATTCATGAATGGAAGTTCATTTGACATGTGGTCAAACATCCCGAATTGTAAATATATATTATTAGTTACATTTTAGGGTTATAAATTATCTTATAATTAATTTTTTTATATACCATGAGTATGACTTTTTTGATAATATATAATGATAAACGCTTGGATTAACTTGGCGGTTTTGTGCATAATGAACTTATTTTGAATTATTATTTTATATTATGAGTGTGTAAGGATTACAGAACATTAGATAAGATGAAATAAATATATTATGATATTTTGAAACCATAAAAATGGTTTTATGACCACAATTTAAGATGTTAATAAATATTGATAACCTGTCATCCTTGAAAGTGATAAATTAACACATCTTAGACGATTTTTTCATTTTTAGTATAAGAGGAGGGTAAAAAAGAGATGTTGATGAAATATTCCCTTAGAATAATAAAATTCCAGTTCATGTAAGGTACGTGAATTATCAATGAATTATTATTATGTGATATTAGGAAAGATAAGAGAAGAAATGAACTCAAAATAAAAGAAAAGTTGAGAAATCCCTCACAAAAATTCGCAGCCTAACAGCGTCGCTTAAAATTTCATTAAACTTTTGACGAGAGAAAAGGGAATCTAATCATTAATATATAATATAGATAAAGAGTATTATATGTTATTTCATATACTAGCCTAAACTAATTTAAATTAAAATATAATAAAATAATAAGAGTTCTTGAAAAAGAGAGATATTTTGAGACGAAAATTCTGCAGCATAAGAACTATGGAACATGGTTTTAGAAAACATTAAAAATAGAGGGGAAAATGTTTAAAAATTAATAAAAGATTCATAAAATATTATAGGGACATAATAATATGTAAATAAGAACATTATATGAAAACATGAAATACACACCACATAAAAGAGGACATGGATGAGAAAAGAGAAGTTGAGAATTCTCTTACCTTGTAGAGTAACTTCTAAAACATGAAGTTTGGGACCTTTGGGGAATGAAGACACAATGAGAAGAATGCTAGGGAGGTAAAACTACAAGAGATTATAGTATGATGAGTTTTTAATGAATGAAAAAGGAATGAGTGTGTATTTATAGTAAATAAAAGGGAGTTTTTTTATTATTTTAAAGGGACACCTCATTAGTGGTTTTATCAAAACCATGGGCTTGACCATGGTATTTTCCTATGGTATTAGCCACCTGGTACACCCCAAATCCCATTTAACTTTACACAATTCGATCATAATTTTATATTAATTAATACATCATTATTATTTCATTAAACACACAAAAAAACTCAAAACTATATTTTTACTTTTCACAAAAAATTCAAGTATTTTTAAAAAATCCCAAGAATCCATCATAAACGTTTTTTGACATGTATAATCCAAAAATGAAATCCATTTTATGAAAATAATTTTAATAAATAATTTTAATTTAATTTTTTTTTAAAAATATTAATTTCTTCCAAAATAACAACTTTTAAAATATAACTCGTTCTATAACAACTTGAGAAATTTATCAAGGTCCCATAAAATTAACTAATAATCATAATATAATAAAGTAATAATTTATAATTAAATTTTTTGAAAATAAATTTTGATTTTAAATAATTAAATTAATCATATAATTTTAATTAAAATATTTATGACATAAAAAATACCAATACTTATACTATGATCGTTTTTTCACTTTTAAGATATCTATGTTTTATTTATACATTAATGGGTGAGTTTTTTATTTTTTTGGGACTAATTTAATATTCATTACTATTAATTAATATTTATACGGGTATGTTACTATTCATCAAAAAATTATTTTTACCTTATCAAACTCTAAATATCTTACTAGACGCAATCGTGTATGTTAGATTTTCAATATTAAAATAGTAGAAGTGGAAAAATTATATTTATTGGTAAGGTTATAATAAAGTGTTTTTTTACAGAATCATTGTTTCATGCATTATATATTAAATATATTTGTAAATTCTTGTGGTGTTACAGATAAAACCATTTTTAAGGTGCTATGGAAGTATTTAATTTTCATAGAAAACATGGAATATAAAAATTAGTGCGATGGTATAGAATAAAAAAACTAATTATCTAAATTTGATAATATTATTAAAGTAACTTCCACCACATCATTTGGAACTTCAACATCAATTGTTGTGACCATATAAGATTAGATTTTCAACCATGTAAATTTCTATGGAATATTCTAAGGATTCCTTTAGAAATCAATTTCATAGTGCTCTATATCCTTATAGTTCAAGCACTAGTCATTAGTTTTTACATATTTCCCTTGAAATCATGATCTTGGGGGGCCTTATATGAATTTTGTTTCAAAATATAACCCCCATAAACAATTTTTAGTGATGTTTCTTTACACATTTATTACAAGATATAAATTACCCCTTTTCTTCTTCCAATTTTACATATTTCCTTTTCTAGAGTTCTCAATAACCATTTTATTTTCTTGCTTACCTTAGAAGTAATTATACTATCAGAATTATTTTTTCCTTTCTTGATATAACATGATACTATATCTTCATAAGATGACAATTTTTGGGAAACAAGTATCTATCAAATGATTAAATTAATCCATTAAGGGAAATTTTCAATGTTACTTTATGGATTATGTATCTTTTTCATAACATGTTTCTCTAACATTGTAAATCTGGATTCTTACATAGTAATATCACTATATTACATTTGTCTTAGACTCAATAATTCTCTCTCCCAATCAACTCGTTGATCACGAGGAAAATATTATTCCACAAAGTGTACCACATTATCCATCTACTCAATTTCTTATATTTATTATTCATTATTAGTGTTTGGAATCAATGGACACCACAATTTCACATCCCCTGAGAGATTATTAACTATAATGAGAACTGTATCCCATAAATACTATGAAAACAGTGAAATATCTTCTCTATGGAACTTATTCATTCCCCAGCTACAAATAAAATTTTACTCCCAATGAATAATAATGGTTTCCGATGAATGAATATTTATATCATTGTTACATGTCGTTTTTGATCTATAGGACAATTTATACATGCCAGGATTATTTTCATAACATGCATTTACAATATCTAAATTTTTATAATTTTTTCAAATCTAGTTGTAGATCCACCTCCAACTTCATTATCATACCATGGAGGAAAATACCTACACAAATTATTTACATTGATATGGTCACCATCATATCTACCAGTAACTATTTCTAAACAATGGTATAAACAATATTAGAACATATAATTATGAATCATAATGTATTATCTCTAAAATGGTGAAACACATAACATAAATTAAAAACTTTATGCATAACTAATCTCATAATCATAAACATGGTTTCCTTAGGTATTTTTTCAAATCAAAAAAATAATTTAAAATATGTCATAATGCATTATAATGAAAATTTGAATTAGCCCAAGAATATCCCCCGATAATGTCAAACTTGGTATGAAATAAGGGCCTCTATCATGCACTATGTGACAACTAAGTAAAATATTAATGTACGTTTTTGGAGTCATTATTACCCATATATTCAAATATTATTGTGGAACATCCACTTATAATATCTAGAAATAGGTACATATATAGGAAATCCAGATAATAAAAACCTTTCCAAAAAATTATGATTTTATCATATTCTTAGACGTATCCTCAAATATGGACCTAATTTTTTGTTATCCAATAAATGTTTTCCTAAATCTAGTTCACATTGTTTTCAACAAAAATTTCTCAGATACTAACTGTAAATACCCCTACCCTAGTAGCCTAGTGTTAGTGTTCACTATATAAAATTGGAACAGAATATAAGTAACAACATTACGAAAAAATGAATATTTTATATGTCATTTAAGACAAGACACATATTTTAATATCACATTAAAATTTATTACTTAAAATAAAACATATAATTTTCATTGAGAAAATCATTATTAATATTTTCTTATCCCTACATATTATGAATAATAAATATACTTGAATCATGGAGAAAGGAAACATAAGAATGGGGGAGCTCATATGATCAGTTTGGGTATCCATACAGTGTAATATATCACACATAAATAAGTTATAATCAATATAGAAAGGTAAATATCTTAAAACAATTCCATTAAATCAATAAAATGATCCTGATTAATAATTTAGAGGCAATAAATGACAACGAAACAATAAAATATTAATAATCAGATGATCATGAAACTTATCCATGGATACCATAACTTTTTAAATAATCACATGAACATCATTATCTATTCTCATAATTATTCAATTCATAATTTAGAGTGTTATAAACATACCATTATGTACACATTCTAATAAATCAATCAAAAATTTGTAAGGTCTCATCCAAATACCCAAGCTAGTTTGTCTCATGAGACCAAACGATGCAAAGAGGCATTATAGTAGGCACCACCCATCAGAAAATAAGTAAAATTAACTTATAATAATAAGGGGGTAAATAATTAGTGTAAACATTCATATTGAGAATCTAGAATATGAAATATTAATAATTACCCCTAATCAATTAACATCATATCAAACCATCCATAGTGATATGAAGAATGGTATAAAAATAGTATGTCCCCATTATAATTGATCACAAGCCATCTAGATAAATAATTATGATGGAATAATTAGATTATATCCTCAACATAATATTCAATAATTTTTTTTAAAAAGCTAAAAATAATATAATAATATCACTAGAAAATGTCATGAGGAAAATAACCATTTCACTTTGAAAACTAGAATGCTTTTTCATTTTTTGAGGGATGGGTAAAAAAATATAATGAATAATTCACCTTTATAGAATAAAAATTATATCATATAAACCATTAATGTTCCTTCCAATCCATACTTATTAACATCCATGTAAAAATAACTTGAAAAAATATTCACATCACTTCATGGAGGCAATAGTCTACACGTACACATGAGAAACAATATAATTTTCCAAAAGGAGGTAAGGTGATAATGTAGATATGATATTTTAATTCAATAACTATAACGATTTAATAAATATAATGTATATAAATTAAATCCCTTTTTGTATTCAACTATGAGAGGTGGTGATGGAAAACAAATTATATTGGTTTACAAGGTCATAGTCCGCTATACACATGTACAACATCCACATTTCCAATTTGATGGAATATGATATAGATATAGCTTATTAAATTAACTTAATGGAATATAATTGCGTTTCATAAAATGTTTCTATTATTATATCATATTTAATGAATATTAGAAATAGGTGGAAGAAGAAATAAAATTGTAATGCTGAATTAAGAGCAATACATCTTCTTTAGAAAATAACATTTTGTTTGCACCAAAATCCTTCCTAGAAGAGATATATAAAAAATTATGGACTTTATGTAGTGGTTAAGTATTTATAAAAATTATTTGGGTAGTTATTGGATGATAATTTACTGCTTATTTGTGATTATGAGAGGATATGGGATTCCATTTTATAATTGAGGTGAGTGGAATAATTGTCATTTTTCAAACTTTTCCAATAATTTTAGGTCCAATTATTAGTAAAAAGGATCTAAAATGGGTCATTATAAAACCTTATATTGAATAAGGTAGAAATATTTCCATTAAATTTTAATTTTACAGGTAATTCCGAAATTTTTACACTTATATTTTTAGTTTAAACCTTAGGTAATCCCATTTTAACCATAACCGCGGTGATTTTTTTACTTTTTTTTACTATTAATTAGGATATAAAATTATATTGAACTTATAATTTAATATTAATTATTATTTTTCAAAATATTTAATCCTTTTTACCAAATTAATTTAAAAGTGGTAGAATTTAATTAAAAAATAAACTAGCAGGCAAGACGAAAAATCAATTTTCCAAAGAATAGTTTTCATAATTATAAAGTGTTTTAATATCAAAATTTTAGATATAATGGACTAAAATGAACTAAATTGGATTAATTATAATATTATTGAACATTTTTTAAATTTATGTTATAAAAAAAATATAAATTTGTAAATTCATTAAATGAAACAAATGTTTTTAATAAATTCAGTATTTTTTACTATTCATCAAAAAGTAATTCTTTATATAAAAATATCAAAAAATAACAATAATAATATTTTTATATTAATATTTAAAAAATAATTTTAATATTTGCATACACATTTTATAAATTTTTTAAAATTAATTTTCACAAAATATTTAAAACATGAGAAAACCATTTTTAGAAAAACAACTTTAGGTTTTTTGAAAAAAAATTCTTTTTTTATTTCAAATATTTTTATTTTTATTTATAATAAATTTATAACCAATAAATTCATTTATAAATGTGTATATTATATATTTTTCATAAATTATTTATTTTTATTCACAACTACAAATTTAATGGCTAGGTTGTATTAATATACTGTTTTATGGTTCTTTTAGAATAAGGGATCCATGTATCGCAAACTATCAAAGAGACTAAATTTTAAAAAGAAATATAGTTTATGTTCTTTGTGTGGTACAAACATAGTTCATGTATTTCCATTAGGTGTTAGGGGATCCAAATATTTAATATCATATCTTAGTATGTTTTCACTTGGAGATCTCTAACAGATGATATCATGAGGGCTGACTTGGAAAAAGGAACACCACTTATTTCAAGTGTCATTTGTTGTTACTATATATGATAACATATATTATTATCTCATAAATAAATTATTATCATTGTATATCATTTAATTGCGTACATTTATGAAAGATAAAAACCATGAAATTTATGTTTTAGTGATGTATCCTACATTAGGGGCCTCATTAGTGTTATAGATGTGATTGAATAATTGAGATAGAATTTGTCACTTCTAAAAAGATGTTTATCTTAGGCCTAATTTATTTGTATGGTAGTACTATTTCTAAAAAAATGGACATGGTGGATGAAGTTATATTATTCTAGTAATTTCAATGAACAATAATGTAAGAAAGGATGATAAAATGATGTGTGCATCATGTTTTATGAGATATCGTGGGACGAAGAAATTTTATTTAACAGTGTGTGTTCGTAAGAGGTTATATTTATTATAACCAATACTTTCTATATAGGTTTCATGATTGGTGTCTATACTCCACTTCTTGTTTATAAATAATATTCATTTCTTTTTAGATAAGCGCTAGAGTGCGTATTCAAAATTGTGGCATATTCTAATGAATAAGAGTATAGAACATAGTGGACCCCACAAAAGTGGTCCTGAAGGTTTGAAAATTTGAATGATTCTCATATAATAGATAAATTCATAATATTTAATTTTATAACATTTGGTATTAAATTAATCTATTAAAAGCATTCACATGATATTTTTTGAATACAGGAAAATTATTTAATGAACAAATATTATTTTCATATTCAATATTCATTTGATATCTACATGTATAATGAGTCATGTTAATGACATACATTTATCATATTATATATTTATTTTATTACATGTATGTGACTAAAATATAAATGATATTTATGACTTGGTAAATCAGTCAAAATATATAATTTTTGGGTTATTTAATAGGAAAAACATATGGGGGGGGATCCTTTTTTGGGAAATTGTGTACCTCACAATATTAGTAGGTTACTTCTTGCATTCAGAAGACTATTCACTAAATTAATTTGAGAGCATATTTCTCATTTCTACTACACCATAGAAGGAAGAAAAATATTCCTTCCTTCGATCCAATTTCATCTTCACAGATCAAAGGATTAATATAGAGTTGATCATTAGGAAAATGAAGGATTCATTAAATTGTCATTATATAATTTTTATATAAATGATCTAAATTTAAAAAGTATTTTTATGTAGTGCTAATGATCTATAGGTTTCCAATTTTGGTTGCATTAAGAAATGGTAACTAATGATGATTTGTTGTAAAATATTCCTTAAAATCAATGGTGGTAATTGTAAAATTCTATTTTTTTATTAAATAATTTCAGAGGAGATTTTATGAATTTCATATAGGGGTAAAAATTATGAGAGATAACATAATTATATATATTTGGTGATAAATACATAAAATACATGGACCAACTTATTTGTTCAAATTCTCTATTAAATTAATTAATACAGAGTCTATTCCAAGCCCAATATCTCAGACACATATTCACTAAAGCTAAGTATGCAGATAAGAACCATGATTAATAACTTCATCATGATCTATAGAAATAGGAAGGAACAACATATTTTAAAATTTATCCAAATCCAATTATTTTGGAAGAATGAATGACAAGAATAAAAAATGTCAATCAGTCCAGATGAGTGGGTAGACCGGGCCGACTCAATCCTTCAATGACAAGAGTTCCTTCAACATATTTTCATGTGATAGACCTATTGATTTCAAAAAATTATCACCTAAGGTAACTATTAAAGAGTAACCCTATATTAGAAAGCCTAGACCAGGGACATAAAAACATGACATTATAAAAAAGACGGCTATGGTCAGAACCAAGAATTCCTTCCCAAATTATCTAAAATTATCAATATATATAGGAAGAAGATGGGAAGGACCTATAAAGTCATTAATAATTTGAATATTAGTTAAATTATGTGTAAATATATCATTTATAGAGAAATAAAAAAAAATTCCCATGGTGATCTTCTTCAGAGGTAAGGATAAAGATTCTATTATAAATAGACATAATATAACCTTGTTTATTTTTGGTAAATTGAATGATTTTGATATTAAATAAGACTTTATTGATAATAGATTATGAATCAATATCATTCTAATGAGAAAAATCCGTAGGTTTGGATACAATGAAGTTTATTTTTATCATTATTCTTAAAAACATCATAGTTTCAAAAAAATCAAGAAAAAACACTCATTTAAGTCAAGGTTAATGATGAATTTTTTGATATCATATCTAACTCTAAATTATTGTATGTATAATAGGATACAACATTCAATGTTCTATATTGAAGAACATTATATCATCAGGATAAAAAATTCCCCTCATCATACCATAAATGTGTGTAATACTATGTTAATGGACATATTGGGTGCTTTTTTCAGTGATACAGTTCCATTTAAATCATGTGAGTCTTATTACATTGATGCATGGTTATATTATAATGAATGAATTAACCCCATGATTGATTATGTTTATTGGGTTACAACTCTTAGTGGTTTTTAAATGACCTCACTAAAACTATTTAAAGATATTGGTGACAAATTTTTATTCCTGATCAATTGAACCGAAGATATGAGTTAAGATTTGGATTTATATTCCTTAGTATTCATATTATCAATCATATTAGTTCAACCTAATGACACTAAATAATCATCCAATCTATTTATCATTATAAAAAAATAGTTGAAAACTACATCACTTCATCCCCAAAGTCTCATAATATTATTACATTATTAGCAAAATCTGAAAAAACATTTATATCACTAATAAAGAGTTGGTATTACACTACTACATATTCCGTCTATTGGGGTATTATTGTTTCCATTTTCTCTAATAATTCCCATTTATCACCCATAACTACTGAGATCTATGTGGAGGGGGAATAAAAAGAATATATTAGACATTCCCCTTCATTATATAAGGATGTTGCCTCCACCACTATTTATGAACTCGAAAAAATAAATTTGGGCACATAGGAAGATCAATGAACCACATTTATAAGTTAGTTCATGAATTTTGATGAAAAAGAGTTCTGCGCATCTTTTCTAAAGTAGCACTAATATTTTTTCATCTATAATTACACATAAATTCCAATCCTTAGTCCCAATGATGATACCCACCATATTTTTCTTTTTGGAGGATCATCAATGTTACAAGATGGCTTCTACGAGAGTGAATCTCACTCACACTTCAATAGATGAAATTTTATTTTAAAATATTATCAAATAGAAATTCATTCAAAGGTTAAATACCTAATACAGATCCCCAATATTTTCTTAGTTATGAATTAGAATAGTAATATTATTATTTTGATCAATATTAGAGATCTCAAACGACAATTTCCGAATGATGATTTCCAATTTATAATCACAAATTTTCTGATTTTTGAAATTATCATATTTCAATAATGAACCATTACAGTTGACTATTCTGTAAACAAAAAAAATATGAATGACTTCATAATATAAATATTCCACATCATTCATTTCACCCTAAAGAATATACCACTATAATGTTTTGACTTTCAGTTTGAGAAAAGATGTTTCTATATATCACCCTTCCATGCACTACATTTTCAAACCCTTCCTGATTAAAACCATTTAATGTTACATCAATGATATGGGGGTTAAATCCTTGTATTTTTATGACCATATTTATATCATTGAGATTATTTTAAAAAATATATGTATACATAGAATAAATATGAACCCCATAAGTTGATATGTTGAGGTCACCTCAGGAATGTCCCTCAACTTTATAGTACACCACCGTGGCATTAAAGTCTATCCTAGGAAATACAAGACCATCGTTAACATGTCACCTACTTGAAACCTCAATGAGTAGAGAGGGATTCAGAGGAACATTATCAATATTTAACACCGCATGGTGAATCATGATGGAAAATGTTCTCCATTCACCGAACTAATAAAAAGGGGAGATTTCGATCATTGGATTGAAAATTTTCATGAATATTTCAAAATAATCTAGAGATATCTTTTGTTTCAATTCATATTAGTGCCTTCTATTGAAGGAAATCCACTCACTCTATATGTAGAAAAATTAGAGACATCACCAGGTTATTCTCTTACATTAAACACTGATGTAGGTAATGATAATGATCTTCATAATCTATATAGAACTATTCTTAGTACAAAGAATAAATATTTATATATAAATAAAATTCACCTTGTGATAATATTGGTAGTTTAGAAAATGATGAACTACATGAATTACCATGTTATACACTTGGTATCTTGTAATGAACCAATCAGATATATCATAAATATTCCATTTTTAACTATACACATGTAATAGTGGATGGTTATTTTATTATAGTTAGACAATTAGTTTATACCAGAGATGTAAATAAAGCTACACTAATTAAAAAATTTTATTATACAACATACTTCTATAGAAAATTATCCATTGTAAATTTATTTTCTAGATGAATATTTCTTCTCTTTAAATAACCACAACAAAATAATGGAAAAACACTTTGGTAGTGCTCTTAGATGCTAAATAAAGAACATAATGGAAGACCCTATGATGAATATAGTTGGTTTGGGAGTAATACTTATTACTTATATATTTTAATAGATACTTTATTATTTCTTATTGTTGTAAGGATTCATAAATAATGATATAGAATAATAATCCCCCATTATAGTTTTGGAATAAGAAATAAAAATACCGATGGACCACCAAAAAGAAAATGCAGATTCGTAGTTTGTGACCAATCAGATCAGTGGTGGATACCTAATTATAAAGATGAACTGAATACCCTTCTTGGTGATGGTTAATAGTAAAATTCCCCTCATATCAAATACTGGATCACATCTGATGATTACATAATGGAAAAGTGGATGAATTTTCTAAGAGGCTATAACATTGGTGGCTATATACTAGGATGAAATAGTTAACAACATTTCACATCATAGGATGGAATAACTATTTAAGGGTGATAGCATGATAAAATCAATGAGATAAATTCTATCCCCGAACATGACCCTTATGAAAATGTATAGATATATCCCATATTGACTACCACCAATAAAGGATTCATCCATTCTATAGAGAAATAAAATAAAAAATACAATGATGGTAAATCAAAATTAAACCTTTTGATGACCATCATTCTTAAAATGTACTATATAAAGGATACTTTGATGGAGTTATCCTTAGATGCATTGAAGGAGGAGAAACAATCACTGTTTCTCAAACGTCCATGCTGGTGTATGTTGTGTTTATCATTCAGGGATCAAGATTTACCATCAACTCAGAAGGATTAGTTATTTCTAGACATAAATGGTAAATGATTGTTTTGAATTTACTAGGAAATTAAATTCTTGTCAAATACTTTCCAACTTCATTCCGAACCCCATATATTTTTATGAATAAAAACACCATTACAAGATTTCATTTTTCTTATGAAATACTAATAGATAATGGAAATTTCTTTTACTCTTTCATATTGAAAATGTTTTATCAGTAATGTGGAATCCAGTATATCCACTCATCTTTCTACCATAAAACAAAAAAAATGGATAGATAAATTATATCAATTAACCATTTTCAAATTTACTCCAAATGATAGTGGGAAAAGACAATATATATTGGCCAGAAAATCTTCTGTAGTATTTGAGAGAATATATCACTATAAACTGAACTACCACAAAGTAAACCTCATATTCTATTTTATATGGGACAAAAGAGATTTTAAATATCTAGGTACAACTATAGTCAATTAAAATTTTTATTTTCTACCAATTTCCAAATTATAATGAATTTAAAAGGAAATTGGACAAGTGGGAATGTAATGATGAGATATGATTTTATATATTACAACATTTAGAGGTTCACCAATACTGAGTAGGGTGAGCCACTGGTAAGAAGGTTCACTTTGTTTTTATTTCTCCAAGGGGAATTAGGTTTGGTTCCCTAGAGCTATATGATTCCTTGGAATAAACCACAAAAACTAGATCCTAATGGGAGGTACCCTTCATGATTCATAAAGTCTACTCCAATGGTATATATTCACTTATCAATATAGATGGGGAGAATATTTCATCACCCACCAATGATAGACATCTGAAATGATAAATTTTGTAAAATAACTTTCTCTCAATCAAAATATGTTAAAATGTGTTCCCATTATCCAAGTCACTTGATGTTAAACTAATAATATTAGGGTCTAAGTATCATGACATTAAATTATGTGAAAACCCCTATTCAAATATACATGGACTTAAACATTAGGAACTATTCACCACCAATATAGTATGTCAAACAACAAGTCTAACATCCTAGAAACAAGATGTTAGACTACATGGATACCATCTTGGATTCAAGAAATTAAACCATATGAAATCATAGTCTAGGAAACATATCAGTAAACATCATTGAAAATGTCCTTAATGTTATAATTTAAACAATATAGCATCAATATTGTACTCAAAAGTGGTGTGTTTTGGAAAAAAATAATTGAATGGAATATTAATATAATCTAGGTAATATCCCAATGCTCTCTTGTTTCTTATACTCATCATAACTCATTTTTTATTAGAGTTTTGAGATGATTATTCCAATTTTCATGATTTATATACTCAATTAAACATTTTATCTGTCCTACTTGACCTTAAAATATCTTAAAGGGGAATAACTTGTATATCACACTCTTTCTATACATGTGACTCAGATTTATGTTAGGAATATAATAAGAACTACATATGACATACTTATTATTCTGATGAGTTAATTAGTCATTATTAGAGATCTTATAATAGGCCCAGTCATAAATTAGAATTTCAAATTTCATCACCTTTTCATGGTAATAAGTCGGATCCTTCTTACAGAGTATAGAAACAAGGTCATATGAGACACATATAGATCAGACCACAGTGAAACCAAATATATATTCTATGAGGAAGGACCTTAAACTGCACATGACCCATGTCCTTACCACATTACATTAAACTATGATGTGGAAGTCTATCTGGAATTACTCTAAACTTCTCAAGGGAGCCCATTCCATTTTGGATTATTTGTCCCTATATGATAGACCAATATTTATATATGTATTTGGGGAATGGTTGATAAATGTCTAATAAAATCAATTCCCCATATTACTTGCATGATTTCTTGGTCCATGCAAGGAATTTTCTAAGAACATTATGTTGATTTTTTTTTCAACGTGATACATAGTGACACTAGGTCCCCTTATCCTACTCACAATGAAAGATTATAATATAATATATTCCTCCCTACATATGAACAATATATGTTTGGGATTTACTTATGAATAACTATTTGTTTCTTAATTCTCAATTTTATGAGATATATAGGGAATCCTGAATATCGTACATTAGGACCAACTGAAAAAACCTCCCTCTTCTATGAATGAGGAAAATCTATGCATGTAATTCCAACATGGGTTATTGTATTATTAAACACATTCTCAAAAATATTACCCCTTTTCTTATATATGATTCAAATCTACATAGTGTAACTTCTTCCCTATAAATACATGTGTCTTGATTCATGTACAAATCATATACCTGCTGAAATATAGAACTCTTATCCTAGATCGAGCCTTAAGAAAAAAATACCCTTTCATATGAGCCAGATCCATATAATTATATCCCTATGAGAGAAACATGGGATTTAATACCTATCTCTTAACAATATCATAATAACCCAGACTTGGAAAACATGGGTCTAAATACTTTTGTCTTAAATTTTGGGATCATTTTTTTCATAAACAATACATCACATGTTGAGAAACATGAATTGTCTCAAACCATTAATTTATATCATTTCAAAGATAATTTGTATCCAAATAACACATTTCTTTTTGATATTCATACAATATACCTAAACATGGATCTGCATATACATACCTAATATCTCCCACCAGTAAGAGGTATCCATAACCCGAGGATAAAATCCTATAATATTTTGCACCTTAACAAAATCGATACGAAATTTTCCATTCAAAATGGTCTATGATTATCCCTTAAAATCTAGTATAATACCACATTTCTACATTTTTGAACCTTAAGATACGATTTATATATCTTCTCAATATGTTCAATAAGGTGAAGTAGGATTCTTTACCTATAAACCATAATTCAGTTCGTCCTTCCCACCTCATTCCTCCAATCCTAATGACCATAAACTATGGGGATATATTAAGCGGTTCAGGTTCATATGATATCATCCCGCCATGAATATGTGTTCCATATAAAGTGTTTTTGTTACTAAGAATGTTTAACCTCTTCATGAAAATTCCTTTTCTTAGTGAACTCACTTCATATCACTGATGTCTAATTCAAGAATACCCAAACATTGAGTTAATCAATCCAACTGGATATCCCCATTTATTATGAGTTTATGTCATGGATGGACTAAATTTTTTTATGACCATACTAATACCACTATCCTATATTTAATAAGTGTGTAATTTTTTTTACCATTACTAATTTTCATTCTACTCCAATGAGTCCCCACCTACACCCCATATATTCTCTGGTCATTTTTGGTTAATAGGCAACCCACTCCCACCAATCCCTATTGTATGAGTGTGGAAGTTGGTTCCCTCCATTATTAATGGTTATTATATTAAAACCATTCTCCATTTCTAATTAACTCAATCATTCTTGGGTTGTGATTTAAACATTCAATAATAAAATTATGGAAATTCACCAGCTTTAGCATTACACATTACTATATTATAACCATTTTCAGAACATTAACCATTATTTAAAGCTATAAAGCCTTAAAATAAAATCACCATTGGTCAGTGTTATGAAACCATAATATATATCTATACTAGTCTGACATGCATAACCATAAAATTCCCAAATAAAGAGAAATAGAAATCTCTAGAATGAAATCATGCAATGGGTGTTCTAGATAAAATTCATGTATCCCATTGATAGACACACACACATCATGTAGTGTATGTAAAATAATGAACATGAAATTTAAATGTAACAAAACATATTGGGTTTAGAATATAAAAATGTGAGGGATAAGAAAAAGACCATACATGCACACTATTTAAACTATTACGGGGCACACAATTACACATCTGCAACAATAATAAATCTATGCTAACTAGTCCCTTGGACTAAGAAAATGTTAGAGAATATTTACAATGCTAGAAAATGATTTTGGATACTTCTCTAAAAAAAATAAAAAGTGTGATATGAGATTATCAATTCAAATGGAAAAACCCTTTTGTTATGGTAATGAAAAATTATAATTGTATCCATATGCGATCCACTCTTAGGATATGATCATTTTTACTCAGTAATTAATGAATTTTGAATAACATTGTGATTTAGATTTTATTGTTTATATGATTCAAGATGACTTGATATTAATTTTCAAAGCATTACTATATGGTAAAAATATGGATAATTGAGAATAAAGTAATTTTTTATTTATTTCATTGGAATAAGAAAAATGGTATAATACATAAATTTTAATCTATTTTTTTTAAAAAAATGACAATAAAAATAGTTAAATCAAGAGAAGATATTATAGATGGTCTAGTTTAGCTAATTACTAGTGAGAAGTATGAATCATTTTTTGATGGAGTGTGTATTGCGTAGCTTCATCTTAAACTAAATAATCTATCTCCATACTCAACTAGACACCTAATGTCTCCTTCATATAGTTTAATAAATCTATGTGGTTTCTTTTAACCGTTTGGACTTTACATTGATCATGAAGGCATCATATTTATTTAATTCCATGCTCATGGAAGATAACTTCTACTAGAGTACCAATTTCTTAATGGATCCTTGATTCAATTCTTGGAAAATTCACTCTATATTTTTTTTCATGGTGATTCACATTTTTTAGAGTATAATGATATTGTTTATATGTCACTATTTTATTATATATAATTATATTTTATGGGTGATCTAATATAACCAATGATAGTAAAATAAACTAGTGATGAGACTGATGAATAGTTGGTGAAGATGACCAACTTTTTTTTATTATAGAAATACGAGTCTATGTGATCCTATAATTCATGTTTCTCCATACTATTTAGTGAGAAACTAGTTCATGAAATCATCCCCATTAACTATAATGGATTCATATTTAGAAACTAGAATTTATTTTGGAATGAGTTCACTCACTATGTCACCCCATGTTGCTGACAAGGAAGTGATCAAAATAATAATCAAGGCCTCTCCATCATGAGGTACTTTAACATGAAAAGATGGACTAACAATACTATCTAGAATCTTAGAATTCATGTGTTTCCTTTTAGATTTTATGCTCATTCATTGATCCATGAGATTATAAAGTATAATGTTATGTCTAATAATATTAAACGTTTCATAATTTTATGATTAATCCACCTTAAGGATAATAATATCCTTTGATGTTTCTTTTTGTGATTCTTCTCTAACCTAAAATGGTGGTCCACATATTCATGGGGTGTCTCATCTTAGGGACATGTTTCTTTTTTAGTCAAATAAATTTTAAGAATATTTAATACATAAGAAAATTATATATGTAATAAGTGGAAGATAATTATAGATGATGTTATAAGTCTACATTAACATTAGAAAGAATCTACTCAGGACCATTGGGTGTTCCTCACCATGTAATCACATAAATAATAACTTATCATATTCTAAATGAATCAAAATTTGATCCTTACCCTAGATTTCACGGGGGGTGAACAAATTGTTACACCATTAACCCTTTATGTGATTACCCCGTCAACCATTAAATTCAATATGGTAAGGTGATGGATATTCCATTCATTTCATCAACTAATGCACTGATATGAGTCGTATAATTAGTAAACTATAACAAAGAATAATCGATAAGAGAATATACTAAGCCTGTACATTCGTGCATATTGGCTGCATTCACATGATGTCCAATAATTTATGTTATTTAGAAACTAAAGGGTCCAAAATTGAGGGTCTTAGGTCATAAACATTGTGATCTACTATTATCTATCCATGAAATAATTATTTTGGGAAACATATTCTATGAGGAGATACACCCTATAGAACATGACCTAACACATGATAGAGCCTCCCAAAATATGGAAATAAATACTCACTAAACTTTTAGATTCCTATCAATCCTATTTTAATAACGTAGTTTCCCTCACTCTTGTACATGATTCTAGAGTAGTTAATTACTCTCTACTAAGAAACATGGCTAGCAGTCCCACCAACTTGAGACCATAACTTTACTCTGCCCTAATTCAATATCCCCATGTCATATATTGACCACCATCAATGATATATGAGTATGTATTCTTGAGATTGATGGGTTGCGAAGGTCCTTGAACATTTCTATCAAGGCCTTCATCTATGGGTTGATGTAAATTTTTTGATCCATGTTCAAAAAGGAATATTTGGATAAGGAAAAATTTACTTCATCAACTTTCTTTCATCTAATTATAATAATTCCCATTCTAGTATAGAAATAAACTTCATTCCAACCCAAAGGTTATGTGGAGGATGAAATTCATCATATATATCCACCACAATAGAGGATTCCCTTGATTTTATGAACTTTCAAAAGTGTAATGCCAACTTCCTCTTATGTTTGATGAAATATATTAGTCTTAGAGAACCACTAACTGGTCAGCTCAGGGATATGATCTATGTGATCATAAGTAGTGAAATGTAATATAAAAATATCCTTTTAATGACTAATAGATCATAGATTCTCATCCTACATGAAATGACATTGAATTTCCAAATAAGGTCACTCGCATCCCCTAGAAAAGTTCCCTATAGGATGAAAGTCTCATTGAGGAATCTATCATTTCACAAACTCTACATGTAGGAATTTTTAATCATAAAAAATGATCTAAATTCATATTCTATTTTCAATGAGTCATGGTCAAATGATATGATTTGTATATAATAGGATCATGGATAATCATTCCATTAAGTGAAATATTCACACTAGTGATATACTTTGTTAACCAGATATAAATGTTAGAAATGTCTCCTTTTGGAAGTTTGAGATCAATCAATATGTTGAAACCATAGAAGAGAAGTCTACCAAAAAATATATAGTTGAGAAAAGAAACATTCATTAGACATTCTAGACCATGATGATGTGGGGTGATCATATTCAATGTTTCAGTTCAAACTCTATAACACTTTCATTGATACAATATATATCTTTAGTAGTTGAGAGAACATTTTTAGAGATGAAAATTTAATAATCAAAAAAATATGTAGTAAAAATTTCATCACAACAAATCATTAAAATAAAAGTGCTTACCCCCAAATGATTACATGATAAATGTGAGGTATATAAGGATAAAAATTTGATAATGTTAAATTATTCATCCAGTTTTCCTTAAAATGGTCCCCTCTCTCGGGTGGCCTTACTCAATATATGGTATACTAGCACTCACATTTCTGTTGTGAATGAAGAATGGGTAATGGAGGAAGAAAATAGTGCACTCAGATATGGTGGGGGACACTGCTATTAATAGACAAGTATGTCATCCCACTCATCCTATCAATCCCATTTTTCTTACATTGGAAAATGTGACCCACCACGATTGACCAACATGACCATTTATAATAACCTCAATGAAAAATATGGGGTTTCTTATCCCAATTTTTTTATGAGATGAGAGGGGGTGACCTCAAAATATAATTCCTATCATTTCAATCAAATCCCATTCTAATGTGGGGGTGAGTGTTATTTATTCTACATTATGACAAAAAAGTGGGATGAAAGATGATAAAATTAATACATGGGTGAAGTCCTATTTCTTCAACTAGGGAACCCTCTAGTCACTAAGCCTTCCTTCCCAGTGTCTCCAATTATTGCTCATCCAACATTTCTAAAGTCACCATAGGTCACCAAAAAATAATAGGATAACCCAACTATACACATAATTACCCACTCAGCCTACTCCATACATCTTTTTATTTATTTCCTATAAATAGGCCCCCTCAGTCACTATTTAGTGCATGACTTTACCACTTTTAGAAAAAAGAGAAATCCTAGCCAAGCCGTTTTTCTTAGGCCCCAAAAATTTATTTTATTTATCCCACTTCATTATAGAAATTATGAAAATTATCTTATACAGTACTTGGTGATGAAAATTAATCACATACGATATCAACCTCCCAGGGTCCCTCATCCTAGATTCCAACCTTAATAGCGATTCTCCCAGGGCTACCCACTTTAGTGGTTAATATCCCAAGGAATTATACCTTTTCATCCATTTTCCCTTTATAAACCACCTTAGATATTCATCAAATAGGGAATCACACCATTTTGGCTATCCACCCTAGGTATCCCACCTTAATATCCAGATACCTAGTGAAATTCACCATATTAATCCATTTCCCAAGGTAACCCACATTATTAATGAGTCTTCAAGAGTTTTTTAATTTTTAGAAATATGTAATCATCCTTTACATAGGTATCCTATTTGAGATTAACATAGTTAACACCCACCCCTACAACCACTATATTCATATGTTTGGGGTGTGAGACACACTACTATGTCCCACAGTTGATTATGAATTCCCTTAGTAAAGAAAATGCCACACTCAATCTCCATAATAAATTAGGAGGTAAGGAACGAATTTCAACCCAAAGCCAAAAGTGAAGTTATTATCCCCATTTGAAACCCATTATGTAATATTAATGATCTAATAAAGTTCCTTATTCATGGCACCCAACATGAATCACATGGGATTGGGGTCTGGAGTTGATCAAATCACTAGAATAGTAAAAGTTCCATCCTTGGGAATGTTCTTTATTTGTGTTATCTAACCTAACTAGACTATGTGAGATCTGATTTACATACCAACATGATACATAAGAGACCACCATGATGATCAAACCTAAAATCTTCAATCAGTCAACATTCTTACTCGGATATATATATAATTAGACCATACACCCAAATGAATGGATACATTCCTTTAGTGTACCTTAATCTACAAAAGGTCTCCCATGCATAATCCACACACCAATATTTTTTAGGCACCATTGAAATGTATTTAATTACCACATGATGTTAAAATACATGGTCTAGTACTTGTCATATGACCCAAAAGGGTATGCAATTTCATATTAGGTTTAATTGAACTATGTGGGTGCTACTTCCACACATAAGGATATATATGAAACCACATAATGGTCTAGATCATAATATCAAACCAACTAATATCTCTCTAGATGATGATAAATTATGAAGTGAACAACCATGTGGATTTAAACCATAACTACATAAAGGAAGAAATAAAAAAATAATATAAAAGATTCAAAACATCTGACACATGAAAACAATGCCATTTATGGAGAATCTATGAAAAGTATAGATATTTACATCTAGACATGTTAATAACTAATTTCAAAAATAATGGTGACTAGTCCTATACTAGGATTCATGACAGATTCAAACATGTATTAAATCTATAAGAGTGTATCTAAGTATGATTCAATTCCCCACAATAAGGTGTGATGAGCCCAACCTCTCATCCTCTCGAGCAATATGATTTCCAAAGAGTTATTGGAAAAATAAACCAACAACCACCTTCCTTTGGAAATAATGGCCATACCCTATCACAAATGTGGGAATAATTGGGTGATTTTGGTTTTATGATTAAACCTCATCAGAAACCATCCAAATAAAACACACAATTTTCCACATGAGAATTTTTTCATCCCACTACAGGTGAGAAAATGTATTATAAATAAATATTTGGTAATATATTTGAAAATATATAATTTTTTTGAGGACTATATAATGGAGTTAATTATCACAAGGTATTCTTAGAAAAAAATATTTTTTAAATCATCACATATATATTCACATATATAAACACATTATTGATAGAGAGATTGTGTGTGAGTGAGTTTGTGTGTGGAATGATAATGAGTTTAGGAGTAAGCTTCAAGAAATATTTTTATGTAGAATGAGTACAACATAAGGGGAGTTGATTTGAAAAATTATATAAGTTGAAAATATCCAAAATATTATTCTAAAGGGGGAATCATTTCAAATAATATAATTTTATGTATCAAATATATTGATTTTATGATATTTATTTGATGGGAAAATGTATTATAATTATCATTATAAATTTATAAAACCCTCATGTTCAGGAATCCTTTATTTAAAAATTATTATATTTATAAAATGATTTCAATTCAATGGTAATTTTCAAAAAACTTTATGGGTAAAATGTTACTAAATTTTAAAATTCCATTTTCAAACTAAATTCTTCTTTATTTTAAATTATCTTATGTAGTTTTTATTCTTTATGGTGTTTAGTTGTAATTGTAGGTGTAATGGATTAAGGTATATTAATTATAACTCACATTTTAATTTATTTAAGGGGATAATATTTTATGGTTATTCTATAATGAAATTCTAGAATTAAAATTATAATTTTATATTAAATCATTTATAAATAATTATCCCAATTTTT
This sequence comes from Viscum album, assembly GCA_963277665.1. NCBI lineage: Eukaryota > Viridiplantae > Streptophyta > Magnoliopsida > Santalales > Viscaceae > Viscum > Viscum album. The sequence goes on along the minus strand of OY728164.1, from coordinate 1,473,085,962 downwards.
TTCAAAACAAAATTTGTAAGAGTGACCTCATTCAAAATTGTTTTTTATGTGAAATGTATTTTTGAATTAGTTATATGTTTCCTTTTAGGTGGGATGGTAATGTTATATATATATATATTCATATTTTTATTGTATTTTAAATGGTTTAAAATAATCATTTTATATATTAAACTCCATTCATATCTATAATTTTATTTGTGTGGAATTTTCATGATAATGTAAATATTATGGAAGTAGTTATTTAATTGTGAATTTTATTAATACATGGATGATATTTATATATCATTTATTGTATGTTAATACTATATTTTATTTTGATTGACATTCCATGTATGTTTGAAAAACATATCTCAGTCTGGAGATTTATTATCATCAATTTTGGTTACATGTTATTCATAAATGAAATATCTATAAATAAACACACATAGACGCACACACACACAGACAGATATATATATATACATATTAATTTATAGATATATATACCCATTTCTATAGTTTTCAAAATATGATTTTGATGGAAAAATACAGTGAAAGAATGCATACTACAATTATTTTATTAAAATTGGATCTTGGACATTGTAAACATGGTGATGGATGGTTAGTAAATCCAAACATCAAGGCACTTTGTCCACTATGAAACACAAAGGAACCATATATCCTTCATTGTTTCAAGTTTCCTCATAGTTTTTTTCTAAAACTATGAACTATATTTATGTAAAACACATCAATTATTGATAATATTAAATTAACATTATGCATTCCAATAGTTAATCAGTTTTATTTCTAGTGTTTAACTTATTTTATTCCTATCATGGTTTTTTAGAAATGAACTTTTAGTATTTAAAATTATATTAAAAAATTATATTAAAATATATTTTATTTTTTAAAATAAATTATTTATTTTTGTGAGGAAACTAAATTTCATGTTTAAAAAATATTTTATTTCATATAATACTATCAGTTTTTGAAGGAATTGTCTTGAAATAATGTTTTTAGGTATTTTAAAAAAATGTATAATTCAATTTTTACACCCCTTACTGATTCATTTTCTCACCCAATTTATTAAATTTTATTTCACAACTCTTTTAGATGAGTAAGAGTTATTCTATGGACATGTCTACAAAATAGATTTTTTTATCATAGTGAGATTAAGAATTAGATAATTTTATTCAATATATATATATATAAGTGAGATAATATTAGTTTTTAGTTTTCTAAATTTTCCAAATCACTGGAACTAAATGGTAATAAAAATGCAAGGTCACTATATTAATGTGTCATGGTATCTATTTTAATTATAAATAAATAAATAAATTGGTTTTAATAGAAAATCTGAGTATTTGGGTCTGAGGAACATCAATTAGTATCAAAAAATATTTAAATGACTTCTGAGATTAGTATATTAAGGACAATTTAAGAATTATAAAGTTCATCTGAGGTTTAAGTGGTTAAATTTTAGGTGATTCAAAAAATTAGAGGTCTTGTGATCTATTTGAGACTCATATAGATATTTTAGGGGTTTAGTTTTTAAATTTTTTATATCAGATTCTATAGAATTCTCTTTAGGCATAAGAATTTTTGAAGGCTAATATTTTATATTTTTTTTCTAGTAAATTATAATTATAAATATATGTATTCACAACTAGAAAACCATATAAATTCGTTCTCAACAAAATTATAAAGTCAAAATTACATAGATATTTATAATTATTAAGATGAAATTTATTTATATGGGATGATGTAATCAAAATATTTTTAATATATATATATTCATATAAATTTGTGTATTCTATAAATAATAAAAATATTATTTTTAAAAATATATTTTATATCCTTGAATTAAAAATTAATATATTTGTTTAATATTTATTATCATAACTTATTTAAAACTATATATATATATATATATATATATCTGTTTGTGTGTGTGGTTTGAATAAAAATTGTGGATTAGAAATATTATTTTAAACATGTTTGGAATTTATCTGGAAAATAACATATTAATTTGAGATGAATATGATGATTATAGTTAATTTATACTCATTTGAAACAAAACTATTTAATAATTAAAGTTTTTAATAGTAATATAATATTTTAAAAATAACTATAAAATATTACTTTTCATTAAATATTTTTTAGGACATGTAAATTACTAAATAAATTCAATTACTTTGATGATAATTTTATTAATATAAGAATTATGATATATAAATCAATTAATATGTTTATAATGATATAAAATAAGTCAAAAAAATACAAAGAACATGATATTATGTCAACAACATAAATTTTTAAAATTTATGACAATAATTTAAAATAAATTTAATAATAATAATAAAATTATAAAACTAATGTTTGCAAATAAATATATACATGTATACATACATACATCCATATATATATATATATATATGATATTGTGATTATACATATATCTAAGAAAGTGAAAAAAAATTATATGATAACATAAATTTTTTTATTAGTATAATGATAATGATAGTGAATAATAATAATAATGATATAGAATACATTATTTTAAGTATATGTATATATATGATGAAAAAATTAATAATATATATATATATATAATTGATTAAATATTTATAATTATTGTGTTACAAAATTGTATTTAATAAATATACGTATATATATATGTACTTAATATATGTGTATATAAAAAATCTATTTATAATTAAAAAATAATGAAAAAAATCATACGAAATGAAATATTAATATTCCACTTTCTCCTCCTCCACCACTTGAACACTCACCATCGAAACCCTAATAGAACCCAAGCATACAATTAGTTGTGACCACCACACTAGAAAACCAATAGGATGAACCCCCCTACTTAGACATGTCATGAAATTCCAGTGACCAACCATCATTATCACCACATTCCCATAATCACACACTATCTTCTTTGACCTATATACTAACATCATTACTGGATATCCATAACACATAAATTTATATATTAACTCTTATTAATGGAACCCCAATATTGGGGATGATCTATTCATGATAGGATAAATATCATGGTCCATGGTTTAGACTATCACCGTCATTCTCCTCTACATGTCAATGCATCGTATATTTATAGGTTATATAAATATATATACATATACATAATAAAAATTAGAAGGATAATTTATATGTGAAATATATATGAAAAATACCATAGTATATAATTTGTTTTTCCATTTTGTGACACTATTAAGTGGTCTTTGATAGGATATATAATATTTACATCACAGGAACCACACAGTTAGCCTATATATTTCCTGAAATGATGGAATATTATAGTTATAAAACTAGTAAAAAGCCACAAGATATGAAATATAGGAAATAAAATATAAATTAATTCATATTGAAAGGTCTACACCCCTATTTATCCAAATATTGAAATACTGTTAAATAATTATTTTGTAATATATTTTTAAATATAGTACACAGTATGGGAGAACTATATAATTGAGATTGTTCTCCATGGGTATTCATGGAATTAATCTTTACTAAATCATCATATACAAATATATTTACACATATATACACACATTATATAGAGATAATGTGTGTGTGTGTGTGTCTGAGTGAAAGGAGAATGGACAAAGGAGTCAACATCAAGAGGGTGTTTATCTAAGTATGTGTAAAAGGTTAAGAGTGATGATTTTAAAAAATCTACCAATTTCAAAAACTTCTAAAATATTTTTTCAATGGGAAATTCCTTTTCAAATTATAATTATATATATATTATTTTTATTTTAATATATTTATTTTGGAGAATATATTTTAATAAATTTCAATAAAAATATCTTAAACCCTCTTATAAGTGATAATATATTTCAGAAAAATATATATTAACAAAGATTTTGATTAAAAGGTTATTTTTGATATTTTTCTTAAGAAAAAAATTGTTCTAAATTTTATAATTCCATTTTCAAAGAAAAAAATATTATATTTAAAATTATTTTAAGTTGTTTTAATCATTAGAGAGTTCACTAAGAATAATAACCCAAAGGGATTAAAATGATTTATTAAAACCAATATTTTTATTCTTTAGGGTTATAATGTTTTATGGTAATTATTAAAAATAATTTTTTTTAAATAGTCATTTTATGTGAAATATTTTTCAATAAAATCCATACATTAATTTTTTTCTCAAAATACTCTTTATAAGGGGGAAATCATTCAAAATTATAATTTTATGTATAATGTTTTGTAGTTTTTAGATTCATTTTATGTCATGTGATCACGTTTAAACAAAATACATAAAAATTGAAATTTTAATTGTGTTTTAATAAGTTTAAAATGGATATTTTTTGTTAAACAATCCTCTCATATATATCATTTTTTGTTGATTTTTTTAAAACATAATTTTTTTGGATGTAGTTTTGTTATGATGAATTATATTAATATATAGATTCTATTTATGGTCAATTTGTTATTTTAACCTGATATATTTTATACTAATTAGTATTCCATGTATTATTTGTAAAACCTGTATCCATCAGAAGATTTATTATCATAAAATTTAGTTTTTATCTATTCATTAATGAAATATCTATATATATACATTTGAATTCATATGTATAGACCCACACAAATTTTTATTGTTTTTAAAATATATAATTGACTAAAAAATACATTGAAAAAATAAATATATATTTGTTTAATTGAAATTGGAACTTATACATATTAAACAGGATACATGATAGTGAGTGAACCCAAAACTCAATGGATTTTGTCAACTATGTGATTGGAAGACCCTATATAGCCATTAATGTTCAAATATTCGTCATGATTTATTTCTAATATTGTGATTTTTTTTCTAAAAACCAATACATTATTTTCATTAATAGTTTTGAATTATTAATTCCAATACATAATAATGTTTCATTTTTGGTATTTACTATGGGTTTGTAAATATCTTTTTAATAAAAGTGATTTTAGTATTTTAATGTGATTTAAAATAATGTTAGAAAAATTTATTTTCATTTTGAAAAATCTTTATAGAATTTTATTGAAAATATGAATGATATTTTTATGAAATGTTTTCTTCAAAACAAAATTTTTATTTTCTAATGGAGTTTTTTTCGATTAATTTTTATAGTATTTTTTTAAAACATAAAAATTTGATTTTATGATCTGTTACTGAATTTTTTTCTCACATAATATTTTAAGATGTTTTTCACAGGGATTTTAGATGACTATGAGTTTTTTAGATACAGATATTGGAAACATATAATTAGTCAATATAGAGCAACAAGAATTGGAGAATTTGTAATATATATGTATATATATGTGTGTGTGTATGTGTGTGTGTAGAATAGAGAGGGATTTTATGTGTTTTAAATTTTTTGAATTTTAAAAAGCTATAATCCTAAGAGATCATAAAAAATTTCATGAAAATATATCATTCGGTGATGTTAGATATTTTATTTTTAAAAAAATATATAGTTTTTTAGCAGAAAATCTAGGAGGGCGGGTTTGGGGTGCTACACTATTTATGACTTGTTGATATGTTTTTCCCTTATAGATAATTCAACCTGAACTAATTCTTATGATTTCCATTCATAAGTTCACAAATATTAGTATTACAATGGAGATATCAATTGGGGGATATAGTATAGAGAGACTTTGTAGAAATGTTCACAATTATGAAAAAAATGATTTTTATAGATAATCATCAAAGACACTAATCCTTTGGTTCATGTGATTTTTCAATCATTTTAGAGTTTTCATATATAAATTAATTAAATATATATAAATTTTTCATGTTCCATATCACATGATATTTAATCTAGTTTTAAAATAATTTTTTTAGTAACGGGCCTTGTAGTGTGGGTTTGGGGTGTCGTAGTCATTATCCTGGATAATATTAGGACAAAATGATTGTAATATCTCCTCAATAATAAGAAACTACTAAACATTAAAACATTATTAGGAGGATCTCATGTTATTTATTCCTCAATACAAAGTGGTTCAATAATAAATCTAGCCTCTGATGTAGTATGACCCAATAATTAGACATTATGAATCCAAAAATAATAATGTGATAGATTATTATGTTGTTGATGTTTCTAAAAAGTATACAATCCAACTGATGAATTATATTCATTACCTTCTTTAGACCATGATTAAACTATGATATCATTGATAAATACAACTATTTACACATATATTTATTGTTTAAATACTCAATTAATCATGCTTATAATTATCTATAGGGAATTCATTACATTAAAATGTATCACTAAGAACTCATAATGTTCATACATATGTCTAAAGATCACCTTTGGGATATATAACTAATGAATAAATAAATGGTGATCTTTATATCTATGATAAATCATGGTTAGTAGATGAGTTCCCTTGATATATTCAAATAAATCGTTGATATTTGTTAATGGATAGACATTCTATACCATCACCTGATTCAATTTAATATAATAAATACAGAGTAATAATATTTTACCCACCTTTTCTGAGAATAGAATTGATGTACCCTTTGGTGACATACTTGGTTGAATAATTCCTCTTTAGAATAATTCATTGACTTGCAACCTCAAATCTCAAAGCTCAACAAGGTATATTTGGTATGTTTCTATAGAAATATGAACTACCTAAAAAATAATTATTATGCTGAGATAAATCCCTTATCTAGGTGCATCCAAGATACCTGAGATCAAATCCGGGTGGAGGCATATTTCTGAGGTACTGTAGTAGTATTGTAGCAGTACTGTAGTAGGCACTATACTAGGCACTATTCGGTACTATAACAGCCGGAACTATTCATTCATTAGGGCCTTTGGGCCACCGGTTTGGTCCTCGGGTCCTACAAGGCTTTCGGGCCACCCAAGGCCTTCGAGCCAGTTGATTCTCAAGGACTTCGGGCCACCTTAAGGCATTAGGGAAACCCCAAGGCCTTCAGGCCACATGAATGCAGGCCCCAGACACACTAAAAAAGAGGAGCATCCCCAGAAGAGGATTCAGAGCAGGTACACTCACCAGAGCAGAGCCAAATGGATTGTCAGAATGAGAGGGTTTGGATATGCCATCGGTACCAGCTGGTGCTTGCACGGGAAGCCTAGCCAGACGGTCATGCAAATGTGGACAGCTACTATCAATGATGCAGATGCTGGGGAGGGGCAGTTCCTTATATATAGTCTAGTTTAATTCCCTATGACCTCTGGTTCATGTAATCTCTTAAGTTTACGAGACGTGTAATCTCTGAGCCTACGGGCCTTGTAAGGGTTCCCCCTCATCCCTTGAAAGAGGGGTTATCAAAAATCAATAAAAATAAAGGCCTTCGGGCCATTCAGGTAGTATATAACCACCTTATCGTTGAATACATCAAAAACACATTTATTTTATTTATAAACTCCTTGGAATCTATATCTACCAAAATAATGTCGTACTAGGAATCTAGGTTTTAATGATCTCTGTCCCCTGATGACACATATCCTTCTAATAATCCACTTATCCAATAAACACTAGCTACTCTCTATTAGAACTAGTATGAGTGACTCTATATCTAAAATAAATAGCAAAATTTCAAGATGATTCTTACTAGTAAATTCTATGAATGAAATTATATGGTCATGTCTCTAATAAAATGAGATCCACACTATCATGTTGTTAGTGAGAGTTAAAAAAACTGCATTAAAAAATTATTGACAAAACACGATTTTCACTAATTAGTGTCAACTATTATAGTGGTTGCTCTAATATCATCATAATAAGTTAGAGATATAATATAATACATGTGGTAATAAATGAATTATAATACATTATATCTATAAAAATTAATCTAATATAAAAAATAACCCTATCATATATCTAATGTCCTTAGTTACAATCAACACCTCTTCCCCTGCCAACTATATTGAATAAAATTGGAATATTCCTTCCTACCCATATACATATCCCCATAAGTATCCACCTTTATGAAAACCTTATCCAACTAGAGGTATTAAAACTCTTTGACAACAATTTACATGTTTTATTAGTATATAAGGAGTGCCAAAATATATACCTTTTCTAATAGTAACATATAGATTCTTCCTCTGAAAAATGTTATCAACCACTTGGGACATGTATATATTATTTAAAGACATTCTGTGGACTATCTCAGTGGGATATCCATTATTATACTCTGATACGATCTCTATATTCCTTATTTTTTTAGAACATACTAATATTATTTATATCCCGTATCACCACATCCACAACATGCTAGTCTAGAGCACTGAGATGATCCTCCCAAAAGAAAAAATATAATCACTCCTAATTTCTATGATGATGTATAATAATAATAATGAGTATGATACTAAAAACCAATTTTATCCCAATATCATTTTAATATTGATGAAAATTTTATATTTTTACTATTTTCAAAATGTTTTGGACTTTTTACTCCATTTATAAACATTTACCGACTCTCTTGGTTCTTTCCAACCCTCATGAATAACCTCATCAATGATATGACACCATTCATAAACTCTATATATAAATTCAATGGTAAATTACCATCTGACTCAATATCAAATTTTATAAATAATCCTTAATGTGTCTCACCAAAACCCCCTAATTATCCATCATATTGTTTGACTAGCATATTTATCGAGTAAAGAGAGATGTAAAACATTTTATAATAGTTTTTTCCTACAGTATCACCAAAATATTTTGATATTATTATATAAAAATTATAATATAAAATACATATATAATGAATAAGAAATTACACTCTTGTAAATATTGACTCTTATCAATTTCCATATACTAATAACATTTACTGATGTGATACAACATGGTAAAAAATAACTGGGAAGCTAAAATAAAACTCCATTAGTGCACAAAAATGTAAGAATGAAATAAATAACTCTTATAACCATAACTACATTAAATTATTATTGTTTATGCCTTAGATACTTAGAAGCCTTTGTCTATATAATTGAGTAAGGGATATGACCCATGTGTTCCCATAACTAACATTAATATCCATTCTCCATCTAAAATATTCAAGTGAATTCTAAACCTAATCATTTTATTTCTTCGAGTAATCATATTTTAGATGAATCACTTTAAAATTATCCCTCAATTGTATATCTACTAGTTCCTGATGCACTAACTGAGCCTCCTTCGGGATAAATTTCAATCTTCATGGAAGTATGACAATAACACAATAGGTGTAAAAATTTAAACATCAAGTCTCTTTCTTAAGGTATATTATGAGGAAAATATATTTATATTTCCTCAATAATATACCCCAATATATTGATTATAAATAAGTAACATTCAATGAATCATATCATAAATCTATAAGATGCATGGTTACCTTATAAATACACCATGAATTTCACCCAAAGGATTCTTAGTAAAATATTTATCAGTGAGAGTATAATATAAGAATAATTCAATTATAAAAATCATTTTATAATTTTCCTAATATTAGGAAATTATTTCCTATTTCCTAGGAATAATCAATTTAAACTATCCAAACCAAACATCACCAAATGGCTACTCCGAACTGAAACCAAATACCATGATACCAATTAGTCACATACTAAACTACCGGTAAGTGAACTACCCAAACCTACTTCCACATTGAAAATGGATATATATTAATAATAATGTATATAAATCCCATGAATTATTTATTAAAAATTCCATGTCCTTCTTACTATAATTTAAAATCATCCTCAAAAAAATTCAACACCTTTATCATGATAATCCATGAATTCTTCACAAGATATCCAATATGAAAACCAGATAAGATAAAATCAACACTAAAAGATTTAAAAATAATAACTACACTTATTTTACATCATCATAAATATAATTTCATAAAAACCATTCTATTTAGTATGGAAATGTGAGTTTTCAGGATTTTTTTGAAGTAAAATATCCAAATTGAACTGCCAGACATAAAAAAATTCCAAATAAAGATCTATCAGGTCTTGGAGTTGAAAATATAAAAAATAAAATTTTAAATGATGAAATAAATCTCTTCACCTCCATGTTATATACATATTTTATTCCAGTATTAGGGTTCCATATGAAAACACAATTCACCATTTACACAAGCCCTATACGAGCCACAATTCTCTACCATTTGATTTGTGTAGCTAACATCCCCATATATCCTCTTTATTCCTTAGATAACATGTATTGGGAAGACATATATTCACATTGAATAATTAGTCCCTTAATATTAGATAGTTCTATGTCTCCATCTATTGACTATATTATAGAAGACCATAGGATCCTTGACCACCATGCCATCTTTTCCACTGAAAACGACATCCACTGCTACACATGGCTAAAAAGATAAAAAATGACTTGAAATCACAAAAAAGTTAATAAAAACATTATTTTAATTTAAATGTTGTAAAATAAAAAATTATGCCCTATAATTCAAATATATTTTCCATCAAAACTTATAGATAATTCATAATTTCAAAAAACATTAGTCTAAGATAAAATCAAATCTATAATTCACATCATCATGTTCTTGATGTCATTTTATTTTTCTGATAGATTTCATAGGGAAGATATATATTGGTTAATGTGATAAAAAACTAAGATAATTAAATATCACATTTATGAAAATTTACGTAAAAAAAATTATTTAGTAAATCTGTGGAATCATATATTGAATTTTCGAAATTATTCCTCCTATATGAATGTTTTATTATATTATTTTATTAATATAAGGCAGTTATCACAAATCAATGATTTTATAATTTTTCTATCCCTGAATATAAATTATGAATAATGCATATAAATCAAGATCTTAGTAATAGATTGATACCCTTTTTTGAAAGATTTCCTCAAATATTTGGAAAAAAATCTCTTGAGTACTACCTCTTCTTGAGGTAATATAGAATTTAATTTGGGTTAGGTAATATAATATTAAAAAGTAAAATCATATTTACAAATAAAATTATTAGTTTTAATTAATTAATTTTACTATTCTTATTTTTTAAATCACTAATTATACTATAGATCACTAGTTTAGAAAACGTTATTAACATCACCATTTTTTACGTCGGTTATATATAACCGACGTGAAAATATGTGATATGTGGTTTTTTGCGTCAGTTATAAATTAACCAATGTAAAAAACCAATGTGCGACATTTTTTACGTTGGTTATCAAATAACCGACGTAAAAAATGAGGTATCTAGTGAATTTTCTATGTTGGTTATAAAATAACCGATTTAAAAAAGGTGGCATATGAGGCATTTTTGATGTCGGTTATTTGATAACCGATGTAAAAACCCAACACACAGAATTTTTTACGTCAGTTATATTATAACCGACGTAAACAACCAGCACACTACAGTTTTAGGTCAGTTATAAAATAAACGACGTAAAAAATGTGGGTTTTGATGCATTTTTTACGTCAGTTATAGAATAACCGATGTAAAAAACCAATATGTGGCTTTTTTAATTTTAGTTATAAAATAACTGACTTAAAAAATGCGGTATATAATACATTTATAACGCCGGTTATTATAATAAAAGATGTTATAAATGTTATAAAAATAGTTTATAATGTCAGTTATTAAATAACCAACATTGTAAAACATTTAAAAAATTTATCATGCCCCGTGGATTGTCATTGCTGATTTTTTGATCGATAGACCTACGACTTGTCTCTCTCGTGCAGAAAACCTAGAATCGACTCTTCGATCTCGTTTCGGTAAACTTTTTTTTCCATCATCGTTTATCATCTTTACTCTCCTCAGATCTATCATCTCCACTCACAACACTCAGGTAAGCCTCCCACGACTTTATTTCGTTCGTTTTTTTCCTGGATAGTCTATATTTACATTTTGTGATTTTTTTTGTTTAAACTATGTAAGATTCCTCAATTTCGAACCCTATTACCTCGTTTTCCATAATAATCTTATTTATTATCACCAGATCTATTAGATCAACTCGCAAAATTCAAGTAAGCCTCACCTACTTCTATTTCGATTGTTTTTGTTTCACGGATGCCCTACATTGATGGTAATTTTTGTCATCATTGACAACTAATGATCTCATTCACCTATATTACTGAAATTTATATCTAAAACATTGTGATACACCCATTCCGTGTACTAGTGTGATTTATTTTATAAGTATATATGGTTTTTCATTATGGAATGTTTTTTTGGATCCTTGGTTATTTCTATTTTGGGTATCACTTTTTGTTTTTCCATAAACTATTTATGTCGCTTATTTTCGTGGAATATTATAAGTCTTCATATGATATTAAAACCCGATTCATTAAACAATAAAGCATTTTAGACTAGTAGGAGATACAGTTCATGGTTCTCATTTTGAATAATGGCATGATACCAAAACTAGTAGCTTGAGGTTAAAATCCCTAGATATGCCAAAACTAGTAGCTTGAGGTTAAAATCCCATGGTTCTGGGGGGCTGTCTAGAGGGTTGGGGGTTGTCCAGGGGGTTGGGGGCTGTCCAGGGGGTTAGGGGATGACTAGAGGGTTGGGGGCTGTCCAGGATGTCCATGGAGGTGGGGGGGGGGGGGTGCAGTCCAGGGGTGTGTGTGGGGGGGGGGGGGTCCAAGGGGGTGGGGGTGTCGAAGGGGATGGGGGTGTTGAAGGGGGTGGGGGGCTATCCAAGGGGGTGGGGGCCTGTCCAGAGGGTTTGGGGGGTTGTCTGGGGGGGGGGGGGCTGTTTAGAGGGTTGAGGGGTGTCTAAGGGGGTAGGGGGTGGGGGTGGTGTCCAAGAGGGGGGGGGGTGCTGTCTAGAGGGGTGGGGGCTGTCTAGGGGGTGGGGGCTGTTCAGAGGGGTGGGGGGTTGTCCAAGGGGGTGGTGGTGTCTAGGGGGTGTCCAAGGGGGTGGGGGTGGTGTTTAGAGGGTTCAGGGGGCTGTCTAGAGGGTTGGGGGGGTGTCCAGGGTGTCCATGGAGGTGGGGGGGGGGGGGGGGGCAGTCCATGGGTGTGTGTGTGGGGGGGGGGGTCCAAGGGGGTGGGGGTGTCTAAGGGGTTGGTGGGGCTGTCCAAGGGGGTGGGGGACTATCCAAAGGGTTTGGGGGTTGTCCGGGTGGGGGTGTCCAGAGGGTTGGGGGTGTCCAAGGGGGTAAGAGGTGGGTGGTGGTGTCCAGGAGGGGTGGGGGTGTCTAGGAGGGGTGGGGTGGGGGGGCTATCCAAGGGTGTGGAGGTGTCCAGGGGGTGTCCAAGGGGGTTGGGGTGGTGTCCAGGGGGTGGGAGGGATTTACAAGGGTGTGGTGGTGTCCAGGGGGTGTCCAAGGGGGTGGGGGTGGTGTCCAGGGTGTGGGGGGGGGGGGCTGTCCAAGGGGGTGGTGGTGTCCAGGGGGTGTCCTAGGGGGTGGGGATAAGTGTCAGTTGTGATTAAATACTGCATCGTGGTTTGTGAGATTGTGACATGATGATTGTATTGTTTTATGGATATTAGTGTTGCAATATGATTCTACTTGGTTATATATATTTTGAGCAGTCATCGACTATGAGAAAATTATGGGTTATGGGGGAGACCATGTCATGGTTTTCAAATATGCATAGTTATCCTGACCCCATTGTGCCGTAATGATTGGCTTTACATTGTGATTTTCTCCATCCGAGTTTTTATTTTAAATTAGATTTGATTCTCAGGTTTACTTCATTTTCTCCAATTTTCTATCAACCATTTGAGGCCCCATGGTTTTCTTTGATTCCATGGAATTTAAAACTATTATATCGAACTATATTTTCCTTTTAAAACCATATTCAAGCATATTTTTTTAAATAACCATAGATTTGTTTTATATTTCAAAAAATTTTTACATTCAAATTATGATTTTTTTCATATAAACATATGTTTGTATTATCTTAAAAAGATGTACAATTTTGATATTTTTTATAGGCAATAATGATTCGATGTTAGATTATGACACATATAATGAGTAATGAATATGAAAAATGTGTTGATGCCTTTTTGGAATTTTCGAAACGAAATGTTCCAAGTAGTGAAATTTTTTTTCTATCCATGCCTGAAATGTTTGAATATGAAGAAGTTGAAAACTAGAGAGATAAAAGGTTATCTGATTTGTCATGGTTTTAATCTGATTTACAGCCCTTGGATTTAGAATGGTGAAACTAGATATAATGTCACTGAGTATGATGATTCACAAGATGGTAACTCTGATGGAATTGAAGAAATGATTCGCGATATTGTAGAAGAACAAATTGAGATAGAACTGATAGTTGCGTGTCTATATAGTGATGCTGAAAAACCATTATATCATGGTTGTACAGATTTTATGGTTTTTTCGGTGGTGTTAAGATTGATTAACCTGAAGGTGAAACATAGACAGAGTGACAAAAGTTTTACAGAGCTGCTACAATTGATGAAAGACATTCTTCCAAAAGATAACGATCTTCCAGATTCACATTATAAGGCCAAGAAAATATTATGCCCAATGGGATTGGGATACAATAAAATACATGCCTATCCTAATGAATGTATTATATATAGAAAGAAATATGAATTTCTATCATAGTGTCCTAAATGTGGGATATCACGGTATAAGGTGAAAGAAAAATCACAGGATGATGTAGAGATTACAAAGATACCTTCAAAGGTATTTTGGTATCTTCCTATAATTCACCGTTTAAAATGTTTATTTGATAATTCACATGATACAAAAAGGTTATGATGGCATGCTGATGCGAAGTTATGTGATGGAAAAATACGTCATCCAGCTGATTGTCTATAATGGAAGAAAATTGATGAGCAGTATTCTACATTTGGAAATGAAATTAGAAATCTCATACTAGGGTTGTACAAAGATGGAATGAATCCATACCGAACCCTCAGTAGCACACATAATTCATGGCCTGTTTTATTGGTAATTTAAAACCTCTCTCCTAAAGTTTGTATGAAGCACAAATATGTCATGTTGAGTATAATGATCTCTGGTTCGAAGCAACCCGGCAATGATATTGATGTTTACTTGTCACTGTTGATTGATGATTTGAAACTTTTATGGGTGGATGGTATTAGGGTGTATGATTCTTATAAAGTGGAATATTTTCAACTCCATAAAGTGCTTTTGTTCACTATAAATGACTTCCTAGCATATGGAAATTTGTCTGGATACAGTGTTAAAGGGCATAAAGCCTATCCAATTTGTGAACAACAGACGTCATATTGTCAATTGCATCATGGGAGGAAAATAGTGTACATGGGTCATTGAAAGTTTTTGCCTATGGATCACCCTTATAGAAGACTAAAAAAGGCATTCAATGGCTTACACGAATTTGATATTGCTCCAAAACCTTTATCCCCTCATCTGTATTTTGAGAGGGTGAAAAACCTTGATGTGACCTTGGGAAAGACACAGAAATATGGTAATGATAGACATATTTGGAAGAAAAGGTCAATATTTTTTGAGCTACCATATTGGAGATATCATGAAGTTAAACATAATATTAATGTCATGCACATGGAGAAGAATATCTGTGATTCTTTGATTGTAACATTGTTAGATATTAAAGGAAAGACAAAATATGGATTGAATACAAGATTAGACTTACTATCAATGGGAATACGTTTGGAGTTAGCTCCCACTCCTAAAGGAAGATGAACATTTCTTCCCCCGACTTGTCATACATTATCGAAGAGGGAGAAAATTAGCTTTTGTCAGTGTCTTCATGATATCGAAGTGCCTCAAGGTTATTATTCAAATGTAAATTTTTTTTTCTCATTGAAGGACTTGAAGTTGATGGGTATGAAATCTCATTATTGTCACATCATGATGCAACAAATTCTACCAGTTTCGTTGCATGGAATATTTCCCATCTATGTCAGAAAGACTATAATGAAGTTGTGTTATTTTTTCAATTCAATTTGTAATAAGGCGATTAATGTGAATGCTTTGAACATTTTGGAAAAGGATGCTATTTTTATACTTTGTCAATTGGAAATGTATTTTCCTCCAACTTTTTTTGATATAATGGTGCATTTAATGATTCATCTGGTTTGAGAAATAAAGATTTGTGGACCTGTATATCTTCGTTTGATGTATCCTTTTGAAAGGTATATGGAAATATTGAAGGGGTATGTTAAGAATCTATATCGACCTGAATCCTCCATTATTAAAAAGTATATTTTTGAGGAGGTTGCAGAGTTTTGTACGAGCTACTTGGCAGCGACACAACACATAGGTTTGCCTCCATATCTCCATTAATGAGTTAATAATTAGGGAAAGGGGATTCATGGATTGAAAGTCAAATCGTTGTCAGCTGAACATATAAAGAATTTAGAATCATACATCTTGAATAACATAGCTGATGCTCAACCGTATATCACATTGCATATTAATGAGTTGAAAAAATGTCATCCAAATAAGAAAGAAATGTTTATTTTTAATGAACACAAAAACATTTTTATCATGGCTTAAAAAGACTTTCTTGGTAGATCAGATGTATCAGAGACATTAAAATTTATAGTGGGTGGTCCATGTTTAAATGTGATAACATAGTCCGGTTATGACATTAATGGATATACATTTCATACGAAAGCTCAGGACAACAAAAGTGTAGTTTAGAATAGTGGTGTATTGGTGTTTGCAGAAGCAATGAATTTTTTGAGTGCTAAGGAAAAAAACCCAATTTCTGCATCAAGTGAATATTATGGAGTGATTGAAGACATATGGGAGGTTGATTACTTTAACATTAAAGTTAATATTTTTAGCTGTAAATGGTTTATCGGTAACAACAGTGGCAGACACGATGAATTTGGAATGACACTTGTTAATATGAATATATTAGAATACACAACTTATTCTTTTATAATGGAAACACATGAAAAACAAATTATCTATGTAGTAGATCAATCAGATATGCAGTGAGCTATTGTTTTACAAGGGAAAAAATAATATGTTGGTGAGGATGAACTTGATAAAGATGTTGATTTATGTGAGATCCCTACTTCAATGGAAAGATTAATAGAACATCATGATGAGCATGTTGAAGACATGGTTTGTGCCATAAGGAACGGTCATGATGAAGGAATTTGGGAAAACAATCCATTTGAACATTCCTAATATTACAGGTAACATTTGTTTATTTCTTGTTTACATTTATTTTTTTCATAAAATATTAGATATTATAAGTTTTTTCTTTATTAAAATATGTATTAAAACAAAATAAGTATAAGTTTTTGTTTGTTTTAAGTTTTTTTAGTTTACTTTATCATGTTTACCATTACATAAATTATATATCTATTATTTTTGTTCAGTGAAAATTACATTACCATGTTTACTAGGTTTACCATGTTTACCATCTTGACCATCTTGACCATCTTGACAATCATTACCATTATTTAACATGATTACCATATTAACAATGTTTACTATTATGCAACTTAGTACAATTTTCTATTTCATGATTAAAATAGTATTAAAATATTAGAATTTGTATATTTGTGAACTAATGTTTGTTTTTTTGAATTTAAGGATAATGAATGATCAATAAGTTGATCAACCACATGATTCTGGAGATGATCATATTGGTCATACCTATTGTGAAGAACATTCACATGCTCTTCTTGATGTTCCCCAATCTTCTTCATGTCCTCCTATTACGACAAAGAGTTCAAGAGTTGGTAAACGTGGGTGCACATGTTTACCAAAATTAGCACTTGACCGTACGCATGATCAGAGGATACTCATTGATTTTTATGTGGATGATATTCCTAGAGGTCCAAATGAAAAAGATTTTAAGAGTTTTGTATCAACTCTGGGTAAGAGAAAAGTAAGAATTTTGTATGATAACTGGAGAAGTTTGGATAAAGTGATAATCTCTCAGTTGTGGGATACGATTTTGGTAAGATATTTTTCTATTGTTTTACTATTCTTTTAATGTTTCTAGTATATATAATATGTTTAACCTCTTCTTTATCAGATGACATTTGATATTCTTGAAACTGGAGGAGTCAGGAAGAAATGATTATCGATGGCTGACAGGAGATGGAGGGATTTAAAATCAAACATCTCATATGATTTCATTTTTGGTCATAGGAGTCATGAAAATCCATGTCGTATATATCCTTTTATAGAAGAAGAAACATGGAGACAATTTGTTGAAAGTAGAAGAAAAGAGTCATTTTTGGTAAGGACAATGTAAACTTTTATAAGATTTCTTATATAAATGATCTTATTAATGTTTTGTTAATGATTTCTTATTCTTAATTTATAGACAACCAGGAAATCTCATCATGAGATCCAATATAAAAATGTATACCCTCATAGTTTATCTCGGGGAGGGTATGCATTTTTGGAAGAACAAATGATGGCAGAAAAATTACAAAAACTAAGAGCTGAGTCTTCAAGCTCTAGAGAGGTGGCCCCTCCATCCCCTCCGTCTAGACATGACAAATGGAAGAGAGCTCGGATGGGAAAAAAAGGGAAATATCTTTTAGAAGAATCGAGAATTGTAGATAAGAGGATTGTAAGATATCTATTTTATTTATTTAAGTTAACTATTTTCTTCATATAATTTCAATCATTACAGAAATGTTCAATTAATTAATACAGGACTCTCTTGAGGAGAAGAGCTCACAGGGGGTATTTACAGCTGCTGGGAGGCAAGATATTTTATCTGTAGCATTGGGAAATCCCGAACATCCTGGTCGTGTATGAGGATATCCGCAGGTGTATTGGTAATAAAAGTGTTTCCACGTTCTTAAAATTATAAAGTTGAGGGTGTTTATAAAAAAATATAATCCTTGGAGGCTAAAGTTAATAATATTAATGTGACGATGGAGGAAAAGAATAGAGCGTTGGTACAGTCTATGTTTGCAGACATGCAAAGACAATTTCAGACTGCAGCTCCTACTCCTCCACCTCCCCCTATAGACCCCATTATTCATCCTCCACCTCTTCCCGTAGCTCCCACTCCCCCACCTCAGCCTGTAGACTCTATTTTTTATCCTCCACCTCCGCCAATAGCTCCCAATCCCCCACCTTAGTTTTACCTAGGTTATATTTATGAAAAATGTATACTTATATATGTTTTGTATTAGGTATCTTTATAACATTTGTGAGAAGAATGAGCAGACATATGTATATGGATTCATGGACTCGCAATTGATTTCCCCTAAAGCATTTGCATTGGATGAATAACAAAGAATGATTTATATTAATGAAAGACATGAACAGAATATAGTCACACAATGATGGATGATTCCTTTTTGTGAGAGGTATGAAACACATCTCTCTCAAAGAGTTCATTATATTTTAACATAAAAACCCACTAACCATAAATTTTCTTTTATTAGTGATCATTGGATGTCAAGGGTTTTTTGCCCAAGGGAGAAAACACTTTATTGGATATGCTCTGTCCATGATGATGTGTGGGAAAGTTTTAAGAAAATATTCGAAAATTAAGTTTCATTTTCTCAATATTTTTATATATTATAATGAATTTTAAATTTACCCCATTAGTATTATTTTCTAATAGGGGATGGGTCTACTTTCGAAAAAACACAAAGAAAAGGAGTGGGAAGATCAAATATGTAAATGTGAAGGTAAATATCCATTTATAATTTGTACTTTTTGATTTATTACATAAAAATAATATATTGAATTTACACCCATTAAAACAGAATTTTCATGAACAACAAGGCATCATCGAATGCGGATATTATATGTTAAGTTTTATCTATGTAATAATTACAATTGGGATAGTTGTGACCTTTGACCTAGTAAGATTTCCTTTTAAACTTTTCCACAATATTTCAATTTGATTTATTCATTATATACGTTAACTACTATCCTTTTAACTTGTATCTATTTGATAACCCTTAACCCTATACTGCTCAAGACATCAAACAATTACAAGTGGAATGGTCAAATTATTTTACAGGTTTGATTGAATTTTAGTTGTTTGTAGTGTAAAATGTAATTTTGAATATTGTCGTTGTAATTGTGTATTTGGTAGTCGTTTAGGTTGGATTTAGTTTTTTTTGAAGTTGACAGTGTAAGATTTGAATATTATATATTTGAATGTTTAATTTTGCTCTACTTATTGTTTTGGCCTACTTATGATGGTTTTTCTGGTATAGATTCTGGTCTGGGGGGGGGGGGTTCCAAGGGTGTGTGGGGGGGGGGGGGTGTCTAGTGGTGTGGGAGGGATGTCCGGTGGGGTGGGGATGGGGGGGGGGTCGTGGGTGTCCATGAGAGAGAGAGTGCGTGTGTGGGGGGGGGGGGGGTAGTCCAGGGGGGTGGGATCATTTACAGGAGGGTGGAAGGGATGTCTAGGGGAGTGAGAGGCTGTCCAGGGGGTGTCTAGGGGTGTGGGGGTGTCCTGTGGGGTGAGGTGGGTTTCTAGGGGTGTGGGAGGGTTGTCCAATGGGGTGGGCGGGGGGCTGTCAAGTGGGGGGGGGGGGGGGTCCAGGGTGTCCATGGGGATGGTGGGGGAGTCCAGGGGGGTGGGAGAGGAGGCGCCGCCATCCCTCAGGGGCCTGAACGCCGCTGGAAGGTACTCATCACTCCCACATGTGAAACATTTTGAGAGCTCAATCTTCGCATGTGGGAGTGATGAGTAACTTCCAGTGGCGTGCCCCCCGAGGGGGTGTCCAGGAGGGTGGAGGGGGGGGGGTCCAGGAGGGTGGGGGGGGGGGCAGTCCCGGGGGTGGGGGGGGGGCAGTCCAGGGGTGAGGGGGGTGTCCAGGAGGGTGGGGGGTTTTCCAGGGGTGTGGGGGCTATCAAGGGGGTGGTGGGGAAGTCCAGGGGTGGGGGGGGGGACAGTCCAGGGGTGTGGTGGGGGATGTCCAATGGGGTGAGGGGATTCTGGTCTGTTTTTGGCAACTTTTTAGTCTATTTTAGGGGTGTGGGAGGGCTGTCTAGGGGTGTGGGAGTGCTGTACAGGGGGTGGGGGGGGGGGTATACATGAGGGCGGGGGGGGGGGGGAGGGATGTCCAGGGGTGTGTGTGTGGGGGGGGTGTCTAGGGATGTGGGAGTGCTGTCCAGGGGGTGGGGGTATACATGAGGGTAGGGAGGTTGTCCATGGGTGTGGGGGGATGTCCAGGGGGTGGTGGGGATGTCCAGGGGTGTTTGGGCCTGTCCAGGGGGTCGGGGGGCAGTCCAGGGGTGCGGTGGGGGCTATCTAGTGGGGTGAGGGGGCTGTTCAGGGGGTGTTGGGGGGCTGTCCAGTGGGGTAAGTTTTAAACGTTATCAATGTAAATGCTTAATTTTTCTTTGGTTCTTATTTTGGTCTAATTCTGTTTTTCTGGTATGAATTCTTGATTTGGTTTCTGGTTGTTTCTGGGGAGAGCAGAGACTGATTTCTATTTAAAAAAAATTGGTTTTCCACGTCGGTTATTTTATAACCGACCAGATAAATGAATGGAGAAGGGTTAATCACGTTGGTTTTTTTAATAACCGATGTGATAAACACCTGTGGAATGGTTTTTCACATCGGTTATTTAATAACTGATGTGATAAACACCCCCTTGCACTGGTTTATCACGTCGATTATATAATAACCAATGTGATAAAATCTCCCCCCTGGTTTATCATGTTGGTTATTTAATAACTGACGTGATAAACATCCCCCGCACTGGTTTATCACGTCGGTTATATAATAACCGATGTGATAAACCCTCCCCCTGGTTTATCATGTCAGTTATGTAATAACCAACCTCATAAATACCCCCCGCACTGGTTTATCAAGTCAGTTATATAATAACCGATGTGATAAACCCTCCCCTCTGGTTTTTAACATCGGTTATTTAATAACCGACGTGATAAACACCTTGATGTTATGTTTTTTATGTCGGTTTTTAAATAACCAACGTAAAAAACAATATTTATAACGTCGTCCGTATTAACGTTAGCTAAAAACCGATGTAAAAAATGAAAAATAACCGACGTAAAAAATGTTTTTTGCACTAGTGAATATTAATTAAGTTAGATCATCAAAATTTATTATCCTAAAAAACTAACCATTCTAATTTTAATAGAAAAGTATGTTTCTAAATTTGGTACTTAGTTTAGGAGAAAACTTAAAATTTACCCATAGAATTCTAAGAATCTTAATAAAATTTTTATGTTCCAAACATATTTAGAAATATCACTAAATATTCTATGTATACCATTTAATTAATAATGGTACCTGAAATTACAATGAAATTAAAATAAATGATAAACTATAAAATAAAATTATTTCATTCTTAATGAGAACATAAGACAATAAAAAATTCTCCCATATCTTATCTCGAAACATTCCCCAGCCATCATTTATGATACACATATTTTCATTGTTCTTAGAAATAATAGCTTTGTTCCTCTATTTTAATATCATATATGATAATATATACAATTTATTCATGAGTTATGAAACCAAAATTTATCTTTGGGGATATAGTCGTTTCAATTAGAAAATTGTGTCAGGTCTAATGGCTTTTCAGTTTCTCCCACCAAGATATCAGAACTTTAGGTATTCCTCAATGCTATGACCTAATACATTGTGAAATATTTTCTAGTGACATATTATTTTCTTCATTGATATTAATTATAAAATAAATATGATTTATCTAATAATTTATCCAGACATCTAAACTCATTCATATCACTCATAATTTTTTCATTAAAATTTTAACCATTATTTCTAGAATATAAAAAATTATATCTTTATCCTTTAACTACTTCATATTAGATTTAGAGGCCATCTATATAATTCATATTTTAAATTTTAATTCACTTTTCCCAAATAAATTTCACTATTCATTTTATGTATCTTCATTTGCCGTATTCCACACATAGATGACCTCCATCAACCCAAAAATTATATAATGTTTTTATATTAATTAGTATACTCTAATATAACTCAATAATAATAACCATAGGCTCATTTAACCATCCGTATCCTTTTTGACTTCATCATATTACTCTAAAACCTCATCACATAAACAATGTAAATGTCACCACCTTCACATAATAGTTTTCAAAAATCCATCATTATGTTATTAAAACATTTACCTAGTATTCGGGAAACACATATATATTTTTACCACGTTAATATCTTCTTTTTCATAATTATTTGAAACCATCACTAATTGATTGCAAAAAAATCCAAAAAACTAACTATATATGGGTTGTAATAAATTGTGAACCCAATGTAGTGTTAAATATATGGTATATAGAGTCAATGTTATTGGTTAGTTAGATCAATGAAGAAAAAGGAGATGATATTCTATGTACAGGAACATTTTTATTAATTTATATCAATATAAACATCCTAATCCTGTTATGAATAAAATAAAATAATAGAAAATTATATTGTACTAATATGGAAGGGGAATATAAATATTTATTGGTTGAAACAAGGAATTATAGTGAAGAATAATAAATGTATCTTTTAAAATAACTTATAGAGAATATTATTTGAATTATTGTTTTTTATTCCATAAGTTTACTTGGAAAGATAGATTATTTGTTTAATAAAATATAAGGATATTAATACTATCTCATAACATAATTATAGAATCATGGATAAGGGTCATATATTTCTTAAAAATCATGAAAATACTATTAAAAAACATGATGTTATGTGGGTAAATCGATTCAATTTACTCATTAAAATCTACTGAACACAAAGGTTCCATAAATTTTATGCATACATTATTGAAAATATTATGTTATTCTAAAAAGATGTATGGTTACTTAAAATTATAAATTAAATTAATGATGGGATCCGAATCCATGGTATATGGTTTACTATTTATATTCAACCCTTATATACCATGATCTTTAATTTTTTAATTTATGATCCAAATGTTTTTTTCTATTACTACGTAAACATAGTTTTATGGTAGATGGATAGTGTTCAGATGGTGACCACATATTGGGTTCGATGTACTCATTCCCTACACATATCCCTTTGGGATGTACATATATATTCTTATATGTGATATATGTATGAGAAAAAAATCTATTTTTGTGGAGTTTATTAGAACTGGGGCTCAGTGTTGAGTTGAAACTATTTTGGTTTCTGATGGAGGGCTCAAGAATGGATATAATGGGGTATTTATGGGGTTTACTATGGACTAACACACACATGGGATACATTTACAAACTATTTTATAAATTTATTTTTTACATGGGCTATTTTTATATCTATCAGGTCCACATATTCCAAAATTAATAGTAGAAATTTATATTTTTAAACTATGCTTTCATTGATTCTATGTATTGATAGATATTTCCACTAATATTACTATCTAGGTACAATTAGTATACTTTTAATCATTGAATATAGGTTACCTCCTTAATGAACTAGATACATTAGTGTTATATAATCATATATATGAATGGGCCATGTAAGCTTTATAGAATGAACTATTAGCTTTTACCTAAGAAAATTTGATTGTTGGAAAAATGATTCCCACTATTTCTTATCTTATCCATAGACATTTACTATAGCCTCTAGTGATTGAGATGTGTGTATGGGGTGTTTAAGTAATTATGGAAGGTCAATGAGTTATTCAGTTATGTTGTTACAAAATGATATCATTTCTTACACATGATCACTATGTTTTGAATAAGTAGAAGATATTATTTATCATTACCAAAGATGTAAATAATAAATATAACTATAAAAAATAATTGTGATGGAATCTTGTGTTACATATGGTATTCAATGTTGAATTTGAATTAAGTTATATTTTAGTATATAGAGTATAATGGACCATAATTTAAATATATAGATTCCAAATTTACTAGATGGATATTAAAATCATCATATAAGAACATGAAAGACGTCCATAAAGGATTAATGTCTTTTGAAACATTGATACAAAAACAACATGATCATAAGTGAACTACATAATCCCTCACTATTTTCTTTATAAAAATAACTCATCTTAGATATATCCTATATAATAAAATTATTCATAACATGGGAAAATAATCACAATAAAGGGTGATCCCAGTTTCTAAAAAAGTGTAAAAAATGGATATATCTACATAAAATGAGCATAAAGTTATGAAAACACGAGAATAAAATTTGAAAAATATTCCAAACATATCAAAGATCATACTCATGATAAATCAAATAAATCATGATCTTTCACAAGACATGAATCATAAATGAATAAAAGTACATTGGAAAAGAGAAATACTTTTTTATAAGCTATATTTTTGACATACAAATAAGCATAGGGAATCTTATATCACAGATACCCAAAAAGGCATTAAAAACATGGTATGCTTTGGAAAAAAACTACTGTAACTACTTCATGATTAGGATAACTTCTAATGTGCCCTATTTTGGTCTTGGGATAACCTCATGTGTACCATATTTTGGGTTGGGGATTACCTCTCGTGTACCCTCTACTTTTCAGGTTTGGGAAAACCTCCCATGTACCCTCTTTTGGACCAGGGAGAATCTCCCATGCACACATTGAGGTCATAGAAAATTAATCATTAAACAATTCATTAGAGTGATATATATTTCCAAGAACAAAAGTAATATAATGAAAAGAATAAATATATATTTCATAATATCATAAGATTTTTATCATGCCAAAACTAATGAAAAAAGTGAGTTTCATAAACATTTACTCCTAGAAAAACCTATATAAAATAATCTGGTGTAATAATAATTTCATTGTAATAATCATAAACTATATATAGAAATAATAAGGATGTTACCATTGTATAATATCCCTAGTAAATAATATGTAACAATAAAATATGTCATCGTAGATAAAAATATTTTTTTACAGATCAGTTGGAACATTTATTGAGAAAAGTATCATTTACAATATTAAATCACTTATTTAAAATATAATTTTTTTTAAAAAAACTATAGAAAAAATTTAATTTCATAATATACATGAAAAAATTTCAAGAATTATTTAAATCATCAAGCCACCTTGATTGATGTAAATACCGTTAATTTTGTACACATTAACACAAATATTCCTTTTACATTTTCAGTAACAATACAATAGATCCTCATTTATAAATTGGAAATAAAAATAATTTTATTTTTTGGTAAAAATATAAAAATTATAAAAATAATTTTAAGAAAACTTTTTAAAACATTCTAATATCTATTTAAAATATTTTGATAAAACATGGATATAGAAGCATAATGAATTTTGACCAAAGAGAGAAATAATGTTAGTTCTACATAAAAATATCCTTTTGGTATATTGAATATATAAATATAAGAAAATAAAAATAAAATGTGTATTTTATAGAAATATCCAAAGTAGAGTAAAATATAGGGGTTTCTTGAATGATTGGTTACAAAATTTTATGATCAAAAACATAATCATAAATAATCCCGATAAACAATGAGATTATAACATAAAACCTTCACGAATTTGGTAACTATTAAATCATAATACATATGAAAGAAAAACAAATAAATGGGCACGCATATTAAATTATTTTAATTAGAATAACCATAGAATAAATTAATGTGCAGAACGTATACCAGACCAAAAACAAGTAGTGTTTAAGGAAGGTGTCCCACATAAATAAATGTGGAATAGAAATCCCTTACCAGATGTCATGAATTTTTCCACTCTTATTCGATCCTCATGTATAAAAAACATAGATTTATTATAAAAATATTAAATTACATTAATAATATGTATATTACCATATATGATCTCCTTATAAACATTTACAATATATTCCTTAACAATTATGTATTGAAATAATTTTTTCTGGTGATAACTATTTCATTGGTCATTTATGTTCTATTTTAATAGTTTTTTTCTATGTACTTTTATTATGGTTACAAAATTTCCAAAATTTTATTAATGATTAAATATACTGTATATATTATCTATATACATATTTTGTGTCATTCCTAAATGTTAATAATGGTAAAATGAATTTCTCAATTCATGGAGATGGTAGGCCATACGTATGAAAGAACACTGTTTATATTTTATTGACCAATGAAATGGATGAAATTTAAATATGAATTAAACATTGAAGAATTATTTTTTATCATATATATCATATATATTCATTTAATCTAATATTATTACAATATATATCAAAATAAAATGAAAAACACATCACATTAATTCATGGAGGCGATTGTCCACACGTACTCACAAGCGATGCTATTGTTTTCTAATAGAATGGTTAGTAAGAAGGTGAATATGATATTGTAATTATAATGGTATAATTATTTCATAAATATAATATATTTATATATATATATAATTAAAAACGATTATATCTATATTTTATTGGTGTTGATTGAAAATGAATTACATCAGTTTGCGAGGCGGTAGTCTATCAGATACAAGATCTAGAATTACATTTCCCATTAGATAAAATAGAAGATATATATTCATTATTATATTTAAATAATAAAATATCATTATATTAGAGATATATTTGTTATTATATCAATATATGCTAAGCATATTTTTAGTGGGTTTCATGGGAAATGAAATAGAATTGCTTGGTTAAGAACGATACCTCTTCTTCGGATAACCTATGTAGATTTCAACCAAAAGCCTTCATAAGAGGGTTTAATAATAGGAATAAGTCATATAATATATGAGGGGGTATGTAAGGAAGATATTTTTTTAGTTACTAATTGAACCAAAAGGATGTGGACACATAAAGGGGAGAGGATATGGGTTTTCTTTTATAAGTTAGAGAGAGGACACACTAGAAATTTTTGAAAGAAAAATGGTATACCCACATTTTAATCATGAAAAAGGCCTAAAAATTACACATTATCAAATATTGTATTATATAAGGTAGATATATTCTAATAAAATATGAATTATAGTAGTTTGTTCAGTCATTTTAACCCTTATATTTTAAGTTTTACCCCAGTTAAATATGTTTTAACCTTAACTATGATTAATAATTATTACTGTTTTAATATTCATTTTCAAAAATATTAATGTGAAATTATAATATAATAATAATAATTATGATTAAAAATATTCAATACATTTTTACAAATTAAATTCATATATGCCGTATAATTTATTTTAAAAATAATCTCATAGAAGTGATGAAAAATCAGTTTTCAAAAGAAAAATATTTCAAAAGTATAAAATGTTTTTACATGAAAAATAAAAATGAAATTGATTCAAGTGAGATAAATTCAATGAATAGTTATATGATTGTTCTAATTTTACATGTAAAATATTTTAAATAATGATATAACTTTGTAAATAATTTAATCAAAATACTATTTGTAATAAAATTCTATATTTTTAAATATTAATAAAAAAATATTATTTTCAAAACATTATTAAAAAGTCACAATAAAATGATTTTTAAATGTTTATTCCAAAAATTAATTTCAATTTAATAAATAAATTTTCTAAAATTGGAAAAAAATAACATAAAATAAATTCTCAAAACGCGATTAAAATACTTTATAGGAAAAATAATAATTTTAATAATAAAATTTTATTTTTTTCTTTTCCAATTCCTAGTAAAAATTATAGATGAGTTATGATATTTTTTATTGAATATATATATATATATATATTTAAAATAATTCATATGTAGTGATTAATTTAAATTATTAATATAAAAACAATTGCGTCCATAAAAATGGGTTTTTAGAAAAAATATTTCTTTCACTTTAAATTATTTCAATTGAAATTTAAAATAAATATATAAGAAATGGAATTATTTATAAAATCATAGAAAAAATAATTTTCATAATTCTATTATCCCTATTCACACATTCCACTTTAACAACTTGGTTATAACTATAACTTTAAATAGTAATATTTAAACAATGTATTACAGTTTGTTTAAAATCAGTATTGTGTGTTACACAATAAATTAGTGAAATTAATTTTTTTATAGAGAAATATATTATGAAATCTAGTGGTTTTACATTTTACCCACTTAAATAAATTTCATCCATTCAATTTTAACATGATCTCTGTAGTCAAGGGTTTGAAATTTGAAATTTGAAATTCTATTTGTGGGAAATCAAAATCATAATTTTTTTCATAAAACATCCTCTTAAAGGAGGTAAATATTAATTTCTTATAAAATAAAATAACAATATGTTCAAAAAAGGATAAATTTTATTGAAAATATGGGTATGTAGGAGAAAACTAACGCCCATAAACTAATAATGATTAATAGAGAACATGGGTGGGATAAAGTTCAAAAACACAAAGCTATAATATGTTATAGGTAGAAAGACCATTGATTCATCATAAATTACTGTTAATATATAACATTTTTATTTTGATATAAATTTGAAAATGTTGATGTATTATTTTACTAACAGTATTTGAACATGAAAAAAATAACATAATTTACCTCTTTCCATATAATAACCACAATTTTATCCTTTGGTTATGCTTAGATCAATTTCAACTTCTTTTATTATTCCAAGAAATGAATATCCAACATTAATTTTTTCTACATAAAGCACTAACATTATGTTTTAATAGATCACACAACCGATAAAAGAGTGAAATGACTCTCATTATTTCTCCAAATATTTACCAAAACCAAAATGGATAGAATATGTTATCTAATACAATACATTAAATAATAATACCTCTAAAAATAACACCTAATTTTTAATTTAGATCATTCAATAAATGAATATCCTTGAAATTACTCAAAAAATTATAGACTATGATTAAATCCCAATTATTATAAGGATTTTATCACACATTCTTCAAGATAAATTTAATATTTATCTCTGAATAACATCAATCAATCTTAATTCCTCATATAAAAAATTTATATGTCCAAATCATATAATCTCCAAGATAATTTTATAATTTACATTAACAATAAATATCACCATTAATCCACATTAAAATAATTCATCATCCTGAAAAGATATTTCAATCATTATTCATTAAATAAACCTCCTCAATGTTTAAATTACCATAATCATATCAGGATACAAAAATAGTGAACTTTTTCAAAATAATATCAATCACCAAATATCTTTTCTATCCTATAGTTCTCTATGTGAGAAAATAAATGCTACACCAACACATAATCATTATCAATATCATCATTTTAAAATATGAACATCATATTAACCAAGACATCATATAATCTAGTGGTTCGTGTTTCACCTTTCTTTCCCTTCAGTTGTGTGTTCAAGCACTTCGACCTCACTAGATGTGATATTTTTTCCTTTTTCTAAAACAATATTTATATAATTATTATAACATACTCATAAATATAAAAACATACATTAAAACATATTCATCAAATATCATATAAACCCTAAAGGTTAAAAAAACCTTTAAACATATGAAAATAACATTTTTCTTAAAATAATAGCTTATGTTGAACCTAATTGTTACATATATCTTATGTAAATACTATACACCTAGTTTATTTGAGTAAGTTGTAACATTATTAAAATTCCAAAAAATATAAAGAATCATATACTGATAGAAAAAATTGTTTAGAAATATTGGAAAACTATATTTGTACATGATTATTATAAAATAAATAAAAACATAAAATAAAATATAGAACATTATTTTAATGCAACATTAACCCCTATAACATATCCCTATATTCCAATCACAATACTCCTCATTCCATCATAGGTAATAGAGTCATAAGAAATGGAGAATCTCTAATTATCATTAAGGGTATGTGAATTATAAAAAATATCATGAATATATAATTAATAATCAATATAGAAAGCTAAACAACTAAGAAATATGACATAAATAAATTTCATGATCATAATCTAGAATGAATAAATTTTTAATAAATAATTCCATATAAATAATCAAATTTTCTTGGAATATAACCATGGGTTTTCTAAATAATCTAATAATCACATGAAATATAAATAAAAAATCACATAATGAATAAATTAATAATTCAAGGCATCATAACTATATTATCAAGGCCATGTACTAAGACATCATACATTAATTCACAATTCCTCGGGTGAAAACCGAATCTAGTTTTTCTAATGAAACCTAACAATGAATCGAGGGGCTTTAGAAGTCCCTACCCATCATTTTTGGGAAAAAACTGTCAATGTGTTGTTCCATTATTTTTAGGGTGAATTTGTCATTTGAAAAATCCAAATGCCTATGTTTTAGTATGGTTAGTTTTTCTATAGGAGATCTATTTAATTTGGTACCATTTCCTAGTGTTTTAAAAATTTGGGGCCTCAAAATAGGGATTAGTTTTATTTAAAAGGAAGGATTCTTGCATAACATTTATAGTGAACTATAGTTTATTTAACAAAGTTCATGGAATATAGTTTTCAGACTACAAACCATTGATTCTGT
Organism: Viscum album; assembly: GCA_963277665.1. Taxonomy (NCBI): domain Eukaryota; kingdom Viridiplantae; phylum Streptophyta; class Magnoliopsida; order Santalales; family Viscaceae; genus Viscum; species Viscum album. The sequence goes on along the minus strand of OY728164.1, from coordinate 1,473,054,684 downwards.
GGACCACATAGTAGCACATCTGTGTTGTGTGGACTGAAAAAAAGGTACATGGAATGGTGAAGTAAAATAGGAAAATAAAATCATTCTGTATAACAGTGCTATGAAAACCTCATAGCATGCTATAATAATCACAATAGAGTTTTATATTTTTCTAATGAGGGCAGTGATTTGAATATTTTTTAGAGGATCACGTGATTTTAAAAACGCATAGAAGGATTTGTTCATGGGGTTATTGTTTAATTAAGAGTGAAGGTGGTGAATTTATTCTATCATAAAGAGATCATCATTTGCTGTAGAAATCCAATGATTTAAGGTGTGCTATGAAAAATTAAATACGTAATTTGGACCCCATAACAAGTTTACTGTGAAGGCTATATGAAAATGGAGTTTTCAATAATTATTATTAGTGAGTTTTGTCAGATCTATTTTCCCATATAAAAACACAAAATTTTATCATTAGATAGAGTGAAATTCATTATAGAATATCATCGATTGAAGAATTATTCTGAGTTTAAAAGTGATCCACGGAGAAGGAAGTAGTTCCATGGGGATCAATTAAATTAATGAAGTGATTTTCAAAAAAGGAATTATATGAAATAGATAGTAGGTGTTGGGGGTGGATTCCATAAAGTTGTAGTTAGAAAAGAAGGTTTTTTTTTGAGGAATTGTATCTTGTAAAATAATAGTGATCTGCACGGAATTATCCATCTTCAAATTGAAGGTTTTCCATGAAAATGAGATGGCTCATAATGCACTCACAGTAGATAGTGTAAGGTAGTTCATGAAGAATGTGGTTTTCAAAGTAGGAAGTTAATGATGTTATTTCCTCAAAGGGAAAATATAGTTTGTGGAAAGAAATTTCCCTAAGGAATTCATTAAACAAATATGTTTATTTCTTCAAAAAGATAAAAAATTTAATTCATGAAACACTTGCATGTGTAAATATTTATATGGGATCATATAAGGACATAGTTCCAATATTTCTTAATGAAAAATATAATTTTTGTATTTGAATTCTGAATAAGAAAAGAAAGAAGAGAGAGGATATATATCATTAGACTATATTCTCATAATGTATTTGTTCATTTCTATATTCTAGAAAGTTAATGGAATAATTTTCTTCTCCTTAATATATTTCTAAGTAGGTTGTAATTTTATTTATAGTAAATTGAATTTTGATCTAGTTGATAAGAAAGTGGAGGTGTTGCATCATGGGTTTTTCATAGAAGTGATGGAGTAGCCCAGAAATAACTTCAAAAGATAATGTACCAACAATAGAGTTTTTATTAATTATAGATATTGAAGGGACCACAATTTCCATAAACTATGTGTGGATCCAGTCCATAGTAGTGAGAAAAGGAAGTTGACGAATGTGATATTTTCCACAAGCCATGATCCATCGAAGGAAAGATATAGAGAGTGAACCTTGGGAAGTAGTGAGATGTCCCTAAATAATTTAATGGAAATTAGCATGATAATATAAGTCATCTAGTCTGATCTATGTATTGGAAATGATCCTTAGTGGATTTGGTATGTTGTTATATTGTCATTGTATACTCATTGGATGTAGCCGAGTGAGGTTTAACTAAGTAAAACTATGTGCTTCTTTGTGTTTTCCATTCTTATTAACATTATATGTATCATCATTAGATATATATGGAAAGGATAAGAACAATATAAAAACTAATGAGAAAAATAAGGCGACCCTTATAATTAAGAGGTCATGATCTAGTGAGGTATGAATAATAATGAAATAAATATCCATAACCTGATTCACCCCCCTCTCAGTGTATCTAAGCCTCTTTAGGACCTAATAATTATATAATAAGTCTAATTAATTCCTTATATGAAATGGGTGAAGCATAAAAAACATAAACATTCATATTGAATAACTCTATTATAAAATGTTAATATTATCTCTAATCAATAAATAAAATGACAAACCAATAATAGTAATATAGATAATAGTATAAAAATAGTACACATCTTATCATACTGATCATAAAACATGTAGGGAATTAATAAGTATGATATCTATACAATATATTCTCAATGTGCGGATATGTGAAATAAGGGTTATTCTCATTAATGAAAAGAAATACCTTAATATGACATTAAAAACATTATTGTAGAAAATATCTATTTAACATTGAAAATGAAAATTTAAAAAATTACATAATTTAATGAAATAATTTTTAATATCAATGTAAACTTTTAATGTATGATTCAATTTATTTATGATACATTATTCTAGGTAATCCCATGCATGTTTTATAAGTTAAAAAACAATACATACCCACTGTTGTAAAAAGGATAAAAGGTACCTCATTTCAAATAAAATAAGAATATTCATTTCAAATAATTTTTAAAAAATACAAATATTAGTAAAATTGACCTTAATAAATAATTTTATGAATTTTAATACTTCCTTGAAAAGTTTTGTAGAATATAAGGATATGGAACAAATAGGGTTTTCAGTCAAAGAGATAAATGAAGTTGTTTTTTTATAAAATGTTCTTTTAGTTTCATTTTTTTCAAAAGAGAAAAATAGGATGAAAACATGCATTACCTTGGATTAAACATAGGATAATAAAATTAATGAGTTTATTGAAATAGAAATCATAATATTTTATCATCCGAAACGTAGTCATCAAAAATCATGATAAATAATGAGATTATAACATTAACCTTTAAAACTTTGTTAACTTCTAATTCACGAGACCCATTAAGGAAATAATTTAAAATTAATAATTAAATAAAATAAATATAAATTTATTCATGATATACCATAAAACAAATCAATATATAAACTAAAAAAATATAAAAACGGTGAATATGGTATATCTCTCACGGAAGTAAAAGTGAGATGAGAAACACTTTCCTTGGGGATGATTTTATTTGTACTTGTTCACACCTCCTAAATATGAAATATAGAGTTATTAAATATCTAATACAAAAATAATCTTAAATATCATACCCTATATTATTTACTTATAGTATTTTATGTCCCATTTATTAAAAATTATTTGTTAATATCTCTATTTCTGGTGATAATTGCTTCCCTTTTCATTTTTGTTTTAGTTTGATAATTTGGACACTTTTACATTGAACATGGTTCCATAAGATCTATAATTTTATCTATAATATAAATATTATATATAATACTCATATAAGTATATATAATAGTATATAAATGTTAGAGATGGGTAAATGAGTACACTATTTATGGAGATGGTGGTTTGTACAAACTCATGAACGTTGATTGAGTTTTTCCAAAAGATGAAATGAATGGATTTTGGATAATATTTTAAAGTTTCAAAAACCATTATTATATCAAATATATCATATATAATCATTAAATAAATCATTTTTACCAACAATGTCAAAATAAAATGAAAAACATTTCATATTGCTACATGTAGGTAGTAGTCCACACATACACATGAGTGACATTATTATTTTTCAATGTGTTGAAAGGTAATAAGTTATATGTGATATTATAATTAGTAATGACATAAATATTACATAAAAATGTTAAACACTTTATCATATCTATTTGAGATAGGCGATGATGGAAAAAGAATTACATCTATTTGTGAGGTGGTAGTATGTCATACACAAAATTGACGATGTTGTTTCCCATATATGATGTGGGGAAGTATTTAAGGAAGTTATATGGAAAGGTATTGGGTGAAAAAAACATTGGAAGTGTGAATATTATTGGATATGGGGTGGTTTTTTATAAATGGGGAAGATGACACACATAGAATTTTTGAAAAGAAGAAGTGATACACACATTTTTCACATTCCAAAAGGATCCAAAATGGCACATTATGGAACCATGTTTGAAATAATTTTTAAATATGTCTATAAATTATGATATTTATAGGTTTATAAGTAATATTGAACATATAATTTTAATCCTTCCCACCTTTTATCCCATTTTAACCATAACAACAACAAATTATTTTGTTATTTTTACCATTAATTATAACCTAATATTTAAATTTACAACGTAATAAAATATTAATTATTATGATAAAAAATATAGAATACAATCTTTCAAATTTAATTCAAAAAATAGTATAATTTAATCTAAAATTAATCCCACAGATGCGATGAAAAAACTAAGAAAATGTTTTTATAACTACAGAAAGTCTCATTATCAAAATTTAATACAAAAAATGATTAAAATGATCTAAATATAATTGATTATAATATAATTGAACTTATTTTTCTTTTAAAACAATTTGAAATCAAAATTTAATTTATAAATGTTTTATATGAAAAGGAAGTATTCAATAAAAAACTAGCGTTGTTCACAATTAATAAAAAAATGATCTTTTCATAAAATTACAAAAAACAAACTATAAAGTAATATCAAAATTATGATTTCAAAAATGATGTTCAACTTTTTAAATAAATTTTCTTGAATTGGAAAAGATTAATTTTAAATTTTACACAATGACTAATTAAATGACCTTTCAGAAAAATATAGTTTTTTTGAAAACATTTCTTTTCCTATCAAATGATTCTTATATTATTTCTAATAAGTTTATTAACATACAATATATTTTATAAATTTTTTAACCATATAATTTTGATAATTTGGTTATTTCTATTAATACCCAAAAAATTAATGTCTAGGGTACAATGTTATAATATTATTTTGATCATTTAGAATTAGGGTTTCATGTATCACAAGCAATAGAAGAGGTTAAATTTAAAGAAATATATTTCATATGATGTTTAATATTTGTATTTCACGTGACATTCACTATCAAACACAATTTATGTATTTTATAATTCTATGCATTTTTATTATCTTCACCTTTAATAAATTTCATCCTCCCAATTTGAACTTGTTCTTAGAAATCAAGGGTCTTTCATTTGAAAATACCTTTGTCAAAAACCCACCTCATAAAAAGTGCTTAGATAAAATCCTCTTAAAATAGGGAAATAAAAATACGATGTTCATCTAGATTAAAAAATAACTAGGATTACCAGTAAGATAAAATTAGTGGGATATAAAAATATTTATAAGGACAAAAGTTTAAATAATTATATAGAGTGATAGATATCATTGATTACAAGAAAGAGAATGATCAATAGAAAGTTAATAACCACTAAAACATAAATATTTTTATGTCTTTAAATAACATTGTTTTACTAAAAACAAATGTAGTATGATAAATTTTTTATTTCAAGATCATTTTCCTAGAGGTGAAGGATTATTTTACTATAATGATAATGAATACTAGAATATATATATAATATTTCATCCTTTGGTTATTATTTGAAAAAAATTAAACTAAATTTATTTCTCCAAGAAATGAATATAAAAGTTAAATTTTTCTTTTATACCTGAAGCATTAATATTAACCTTTAATGGATACAATATCCATAATATAATGATAGGTCCTTCAATATCTCTATAAATTTGTTTAGAAACCAAAATGTTGTGTATGAGTTATCCAATACAATACTTTAATATATAAACTTCATCAATATAAAAATATCAACTTAATACATTCCATAAGTATCTATCAATAAAAAAATTAATTAATAATAATTTAATACCAACTAGTACTTTATGTAGGCTAGTGGTAGGAATTTATTCCTTGTTATCCTTCGGTTGTGAGTTCATGTGTTGCAACATTTCTGGATGTTATGGGTTGTTACCAAGAATACAATTTGACAGTTTTCTAAAAACATATTAAAATAATTCCCATAATTTTCAAAAAAATATGTTGAACATCCTAAAAATAACATTATTCCCCACATTACTTTTCAACTAAATGGGTTTTCAATATGAGTTATTCTTTTTCCATGAAATCAAATAATCCTAATTAAGTATTATTACCTTAACATAAATGGTCATATTGAACATAAATTCTATGAATACCTTTAATTTTATTTCCCCATAATGTTAGGGTTTTCAACCTTAAATAAATTTTCACTAAATCCTATCATAAACCAATGGGTTGTATTACTATAAATTTCCCCAAAAATATCATTATTCATGATAAAACATCCCCCACTAAAAGTCTATAAAAAGTTATTTTTATGAAATTGAACTTATGATCATCATTAAATTCATAAACCATTTATGGTATAAATAAATATTAAGATAATATTACATTAATAATTATATTCATCCAAATATAACACAATCCTTATAGGTTTTATTATTCTTATAACCAAAATACCATTTCAAAAAATAATTTGAAAACATAATTCAAGAATCCAAATATACCAATACTTTAAACATTCAACATTGGATATACTAATAACATATTCATAACATTTAACCATTAGATTCCTCAAAGGTATATTCATTAGGGTATTTGGTTGTTCGTTTCTGTAGTGCCCCATCTCTTTACTGATGAAACATTAGACATTAGTATCTTCATTCTTCCACATGCAATCACGAGCATGATGAAATTTCTCTAAACACATGTAGGAAACTCCAATTACCTATAATAATATACAAGGGTTTTTATTCTACAATTATAACATTTGGGAAAAAAATTTCTTCCCCTTATTCCCCTTTAAACGTTTTTTCTCTATTATACTCTATTTCCATTGTTTCAATTCAAATCCATAGAACATGGATAATTATTTCTCAATCTTTATTGAACATGATAATAAGTACTCATACAATCCGAATTATCGGGAGACTATTTATATTAAATGTATTTTCTTATGACAAAAATGAAATGGTTAATCATTTCCATTGTATTATGTTCATTGAGTGAAACATACCTTGATAACCTTGTAATTTTGGATTCAAACTTACAAATATTTTCATCATCCTTTTGTATTACAGTCATGAAATTTTTTCTCTCTATACACATGTTTCACATGAGAGAATATTTTTATAATAAGAGTACCTTAATATACTTCCAATAAATTATTTTTATTTCTTATTCATCTTTATTTTTTAGAATCAATGACCACTATATATCCTCATCCCCTGAAGGAAAATAAACTGTTATGAAAACCTTAATTATTTCAATATGTACCAAAGTGAAAAATGTCATCTCTAAGAAACATATACACTTCCCTACTAAAAATTTATATTTAGATACATTGTATGATGAAGGTTTCTGAATCTTGAAGCAGTCTAATATTGTTACACCACATTGTGGATTAGAAGACTTCCCAATATGAGAATTGTTGTGACTCAAAACTAGAGTCTGGTTCCCTAATAGAGTTATAATTTGATAAATTCTAGTGGAAACTCCAACTCTATCATCATTATCTTTCCAGGGGAAATCCTTACATGGAGTATGTGCATTGATACCTTCCTATACAATACTCTATGTGGCATTTCTAAATAATTACATATAATAGATTAGATCATAAAATTATGAATCATTATATAAAATCCCAAAATTAGTGAAAAAGATAACATAAATTAAAATTTACGCATAAATAATATTGTATTGATAAAAATGTTTTATTTGGAAATAATTTCATATGATAAAAATATTTTCAAATCCATCATAATGGTTTTTAAATAAAATGTTAATTATCCCTAGAATATCCAGTCAGAGTTTCAAAATATGTGCACAGTAAGGCCCGTTTTCATGAACGAGGTGATGATCGAGTCAAATCCAAATTATCCATTTTTAGAGATATTACCCATAGTTGTAATTATTTCAAAAGCTCATCCACACATAGTATCTAGATAAGTATGTTTATCTAGTAAAAACTCATAATTTCATCTCCTCCAAAACATCTTGTTTCAATAATATATGTATATTCAAAGCCTATCATAAGTTTATGTAACCTAATATATTATGTCATAAATCTCATTCCCAATTTATCTATTAATCATTCTATAATACAGACTATAATTACCCCAACCCTAGTAGCCTAGAGTGAGTGGTTACTTAATTACATTGGAACAACATACAAGGAACCACATGCCGAAGGAGAGAATATTATAGTATTTTTTTGAAAAATAGATATATACATGAAAATCATGTGATAATTTAAAAAATAAAATACAACATAGAGTATTATTTGATTACACCATTAATCCCTTTATTATATATCTTTATATCAATCATAATACACTTCCTAGAATCCTAGGAGAAGAAAACATCAGAAATGGGTGACCTATAATAATCAGTAAGGGTATACATATTGTGAAAAATATCAATAATAAATAAGGTATAAAATATATAAATGTAAATAAATGTAAATAAATGAAACACCTGAAATTATATAAATTACATGAGAATAATATGGTGGGAATAAATTATGATCAAATAATTCAATATAAATAATAACTTGAAATTAAAACAGAACTATAAATATTCTAAGTAATTGAATAATAACCTGGAAGATCAATGAATAATGTTATAATGAGGACATGAATAATTATGGACAACCTAACCACACCATTTAGGCCATGTGCCTAGAAATATGACATAAATGGGTATGAACTCAACCATAAACCCATGATAGTTTGTCTCATGAGATCAACTAATGTAGAGAGGGGATATAGTGGGACCCTCCAATTACATACTAAGTATAATGAATAACTCATATTAAATGGAGGAAACATAATTAACATAAACATTTGTATTGGAAAAATAACCTATAATGTGTTAACATATTTTCTAATCAGTAAAAATAATCATAAACTATTACAAGTTATATGGTAAATGGTATCAAAATAGTATATCTGTTTTAAAATTCATCATAAACCATAAATATATATTAACAATTATTTTATATTGAAAACATATTCTCATATGGTTATATTTTAAATAAGGGATTTTTCATTGATTAATAAAAATAATGTAAAAGCGACATGGAATTTTTTTTTGAATAAAATATCCTTTCCACGTTGAAAATAGAAAATAAAAAATTTCATGAAAATGATAGAATAAATTTTCATTAAAAATATATTTGGAATATTTAAAATAAATATTCAATTAAATGAGTTATCATGATGGTTGGTAATTACAAACATTCCATGTATATTAAAAAATCCCTTTCACACTATTGTAAAAAGGTTAAAAAGTGCCTTGTTTAGAAAAGAATAATAATATTCCTTTAAAAACATTTTTTAAAAGTAAAACATGGGTCAAAATAGACTTAATAAGTAGTTTCCAATTTTTTTTAAAAATTGAATATATTTATTGAATGTTAGGATATGGAAGGAAAAATATTTTTCTCTAAAGAGATAAATGAAGTTTGTTTTCTATAATACATTCCATTAGTCAGTTTTATTCATAAACATATGAATACAAGATAAAAAAATTTAATCCCAAAAAATTAATTATATTACTATATAATTAATTAGTTTTTTGAAATATATATCTTATTATTTAATTATTTAAAACATACTCATGAACAATCTCAATAAATAATGAGATTGTAATATAATCCTTTCCACTTTTATAACATCTATCCCATAATCCAAATGAAATAAATAACATAAATTGAAGATTTAAATACCATAAATATAAATGTTTTAATTATATAACAAAACAACTAGGCATTATATACCCCCACACAATGTAACTATGAGGTATATATGGCATACATAACACATAATTAAAAACGAGATGACAAACCCTTACATCAGGTTTAATTTTCATTTTACATGTTTTTATCTCTGGTATTGAAAACATAGATTTATTATAAATATATTATAGAAACATAAAAAAATATATCATACAATATATGATTTACTTATAGTCTCTTATGACCCTTTTATTAACAATATTTGTTAAAATCACTATTTTGGTTGGTTATTGCTTCATTTTTCATGTTTTTTAGATGGGTAATTTCAGACCTTTTACATTTAACATGGTTCCATCAAATATATAAAGTAAAAAAATTTATAAATATTATATATAATCCTTATATATGTATTTATAATAGTCTATAAATTTTATATATGGGAAAATGTGTTACACCGTTCATGGAGGAGGTAGGCCGTATATACACATGAATGTTGTTCTTATTTTTACATAAAATGGAATGAAATAAAGGTGGATAATAATACAACACTAAATAAATATTATTATATTAATTTAATAATATATATTCATTAAGTATATAAATATTACCATCCATGTCATAATAAAATTAATGTCATTTCTCATCGCTAAGTGGATGCATTAGTCTAAACAAACACACAAGCAAATTATTATTTTCCAACAGGTTAGAAGGTAAGAAGTTATATGAAATTTTTTATTATATAAATATATCAATTTCATTTATTTCATATAAATATGTTAAATACATCATCATATACATCTGAGAGATAGGAAGTTATGGAAAAATAATTACATCGGTTCGTAAGGAGTTAGTATATCATACACAATATTGATGGTTTCATTTTCAATTTTATGGAAGATGAGATTGGTATTGATTATTATATCAAATAAAAAAATCTAAATATCTAATAAACAATGGTTTTATTATTTAATAATAGTTTCATATGGTTTTTGGAGTTATAAGAAGATTTAAAATGAAAATTCATGGTTACGAACAATATATCTTGTTCAGAAAACCTATATTTAGTTTATACCTAAAGCCCCCCTTGATTAGATTTATGGTAAAACTAAATATTTTAGGATATTTATAGATATATAAGGATGATATTTGGGTAGGTATTTTATGAAGCAAAAGTATTTGGGAGTGTGAAGAGGCATGAGAGTGGGTGGCCTTTTATTTGTGGGGGAGAGGACACAATTGAGTTTTTTGAAAAGAAAATGTGTCACCCAAAATATTCACATACCTCAAGGCTCAATCATGTATAATTATCAAGTAATGGTTGATATATTGTCTATATATTATTATAAAAACTATAATTTTTAAACTATATAGGCTATTTTCACCACATATTTTTTGTTTAACCCCATTTAAAGTGGTTTTAACTTTAACGAAAAAAATAATTTTTATTGTTTTTACAATTCATTATGATAAAAAATTAAGATTAAATTATTATATTATATTAATTAATCTTATTCAATATATGGAATACACATTCACCAAATTAAATTAATATTTTTAGAATAATTTAATTTATAATTAATCCCGCAGATGTAATGAAAAAGTACTATTCCAAAAAAAATCACTTCTTAAGTATAGAATGATTTAATATCATAATTCAATATAAAATTTTATAAAATTACCGAAATTTTATTTAATAAAGTAAAATTGAGATAATAGTAATTTTGAAAAAATTAAACCAAAATAGATTATTTAAATTCTTTATATGAAAATTATTTTTAAAGAAAACCCAATTATTTTTTAGCATTCATAAAAAAATAATATTTTTAAAAAAATAGAACAATTTTCTCTAAGATTTTTTTTGAAATTACAATTTCAACATAGATTTAAAATTTTAAAATAATTTTTATAAATATTTAAATATTAATATTAAACTTTTTTCCAAATTACGGACAAAACTTCTATTCGAAAAATACAATTTCTCAGAAAACATTTCTTTATCATTCAAATAATTTTTATATTATTACTAATAAATAGATAATTATTTCATTTGCGTAAGTCATAAAATTTTCATAATTTAGTATTTATTATTAATATACATAAATTTATTATCTAAACAATAAACTACTTTATGGTTCTTTTATACTCTTTGTTGTGTGTATTGCAAGCTATCGAAGGGATTAAATTTAACTAAATATATTTCGAGGGTTATTTAAATTTGGTGTTTTTTACTATTTTCTATAAAACAAGATGTTCTTATTTTACAATATTGTGGTATTAAATATTATCCCAATATAAAATATCCTAAAATTTCATTCATCACATTAAAATACTGTCACTTAAAACCTCAAATGGGGAGTCCAAGACTTCGAATATATGATCAACCTCAATTCATAAACCAATTATGGCATTAATAACTATTTTGATAATCAAACATGATAACATATATGATTCAAAAATTAGAATAGTAATAAGATGATTCATGTTAATTATAATGAAAATAGCATTTGTTTAAATACTTCTAGATCATAAATCTGGAATCCCATTAAATAAATAAACTAACCCTTCCATAGGTTCTTCCTTGGTTTAGAACATTACCCTTAGATTGGGGATCCAACTCAGATAATTTTTCTCTTACCGATACTTAATATATTTAACTTCATTAATATTTTTTAATATATGAAATTTATTTACATAGAGGAAAAATTTTACTACCCATTTTACATGTTATACTATATTAAAAATTCCACATTTTCAAAATTATGTAAATTGGGCCTTGTTTTCTCTATAGTCAACACTACCCAATCTATCAGAAAACTCCATCCTACTAGTCTTTGGTGAGTATTAGAGTTGGTTTATGTGAATTTTAATAACAGTATATCATGTTAATGTATTAGAAAAAATAACAGAATATTTCCCTCCATCCATCACCTAACGTGGTTGATAAACATCACTTTTTCCATCATATTAAATATTAATATAGTTACTTATGGTTCCAACCACTGAGTAAAACCAAAAGATATAGTATCAGTAATAATAATCATCGTGGGGACCCACATAATCTTGGAAATCAAACCTATTATGTCTAAATTAATATACCATATTGTAAAAAATTTAAAACTTAGGTTTAACCTAGGACATTCATGGTTATCGTATATTTAAATCCTTGATTATGGTTCATAAAAAGTTTTTGAATTTCCAAAACATATCCCAAAGTATTTTCAAATGAGGTGTTAAGTAAATAACATTTTCATTAACCATGTGATGATGGAGTCAAATCCCAATGCACCATTTTTGGATTTATTACCCCTAGGTAAAACTATTTTAGAGCCAAATCCACTTATAGTTTACATATAGGGATCCAATTTCTTAGAGACCAATCAATTTATCCTTTACCAAAATTCATGAATATGTTTCAAAATATAGACTTATCCTGAGGTCCCTCATAATGTTTTCCTCATTATGGTTTCCAATAGTTATATAAATATATTATCTAATAAAAACAATAGTAACCTATTATTTTCATATATATATATATATATTAAATACCAATTTATTAATATTTAATTCATATTACAAAAAATTAATTAGTACTAAAAATGTTTAGTATTTTTGGAAAATTGGATATATATATATATATGTATATAACTAGATCATAAGTGAACTACATAGACCACCTCTATGTTCATAATAACTAGCACCATTCATAGAAATATCACGCATAATACCTTTATTTATAACTTGGGTAAACAAATCATAAGAAAGGGTGTGATCAGATTATCAGTAAAGGAAACATAGGGAGATATTATTATAACAAGGGAATTATATTTTGAGAATAAGAATATAAAATTTGAAAACCATACCCTGTATGTCAAAGATCATAATCATGATACATGGAATAAATCTCGGTAGTTCATAAGACATGAATCATAAATGAATCAAATAATATAATACCTAATATAATGACATTAGAAAAAGGAATATATTTGTGGAATACACATATGAATAGAAAATATAATTTCAATGATACCCACCAAGTCATTCATAACATTTTAGCCTTAGGCTATCAATAGTGAAACTAAATTGGGATTGGGATAACCACTTTTTTACCCTAAATTGGGATTGGTATAACCTCGTGTGTATGATATTTTTTATTTAGTATAACCTCCCTTGTACCTTCTATTTTTTAGGATTGAGATAACATCTTGTGTACCCTATTTTGGACTTGGGATAAGCAATCATGTATCCTTCGAGATCATAGAACAATAATCAGTACCCAATTCATTAGAGAGATAATTCCAATCCCACCCATCACATATGAAAATCAAATATATGAGTTCTAAAAGATCATAAAACATTCAACATATCATAACATATAAAATAGAAAAGGTTTTCATAAACATTTGGTCAATACATAACCCATGGAAAATAACTAGGGTTCATAATCATTTCATCATCATAGCCATAAAATATAAAGAAAAAGAATAAGGATGTTACCATTTAATCATACCCCTTATAATGAATAAAAATAATATCAAAGGAAATAATCTTATATAGAAAATTATTTTTAAAGATCAATTGGACATTTTTTTGAGAAAAATATTTTTTCCAATTTGAAATAAGATATTTAAAAACTAATAATTTCCAAAATATTAAATAAAAAAATTTCTTTTGAAATAAAAATTAGAAGTTTAAAATGATTCTTAAAATCATTTATTTGTAATTATGGACGTAAATACTATTATTTCCATATAAACTAAAACAATCACTACTTTAACACTTTCAAAAAATATTTAAAAGTACCTCATTGAAGAAATTTAGAAGAATATTCTTTTAAAACAATTTGTTAAAAATTAAACATGGTTAAAAATTACATTAAAAATATTTTTATAATATTAAAAACATTTTTTATAATATTTTTATAAAACAAGGATATGGCTGAGAAAGGACTTTCAACTGTAGTGAGAAGTTTATTCAGTTTTCCATAAAAAACTTTTTGTATCTTATGTACATAAATAGAGGAAATTGATATTAAAACATGTATTTAATATAAATATATAATAATAATTTAAATTATTTCCTTGAGAGTTATGTCATAATATTTTATCATTGGAAACATAATCATAAATAATCCCAATAAGCAACGAGACTACAACCTAAAACCTTTACCACATTGTTAACTTTTAAATCACAATCCTAATGAAATAATGAACCATAGATGGATATTTATATCCGATAATTTTCATGAGAATAATAAAAAAAGAAATTAATGAGCAAAATATATACTACACAAAATAAAAATGTTGTGTATAAGGGTTGTGTACCACAAAAATAAAAGTGAGAATAAATCCCTTATCTTAAGTATTGAATTTCTTTATGCTCATTCTCAACTCATGTAATTTAAAGATTTATTTTTTTTATGAATTTATTATACAAATATAATCAAATGTATAAAAACTTATATGGTTTACATATAACCATTTATATCCTATTTTTTAATAATTATTTTTTGAATTCTATATTTTGAGTGATAACTGTTTCGTTTTTCATGTATGTATAGGATCAATAGCTTTTGTCCTTATACTGTGATTATGGTTCAAAAATTTAATTAAATTTTATAATTTTATAATAACATATATATATTAATTATATACATATTTATATAAATTTATATATGTTATATATTAAAAAAAGAATTACTTCATTAATGGAAGTTGTAGGCCATATGTACACAAGAATGTTGTTTCAATTTTTTCAATGGATGAATGAAAAAATTGTAAATATGAATTTACATTTACTTCATCACTATTATATCATATATATTAAGTAAATTAATCTTTATTACCATCCATATGAAAATAAAATGAAAAACACATCACATTGCTTCATAGTGGAGGTAGTCCACACCTATGAATAAGTGATGTCTTCATTTTACAGATGATTGAATTTTAAGAAGGTAGATGTGATATTATAATTAAATAACTATAAATATCATATATATAATTTAAATAAATCATTATATAGACCTGTGATAGTTGGATGTGGAAAATGAATTAAATTGGTTCGTGAGGCCATTGTCCCCCGTACAAATGATTGAAATTTTCCATTACCATTTTATGGAAGAAAAGATGGATATAGAATATAAAATTTACATAATAACATATTATTATATGGGATATTGGGTTTTTATTATGAAAAAATAGTTTAAGAATACATGATGAAGGTTGATGATGAAAAAACAAAAATTCATGGTTAAGAATAACACCACTTCTTCAGAAAACCTCTTTATGTTTTCACAAAAAAACCCTTCATAAGAGGGATTCATAATCATACTATGGACTATATTAAATTATTGGGGGGATTAATTAATAATTTTTTTGGGTATTTTTAAAACTAGAATAATTTTTTCATGTGAAGAGGAGAGGAGAGGTGTATCCCTTCTATAAGTGGGGGACATAACACACTAGTAATTATTGAAAGTTAAACATTAAACTAATTTTTTACACATGAATAAGGATAAAAATGGATCATTATCCAACCTTATATGAAACACGATTTAAATATGGCCATAATATAGGAATTTGAAAAATTTTATGTCATTTTAACCCTTATTTTTTAATTGAACCCTTCTTAAATGTGTTTTAACCATAACTATTGTAATCAATTTGTTATGTTTATTTTTCGTTTCTACCAAAAATAATGTTGAAATTATTTAATAAAATTATTTATTATTATTAAAAATATGGATTCAATTTTTCAAAATTAAATTCACAGATGTGCTTGAAATTAATTTAAAATTAATCTCACATATGTGCTGATTTTTTTTTCAGAGCCTCCCGGAATGGCCAAAATGCCTTCATTATTTATTGGTATTTTTATATTCCCAATTTTAAGGGATGAAGGGGAACCCTTACATGGACCATAGGCTTAGTGACACATTACATAAACCACAAGAATTAGTGTAATTCTTCCCAAATAGACTACATAGAACTGCCCCTCCCCGATATATATTTTGATGTTAGCACTCCACCTTCACAAGGCTAGTCAGATAGCTATCCAATACTTAGATTCCCAAGCCTGGTACCATTAGAAATTCCATAACCTCTAATTCCTCCAATTATGGTTAACTCTACTCTGGTGAATGTTCTTACTTTGAATTCTCATCTGGTGCCTTGTTCTTTTGAAATATGTCTGGTTGCATCTACATTATAAAAAAGTTTTTTTTATAAAAATTAAATATGAAATTGATTCCATTAAAATAAATTAGATTTGAAAAAATATTATTGAACTAATTTTACATTTGAACCATTTTTAAATAATATGTAACTTCTTAAATACTTTAAAGGGAAATGATGTTTTTAATCAAAATCATAATTTTCATAATAAAAGGTAAAATTATTATATTTAGAAAATTATCAAAAATTCAATCTAAGATAATTAATTATTTTTTATTTAAAAAATAATTTTCATTTTTTCAAATAAATTTTATAAATTTTATAAAATTTAATTTAAAAATATGAATGAAAATACCAAAAAACCATTTAAAAAATAAATTCATAAAAATAAAAGTAGATTTATTATTATTCAATTTTTATAAAAATAATAAATGAATTATAATTTTTTTTATTGATTATAAAATATATGTATATAATTAAAATATTTCATCAATAGTAATTAATTTAATTTATTTTTATTAAAACTCAATGCACACATAAATATAGTTTTTTTCCAAAAAAACTTTTGTTTTAAATTCAAATGATTTTTATTTACATTTCTAATCAATTGATAAACAATTAATTATTTATAAACGTTTTAAAAATATATTTTTTATAATATTGATAGTGTTATTCATACATTCCAATTTAATGACTGGATTATAAGTATCACATTAAATAATAATATTTAAATAGCATATCGAGTTCTTTTAAACTTAGTGTTTCATGTAACGTAAGCTATCAATGAAATTAAATTTATTTGAAGATAAATTTTTTTTAAAATACTTGGGTCTTACAAAGACCTATTCCTTTGAGTCTTATGAATAATATATGGGAATAAATTGTTATTAAATATAAAAATAATATAATATAATATATATTTTATCATCATTGTTTAATTTATAGAGAGAATCAATTTAAAAAATTTACACTATTTGTATCATCTATAAAAATTAAATTATATTTCTCTACTTACATTTTAATGATTTTTATGTTAATATAGATATTCAATGGATTGATTAAATTTGAAAAATAAATTAAATATTATTTTTACCATGGTCATTTATTCTTATATTTAAAGATTGTTTTATCTAAATAATTAAAAAATGAATTAATCCATGAAATAATTTGATAAAAGGGAATATATGAGACTCTGGATAATTTTATTACCTAACTATTACTATTCCATATTAAATTATAAATTTCATATTCCCATAATATTAATCTATTGTGATTGTATACTAAATTTAATAGTATTTCACAGTCATAACCACCTATAGCTATAAAATATGTGGTGGATCAGATTGCTACACCAACCAGAATAATTGTTGATCAATGGTGTTTAGAGAGTTTTTCTCAAATGCTTCTGGTTTTAGGGTAGGTAGAACCATGGTGGGAACCCATAGTGGGGGATGTAATGTGGGATTTTTTATCTCATTACACTATGAATTTTTTATACGAATTTTTCTCTTAGGGTATCAAGGAACACATATTTCCCCATTATAGATTTTAGTGTATAGAGAACATGGAGTAACATTGTGTTCAATTGGATTATTTTATACTTTAATATTATTTAAATTGAGAATGGGAATAAATTAATATGTTTAATAAATATTTAGTGATTATCTGGAATTTCATCCATGATTATTCCTTAGATAAATTTTTTCTTTGACACACTATGTTGAGTAACAGATTAGGATTTTATGAAGCCTATGATAGAAATAATGTTGGTGATGGAGTAGGTGTATAAATTTACCAACATACTTTACATAACTTATTACATTATTAGAGATTATGAGTTAAAATACATACACTTCATGATAATTTTTATGGAACCCTTATTGACTTAAGTGATCTTTTAAAATATTTACACTCTCTATGAAGTGGTAATTAATTTCATTATAGATGAGAAGGGATTTAAGAGAGGTTAAAAAACTGGTGGTTTTTTTCCTTCCAAAATTATATTTAATGGATATCTAGTGGATGGAAGTGACACAAATAAAATATGAAAAAGGCTGGATTCTTCTAGGGAAGTCTTAGTATAATTGTTCACTCTTCTACTAGCCCAAATAGGTATCAAATACAATGTTTACTGTATGGATTTTATGGTTATAATATGTCTAATTGTACTTTTTATGCAAATGTGTGACCCATATGTGGTCCATTTAGGTATTATTATATGTTCTATAAGAGGAATACATCAATGTGTGTAAGGTGAAGACCTTAACATACATATATATTTAATGCACCATCTAGTAGGTAGATTAATATGGGTTGACATACATTTATTATTTAGCCTGATTATGGTGTAAAATTTTATATTCATAGTATAAAAATAATTATTCTATCTTCAAACCATGGTTTTCAATCAAAAAGTTACCTTGATGGATCTAGTAGTGTGTATGAAGTGGAGTAGTCCGCCACCAATGATGAAAAAGTTATTTATTAAATTAATTGTAATATTTTGAAATTTCTTATATTGATTTGTGATTTATTTTATATAGAAGATTATAAATCCTTTAATGAAGAACCATAGTCTCGTAGTCTTGATCCTGACACTAAAAACAGTTTTTGTAAACACTGTCTTTGTTAAATAATTGCTATGAACATATCATTATTTTATAACATTACCATAATATTAACTATAATACTCATAAACTGTATCAAAATCAAAATAAATGTCATTATATTCTATTCATGTACTAGTTAAATAAGGAAATTACTTAACAAAACACGTCAACATTTATCCATAATCAAACCACACTAGACTCAATTCTATAATTCTCATCTGTTATACTCATATTAATGACCTGGTGAATGGAATCAAAAGAAAGGAGTGAGTTCAAATTCCCACAAAGGGAATAAATCATCAAAATTGAATCAATAGTTAAAAAAATCATATGAAATAAATTTATAATTGTGGGAAAATTTTATTAAAAAAATGGAATAATAATAGTTATCTATATGTCATGATAGAAGGATATGTGATGTCAGATTAAGTAACATTTATTATGGAAAATGGTGTAGAATATTGAGATAATAAGCATATTCCATGGGAACTATCAAAGTCATATGATATAATGATTTTAAAAAACAAAATAAATAACTATTAAAAAAACATAATCATAGGAAATCATTAAATTGTGGTTCAGGAATTGAAATAATGCAACTCATTACATAGTGGTCCAAGAATTAAACCTTGCAACCAATTATGAATCAAGAATAATAATTCAATGACTTTTACTAAATCATGTATCATAACTTATGATACATTATTGAATCAAATATCAAAACCCATTTTCAATTATTGAATCGATTATCATAACTCATGACCCATTTTTATCTCAAGGGATATAAAATATTAACACATACATTTGAGGATAATAAAGACCAAAATATCCAATCATCCATATATATGTATGTTTCATGAAACCAAACATTCATTATATCATAATGAAACAATGGAAAATATGGGTTTCACAACATTTCTTGATGTAATTACCAAAATATACCTTTAGAATGTAAATAGTTGACATGAAAAACTAAATCACTGAAAAATATTACATCATAAGAGTAGTTAGATGTTGTTTCATTAAAAATAAATTCTAGAGAAATAATTCCTTTATTTATAAGGAGGTAAATGGTAGTTAAATCATGAAATAGTTTTCAGATAATTCTTTTAACTGTTATATTAGTTTTGAATTTTTGGGTCACTATAAATAGTAATTTTTTAAAATGCCACTTTTGAAAAATTGAAAAGAAAGAATTCAAAAAATTAATATTCGGAATGATATATCAATAATGATATCTTTTTAAATAAAATAATGGAATAAATCAGGTGAATTAAGAATATTTTGAAAAAAATTAAAAAAATGATATATGATAATGGATATTTTAAAATACATTGTGTATATCAAAATAAAATTGGATTGAAAAACAAAACATTTTATTTTTAAAGGATTTGAAACCATTTTACTATTTTAAAATAACATTATTGAAAACTCACATAAAAAATGAGTAATGAATAATAAGTTTGAAATGAGTATAAAAGAAATAGGAACATCACATCATATAACAAACAGTTGAATTTTGAATTAAAAATTAAAATATTAGTGGGAAAGAAAATATAGAAAATGAGGGGAAACCATCATTATAAAGGATGGGAATTATTATCAACAATGGTATAATTTTTTAGGATTTCTTTTCTCAAGTAAAAATATTTGTATTAAAATATAATTATTCTTATAGTGGAAGAAAATGATCCATGGAATTAAATATTATTTTGGAAGAAGTAATCTATGAAAAAATATGTTCATAAAGACACATTATAACTTTATGTAGAGAGTTGACTTAACAAAAAATTATATAAATTTGATATATTTTAAATGAAAATTTGTTTAAATAATGAACAATATAAGGAACATTAAACTCCACACATTTAATTAATTCATAAAAATATATTTATTAGTAAGTAGTCACAACATGTTACAGATATCATGGTTCATAATTAGGATTATGCATCAAAAAATTAAATTTTAGAAAAATAATATATTACCTTAATTCCAGACTTCACTATATCCCATAATTATATTAGAAAAAAGTAACCATATTAATAATATATTCAATAACCTTAATCATACATATAACTCTTTATAAAATCCATTTACATTTACTCCCTATATGTATATTTGTTATTATCTACTTTCAATATCGGATGTGAGTACTCTTGATCATTATGAACTAGTTTCTTAATTTCAGTATTTTTCATCATTATTGTCCCAAATTTCATCATTCCAAAATCATAAATGGTACTAGAATTTATTTTTTAGAATTATTTATAATTTTTTAATTTAATTATATGGGTGTTTTTTATGATCGTTAAATATGTAATTAGTGATGATCATATTTTATTGATTTTTTCTGGATGGGAAATTCTATCTTGATTAATGAGATTAATAGTATTATAACCATTAAAAACAAAATTAATATAATTATATAATTATTTATGTCATATATTATCATTATTTAATAGCATTATTCATGTTGATGGTTAGATTGAACCAAACATGAACATACTATATTTAAAATGAATGTTTGGTAATAAAAATTGTTTTGATTAGAATAAAATCATTAGTATAGTGGAATAATGATATTAATTAGGAAAATTTAATGTGTTCAATAATTTATGAATTGATTTTAATTAATAATAAATATACTATATGAATAACAAGAAACATTACTTTATGGAGGCAGAAATCTACACACACACGGATAACATTTCCATTCTTCTTAATGTAAAAAAGGAAAGGTTATTAATATGAATTAACTTAGAATGATTAAATTTATCTTTTAAAATACCATTTTAATTATATAATAATTAGAAACTTATATTTGAAAAATTATGATATAAATGAAACGATATTAGGGAAAATCAGTACTCATGTTGATGTCTTAGGCTTTCCCTTAGAGGACTCCTAATAAATGTAATACATAGGCCAAAATCATGCAACTAGAATCTGATGGAATTGAAATAGGATTATAGGGTAAGGAAAATGGGATTGGTCTAAGAGGAAAACACAATTTGGGATTAATATTGATTGGGTGGTGTTAGTCCCCTTTTATAAGTTATGAGATTTTTTTTAAATTTTAACTTAATATAATGAAAGAACATGTTTTATATTTCAATAAGACTCAATAATCAAAATTAGTTGAGTGAATATAATTCTAGGTTAATGATAACCTCAAAAGCTAAATACTAAACATGTTTTTAAGCTGTTTTTCCCTTTACTCCATTAGTTTACCCTTTTTACCCATATGCCTTTTATTGTGGAAAATAACTTTAACCAAAGAATATATTTTTTAATGAATTTAAATAAAATTGAATTAATAAATAATTTATAACTAATTATTCAATATTGACAACTAATTTAAACAAATAAAATATCTATTTTTAATAAAAATTAATTCTAACACTTTCTTATGTAACACATAAAAGCCTGTTTAAATAAAAGGTATTATTTAGTTAAAAATTTAAGTAATGGATAATTTTATTAATATTTTTGATTTTAATTAAATTAATATATTTTTTAATAAAAAAATTAAAATTAATATAAAAGTAATTATTCCCCAATTTTTTCCCAAAAAAAATAATTTAAAGAAAATTCATATATAGTTTATTTATAGAAAAATATTACTCTAGTTATTAAAATGTTAAAAATTATTTTTATAAATTAATAATAGTTTTTTCTAATTGTATAGAATTAATCCTTAAATAAATCTATGATTATGATTTTTTTGTAATTTTATATCTTATACTTCTTGATATCATCACAAATTCTCTAATTTTAGTTAATACAATATTTTTTACTAATCACCTAAAAATCAATTATTTTTGAAAAATAAAAATAATATTTATGAGGATAAATTTGATATGTTGAAATAAAAAATTATTATATTTTAATAAAATTAATTTCCCAAATGTTATAAGCATTAATTTTAATATTGAAACACATATATGGGAAAAAGTTATTTTTATGAAAAAGAATCAACTATTGTATTAATATATAATTTTAAATATTTTTCATAAGGTGGTTAATTCTATTGATAATGTCCATTTTAACATATATGACATATCAATCAGATTTAATAATTTTATTTTCTTAATGTATTAGTATTTTCATTTTAGCATCATTTTTTGTGTGGATGAAGATATTCAATAAATTGTTTAATTTAAAGAAAAATATAAATGAAATTTGTGGGGAATTACATTTATATATTATGAATTTACATCTCTATTGGGAATAAAATTATAAGCATACTATAAACATATGATCCTTTGATAACATTTATGTTTTAAATTATAGTATTATAATATGATTTTTATCTTATCCCATTGCTTTTATAATGACATGGGTTATTATAGGTTGTGGATTTCAGAATGAATTTTATTTTTTTGTTTTTGGAGTAGGAGTCATTTTGGAAATTTCTATATTCATTGGAATTTATAGAGTTAGAGTATCCCAAATATATGTTTTTGGATATGGATTGAGGTTATAGAGTTGAATCTATTGATTAGGATAAGGTTGAGAGATTTATGTTGACTTTAAAAAATTTAAACTAGATTTCCCTATCCATGACGGGTGCACGATTAGGGGAAAATTTGTGAGATTTTGTTTACATCTGGGTGGATGTAAAGATGATGAGAAATCATAAAAAACTATCAATTTCAGTTTTATATTTGATATCATGTTGGTGCACCATTTTGAAAACAATTCCATTAAATCTTGAGAGGTTGTGTGGCTTGAGTCAATGCAAACTACACGGCCAATGCACATTTGTGGAAATAGTGCATACAACATGATAAGGCCTAGATTTATAAAAAAATTTGTAAAATTACCCTCTTCCACAATATATTTTAAGTCACTATCCCACATTATCTGCCCTTTCATGTACTAGACTAAGGCTTTCCCCTCTCCCTCCCTTCTCATTCGATCCACTATCAAATGGAGTGATTTCATAGTTTTTTCTTTACTATATTTATGTGATATCTTCCTCCATAATCCTTTATTCCTAAAAATTATTTATCTATGATTTTGGATATTTATCTTTGGTTTTAGTAATTATTTTCAATAGATCATAGTGGAAATAATCTTAAATTATGGGTATTTTTCTTATAATAGCTAGAGGGTGTTATGAGATGATGAGCACATTCCAACACACTTTATTTTGGTAAAGGTAAGTCAATCATTGAATTTTAAAATGTTTTTTAGTTTAAATTGAATAAATTAGATACTCAATGGGTGCTATATATTTGGTATTTTTCATGTAATGTGTTGGGATTACTCTAAACACACCCAAATGTTGGTTCGTCATGGTTTTAGTGTAACAGGGTGTAATGAACAAACCTGGAATACCCAACTACACATAACCTGAGATACTCTTATCATGTTTTGAAGGGTATTCCCAACCCCCATAGGCTGGATACATGGACTTGGAATAATTAACTACTTTTTGGGAAGGATTTTTCTATAATGAACATAAAATGATCCATTTTAGATGAAGAAAATATGGTTATTCCAAAACAAGACAATAGGTGAAAAGATACAATCATCTGAAAAAATGGGTGAAAATATCCATAAAACTAAAAAATTATACAAGATCTATAGAATTATAACTCCATGTGACATGAATTAATATCCAGATCCCTACACCCTACTAATGAAAAAAACTCACTACATCATAGTGGTAACACTCCCATACATGTATTAGATAAAACCAAATCTACAAAACGTTGATGGTGTATGTAGGGTGTGTGGTATATATACAAGTATGATCCCACCACGTTTTCCATTATAAGACATTATTAAAAAAGAAATTATGCTGATTTGTAAAATTATAAGGCATGATATATAGATCTACAATGTTTCATACAGAACATAGATAATTCAATATTTTAACAAATCATATAATGCATCCAAAAATATTAATGTTCAGGTATTTAATTTATTTTCAAAGACTGCTAAACTGATCAGCCCTTTAGGACTTGATTCCTTGTAATCATGCTAATGTATTAAAATAATGCACTGGATTTGGGAACACCATTATTCCTCTATCTTAACCCTTCATATCAATCATAATACACTTCTTGACATCTTGGGAAAATGAAAACTAAGAAGGGGTGAGCTTAGACGCTTAGTAATGGTAAATAATTCATAGAAAGCTATAAAAATTTATGGTATGATGTATAATAAAAATATAATCCCATTCAAACATTAACTTGAACATAATATGGAAAAAATAAATCAATAATTACCATATAAACATGCACATGGATATTCTACTAGTAGAATAATCACATGTAATAACTAATTTCACTATGAGATAATGTATAATGGTGAACATAATAACTACTATGTCAACGCCTTGTGCTAAGACAATTCCCAAATATTATGTAAAGGACTTGTTCCAAGACACTAGTTTTTCTCATGAGACCTACCGATCCATCAAGGGCTATAGATGGACCCTCCCTTCACTTACTATGTCCAATACATTACTCATATGAAAAGTTTGAAACATAACATAAACATTCATATCAAAACTATCACATGAAATGTTATTATTTTAATAATAAACAATTAATGGTAAAAGAATATAACATCCACAGTCCGAAACATCATAACTCTCTCAATAAAATATGGAAGATTGTATTTATAATAAACCATCCTCAATCAAGAATAATATCCAAAAAGTATGTTGAAATAGTTGAAGATAATTAGTAAAAATATTTGAGAGAAATATCCTTTTTTTTCATGAAATCATTTAAAAGTATCACAATTTATAAAGGAAGTCATTTAAAAGATATTTTTGAATAAAAGTATCCCATACCACTTTGAAACTTTTGAATGGAATGAAAATTTTAATACAATTATTTCCATATGATATCAATATACATAAATATGATATCATTTATGATCCTCTAAAATTTCATTGTTAATAATATTTTTGTAGTATCATTGTTTCAGGTGTTAAATGATTCGATTTCCTTCATATGTTTTGTTACATAATTCATGTTTTTTATGGATAGGATGTATTTGATTCATATCCATAATGATATTATGATCTTAAACAATATATTTTAATCATCAAATGAAAATTATTCATGAATGGTTACGATGGGGAATGAAATCTCATCACGTCGTGGAGACGGTAATCCGTACATACGCACGAGCGACAATATAATTCTATTGATGGTGAAATAGTATGTAATAGAATTATATATTATATATACAAAATAATTAGCATGTTATAATTATTATTTACATAAATTATCCTCATTATTATACTCATCCAAATAATTAAGTATTGAATAACAAACTACACCATGACGTGGAGACGGTAAGCCGTACGTACGTATGTATAGTGAATCTGTCATTCATAGGATTGTTAGAATAATGAATATGGTTTTAAAATATTTATAATATCATCAAAGTATGTATAGGTTACTGGATTTATTATTTTGGTATGGAAACAACAAAGAAAGAGGATGTGGAAGAAGAAAAGAACTTTGGAAGAGGTGATGAAATAATTACCTCTTCATCGGGTGATTTCTTTTGATTTGAACACACTACTGGAAAAATAGCCTATACCCACGGTTCAAAACCGTGGGTATAGCCCCCAAAAACGTGGGTATAGGCTATACCCATGGTTTTGGGAACCGTGGGATGGAACAGCGTCGGTATAGGTCCCCATCCTATACCCACGGTTTTGGAAAACCGTGGGTATAGGTGTTCTGCCACCGTGTCAACAAAACATACTCAATTGCCACGGTGTCAAAAGTTTTTCCCCACAGTTTCAAAACCGTGGGTATAGGTCCTAAAATAATGCGGCCTGCAGGTTTCAAACCGAAACCTCTCCACTGCAGACAAAGCACCTGACCAGTACCCCAACACCGTTTTTATGTATATATATATTTGTATTTAGTTAAATATAGTTATATAAACTGTGGGTGTAGAGGGAAGAACCATGGGTATAGGACTCCCGCCAAAAAAAATTTCCTTCCCACGGAAAAAAACCTATACCCACGGTTTTTCATAACCGTGGGTATAGGTATTTTAACCCTAACCTATCCGCACAGTTTTCCCCAAAACTGCGGGGATAGGTACCCCTATACCCACGGTTTTGGAGAACCGTGGGAATAGGTGAATTTTCAGGACCTATCCCCATGGTTTTGGAAAACCGTGGGGATAGACCCCCCCTATACCTACGGTTCTTCAAAACCATGGGTATAGGTCCGGAAAATTGACCTATGCCCACGGTTTTCAAAAATCATGGGTATAGGGGTACCTATCCCCACAGTTTTGGGGAAAACCGTGGGGATAGGTCCATTTTCCAGTAGTGACAAAAGGGCTATTTCGGTTGGCTTTAAGATAAAAGTAAGGCCTATACGATGAAGTGAGGGTATTTTTGAGAATATTAGGGCAGGGTTTTGTCGATCCAAATGGCTTTGGAAGGGTGAATTTTAGAGAAGGGGAAGTACCCTTTTATAAGAGGGGTGAGGGTCACATTAGGAAGATCTTGGAATATTAATTTATTAGAAAATAATTTTCGGTTTCTAATAGATCCAAATGGTTTTATTTATTGGATATAGTGTTTAGAGGTTTAAATAATTTCAAAAAATAGGTTTTAAACAAGTTTTGATCACCATATTAACCTTATCTTTTAGATTGAACTCTTTGTTAAATAGTTTATCTTTTACCATGTCTTCTTGTATTGTTATACTATATTGTTAATATAGTTACTATAAAATGAAAATAGAACCTAAAGTGGTTAATTTATGACATATATAACATTATATAATTCCATTGGCCTATTATTATATTTTTAGGAATATTTTATCATTTAAAAAAATAGTATTTGTTTTAAAAACTCATTTATATCAATTTTGACACTATTTAGTATTTTGTTTTTGTGAAGGTCATAAAAACTTTATTACTTTTAATAAATACATTTAATCAGCCCTAACATGTATTATTCCAATATAAAATTCCATTATGGCATCAAAACATTCAAATTATTTTTATTTTATTATTTATAATATAATTTATTTGAATCTTTCTTTAATAAGAAAAATAATGAATCATTATTATGTCATAAATAGATATATTTATTTTATTTCTAAAAATTATAAATAAAGTATCATGATGTAGGAAATTTATTTAGATTTATAATTACTATTTATTGTCGAATATATAACTTATATAACCCAATATAATTTTTTTTACTAAAAGATATATGTTTAGGTTTTATTTTCCTTAACTTTAAATTAAAAGTAATTGAATATAATTTTCCCACACAAGTGGCTACATGGGGTCCTAAAATAGTCCCAAGGATTCCCATGGTTGTAAATATCTCATCCAATAAGGTTAGCACATGTGTTAGGGTAATTTAATATTATTATAATATTACTTTGACCCTTATTTATCGGATTTACCCTTTAACCATGGTAAATAAAATATTTACTAAAGTTACTATTCATAATGTCCAAAAACAAAAGGTACCTATTTACACAATTTGAACCTTATGATTCCAAATATGGAATCCGATTTTCCAAATTTTAAACAAAGATGTTACAGTAATTAATCTAAAATTAATTCTCGTTGTCCAAACCAAAAAGCATGTTTTTAAGAAGTAAAAACTATTAAAAGATTGACATGTGTTTATGTAAAATTTAAATGTGAAATTATAACCAATAACATAAATTATATTAAATGATAAAAATATAATCTAATTATAATTTAAAATCACTCAAATGTATAATTTAACACTATAAATTATTTCGATTAAAAAATTTGTTTTCAATTAAAATTTAGTATTTTTACCTTTTCATCAAAATATGAAAGTTATCAGAAAAGTACCAAAAAATTATCCAAACTAAATTTTTATTTCCTGATTATAAATAATAATTTAATTTCATAAAATTGAATATATATATATATAATTGTGTCAAATATTGGATTTTAATAAGGGTTCACCATTAAATGGCAGAAAACTCCATTTTTTAAAAAATATAACTTTTATCTAAAAAATTGAATTTTTCCTTATATTATGTCTATTAAAAAAAATATGAATGTTAAAATTATATGGGATATTAAAATTTTAAAATATTGTTAATACTATCCATAACCTCTTTTAAAAGTCTAGTTTTATAGGTCTTGGTGCACTTGAACTCGGTGTTGCGTACATCACACGCTATTGAATAATCTAAAACGGAAGCTTACTATGGAAGATTGGGGTGTTAAATTATCCCCTCCTTCAATAAATTGCTTCCTCGAAATTTAAACTTGGGATTGAAAACTAGTGGTTTGACATTTCAAAATATCTTAGTTTAAATCCCACATTGAAAAATGGATTAATGATACCTATATTTTAAAATAAATAAAGGTAAGTATGAAGGATACTTAGAATAACACATACTAGGGTTCTATGTAGAAAAACATAGATATTGAAGATAAATATAACCATCATGTTATAATTGAGTGTGATAGAGGATATTATTAGAATAATGTTAACAATCTGAAATCCATAAATCTACAATGATCCAATGTACCATTCGATTCATTGCAAAAGAAGGTACTAGGAATTTTTTTTGCTTTATGATACTTTTCCTAGTGTTTTAGAATTAATTTAATTCATAGAATATAAACTCAAGGAAGAATACTTAATTTACATGTGGAGTTTCATCCTCTACCATAAACTCATCTATGTATTCAAAAGATAAAACTCAAAAATATTCTATTTATCTCAATTGTATAAGGTGAAAAATATAAAAAAATACCATTTAAATGAAAAAACTATTTTATAATAACCAAGGAATTCCACTAGGCTAGTGGTATGTGATAAAGCCTTGTCACACTTCGGTTGTGGGTTCGATTCCTGTAGCTTTGTCTGATGTGACGGGTTATCGACCGACCTGCAGGTTGTCCTTTTTTAAAAACTATAGTACTATAAAATTCCAAAAATAATATTAAGAAATATTTTAACTTAAAAAAATATTTCCGAATGATAAACTTAATCCATTCCAACCTTTAGATTTATCCAATATAATTCTTTCAAAGATCTCTCTAAAAGGTCTATCAATTTCCAAAATCATTTTTAACATTTTATTCCCCAATCAACGTAAAGTGGATATTATTGTCACACAATGAAAATATGACTACCTTTATCATAATAAATCCTTAATGAAAATAAACATTACTATAGTACCATCCTTATATATATCAAATTCTTCTTAGAAATAGAATATAATTCTTGAATTCAAAACTAAAAATAAAATAATTATTCTACTTAGACTGTAATAATAACATAAGCTTGACCTTGATCCAATTTATTTCTCTGAGCTATATTTTTTTGACGATTTGTAAAATCATTTGAATAATGTTCTATCTCTTTTCAATTGTAGTATTCAACATTGACAACCTCTTTCTTCCCTTTGCAATCATGATCTTGGTGGACTTTTTCTCCACATTTGTGACAAACTCCCATTCCTTTTAGGAAAAACCAGGGTGTTTATTCCAACATTTATCACATAATGGAAAATAATTCTTTCTCCTTTTCCCTTTATCTGTCTCTTGCTCCACTGTTCTCTTCTTCTCTTTCTTTACATTAATGTCCTAAGACTTATAGAATTACTTTTCTGTCTTGATAGCACATGATATTATATCTTTGTATGATGAGAATGATTATGAGACCAATTCCTATCAGAGTAATGGTCTAAACCCATCAAATAATCAACCAATCTTATATCTTGGGTTACGTATGTAGTGCACAACATGCCTTACTAACCTTTTGAAGTTATCCTCATACATGAAAATATTATCATCTTCTTTTTTTCTCTAACATAGAAATTTCCTTTCCATATCAGGTTGTTGTTCATGAGGAAAGTATTTCTCTAGGAAAAGTTCTTTAAACTTCCTCCATTCCATATTTCCTACCTCTTCATCTTCCTTTGTGTTTTGAATTAATGACCACCATTGATCTGCATCTCTTAAAATATGATAGTGTACCATAATAACATTTCTCTCTCATTACTCCTCGAAGCAATAAATATTTTTTCTATGGAACTTATCCACTACTCAGCTATAAAAGAATTTGTAGTCCCATTGAATGTTGGAGGTTGTTGTCTCATGAAGTGGTATAACATTGATCCTCCATGTTGTTGATCAGGATGCTCTATACAGGTAAGGTTATTATTCATAACCCGAGTCAGCTGTCCTAGTATGGTTATAAGCTGTTCAGTATCAGTTGCCTAACCATCTCCACTATAATTGTCCTGAATAGGAGGTAAATCCCTAAATAGATTACATACATTGATACAGTTTCCATTCATTCCATTGTGTTCCATATTAAAACAATGGAATACACTAGATTAGTTTATGAATAACAATGCATAATTCCAAACATGTAAAATACTTAACATAAATTAAACAGTTTATGCATATAATCCATAATAATGAAAACATATTTTTTAGGGAAGTATTTAATCATAAATTCTTCAAAATTTATTGCAAAAATTTAAAATATCCTAAGCATATCCCATAAGAGTGTCAAACTAGGTGCGCAGTAAGGCCCATAGCCATGTACCAGGATACCTTAAGTCAAGATCGGAACACCTTGTCATATTTTTCACCCCAAATTACATCTGTGCCCGAACCACGTCAAATTTTAGTATCCAAACATGGATTTATTTGATTACAATAACCATATAATATCTATTTTAAATTTCTAGGATGCTCTTCAATACATATCCTAATTTTTTATCTTAGGGTTATGATCCCTAATGTATGTTTTCTATAACTATTTACAAGGTTGTTTCTAAACTTTTTATGATACCAACTATAAGGCCCCATTCCCAGTTACCCAGATATGTTGTATTATTTTAACTCATTATAATGATTACAAGGAATCAAGTCCCGAAAGACCGATCAGTTTTTCAGTCATGGAAAATAGATTACATACATGAACATTTCATTACAATTTATAACATAAAAAACATAAATAATCCTTTGATAACTCCACTATTCCCCTAGATTAACCCTACATATCAATCATAATACACTTCTTCACATCTTGGGAAAATAAAACATAAGAAGGTCTGATCTCAGATACCCAGTAAGGTTAAATAATTCAGTTGAAGCTACAAACTTTTAAGAAATGATGGATAACCAAAACAATAGCCTTTTTAAACTTAAACTTGAACATAATATTGCAAAAATAAATAAATCATTACCATATAAACATGCACATGGATATTTTACTAGTCGAATAATCGCATATAATAACTAATTCCATAATGAGGGAATGGATAATGCCGAACATAATAACTACTACATCAAGGCCTTGTGCGAAGACCATTTGTAAATATTCTATCAAGGCCTTGTTCCAAGACACTATTTTGTCTCATGAGAAATACTGATGTATCAAGTGAATATATCGGGCCCCACCCTTTCACTTACCAAGTCCAATGCATTCCTCATATGAAAAGGTTGAAACATAAATTAAACCTTATTATTAAAAATAAAATACAAAATGTTAATACTATAACCATAAACCATGACAGTATAAAAACAGATATTTTATATTCAAACATAGCATAACTCATTCAATTCAATATGGAATATTTTATTTATAATAAACAAACCTCAAACAAGAATAATATCAAAAAAGGATGTTGACATAATTGAGAATAATTAGTAAAGTTATTATAGAGATATATCCTTTTTTTCATGAAATCATTTAAAAGTCTCAAAATTTATAAAGTAATTCATTTAAAAGATATTTTTGAATTAAAGTGTCCCATAAAAATTTGAAATTTTTTAATGTAATTAACATTTTAAAACAATTATGTCCATATGAATAAATCCTTAAAATCATTATGAAAACAGGGACATTAAATAAATAGATATAGTAAAATAAATCTTTAAAAAATTAAAAATGATGATCTAGTTAAATATTAACTTCCTTAAAACCATAAAATATCCTTTTTAAAACATTTTTATGAAACATGGACATGGATGATAAATATGTCCCAGTAAATACATACATATAAACAATCTCGGATAATAATGAGATTGAGGAATTAACCCTTACCTTGTACTTTTTATTAATCAAGGGTAAGTTATCCTCCTATATTATATTTAAATAATTGTTATTATATTATAAAGAAACCACAAACATCAATATGATATCATATATTATCCTCTAAAATTTCTTTTTCAATAATATTTCCGCAGTATCATTGTTTCGGGTGTTAACTGATTTATTTTCCTATATATTTTTATTAAGTAATTCATGTTTTTTATGTATAGGATATATTTGATTCATATCCAAAATCATATTAAGTTCTTAAACATTATTTTTTAATCATAAAATAAAAATTATTTTTGAATGGTTACGATGGGGAATGAAATCTCATTGCGTTGTAGAGAGAGTAAGACGTACGTACGCACGAGCAACAATATCATTCTATTGATGGTGAAATTGTATGTAATTGTATTTGATATTATATATAATTAATAATGAATAATTTATATTTATTATTTATATCAATTATTCTCATTATTGTTTTCATCCAAATAATGAAGTATTGAATAACAAACTACACCACGACGTGAAGACGGTAAGCCATACGTACGCATGTATGGTGACTCTGTCATTTATAGGATGGTTAGAATAATTAATATGCTTGTAATATATTTATAATAACATAACAATATGTATAAGGTACTGGATTTATTATTTTTTTATGTAAACAACAAAGAAATAGGAAGTGGAAGATGAAACGAACTTTAAAAGAGGTGATGGAATAATTACCTCTTCTTCGGGTGCTTCTTTTTTTTGATTTGATCAAAAAGGATCTTTAGGATATCTTTATGATCAAATTAATGACTATAGGATGAATTAAGGGTAGTTTGGATGAGATTAGAGTAGGGTATGGATTATCCAAATTTCTTTTTATGTGTGAATTTGAGAGAAGGGGAAGTACCCTTTTATAAGAGGGGTGAGGGGCACATTAGGAAGATATTGAAATATTAATTTATTATAAAATAATTTTCAGTTTATAATAGCTAAAAATGGTTTTATTTCAAGTATAAGGTATGTATGGGTCTAAATACTCTCAAACAATAGGTTTTAGATAAGTTTAGATCACTATATTAACCTTATCTTTTAGATTCAACTCTTAGTTAAATAGTTTATCTTTTTCCATGTTTTCTTGTATTGTTATACAATATGGTTAATATAGTTACTATATAATGCCAATATATCCTAAAGTTATTCATTAATGACATATATAACATTATATAAGGACATTTATAGAATCTTAGATTTTTAGGAATATTATATAATTTAATAAAATTGTATGTGTTTGAAAAACTCATTTATGTCAATTTTGAAACTATTTAATATTTTGTTTTTGTGAAATTAATAACAACTTGATTAATTAGAAAAAAATACATTTATTAAACTCTAACATGTAATATTCACCTAGAAAATTCTTTCATTCATCAAAAGTTTCATATTATATTTATTTTAATCATTATAATATCAATTATTTGATTCTTTCATTAATAAGGAAAATACTGTATCATTATTGAGTCATAAATAAATATATTTATATTATGTATAAAGATTTTAAATAAAGTTTAATTATGTAGGAAGTATTTTTAGCTTTATAATGATTATTTATAGTTTAAATGATAACTTATATAACCTCATATAAAAATTGATTTACTAAAAGTTACATGTTTATGTTATATTTTCCTTACCTTTAAATTAAAATTAATTAAATATCATATTCACACACAAGTGGGTCCATGGGGTATTAAAATCGTCCCATGTGTTCACATGGTTAGACATATATCATCGAATAGTGTTAGGACATGTGTTTGGGTAATTTAATATTATTATAGTATTATTTTTAACATTTATTTACCAGATTTACCCTTTAACCATGATAAATAAAACATTTACTGAAGTTACGATTCATAATGTCCAAAAATAAGAGGTACCTATTTAAAAAAATTGGAACATCTAATTCCGAATATGTTATCCAGTTTTCCAAAGTAAAAAAAATAGTAATAAATTTAAAATTAATTATAGTTGTCAAAACCAAAAAGTTGGTTTATTAGAAGTAAAAACCATCAAAAGATTGACATGTGTTTTTGTAAAATTTAAATGTTAAATTATATAAAATTAAATAAATTATATTAAATGATAAAAATATAATCTAATGATACTTTAACACCAATCAAATGTATAATTTGACACTAAAAATTATTTCTATTAAAAAAGTTGTTTTTAATTAAAATTTAGTATTTTTCACTATTCATCAAAATATGAAATTCATCAGAAATTACCAAAAATTTATCCAAAATAATTTTTTTGTCTCACTTATAAAGAATAATTTAATTTAAAAAAATTGAATATATAAAAGTGTCAAATATTGGATTTAAAAAGGGTTTACCATTAAAAGGCGGAAAATCTGAATTTTTTTGAAAAATTCTATTTTTATCTGAATATTTGAATTTAAAATTATATAATGTCTAATAATGAAACAATATAAATGTTTAAATAAATTGGGTATTAAAAATTAAAAATTTTGATGATACTATTCATAACATCTTTTAAAACGGCTATTTTTATAGGTCATAGTGCGCTTGAACTCGGTGTTGCGTACATCACATGCTATTGAATTATTCAAAATGGAAGCGTATCATGGAAGATTGGGGTGTTAAAAAAACTTGGGCATATAAATACCTTGAATCTAAAATCATCCAACTAAATTTTTAAATATTTCATCTCAGATAGATCCATATAGTATGAATAAATTGTTTTCAGCTATGTTTATGATGACAAGTCTATCAATAAATCCAACTCCCATGATAAAACAAAATTTTATTGATTATTTTATTGATAATAAATGACATAATTTCCTCACATTATGCTAAATATGATCAATTATGAAATATTTGGGATTAGATCATTCATTTGCAAATATGATGAAAAATCCAGTTTTACCATTTTAAAATTCATTGTAGTATTTCGGGCATAAATATTGTTATGTAAAATATTTTGACTTCAAATTTTGTAACTGTGTTATAAAATTAATTGGATACAAATTCTATTTAGGACATGGGAGCTGGATCGTGCATTTGAGGGGAGTAAATGGTCTATGAAGACAAAGCTGGATAGAACCATCCAGATTGGACATTACTTCACCATTTGGGCCATATCTTCTTCATACATGATTGGATTGATCCCAAATTTGAGGTAAGGTCGGGGAAATAATTATGAAAAAATTATATCTATATAAGGCTGGCCAATTCACCCGTTTTTGAGGTCAACTTTGCGGTGAAACTTGGAATAAAATATTTTGTTGAGTTTTCATTTTATACTTAAAAAAATTATATAACACTAGCCCTCACAAAATATATTTAAAGTGGGTTTCACTCTTTGGGAATGATGGTAGATGATTTGGGAGGGTGTGAACGAAATGTTTTCTCTTTGGATCCCCTCACAACTCTTAGAAGAAGTAAGTCTTTGTGGAAACCTCTCTTCCAAAAAGGCTCTCCTCTCCCACCTCCTCTTTGTATTTATTTTCTTTCATGTTTGAATCTTGAATTTTTCTTCAATTAATCTTATCTGTTATTCCATTTTATTCTTCTCTTAACATTCCTGAGTGTGTTGGAATCAAGAATTGAGACGATATTGGGTTCTACCCTTTCAATCCTTTGCTCATGCAAAACGTCTCCACGATGACCACACCGCCCATGGAAGAGTAATTTCCTTAGTGATCGATCTATCTTCTACCATATTCATTTAATTATTTTAAATAATTGAGATAATATAATTCACTTAATAGGATCCATGAATTGTGTTTTTAAATTATAATAAACTAAGAATGAAATTTGAAAATTAATACAAAAACATGCGAAGTTGACATTTTGTGTAAATTGTGAGAGTACGATCTTAATCGGTAATTCAAGACCAAATGAGATAAATTTGTAGAGTTCAAATATAATCCCTAAACATAATTAATCCTAATTTCCAGAATGGATATGTTCTATAATTAACCATTGACCATAAGATAACCTTAGAACAACAATCAAAGCAGGGAGTTGTGATTGCGTGTTCCGAAGCTAGCCTTGGGTTTAAGTAATTTCATCTTTGTGGTTAAGTTAACTCTTGTAGGGTTCAAGGGTTAAAAAATTAGGGGATCATAATTAAGTGGCTATTGATTTAAATGATAATTATTAATAAGTAAATTAATAGGTAGAGTTAGATTGATTACACCTTTTAAATATTTTCTAAAAAAACATCTTCTTATTGTGTCATTTTAATCGAACTTCATTTCAAAAAAACAAAAACAAAAAAAATACAATCTTCTTACAGAAAACTTCTCATAGATTTATAAAATATAAACAACCCCCATCCCTTAATGTAGTGTTTTAATTATATTCTATTTTATTTTTATAATACCTTTTAGAATTTGTTTTAATTTACTTCCTCCTTTGAGAAACGACCTCGGTCAGCCACTATGCTGCACCTAAGTACCCCATAAACCACTAATCATTTGAGGGAACCCACGACAGCGCTCTTTAAAATTGGAGCCTTTTCCAGGGAGGAAAGTAATTTATTCCAACAATTATAGGTATTTATTTTATTTTTCATTTAATTCTTTTCTTCTCCTCTTTCTTTCTTCTTTCCCCTTTCTCAAGTTTTTTTCTCTTACTCTCTTCTTTTTTTCATCAGACCAACTTAAACTTCTTTTCTTTTTATTATGGTCCACTTTTCTTTATTTCATTTTCATCTTTCATTGATTATGACACATACTAGTCCCGAAGATCTCTTAGATCTTGACCCTATGATTTAATGTATCCTTAGGGTACAAATCAGACATTCTCAGTCTATGGGAAGTTTCAATATTCAACCAGTTGGAGAATTCCTCCACTTTCAGAACATAGAAATTGGAAGAAATTCAAATTCAACCATAAAATAAGAACCAATGGCTGAGAATAATGGAAATTAAATTAATATAACCATTCAAGAATTGTCTACACCTGATATTAACTATCAGCCAAATTGTATTGCATACCCAAATCTTTAATCGGACTTTGAATTGAAATCTAGATTAATTCGTCTTCTTCCAAAATTTCATGGCCTCTCAGGTGAGGATCCCAATAAAAACCTTAAAGAATTTAATATGGTTTTCTCAACCTTGAAACCAATAAATGTATCTAAAGACCAAATCAAATTAAAAGCATTCCCATTCTCACTTGATGGATCTGCGAAATATTGGATGTATTATTTACAACCCGAAGATGTAACTTGTTGGAACGATTTAAAATGGATTTTATTGTAGATATCTTTTCCAGTATCAAGGACCAATTCCATTCGTAAAGAGATCTCTGGGATCAAGCAAGACCAAGGGGAGTCAATTTATGAGTACTGGGAACAATTCAAGAAGTTTTGCGCAAGCTGCCCACATCACCAAATCAGTGAGAAACTCCTCATCCAATACTTCTACGAAGGACTCACATCTATAGATAGGAGCATTGTAGATGCTGTAGATAGAGGAGCATTAGTGGACAAGGCAAAAGTAGCTGGACATGCGTTTATTGACAAAATGGCCCAAAACTCTCAACAATTTAGTGATCGAGGTACACCACATGTCAGGAGAGTACATCAGGTAAGTCCATCTTCTCTTAAAAGTGATTTGATAGATACCAAGTTGGAAGAATTAACAACTATGGTGAGTCAGATTTCATTGCCACAAAAGACATCCCAACCCCCTCCTTCAAGGCCTTGTGGCATTTGCACTGAGATAAGCCACCCAACGGATTTTTTCCCACAACTACAAGAGACAGAGGACTGTGCATCATTATTCCCAGGGAGACCATATAAGCAGTAACAATAGAAATACACCCAAAAGAAGTTTGATTCATTTGATCCAACATACAACCAAGGTTGAAAGGATCAACCGAACATGAGGTATGGATCTAGACAACAACAAAGGCCCCATTTTCAATAAAACTTCCAGTATCCTCCACTTTACTAGCAGGGTTTCCAACAACCCCAAAGGATATTTGAAGCCCAAGAATCAACAAGTTAGAAAAAAGGGAATCCCACAAAAAAGGTAGATTTTAACACTGATGAAATTTTGAAGCAAATTGTTCTTAATCAACAGAATGAGAAGAACCAAGGTTTAGAGTTGAGGGAGTTGAAGAAACAAATGAGCCAGATTTACACTGCCATCCATGAACTGGTAAGTAATAATTATGGAAATCTACCATCCCATTATACTCCAAATCCCAAGGGTAATGTTAGTGCCATCACATTAAGAAGTGGGAATCACGCAATTGATACATCTGCAACTATTGTTCCACCTAGGTTCACCTCAAATTTGGAGAAGCCGCATTCCATACCAACTGATGAGAAATCCAAGGAGAAAGATAATGTTAAGAAAAAAATTGTTGATATTCCTCCTAAAACCCTTCCATTTCCAAATAGAGTTGTACAAACCAGGAAAATGGCTTAAGAGGCGATGCAAAAAAGAAGTTTTGGATACATTAAAGCATGTGGAGATCAACATCCCTTTACTTGAAGCCATTACGAAAATCCCAAGGTATGAAAATTTTCTAAATGAACTTTTTACCGATCGAAGAGGTCTCAAGGGAAATGAGAGGATCAACCTTGGAAGGAATGTGTCAGCACTCATTATACCAACTCTAGAAATATTGACAAAGGGAAAGGATTCAGGGACATTAACCATCCCTTCCACCATAGGCAAGTTTCACTTTTATGATGTACTTTGTGATTTGGTAGCTTCCATAAATGTGATGCCTCACTATGTATTCTCTTCTTTTCAGGTTGGTGAGATGAATCTGACGAGAGTAGTGGTGCAGTTGGAAAATAGAGCTATAGCATATCTAGTGGGAGTCTTTGAGGATGTACGTGTATGGGTAAGAGACATGATATTTCCAGCAGATTTCTACGTGCTTGACATAGAGGATGACCGGGTAAGTTCTCATGCTCCCATTATCTTAGGTAGAACCTTCCTAAAGACTAAAAAAAATATCATAAATTTCAATGAGGGTACACTTTACAAGGAGTTTGGGGATGAAGTTGTGATATTTAATGTTATGGATTCCATGAAGTACCCCTCGAAGGATCATTATTCATTTTTTATCTCCCATTTTGAACCACCAAATTAAAACCCCATGTAATTTGATTGGTCTATGCTTAGGGAGATTATGAGTATTGGTTCTAGTTTTATGTATAAGAGTACTTCCACACCTATTTATAATGCACACAACTCTATTAGATTTGATTTTGAAATGGAATCATATTCTAATTTTGATCATGTGAACTCTAATTATGACATGGTTGTTGATTATGCTGATGGATTTGATGCTTTATTCTCTGATTTTGATGATGTATATTCTGATACTAATGATCTAGGTGCACATATTTCATTTCCTTCTATGTCTCCATCCATACACCACCCCCCTACACTGGAACTCAAGTCATTGACACCAAATCTAAAATAATCATACTTGTTAAGTGGTGAGAAATTACCTATTATCATTGCTAAAAAACTCCCTTTTGAACATGAAGAAAAACTTTTGAATCTTTTGACGGAGAATATCAGGGCAATTGGGTGGACCTTGGCTGACATATCAGGTATTAGCCCCACTATTTGCATGCATATGATTCTTTTAGAGGATGGGGCTAAACTGGTTAGGTAACCACAAAAGGAGACTTAATCTAACACTTTTGGAGGTTGTTAAAAAAGAGGTTGAAAAATTTCTCAAGGTAGGTATAATATATCCCATTTCAAATTCCTAGTGGGTGAGTCCTATTCAGGTTGTGCCTAAGAAAAGTGGTGTTACAGTTGTAAAAAATGATAAGAAGGAGTTAGTTCCAATGAGGATGCAAAATAGTTGGCGTGTGTGTATTGATTATAGGAAACTAAATCAATCTACTTGCAAGGACCATTTCCCCCTCCCATTTATTGATCATATGATTGTGAGACTAGATTGGAAAACACATTATTGTTTATTGGATGGATTTTCTGGATATTTTTAGGTTTCTATTGCTCCCTAGGATCAGGAGAAGACACAATTCACTTGTCCTTTCAGTATGTTTTCCTACTGAAGGATGCCATTTGGACTTTTCAATGCCCCAGGTACCTTCTAGTGATGCATGGTGAGTATTTTTTCTGATTTTATTGAGACCTTCATGGAGGTATTCATGGATGATTTTACAGTGTATGGGTCTTTATTTGATGAATGTCTAAGTAGTTTGGTAAAGTTGTTGAATCGTTGTATTGAGAAGAATATGGTCCTAAAATTTGAAAAGTGTCATTTTATGGTAGAACATGGCATTGTCTTATGGAATGTAGTGTCAAAACATAGGATAGAAGTTGATAGATCTGAGATAGACATTATTTAATCATTACCCTATCCTTCACGTGTGCCTGCTGTTAGATCTTTCCTAGGGCATGCATGATTTTATCGGTGCTTCATCAAATATTTTAGTAAGATTGCTCTTCCAATGTCATGATTACTTAAAAAGGATTCTGATTTTGTGTTTGATGATTCTTGTCAGATTTCCTTTGATGAGCTAAAGAAGTTTCTAACCACTCCACCAATAATACATCCCCCACGGTGGGAGATTCCTTTTGAGCTTATGTGTGACGCCTCTAACTTCACAGTTGGAGATGTCTTATCTCAGAGGGTGGAGGGACGTTCACATGTGATTGCCTATTCATCGAGGACACTGGATTCTGCCCAATAAAACTACACAACCACGAAAAAGGAGTTTCTTGCTGTCATATTTGCTTTAGATAAATTCCATTCATATTTATTGGGCTCTAAAGTAGTTGTTTTTTCTGACCATACAGCTCTGAGGTACCTCTTGAAGAATCCATATGAAAAGATCAGGCTGATCCGATGGATGATCCTTCTTCAGGAATATGATATTGAGATAAAGGACAAAAAGGGGTCTGAAAACTTGGTGGCGGACCACATGAGTAGGCTTACTCACACACTAGAGGATTCCACCTTGAACTAGGTACCACTTCAGGACACTTTCCCCGATGATCATCTTTATTCCATCTCAGGTACACATCCTTGGTATGCATATTTAGTTAACTACCTTTTTGCCTCTGAAATCCATGAAAATTTAAAGAAACATCACGTCCAAAAATTAAAAAGTGAGTCTTGGTATTATGATTGGGATGATCCATACCTCGGGCGCATGTGTAGTGATCAAGTTATTTGGAGGTGTGTTCCTGATCATGATTTTGAGTCTATTATACATTTTTGTCATACACTTGCTTGTGATGGACACTTTGGACCCCAACAGATAGCTAGGAAAGTTTTAGACTCTAGATTATATTGGCCTAGATTATTCCATGATGCCCATGTGTTTTGTAAGTCGAGCTCTCATTTCCAGCACACTGGGAACATTTCTAGGAGACATTAGATGCCCCAACAACCCATACTATTCTGTGCGATTTTGGATTTATATGGAATCAATTTTATGGATCCTTTTCCTAGTTCATTTGGGCTTTTGTATATTTTTGTTTCTATTGATTTTGTGGGTAAATGGGTGGAGGCTAAGGCCACCAGGACTGATGATTCTCATATTGTAGTAGACTTTTTCAAGACACATATTTTTTTGTAGGTTTGGAGTACCAAAGGCCATTATCAGTGACCAAGGGACACACTTATGCAATCTGAATTTGGATTCCCTTCTTTATAAGTATGGGGTGTCATACAAAACATAAACACCATACCACCCCCAAATAAATGGGCAGGCTGAGGTTTCAAATTGTGAGTTGAAACAAATTTTAGAGAAAACCGTAGAGCCAAATAGGAAGGATTGAAGAAAGTTCTTGGATGATTCATTGTGGGCTTATGGGATATCATACAAGACACCCATTGGTATGTCCCCATTTTGGATTGTTTTTGGGAAAGTGTGTCATCTCCTTGTGGAAGTTGAGCATTGATCTTATTGGGCTATAAAGAAATGCAACATGGATTTGGCCCAAGCTGGAATCCAAAGGAGGCTGCAAATTCAAGAGCGTGAATAGACTCGATTATATTCATATGAGAAATCAAGGCTCTACAAGGAAAAATCAAAATCAACTCATGATATAATGATCCAACAAAAGGAGTTTCGTGATGGAGAGAAATTATTTCTCTACAGTTCACGACTAAAGCTAATGCCTGGTAAGTTGCGTTCCAGGTGGTTGGGTCCTTACGTTGTGACTAATGTTTTTTTCTTTATGGTGCAGTGGATATCAAATAATTGGACACCGGAAAGAGCTTTACAGTCAATGGGAAACATTTTAAGAGATAAATTTAGGGACTTCTTACTGATGTAGAGGATTTTATCACACTTCATGACCCCATCATCACTTGAGCACATCAGGATGTTCCTAACCCTTTAACTTTTTTATTATTTGTACTATTTAAAATTATACATTTCATGTGCATATATAATCTCATGGGTTCACATTGAGGAAAATTCAATATTTTTTGTTTGGGGGAGGGAACCTTTTAGTTTAGTAATTTCAATTGTTTTCCTGTTAAAAAAATGTGTGTTTTTCAAATTTTATGTGTTTATTTTTCAATTTTCTATGTGTTTTTGAAACATTAAAGATGAAATTATTCTCATAACCATTTTTAAATCCATATCAATAAGTGAAAAAATTTATCCCTTGAAACTAAGCTTAAATGAATGTTGAAATGACTTTGTTTCAAGTCCAAATATTTAGTAATTTCATGAAAAGTACACTAAATTTTGAATCACATGGCACATCTCACTGCCTTTATATTTGAAATCACTTTCCATTGAGGCTTCTGAACCATTAGTTTTATATTCTTAACATTCACCTCACTTCTTGAGAGTACCAAACCATGATTTATTTAACCAGAATTTGATTTATTCTTGTCTAAAGTTGAGGGTTTGAGGAACTTATGTTTAAATGATTGAGGCATTTGTTTGGTATTAAAGACCCTATTTAAAATAATACTTTTTTATAATGGCCTACCATGAACATTTAATCCTTTTATCCCTTAGAAGCCATGAACAATCTGTTAGGTTATCCACATTACAAACCAATTTTCCTTATCCAACCAACTCTTGAAGTGCAATTTCATAAT
This sequence comes from Viscum album, assembly GCA_963277665.1. Lineage (NCBI taxonomy): Eukaryota > Viridiplantae > Streptophyta > Magnoliopsida > Santalales > Viscaceae > Viscum > Viscum album. The sequence goes on along the minus strand of OY728164.1, from coordinate 1,473,010,259 downwards.
ATAGTTGAACTTAAGTGTGGGAGAAGCTTCCTTGTGTTGTGCTAAAACATTATATGATACTTTGGGTGGAAATTTAAATTCTGAGGAGGTGTGTTTGTTGCTGAAAAAAAACCATTCTATTGAAATTTGTGCCTTTTCTGGATCTTTCATGACAAGTGAAGCTGTGCCTTTTTGTAGCTTTTAAAAAGAAAGAAAGTTGGGCCTATCTGGATCTTTCACATTAAACTATTTTGGAGAAGATTGAAATTTTTGTTGCTGAAATGATGAATGGTGTAAAAATTCCATGACTTTTCATTATTATGGAGTTGAATTGATGATAAGGGTATTAATGAGCAGACCATATTTATGTGAAAATTAGATTAATGCAATTTTGTTTCAAAAAGAGTCAAGTCCTCCTCATTCAGCCTCAGAGTTTTTCACATCTAAATCCTACCAACCAAAAGCCACAGAACAACCCTGAAAAGTTCTCATGATAAAAATATGTCCTTGACTCACATCAGGTGGTGATGTAGGAATTTATCAAGCCTATGGTGACCCTTGTATGAGTTTGGATGAGAAAGACATTGCTAAAAATTAACATTTGTGTGATAAGAGAAAATTCAAGTGAGGTAAGTGTTTTGTGCATGGGAGGATAAATGAAGTGGAAATATATTTAATTATATAAATGAAGAACTTAAAATAATGGGTTTTTATGAGGCATGATATCTTTTGTTTCTTGGTGTGCAACTGTTGGATCTTAAGGATACATGTTTTAAAATTGTTTTGATTTAATATTGATCTTTACTTGATATGAGGTTTTTCCCAGAAGTGAAAAAGGGTAAGTGTGGGGGAGTTGATAAAACACAATTTTATTGAATATTTTATTGATAATAAATGATATAATTTCCTCACATTATGATAAATATGATCAATTATGAAATATTTGGGATTAGATCATTCATTTTCAAATTTGATGAAAAATCCGGTTTTACCCTTTTAAAATTCACTAAAGTATTTCGGGCATAAATATTGTTATCTAAAATATTTTGAATTAAAATTTTGTAACTATGTTCCTGAATTAATGGGATACAAATTATATTTAGGACATGGGATATTTATCGTCCATTTGAGGGGAGTAAATGGGCCATGAAGACAAAGCATGACAAAACCACCCAGATTGGACATTACTTCACCATTTGGACCATAGATTCTTCATACAGACTTGTATTGAGCCCAACTATTTGGGGAATCTCGGCGAAATAATTAGGAACAAATAATCCTACTAGAAATTTGGCCAATTCACACGTTTTGGAGGTCAAATATTTGGTGCAACTTGGACTAAAATATTTGTCCGAGTTTTCATTTCATACTTAAAAAAGTTATGTAACCCTAGACCTCAAAAACTCTATTTAAAGGGAATTTTCACTCTTTGGGAAGGCTGGTAGAGCCTCTTGGAAGGTGTGGACGAAATTTTTTCTCTTGGTATCCCCTCACAACTCTTGGAAGAATTAAGGCTTTGTGGAAACCTCTCTTCCAAAAATGCTCTCCTCTCCCACCCACTCTTTGTATTTCTTTTCTTTCATGTTTGTATCTGAAATTTTTCTTCAATTAATCTTCTGTGTTATTCCCTTTTCTTGTTATATTAATCTTACTAATTGGTTTGGAATCAATATTTTACATGATATTGGGTTCTACCCTTTCAATCCTTTGCTCAGGCAAAACTACTCCACGATGACCACACCGCCCCTGGAAGAGTAATTTTCTTAGTGATTGATCTATCTTCTACCCTCTTCATTTAATTATTTTAAATCATTGAACTAATTTAATTCACTGAATATGATCCATGAATTGTGTTTTTAAATAATAAGAAACTAATAAATCAATTGAACAATTAATACAAAAACACATGAAGTCGAGATTTTGTGTAAATTGTGAGAGCGCGATCTTAATCGGTAATACAAGACCACACAGGATAAACTTGTAGAGTTCAAATATAATACCTAAACACAATTCATCCTCATTTACAGAATGGATATGTGTCCTAATTATCCACTTACTATAATCTAACCTTATAACAACAATCAAAGTATGGTGCTGCGATTATGTGTTCTGAAGCTAGCCTAGGGTTTAAGTAATTTCATCTTTGTGGTTAAGTTAGCTCTTGTAGGGTTTGAGGGTTAACAAATTAGGGGATCGTAATTAAGTGGATATTGATTTAAATTATAATGATTAATATGTAAATGAATATGTAGAGTTAGATCGATTACGCCTTTTAAATATTTTCTAAAAAAACATCTTCTTATTGTGTCATTTTAATCGAACTTCATTTCAAAACAAAAAACAAAAAAAATACAATCTTCTTCCAGAAAACATATTATATATTTATAAACTATAAAAAACCCCCATCCTTTCATGTAGTGTTTTAATTATATTTTATTTTATTTTTATAATTCCTTTAAGAAGTTGTTTTAATTTACTTCCTCCTTTGAGAAATGACCTTGGTCAACCACTATGCTGCACCTAAGTACCCCAAAACCACTAATCATTAGAGGGCGCCCACGACAATGGTCTTTCATCCCACTCTAGTGGTAGACCAAAAAATTCATACAGAAATAGTTATGAAAGAAAATTGACTATTGGTGAGAGATCACAATCTCTAGAGTCATAATCCAACTCAACTTCATAGAAAATGTAAATGTATCATTCAGTAGAATAGGTGTCCTAACATGACTTGAACTTAGATTGGAATTCCACTAAAACACATTAGATCACACAGTAGGGGAAATAAAAGAAACCCACCAATGATAACAATATATCTATGTCCTATATAAATCAACTGGTCCATCTATGTAATAAAATCCTAGAGATCCAAGTCTAGAACTATAAAATCTCATTGTAGATCTACCTCACACATAAAATAATAAAATGAGATATATTACAATACCTTACCCTTATTTATTCCTAAAAGTATATAATTTTCCATAAATTGTTTCATAATAGTCTTTGGATGTTTCAGAAGATCCAACGTATGAGTTGGCATGAAAGAGTGAGACAAACCTACATCAACTTATTCATTTGTAAAAGTTTAGAAAACATAAATGGAACCTCTCACAATAATAGGATTGCATCAACTTCCATTTAATATTCTTACACTATGTGTAAATAAATCATTTTAAATACCTAAGGATAGAACCCTATAGTCTGTGAAGCATATGGATACACCAAAGAACATCTTGGATTCAATGAGGCTAAGCAAGAACATTAAAAATATAGAGCCTGAAAAACATTTACATGTCACCATAATTCCAACACATGTTTAAAAAATTTGAAGACAGGAAAAATCATTTATTGTATCTTATCTAGACACATTGGAAACAAGTTGTGCCACTAATTGATGATGATTCTATAGTAAAAGTAATCAAAGAAGAACCAACACCATTTAATCTATAAAACTCACCCACTACCCTTTTTTATTTTAAAGTGTGATAGAGATAATAACATAAGTAAAAAAGAACTGTTTTCATCCATGATATTCATTCTTGTATTATATACTCCATTACCACCCTATCCAACACCTCAGTATATATGATCAACTTTAACATAATGGAATGTGATCACACATCATCTAAATGTCCCATATAAACCCTCTGATCCATGATCATCTAATTATTTAAGACCTTAGGAGAAACTATATCAATCTCATTAAAATGGTTTCCATACTATATGACTGATGATTCATTCTCTTAAGGATGAGTAGCTTCATTGAGTTCACTGGAGTCATATAATCCAAGAATAATTTCTCATGTAAAATATAATTGACATCATTCCGCACAAGGAGCTCATGCTTCTTAGCCATGATAATCAAACACTACCACCTTATAATCAGACCCTAAAAAATGAAGATAACACAACTCACATTGAATGAATAAAGAGTCTGTAGGAAATGATAAACTCCTTTTCATTTTTAACAAATCTATTATCTCAATTAGATCATTCATACCATGGAATGATGGTGCATCTTAGAAAAAAAATAATGGGCTCAATTCTAATCCTCATCCATTTTATGTTCCACTTCTATAACATGAATATGGTAATGTTCAATAGATTGGTCCATTTCTCAGACAATGTTCACAAATACTTCAATTATATTCAATTTAAATAGTGATTTTCCTTATCATAGTTTCTTTGAAGTACCCTCTCAAAAAATTACTGAATGTATTCAGGGGAATGGTACTCCACATGAATAGATAAAAGAGATACATTAACATGAGATCCATAGATCAATTACTATTTATAATAGTAAATGAAACTAAAATTGATAACAGATAAATAGAAAACAAAGATTGGGATTAAGACACTCTCAATCCTTAAATACACAATTCCTAACAACCATGATATCTCAAGGATCATCACAATGAGTGTTTCCCAGAAACTCAGTTTCAACCTACCAATTATGTCCCCCACATTCATATATTTGATCTACCAAGAAATCTCAAAACAAATTCCAACAATGAAATCAGTAAAAAATCATATTAGATATTTTTTTTTTCTGAACAACCCTAGACTACCGAATTATTTGTAACCCAATATGATATTGACATGACTTGAAGGACATTCCCAATCCCCATGATATGGTGACTGGTGCATAAGAATCACCGAAAACCATTGTGAATTATTTTTCCATAACAAAATATAAATAAGTTAATATTGATAAAAAATTTAGTATTCCAAAACAAGATATCAGTTGGAAGGATAGAATCATTAAGTAAAACTGGTGGTAATATCCATGAAACAACCAAATTACACATGTTCCATAAAAACCACCATGTAGCATGAATTTACCTCTATACTACCATACCCTGTAAAAAATCAACTTTCATATTGAAACACCTATATCGTATCCATATCCAATAAATCCATTTCCACATATACCCATAGTTGTATGTAGGGTCTGAGAAAAAAAACCATTAGGATCCCATCAAGTGATCCATAATAAAACATTATAAAATAGAACACTTATTATAAATTAAACAAACAAAATGCATGATATACATTTCTGCACATTTTTATACAAACCATGGTTAAATAACATTTTTCACAATTCATATAAAGTATCAAAAAACCATGGGTTTCAAAGTATTTCCATAAAAATCCCAAATTTTCATTTCCAGGATAATCACAAGAGAAAAAAACTTCGTGGTTATCGATATTTCAGGTTCATTAGATATCCTCAAAACATTATCATTAATTATATTCCACCATATATGTATATTACCATAGATTAATATGTATAGGGGTAATAGATCACACATTAGAATTTTCCTCTGAAAAACATAGGCCAACTGGTGCACACATTACCTTAGGATGGAAGTTCTAGGTGGAATGTGTTTATCCATGAGGATAGATACCAACATCATCATTGATCGCATTTTTTTACTATATTATAATATATCAATAGAAATTTAATCTTAAAAAACTTAAAAATCATGATTTAGAACCATTTATTTTTACAACACCATGTATGAAATCCATTTCACAAATATTACCCAAATCCTAAATATTTTATAAAAAACATAGATAATTATCTTTTGAAACCATTTATAAACCATTTATATGATTATACACAAATCATTATTTCCAAACATTATAGAAACCAAATTCAAAAATAAATAATTTATTATTTATAGAATAACAGAAACCACCTATATCGAAACACTTTTATTTCCAATACTCACATGGGATCTACCATCTATGAGAATATGAATATGTAAGAAGGAAAGAAAGAGTCCTATTCCATTAATTCTATAATAATAAAATCCAATTCATTATTTCTCGAAGAACATGATATAGATAAATTACATACAATAATGCATCCTGAAGATTTGACAATGATCAACGATGATCTAGACAACAAAAAATACTTCCACAACAAGTTTTTAATTAAACCAATATGATAATGTAATAATCCATAGATCAACCATCAACAGAACTGATATATTATTTCATTCAAGTGGACAAGAGATGATATAGAAGAATAATTAACAATGAATCATAATAGTAATAAACAATTAAAAAAATATATCCAACACCGAATGATCTATAGAAAATTATCACATAGAGAAATGAAATATCTAAAATATATACGGGGGTCTTTTTAGTTGAGATCATATTCCCCTCAAAGAGGAATGACAGAAATCAGATGATTTTCATGACTTAAAATAAAAAATTACGATTAATTAAAATGTATCACACTGTTTTGTTCTGTGGAATGGAAATCCATATACTAACTGTGAACCATTTTATATTATATTTGTGAAGTTCCATGGTTTGGTTTCATGGTTTGGAAAACTATGTTTTAATTGGGTGAAATAACATTTCTTCATGTTGCATGTTTTGGTCCAACCATGTGACTAACAATATCCCCTCCGATAGAACCCTAAAATAAGATGAACAATTTCCTAGGAGGTCCAAAAATGTTTTCCTAACTATGTACCAATAATATATAAGAATATAGAACTCTAAAAACCTCCAAAAATCACCCAAAAGGGTCAAGAGTGATGACCCAAATGAATGTTGGTAAAAACAAAGGAATGTAAGTACCTGAAAATATCACTAATATGTGACATGTGTTAACAAAGTGAGTTATTACGTGCTTAATACTTTTAAAAGTAAACTGATTAATTAATCAAAAAATTACTTAAGTAGTTTAAATTGATGTTTGGAATGAGTTGGGGCCTCATGTGGGTTACCAATTAAGGTTGGGACTTGGATAATATTGGGAGAGAGCTATCAGGTTGGGATATAAAGGAAATGACATGAATGTGGTTGGTGGTCCCTTGAGAATAAACCATTTCATAAATGCGATTTATTTATGTATGTATGGGACATGTGGTCTCTCCATTGAGGAAAATAATTTTTTGAATTAATTGTTTCATTAAAATAAAATTCTTGTTGTTGGATGTAATTTTCAAGGGCCATGAGGGACCGTTAAACATTGGCTTGATTCCTCTGCCACTGATGACCAAGGGATTGATTGTATATATATATATATCATGTGAATTATGGACCTAGTGAGATATAAATTAAATGACATAAATTGAATGAGACAAAGAATTCAAAGGGATATGTTTCATTATTGTCCTTTTAATAGAGGAGTTTAATGGAAAAAAATGGTTTTCCTGGGTAGTCTGTGAGAGATCCTTGGGATGACATGGAGCCTCTATCTATAATATTAGATAAAAGGGTGAGTGTTCCTCCATGCACAAGAAGCATAAGCACCAGGGTGGGTAGAACCTGGGTAGATTAATGATATGTTTTTAATGGAATAACCTATGCTGAAATTGTATGTTTAATGAAAATTTTTCCTTAATTATAGATTGATTTTAGTTTGGTTTTCATATGAATCCAACGAGGTCATGATATGACTATTATTAGGCTGAGGGATGTTAAACCCTTTGAGTGATGAGTCTGGCCTGAGAGACAAAATTGAGGATGAGGATCTTATGTAGGGTGTCTGAGTTTTGTTCATTCCTATGGGACAATGATGGGTTCCCTAGTTTGATGTTGTCCCTTGATAGGTTTAGGATTGTGGGATGAGTAGTGAAAAATTTTGTTATCATCATTGAACCCTAATTTTGCAGTAATACATTATGAATATAGTGGTGAGGATTGGTCCGAAACATAGGTGGCTAACCCCAATTATATTTGATGGGTTTAGGTAGATTTAAAATCCTTTTTATTTTATATTAGATGTTCCAATATGGAATAGGGAGACTAAAAATTAATAAAGATATGATATTCCTTGTGATTTCTAGGATATGGTAGTTGAGACTGATGATTACATGGGATGCATAGGGTGTTAAGGATTCAGTGTTTGTATATGCTTATTTAGGGATAGATCCAAGTAATTACTATGATTTTTTGTCACATCATTTTATATTGGGAGATATTACTAATGATTCATAGGATTGATTACTATAACATGGGTTGTTTGCCTGGACTCATAGAGATTACTAGGATCTTGTTGTCATACATGATGATGTTCTATAAGATACCTAGTGATTACTAGGATCTAACAGTCGTAACTATTGTTATATGATATCCCTTGGATGTTATTTGGATCTGAATGTGGTTCTTGATGCTATGATATTCTGAGAAGGATTTCTAGGTTCTTATACTCACACCTCATAGGTGAATAGTTATCTAATTATAGTCATTGACATCTATCCGCCTGATGATTATTTTACAAGCATAGAGACACTTTAGTACTATGAAAAGTAGGTATATTCAATCTTGGTTGTCACTATAGAAACCGTTAATCTATTGTGGTTATTTATTTATGAATTTACATTGTATATATTTATGTATTTTAGTCTATGTATTGGGAATAAACTATATCAGTAGATATATTTGGGACCCTGTTGATGGTTCCTTACCTAGTTTCACTCACAACCCATCTGGGTAGCTGCAGAACATAGGTACTCCAGCATTCTTCAATGTTCATCAGATCAGGTTTCTTATTTTACTACTATTAGAATATTGAGAAGAATATCATTGATTTTTTTGGGATATATGGATTGGATGAGAATTGAGGATGGCAGTACAACCCATGTAGTTTTTTATTTTATTTGTCTTCTATATGTGATTGACCTAGTGGGTGGCCAATTGATGTGTGTTTGTGTGACTATTTTTCTATATTATTTTATGATTATTAATTTACATTTGTTATAAAATTGTAATGTTTTATTTATAAATGTTTTTTTAATTTTTATATTTCCAATTACTCTTATATGAAGTTATAGTCTCCATATGGTAACAACCTAGATCCTCTCTACTACTTGGAATCCTCTGATATATTGGGAGACGCACCTTAGATCATGTAGAGACCACCCATCATGTATATACTCATGTATTCTATGGGGATGGTGTGTTACAAAGTGGTATCATTCATATTTTCATACATTACTAATTAGGGTATGATAGATATGGATTAGGGTTGTGTCAGTGACTATGATAAACCATGGAATTGTGAATTGTGAACACCTTTTCTGATGGAAATTATAGTCTACCTAGGATATGAGATTTATATTTATATTATATTAATTTTTAGTTTAATTGTTACAGCTAGCATGAAAAATTTTATTTCAAGGACTTAAGATTTATGGGGTTTTAGATCTTGGAACTTTTTTAAGAGGCCTATGTACGTACATCATTTTTGGAACATATGATTGATATGAAATACATATTATTATGTGTGATTGATATCATATATGTTGGCATATTTATTTTATTAGGTAAAAAATTATAGTGTTATTATATAACCTATTGGTGGAATTCTACATAGATGCACCATAATATATTTTCTTTTTATGATAGGTCATGTAGATTATATAAAGAGGTTCCCATTGATGATTGATATATAATACTTCTATTTATGTGATTTATAATGACTCTATGATGGTTCAATATAGAAACCCTATACTTTTACACATATCATCACATGATTTTAGTCATAATAAAGCATCATATTACAAGCCAAGATCGTAAAGTCTAGTGTCTTGGAAGACTAGTTACATAAAACTGAAAACAAGGGACTAAATATAACATTTAATTATTTAATCCTAATAAAGAGATCCTAACATCCATTCTTATCATACATATTTATTGGATAACTAGGAGATAACGTGAAAAAAGGGATGAGATGAAAAGACTATTAAGGAAATATACATAAGAATAAAGCTTTAGCACGTGGGTTATAAGGCATTCCATATTGACATAAAAATGCATGGAACACATGGAATCATAACATATGAACATGTGATAATATAATCATGGAGTAATAGTAATGTGAAAGTAACATAAAACATGACTTCAGCAAGATTCAAGGCTCGTTGCACATAGAAGAGTAAAAGTCAAGGTTAACCAACTAGACAGTTTTACATGGTAGCACGAGTCAAGGCTAACCACCAAGACCATTGCACATAACATCTCATGAGGCTCAGAATTACCCAATTTATTGGAGTACTATCTTGGTTAACCCATCATAACATGTTCATTAATATTCTTTACACATAAATAATCATATATAATCAATCATACATAAACATAATGGTTACCCATGGTAAGAATTGGGTATCATAATCATGTTTTAAAGCATAACAAATGGGAGTATCATAAAAATGTCCATGAATGAAAGGAATTAGAAAATTCAAGGACAATAATAGGGTATAATAGTCATATATCATTAAAATTTATGTGAACTTGAAGTAATATCATGTAAAAATAGAACTCAAGAAACATTATAATTAAAACATTTTAGTGCGGTAAATAAAAAATATCAAAGGACATTTAAAACAAAAAATGGGATAATATTTTATATAAAACCATAAGTGAAACAATAATGGTTTAATAATAAAAAAATTATTTCTATAAAAATAATAGTTTTTAAAAATAGATTATATAGTGTAGTTGAAAATGGCTTAGAATACGAGATGTTCCATTAAAATAGGTTTTCTTAGTGGGATGTATTAAGGAGGTAACCACATAAATACATGTATATCCCTAAAAGAGAATGATGAATGGACTTTGATAAATGAGGTTTTATAATGTACACAACATTAATAATATGTACATAAAATAATATATAACTTCAATTGGGTAAAAATAAATATAGATCAACGCAATGGAATAATGGAGGTTTGGGTAGAATCCCTTACATAAGTTTGATGGTGTCCTTCACGTGATATTAATTTCCTGAATAACCAAATTACATTAATTAATTAATATTTCTTGAACCTACAAATCATGTAATTAATTTATTATAACCTTATTACGTTTATTCATTACCTTTTTAAGGGTTAAGAGGTTCAATTTCATTGTTTGGGAGCATTTGTTTTCATTCTTTTCGTGATTGGTTTAATTATATACATGTAAGGATATACATGAAAGTTGATAATGGTTTTCCAGAAATGAAGTTGTATGTTATTAGTGAATATCTAGAAGATTACACGGTATAAAATTCATTTGGTTTTTTGGAGTGTAGATGAAATGTTATAGAAAACTTTAATGATATCCATTTTGGTTAATTGGCAGTGTTTGATTGCATCAAACACATTTTTTTGTATAAATTAATATAATGTGTAAAAAATATTCCAGAACCTTAAATTTTACATATTAAAATTTTAATTTTCAACAATAAAAATGGTGTCATGACCAGAATTTCAGATGGTAATAGGAGTTTAAAACCCGTCGTACTTGAATATGATAAATTAATACATCTCAGATGGTGTTTTCATTTCTAGTATAAAAGGAGGGTAAATGAGAAATGTTATATTATAATAAAAAAATTACAGTACATGTAGGGTATTGGAGTTATCATAACATTTTGATTAAAGGAGTCTAGGGAAGAAAATGAAAGAAATAAACTTCAAAAAAATTAATGAAATGAAAATAGGAATTCACATCTTGAATATGTATTACTTGATAACCTCTTTAGGGGAGGGGTTTTGGTATTTTAAATATTAAAAGGGATGATGGAAATGGGAAGGGGGATTAGGGATATATTTGAGCATAATTTGGACTAGGCATAAGGATTGAGAGGTGTGGGGAGAGGAGGTAAAGAGGTATTGTACTTATAGTGGGGGATAAGGGGGGTTTCCCATTATTTTAATCATTAGTTTAATATTTTTTCTCAAGGCTATAAATAGTATCTATTCATGAGACTGAAAATACAAAAGATAGCATGTGAGTTTGAACCAGTGGACATTTACATCATCCACGACTCAAGTATGATGTAGAAATTCATTTATTTACCATATATTATAAATTATCATATTTTACTATTCACCAAAATTCAAATATTTTAGAAAAATACCAAAATTTCAGCAAAACCATTTTTAGACATGTATAATTAAAAATTAAACTCCATTTTATGAAAATAAATTTTTAAATATGATAAATTTAATTTTAACTTAAAATCATAATTTACTTGAAAAATAAAAATTTAAAAATTAAAACATCTTTTCTTACACATTGTAAAATTAATTATGGTCTTTTAAAATTATATTATTACTATAAGTCATAAAAATAATATTTTATATATGCATGTATGAAAATAAATTTTATTTTAAATTATTAAATTAATCTAAATATAGTAATTAAATATACATAACTTACAAAAATACCAACACTTGGTTAATAGTTTTTAAAATATTTACTTACATATACTATGATATAATTATATTATATTTTCACTTATAGGATGGATAAATTTTATTTATACTTTCATTCGTGGGGTTACTATTCAATCTTCTAATATACTAATCATAACGGTCACATTACTATTCCAAAGGCCAAGTTACTATTTCGTCTACATACATTCCTTAACTTCAAGAGATATATTTTGTTTCACTCATTCTTCATTTATGAGGTTTTTATTGTGTTCTATATGAAATATTATATGTTTATAAAAAAATAAATAATTATATGAATTTAATTTCATTGATAAAACATGGATTCGTTACATTCTTCCCCCCTTAAGAAATTCCAACCTTGAAATTTTGTTTTATATTCTATGATATAAAGAGTGGTGGGTATTTTTCCTTCATTGACTCCTCCAGTTTCCATGTCACCTCTTCGTACTTATGGTTCTACCATAGTACTTTCACTAGGTGAGTAGTCTTGTTGCGTATAATTTTATCTCTATGGCCTAAGATCTTCATTGGATACTCCATGTAATAATGATCATTTTCTAATGGTATAACCTCTTGATTCGTAGTTCCTAGAAACGTGTGTTCTAGATTTAAGAATCACTATTTCCAGGAAGTTTCCATTAGAATTATTCATGGAACCAGAAACTTCCAATAGTTCTTTATCGAAATAGGAACTACTTTCCAAAGGTAGGAATTTGTTATGTTTATAACTTTATGATACTTAAAAACATATATTGGTCTAGAAGATGGGAGGTCAGACTCATCACATCCTTTTGGGGAGAATTATTGTCTACTTCGGGACTCTCTTTGTAAAATTAAAATATTTTCATTAATCCTTATTAATTAACCAAGTATATCATATGTATCCATTGGAATTTATAATCAATTATTAACATGTGTAAAACCTTAAAATCATCGGTATGTATTCAAGGTTCTTCATTAATGGAAATATCGGTATGTACTCGAGGTTTTCCATTAATGGTATCCTCTAATATACTGATTAGAGATTCTTTTAATCATATTTGTGATGATACTAGTTTTTAATCCACTCAGTGGGATACTATGGAATTTATTATCATCTAGGGAGATGAAGTTTTACATTGATATTGGGATTGTGCCCATAAAATGGGCTACCTACAGATCCTTGTGAAAGGAATCAGAACCCTCGTAGTTCGGTGTAACTTAATAGGAGACATCATACCATATAAGGTCATGTGATAAGGACCTTTATGCAAAAAAGGTGCTTAGTCAAAACTTAGTGTGGTACTTACGCTGAAGCATCCCGAAAACATGGAAAGGATATGAGTTTCCAAGTAGGATCAGACCCAATTGGGAATATGACCCAAGGAGAACATGTTTGATTTGAAGTGTTGGGTTTGAACCTCAAGGAGGCTTCCTATGTATCCCATATCGATGGGAATCAAATCCCATATAGTTCAATATGTCTTGTAGGAGAGTATGGTCCTTTTAGAGATATGAGTTTGGGCTTATTTCCTGAAAAGGATGCCTTGATGATTTGAGGATTGAATTTGGGGAATATTTCCTAAGGAGGATTCCCAAATTGGGGGAATTAGGGTTGGTTTCTTGAGGAGGATATCCAGTGAGCTCAGGCTCTGAAAGAGCTTCCTACGAATCCTGATTAGAATAGGAATCAGAGTTCTTTTAGTTCCTTCAAATGAGTGTTTGTGCACATGTTGTAACAATCACATATCTCTAAGCCCACATGAGTCATGATCGGTGTGAGAAAAAAGAGGATGTGAACGATTCAATAATAACACTTCAAACTTTAAAATTTTTCCTCCATGTAGATGGAAGAGGGCGCATCGACCCTGTAAGAGGGTGAGGCGATGAACCTTCCCTTTGTTCTATTTACAATGGACAAGGGTCCAATGTAAGGAATAAGGGGTGAAGGTGAGGGTCTTATACGAGGATGGCTACCCTGAAATTGGTCCTGGTAGTGGAGAAAGACTTCTCCTATGCTTGCGTGGAAAAGTAATAGGTTAATCGTACCTTCCCTACCAGAAACCCGAGGTTCTGGGTCACCTCTTAAGAAGGGAGAGGCCGGTAACCAACCATCCTCCAAATCGGGAACTTCCCAACACTATTTTTGGGAGAAAATTCCATGTGACAATGGACATACAAACCCATAGGAATCCCATGAATCCTAACCCCATTATGAAAAAAATGTGGGAAACCTCAGACTGTGGAAATACAAACCCAAATAGAAGACACATTGATGTGCCTTTCCAAAAGGTTTGATAAATATGGAGGTTTTGGTGGAGGCTTCAAATTAGCCCCTTTCAGATAAGGGAACCAAGGAAGGAGATACCTTTCCATGCATGGCATTTAAAAAGAGCAATGTATCTGGTCGCGGAGGTACTTCACGCAAGTATTATGCGTAGGTACCCCGCATTGCCTGTATCGTGCAGGTATACCGCGCAGCTATGTTGCACAGGTATACCATGCACCTATGGCACGTAGGTATACCACACAGCTGAGGATGATGACTAAAGAATGTGAGGCACTTCAAAACAATATTATCCCATGTAATTTTCTCTTCTCTCATGGTTTAGAGAGTTACCTGAGACAATTTTAGGGATTTAGGATAAAGAGATACACAATGGGAGATTTAGAGAGTCTTTCAATTTTTTTTATTTCTGAAATGGGAAGCCCAATGGATCTATTTATAGTCATGGATGGGCATGGTCGAAGAGATATTACCCGTGAAAGTCTTTCGCGCAGCTATGCTACGCAGGTTCTCCGCGTAGGGGAACCGAGCATATTCTAGTGCAGAGGTCTTCTACGGAGGTAATTCGTGTAGCTCTGCTGTTCTAATGCTCCACAGAAGTGCATAAAAAATCTTCAGGTGCAGAGATATCCCATGGCAGTCAGCCTTTCAGCGACCGCATAGGTCGGCCACATAGGTTCTTGAATTTATTCCATCTCGAATCTTTTTTGGGAGTATTGTAGATTTTTACTTTGTACTTTGTGAACAAGGATTTGGGATTTGAAAGATCTGGAGTTCCCTTCATGGTTCTTTTGGTTAATTTCTCCAGTAGTTCCAACACAAGCCCCCCCACAGGATTGGATCTGAGACATAAAAAGAGGGTCGAGTCCTGAGCTAAAAGTTGTGGAACAACATAGGTTTCCCACGCAGGTTTACCGCGCAGCTGCTTCACGGAGGTACGATGCGTAGAGGGTAAGTGCAGTCCGGAAACATAGGTCTTCAATTGCCTATAAATACATCTCAACCATCACAATTTTTTTCTTCATTTGCACTTTCTCAGAAATTTTGTAGCTCTCATTGCGTAGATCATTCACCCAGCTCTTATTGAATTGTGCTCTTGCATAATTTTTTTAAAACTCATTCAAGGTAAACTTAATTACACGATGGAGCTACGCCAATGAAATTCACTGATGGGGTTGCGCTAGGATCCTTGGTGAAGGATATATGCGATAGACCTCACCAAATGACCTACGCAACATGAATTGTTGAAGGACCTATGCAACATGCCTCATTGAAGGACCTACGCGATAGGCCTTGTCGAGGGACCTATGCAAACAGTGTCCTTTGTCCAATTTCTTGATTTCCTCTTTTAAAATTCTAACATGGAATTTTGTTAATTCTTTTGCAGGAAATAATGACTCATTTAATGACTCATACTGAAGAAGTTAAGGCTCCCCAAAATGAAATGAAGAAGATCACCAGACTAGACTATTATGACATTGTTGAGAGTACTCATCCTGGGCTATGGAAGGGTCTAATTATGTTCCAATATGACTACACACAAAGTCCTTATTTACCTTTGTACGGGCATGGAATTTTTCAAGATTTCCATGTTCCATCTGTTAAAAATTACTTTCCAAATAATTGCTTTCTTAAATATTCCAACTGAAAATGTATGAATATTAATGCAAGGGGGTTCTATTACAAGAAGGAAATTTCCCTATTAGTTGCATCCTTCATAACAGTGGTTGCACTCCCGATATGAAGGATCATGTCATAGTTCCAAGAACACATTATTATGATTCCACTTTTCTGGCTTCTCAAACAAATCAATATAATGGTTGGAAAGGATATTGGGACCTTTGTTTTGGAGGGGGTGTAAAACCCGAGTGGATGTGGGAATTATGGGCACGTTGGACTAGTGCAGAATTTGAAAAAGAGTTATCAGACGTTCATATCTACGAAGCTGTCCAGATGGGGCAAAATTATGTTTTTAAAAATGAATTAATTCTTGAATTATTGATCCAATGGAGTCCAAAGAAAAATTACTTTCATTTGATGCATGATGAAGTTGGTATTAGACTTTGGGAAATTTACCAAATAGTTGGAGTTACCATTCTTGGGGGAATGCATGATGAATTCTTTCCTCCTACTACAACATGGGGTAACGCTTCTAGAACACCACCGATAGCTCATGAATTATTTAATATAGCGAAGAATTTACCTAAGGACGAGAAAGATATCCATGATAGAGTGTCGATGGAGTCCTTCTTAGAACCCACAACAGAGGATGGTCCAACCTGTGGTCATCCTACTGTTTGTCCTTCTGCAGATAACCGAGTCAGTCCAGGAACATATTGGCCTACGATGGAAAGAGGAGATTATAAGAACTAGGGATACAAAGTCAAACCCGATATAGATGCAAAAATACGCTTAGCTTCCTTCCTTGCTATGTGGATAAGTGTTTATTTACTTCCAGTCCGTGAATCTGGAGGTGGTGTGAGATCAGGGACTTTCATAATTGTAGCTAAATTGGTAGAGGGGAAGTATATTGGGCTAGAAACCTCTGTATTAGTAAGAATTTACCATCTCCTGCTACATTTATACAATGGGAATTCTCCATTTAGGATTGAAGGGCCATTTTAAGTGTTGTGGGGATGGATTGCATCACAATTTTCTTCATAATCAGTGTTGAATTTAGTTAGAGTTCCCAATGGTTGATTCACACCATTTTTTAAAACAAAATTTGGTATAAAGCCTCTAAACTTGAGACATGACAAGGTACTGAAGGTATTAATTGTCTCAGGAGAATTTAGCTTCTTTCCTTTTTTTAACCTACAAGTTGTAACGTTTATTGATGATGGTAATGAAAAGAATTATGAGTTGATATCTTATATTATGGAATTCAAGGATGTTGTATTATCAACCAGAATTGATGGTGAAATTATCTGCGAGGGTTATGTCCCCTAAAGGTTTTCTCGTCAGTTTAGATGTCTTCAACAATCAAATACTTTTCCACCCATGCATGTCAGACAGGAGAAACACCCAATGGTAGCATGACAATTATGGATTCTAACGGCTTTAGAGGTATCCAAATTGTCTGTTATGCTACCTCCACCAGATGCATCAATTGGATTGGAAGTTGGGTATGCCAAATCTTGAGCCTCTTCATATCCTCAAGGGGTTTTGATGAATGTAATATATCGAGTACCGGCTACAATGACCGTTGCACGTGGAAATCATGGTAAGAATCCAAGACTAGAGATAATACAGAAGTTTTGGAGGTTTCAGAGCACTCAAAATGTCTTCGCAAGAGGTATACCAGGAATAACAGGGATAGATAAGGAAAACCTCCAATTCCAAGGTGATCCAATTGTCACCATCAAACAAAGATTCCTATTCCACATGTTGAACTTTTTGAAGAAAGGAGGCCTAAAGAAGTTCTCCAATCAAAAGGTATTGAATCTTCTCCATAGTCAACCATACCAAGATTGAAATATGTGTGACCTTTAGCCATTCATCATTGGGAGGGTATAACTCGTGATCTTTGGGACACCTGGGCATTTCTTCAGCATGGAATTTGAATAATAGATATTGGGGATATCAAGGCACCTTCTGATTGAAATCCAGATAATAACTTGGCTGAAGTACAGAAGTATATTGCAGATTTGGAGGTTTTTATATATGCAACTAATGAATAAATCCCATCCTCTAAACGAGTATCTCATATTCTAGACTTAGGAGTTCGTGAAAAAATAATTATCAACTATGAGGAGGAATGAGATATCTATGTTAATACTGAGAATTTATTTCCCTTTTTCTTTTTTCTCAACTCTGCTTTACCATTAATCATCATTAATCTTGATGAAAATATATTTATGCATCTTGAATGTTGAGAAGGAAGATCTAGACTAACTCTCTAATAACCACAGTATAGTCCTACATGTTATCCTATTAATGAAACAAATGATCCTCCCAGATCACCATAAATTTATCCATGAGAAAGAATCATGACTGGGGTAATGGAGACAGATAATCCTCAACCATTTCCTCAAGTTTCCCCTACTAAGAGAAGTGTTTCAATCTCTCCCCAAGCTTTTGAACAAAAAAACCAAGAGAGAAATGAGATTGATTTGAAGAGTTTGACGAAGGTGTATGTATTTAGACGATCCTTAGGGAATAAAACTTTCTCAATATATTCTGGTAACCAAGTTTTATCCTCTTGTAGGATCTATGACTCTCTCCTCTCTCAATGGATTATGATTTGATTCTTCAAGACCAGAAAAAAAATCCCCAGGGGAAACTCAGGTTCATGATGACGAATCTACAATTTTAGTAGATAAATCATCAAAAGATTCAACTATACCTACTCCTAGTTCTACTGAGAGAGAGGAAATCAATGGTAAGATTAAAGAAATTCCTCAGTTGCTTTTGTCAAAGGATCCTGAAATAATCAACACTAATATTCTTATTGCTTCAGAAGAAAGAAATGAAGATCCAGGGCAATCTAAGACAAATGATAATATTGACCCAAACCTGGAAAGACCTGATGCCGGCATACCAATTAAAGAGACAACAGAACAAAATTTCAGCAGATTCACTTTAGGCATCAACTAATGTTTATTGGATACCCTAAATGGTGAGGATGCTATAACATTTCAGGTCGTATACACTGAAATGATGGTCACCCTTAATCCAAATATTGATATTCCAGGTTCCATCAAGGATTTTGGGGATTTTTATGAATAATTTAAAGAATGTAAGACCCTATTCTTGTATTTTTTATACATAATTACTCTTCAATTTGATTATTTACATCAAAGTTCACCTTATGCAGCTTTATCTGCAGAAAATGTTGTGAAGGCTCTTTAGGAACAGGGTGTTCCACTTTATCCTTCCACTGGGTTTGAAGAAATATATACAGTGGATCCTTCATCAATAGATGTTCTAGAGCCTTCAAATGTCATAACTGAGCAAATTTTAGGAAATGATCCTTCTTAGGAAACATCTACTCAAAACACTAAGGTTGAGAATACGGGGAATAAACCTAATAAAGTAGCTGACTTATTATTGGTTAAATATAATCATCTTTGAATCATATTTGTTTCAACCATTTGAAACTAATAATGACCTTGGTTTTATCATTTAGGGTTATTAGTTCTTATATTAGAAGGTTAAGCTTTTACTATCCCAAGAGAAGTAGAACAAGGTAGCTCTTTAAGCGACCTGTTTCCAGAGTACATTTTACCTCATGGTAGTGACTCAGATTCAGACTTAGAGATGCAATATGCTCTTGGTATTGCACATAACAAGATATGGCAGCATATCTAGAGCATAATTTCCAAAAATCTTTTAGAAGAATTGTTGTCCCATTTTTCAAAACTCCCAACATTATTCTACGTATTGGTATTTGGTGGATTTAATTATCAGCCAGTCTGTGATGCCATGGAAGAGACTATTAATTGATGGGAGTAGGAGCATAAGTTGTGACAAGATTTTTAAGAGGATAAACAATGAATCAATATTGAGGGATTTCAAGCTGTAGTAATTAAGGCGGAGACAAATCATAATAAGAAATCACTCAAGAATATCCAAAAAATCAAAGAAACCACGAATGAGTTGTTATATCTTAAACAAACACTAGATGTTGTTCATAAAAATCTTGATAAGTTGAATAAAACATTAGGATAAACCCAATTTTATGGGATAACTTCCATTTCAACTGCTAAAGAAGCACTTCTTTAGGAAGAGGAGGATGAAGTTGCTCAACTATCTCAATTTCAATAGGCACCTGATAGATCTTATGAAGCGGTCCAACAAATGAAAAGTCATGTTGAGATTTTATTCTAAAACATGATAGGGAAGATCCATTTTGTGGATGACCCTCTATTTTCATATGAATGAAATAAATTTTGTTTGAAATCATAAAAATATTCATTCCTGTTTTTCATTATTGTAATATGAAAAGTAAATTATGATAATGATTCCTTTATGTTAAAAAATCATTATTATAATAATAAGAATGAAGTGCTCAAAATTTTCTTATTAATATGAGGGACTTAATGATCATAATTTGACTGTGTCTAGGGTTATAGAGACAACCCCACAAATTTTGTATCTTTTGAACCCTTTTTTTATTACTCAATATTACCTAAATCATAAAAAAATGTATGTTTAGTGAGATGGGACTCGACTTTTGTTTGGAGTTCCCTTTGCAAGTTCTCAATCTAATGAGTACCGAGTCTTCTGTTACTGGTAGTTTAGATTCATGCACGTTGGACTGTAAAGAACTAATATTTAGGGTCGAATAGCTTTGACCATAAATTTTGAATTAGATTCCAAACAAGAATCAATTTCTAAGAATTGCTTTAATATTCTTTAAACATTTCCAAGGGGAATATTGAGTCATGATTTTTATGTTCACCAAATCTAAAACCAGTATCAACATAAGGGGAGTCTTTTCTAGGAACGTTGTTACCATTATTTGAAAAACCCGTTATGGGGGTTGTGTTATGCATGGCCAACTGGGGTATATGCTGCAAAGACAAATAGTGGTATCTTTTGACTGACAGGCCTGTTATGTAGGAAACTTATGAAAGGCCACCTAACGGTACGTCCTACATAGTCAAGCAAAAGAGTTCTTTAGTAGTTTAACATTTTCTGCTGAGAGATTGAGGGAAATAAGATTTGGGTGACTTTAGACCACAGTAGGTGGTTTTTCCAAGGAAATGAATTTTAAGAATTAAAAAAGGGCTATTTTAGACCAACATAAGTCATAAATAAGAAAACCATTTTTATTCAAATTTGGTGTATGAGTAATGGTTAAAAATTTATCATAAAAAGGGAAAATTTATGATATCGTACTATGCAGTTTTAAGTCATGCAGTAAGGACATTGGTACTGTCCAGTTTTAAGTCATGCAGTGAGGACATTGGTATTGTGCAGTTTTAAGTCATGCATTGAGGAAATTGGTTTGAGAAAATTCTCCTAATTTCTTGATAATTTGTTTGGAAACATAAATCATATTAAGGTATGGAAGGGAAAACTATAAAATATGATTTAGGAATTTCTGGAACTGAGGAATGATATGGGAAAAGTGGTAAAAGAATTAGAGGAATTCTTTTTTAAGAATGAAGTAACCATTACTTGAAAAATCCATTATGGGGACTGTATTATGCAGGGCCAACTGGGGCATATACTGTATAGACAAATAGTGGCATCTTTTGACTGAAAGGCCTGTTATTTAGGAAACTTTTGCAAGGCCACCTAAGGGAACATGCTACGCAGTAAGGAAAAATAGCTCTCATAAGTTTTACATTCTATTACTAAAAGTCGAATAAAGTTTATAGAGATTCAAATTTTCCAAACCATAGAGTCTGATTTATAGAGAATGGTACCTGAATATGGAAAGGGTATTTCCAACAAGATATCCAACGAATCGGAGGATTAAAACTTTTATGAAGGTCTGATCCAAACGTAAATGATATGGTGTTTGTAGTCTTAGGTCATACAACTAGGACCAGAAATGGAAACAACGTATAACATGTGGCATAGTGAGTTCATAGTTATTACCTAGTGCATCAAACACATGGTGAGGGAAATGTTTAAACCATGGTATTTAATACATTCAGATCATGAGAAAGATAATTGGACAAGTATACATGAATTATTGTTTTAAAATACAGATTCTTGTATATTGTGATCAAAGATCAAAGGGGACGAAGATACTATAACCAAGAACGAAATTACCATTATTTGAAAAACACCTTATGGGGGATGTATTATATAGGGACAACTAGGGCATAAATTTTATATCCAAATAGTGGCATCTTTTGGTTTAAAATCCTATCATGTAGTCAACTTATGCAAGGCCTCCTAAGGGAACGTGCTTCATAGTCATACAAAAGATCCCTTAAATATTAGAAACTATGTCATTAGAAATCATGAGAAATATTATCAAAATATGAAAATATTCAAGATTAAGAGTGAAATATGGAAGCGAGTTATGCCCAATGCATATGAGAAATATTTTAACCAATACTGGCCATGAGATTTATGTCCATTACATAGATCTAACTCATATGTAAAATGGAGACTTTATTTCCTCTAAATGAATATTTTGATATGCAGTTTAAAGTCATGAAACAAGGAAATTATACTATGCAGTTTTAAGTCATGTAGTGAGGACATTTTCACCCCCATAAAGAATTAAAGAGCCTTACTTATATAAAGAAACCATTTACCCAATTCCAAATCTCACTTGAGCTATGCTTGGTGTGAGAAACAAGGAGTAGTAAGGGTCTCTTTTATAATACAAAGGCGACACAGATAAACAATGGGGTGTCAGATTTCCATGCATTTTAACATCGCGCGGTAAGGACGAAGATGAATTCATGTGAAAGGAAAGAAATATTGTAATTGGATTAAGGGATAAAACACAAGTGTCATTATATGTCTTGTTGTGGAAAGAATAAAGTCATACACAGTTCTTAAAACATTCCCTATACAGATTTGTTTTTTTATACATGAAAAAATGGGGTTTTTTATCACGCGGCTGGGCCGAAGATTGGATATCTAGGTGTCACTATGTATCTCATTGAAAATTAGAATCAATACATACATAGTTCTTGAAACAATCATTCCTCACGCTAAGTTTGACATGAATAATGGGGGGATTTTAACATGTTCCGAGAGAACGATAAATATTTAATACATAAAATGGTATAAGGACCAAATCATATATCTTAAGGAAACACTCTATATAGATATGATTCATATACAGGAGGAGAGAAGAAAATAAGAAGATTTTTTATTGTGGCTGGGCCCAAAATTGGAGATTTAGGTGTCTCTACATATCTCATTGAAAATGAGAATCAATCCGTATGTAGTTCTTGAAACATGGTCTCTATGCAGATCTGACTCTGACATAGGAAAGAGTGGGACTCATGTACTACTAAGGACTAATGATGATGTTAATGATGCTTTCTTATGGAAACTTCTAACGTCTTATAGAGAAAATGTTAGTTGTACAAATGATGTCTTGCAATTTAACACCATGAGATAAGGATGAAGATGCTACACACTTTAATGTCATGAAACATGGACGCTTATGGTTGTTATATAGTTTAATGTCTTGTAACTAGGGAATGGTACTATGTAGTTTAATGTCATGTAGTGAGGACTAAAATGATGTATAATTACATAAAGTATTTCTTCAATAATCTCGCATTGGTTTAAGTCATAATAAGCTCTCCATCCATTGAAATTAAAGCATAGGCTCAATTTAAATAGACCTTATGTATGGTATAAGGTCCTTCCGATTTTGGTTCATGTTTTGGAGGTTTCTTTCCTAGTATAATTGGAGTCCTAAGGACCAATACCAATTCTCCTTGAAGGAATGAACGAAGGTGAACTTTCTTATTAAAATATCGTTCTATTCTATTCTGATAGACTTCTAGATGATGAAAAGTGTGCAATCTTTTCTCATTTAATCATTCCAACTCATTGAACCATTTCTGAGATCTTTCATCTATAGAAAACTGATCACAGATTAGAACTCTAAGTGAAGGAAATTGTATTTTAATTGGAAAAACTGCTTCAATTCCATTTACCAATGAATAAGGAGTTTCTTGGGTAGCAGTATAGGTAGTTGTCCAATAATCCAATAAAGAATTCCAAAGTTTATCAGGCCATGATTTCTTATCTTTATCCACCATCTTCTGGAATATATTTATTAGAGTCTTATTGAAGGCCACTATCTGTCTGTTGGACACCGCATGATAGCGAGATGAATGGTTGGAGTTGATATTATGTTCCTAATAAAACTTTTTCACTTCAGCAGAACAAAAAATTGATGTCATTTTCCATCAAAATAGTATGAGGGATGCCAAATTTGGTGATGATATTAGTTTTGAAAAAATTAACAATGCTTTTGGCTTCGACTTCCTTGAGAGGTATTGCCTCAGCCCATTTAGGGAAGAAATTAGTACTAGTGAGAATATACTTGAACTGCTTAGTCGTGGTTGGAGGATAAGGCCCTAATACATTCATTACCAATGTAGAAAATGACCAGAAGTATTTAGTTGTATGTATAATCTTAGTGGGTTGATGAATGAAGTTGGCATGCACTTGACAAGGATGACAGTTTTTAGTGAAATCTGTACAATCTTGTGTCATTGAAGGCCAAATGTATCCAAGCCTTCGGATCTGATCGGAGAGTCTGTGCCTATATTGATGGGAACCACAAGCTCCTAAATGTACTTCTTTCATGACAGCTGTGGTATCTTCTCCACCAATACATCTGAACAGAATTCCATCAAATGCTCACTTGTAAAGGATCTTTTGGTGGTCTAGACTATCATAAAGAGTAAAATTGGCCTGTCATCACTAGATCTGTTATTTCTCAGCGTTTTCTGGTGGAAGTACCCCATTTTCAAGATATTTCATTATGGATGTTATCCATCCTGTGGTATGACCATATGGTTCAGAAATAGGGAAAATTTCATTAATTTCCTCCATTATGGTTTGAATAAATGGTAAGACCACATGACGATGGGTTATGCTGATAACTGTCTCATCCCGATTTGGATCTGTGAAGGTTGTAGCTGCATTAGACAGTGCATCTACTTGGGCATTTTATGATCGCATGACATAGGAAAATATCGGCTCTGAGGGAAATTTCGCCATGAACCCTATGAAGTAATCACACAAAGGGATTAAATCTTATTTTTTGATAGAATATTCCCCATTGATTTGTTTGATTACCAATTCTGAATCACCTTTTACCTTTAAATGATCCATTTTTACCTGAAGGGCCAATTCTAAACCTAAAATGAGAGCTTGATACTCTGTTTCATTATTGGTACCACCTTCTGATAATAGGAAAGAATAAGGCAGTACTGCTTTTCCTAGGGAAATAAGGACATTTCCTAATCCAACCTTGTTGAATTTAGGATTTTTCAGTCTCTTTCCTATTGGAATTATAGAAGCACCATAAAAATACATTTCCCATGTTTGGGAATTATCATGAATAGAGAAGACCTCTTCATCAGGAAGTTTAGTATTAAACAATGTGTCTTCCGCAGATGGGTGATCAACAAGGAAATCAGCCAGAGCTTGGCCTTTTATTTACTTTTGAGGCACAAACTAGATATCAAACTATTTAAAAATAACCTCCCATAGTTCTAGATTCCCGGTAAGAATAGGAAGACTGAGGATAAATTTGAGTAGGTTATTACGAGACACTAATTGGACCTCATGATGTTGTAGGTAGTATCTCAGTTTCTGAACTGAAAAGATTAATGTTAGGCAGCACTTTTCAATACTTGAATAATAAGTTTTCATATCAAGCATAGTTCTACTAAGGTAGTAAAGGCCGTTTTCATTCCCAACATCATTCTTTTGGGCTAGGAAGGCACATAGTGATCGCTCTAAAGCTGTCATGTAAAGAATAAGCGGTCTTCCTTTAACAGGTGGAATCAATACTAGTGGACTAGAGAGATATTTCTTGAGTACATCAAATGCTTCTTGGAAATCTTCAATCCATTGGTAAGTAACTCCCTTCTCCATTAATCTGGTGAAGGGTAAGCATTTTCCTGCAAAATTTGCTATAAAGCACCGAATATAGGCCAAGTGTCCTTAAATTCATCTTAATTATTTCAAATTTTGAGGAGGTTACATACCAAGGATTGATTGTATTTTCTTAGGATCAACTTTGATACCACGATGGAATACAATGAAGCCAAGGAATTTTCCTGAGGTTTCCCCAAAATCATATTTCAAGGGGTTCATCTTCAAATTATGTTGATGAAGTTTGTGAAATATGGTTTCCAAATCAGCCAAGTGATTGGAAAGTTGTTTGAATTTGACTACCAAATCATCCACATAACATTGAACAAATTTACCTAAGAATGGTTTGAAGATATTGTGCATGGCACGTTGGTATGTTGTGCCTGTATTATTTAAGCCAAAGGGCATTACCCTATAGCAAAACACACATTGAGGAGATATAAAGGCTATAGATTATTCATCCTCTAGGGCCATTCAAATTTGATTATACCCAGAGTAACCATCCATAAAGGAAAGAGTTTCATATCCAGCCATTGCATCAATTAGAAGTTCTGTAATCAGGATTGGAAAATCACCTTTAGGACGATACTAGTTAAGATCTCTAAAATCAATGCAGACTCTAATTTGACCATTCTTCTTATTCACTAGGACAATATTGGACATCCATTTGGGATATTTAACTTCCCTAAAAAAGTTTGGCATTATAAGTTTATCAACCTCAGCTTCAATTTTATAGGCATGATTTGGGTTTGTTATCCTTGCTGCTTGCTTGAATCCACGATGTTCTTCTAGAAATCCCAAATTATGGGTGGCTACATCAGGATTAAGTATTGTAATTTTCCTATAATTCCAAGAAAATATATCTCGATGTTTCTTTATAAAGGAAGTATACACCTTTTTCTCTTCAGAGGTCATGACCACACTAATTAGAGTGGGGCGCGGATCTTCTTCCGTACCTAGATTTATTTCTCTAAGTTCATCCACGGTGGCAGAGACACCTTATTAAAATGTGGGAGGAGAATCCCCGAGATCTTCTTCTTCTTTCTCATTAGGTGATACCTCTTCTATTTCCACTTTCATAGTATATTACAAAGCAATACTCCTAGAGTTAAGGGAGGAGTCAGTATTTCAACATCTTGTGGAAGAAGCCACCATATCTGACCCTAATGATTACAAAGGGTATTCCAGTGGTAAAGAAGGATTGATGGATTGAGAATCAAAAACTTTTTCTTCCTTTAATATTGCTAAAATTTCTCCTGTTCTGATTGACAAAGTATAGGCATTTTGTAGTTCAGCAGATGAAATGAAAGCATCTCTATTCAATATTCCATCATTGCTTGGTGCATCAATAATTTCTCCCATGTTATCAGGATCAATCTCCGCAATTGACATTATGGGAATTATTGGATGAGTGCATGGATTTGGTTTTACCCTTTCAACTTGATTGATGGGTAACACATAATCTATACTCAAATGCATGAATGGATTTTCTGGAATCTTTTACAGTCCATTTGAAGCATTAACTTTGGTTATTTCCTTTATCATAGACTTTGTTCCTTTTGTGTGATAAAAATCTGCCTCAATGTATTGATATTAACATGTTTTGCATGGAGGCTTGTCACCATACAATGTCCCAATTTGACCATTGAAACAATATTTCAAACATTGTTGGTATGATGAGGGTATGGCTGATGTTGATGAAACCAAGGCCTTCCAAGCAGAATATTGAAGGTTGTGTCCTAACGAACAACCATGAAATCTGAATTTGAAACAAGATCTCCAAACTGAGTTTTGAGTGTAATCTCACCCAAAGGTTCTTATTCATTATTTTCATATCCTTGAAACATTAAATTCAAAGGAGATAAGTCCGATTCAGTTAGGCCCAATCGACGAAGTTTACGAATGGGAATGAGGTTGACCCCGAAGCCATTATCAATGAAGGCTCTTCAGATATCTACATCATTGAATTTTCCAGAAAAATACAAAGGTCTGATATGCCAATGTACCACATGTTCTTCATCTTCATCCGTAAAATATATCACTGCACGAAATTCTACAGATTCATTCTCTATATGGTAAACCTCAGTAGTAGTAACTTCAGTTTCAAATTATTTTGGACTTGAAAAAACCTCAATGAGGGCTTCTTGAAGATCTTTTGATAGATTCAAAGCATCCAGAATTGAAAGCTTGGCTGGTACTTGAGCCAATTATTTCAAAACATCATACTTTTGGTCCAAAGGTCTACATTTCGTAGCATGGAGATGTAGTTTTGTAGGTGCTTTGGAAGTTGACGCTTCTGATATAGATGTACTCTGTATCAGAGTAGAAGCTGGAAATACTGCTGGCTTTGGTAAATTAGACTGACTAAGTCTATTTATCTGCTGAGAAGAAGATGGCGTGGATTCTAATTGGTCCTCAAGAATAATTGTGCCAGAACAAGACTTATTTTTCATGGAAGAAACTCTTTGTTCTTATTGAGCATGCAAAGGGGATCTTCCACAAGTTCCTACTGCATATATGTTTTGAGTAGGGGTAGAGTTAAACTGGTGGTTTTTGGAATTTCCACATCTTCCCTTGTATCCTTGACTTTAGCCTCTTCCTTTAGTTCCCTAATTAGGTAAATAGAATTATGGCTCAATACAATCAGATATCACCATTGGCATAAGGATCCGTTAAATGGATAACATTAACAAAACCAAAGATCAATTCTTCATCTGATGAGGATTCTTCCTGATAAGTTACTTTTGGTTGTACCATTTTCCGTGGCGGTGCCCGTGATTTTGAAATAGATGGCATAAAATCTACCAATGTCAAGGACAACTTTGACATTGATACGAGCTCATATTCTTCTAACTGCTCTTTATCCTTATGACCACTTTGTTTCTTTGAGGAGTGATCTTTCAAAGAGTATGGTTTTGCTGTGGAAAGAGTGGTAGAAGACACAATTAGTTGTTTCAACTGTGTTCATAAAATAACATGATTCTGATTGATCATTTTCCTGATCATCCAATCATCATATTTTTGCACATTTTTACTTTTAACTTCTTGACTTTTACCTTCTTCCTCTGGATTATTAATAGTAACACACGCTACTTGAGTTGATGAGCTTTTCAATTTCCCTTGTCCAGAGTCTGCCATCTTCTGTAGAAGGTCTTTGAAAACAAATCACTCCTGAATGGGGTGTGTAACGACCCAAAGTTTCATTAATGGAAAATACCTCTTGATCCAGTTAATTGTCTCTTTATAAAAAAAATGTTTTTATAAGATGTCAACTTCTTTGGTTTTATGATAAGAGTTGTGACCGTTACTTTTATAGCCATTGAACAATGATCACATGATTAGTATTAATATAAGGCTTTAATGAACCCAATTTTAACTTAGACAACGGAAGAGATGGCCTCATCCAGTAGAATTTCCCCATACGAAGCCCATTTGTCAGAGCTCAGAAAAGAGGTGGCATCCTTGGGCTTCGCCCTTGACCAAGCCCAAGACGAGCTGTATTATTTCAAGATCGAGCGTGACCGTCTACGGGAAAAGTGGAAGTTGATTTAAATTACCACTCGAGCGATGTTATCTGAGTTTCCCCAAGAGTCTGTCACCATTGCACACCTTACCCTTAGGACCTATGCGGCTGTTTTAAGGGGTTATGTAACAAATAAGTAGTACTATGTTCATGTACATTATTTTTTATATAATAATGAATATAATTTCTAGTCATTTTTGATACATTGTAAATAGTTTTTAAAGTACAAATGGTGTTTTTAGTTATTATTTAATTAAGAAATCTATTTTATTAAATTAAGGGACTTTTTAATTAAATAATATTTTAATAAAATAATAATAATATTATTAAATTAATTTTTATTAAATATAAATGAGCTTATAATTTTATGAATGCAATTAAAATTTTATATTAAGGTTTGAAATCCATTTCTGTCAAAACCCGTGAATTTTCGATAAATGTTGGTTTTTATTTTAAAAGTGAAAATTAACATATTTATAAATTTTTTTAGATAAAATAAATGTAATTTCTGGAATCAGGACGTCGAAATTATCCAACGGTGATTTTTTCATAATTTTCTGAGACAATCAAATTTTTGGGTAAAAATTAAATACCATTTAAATATATAATGTGTTTTATGACATCATAATGACCCAATGGTGATGTAATAAAATACCATAACCCTTATTTTAGGCCAATATATGTTTTATCATTAAAATAATGAGGTTTTTGGTTTGTTTGACTTACTTTTCAAAGCATTAATGAACCCCTCAAGACATATTCAACACTTTGCCTTTTTAAATTAATTTCCATGGGAGTGTGACTCACCTCCACATAAGCAACCCTAATATTTTAATAAGTTCAGACTTTGGACTTGTAAAATATTGTTTTCCTATTTCCTTTTCCAGAAACCATGGGCATAAACCATGGTATGGTTTGTGGTTTGGATTAATTTAATATAAGGGGTCCCAAACCTAAATAATAAAGAATTCTCTCACATTTCCTATATAAACCCACCCAAGCTCCCACTTCCTCCTCACTAAAATACTTTGGGGTTCATCCAACCTCTGCCCTACTCTCTCTAGAATCCTCCCAAGGTGCCCCAAGATCCCAATAAGCCTCTCACAAGCCTCTCTCTAGCCTTTGGAAGCACACCTCCAAGTAAGGGTTGTTTCTTCCTTTCTCATTTTTGTCAATTTTCTTTAAGTAGTATTGCCCTTTTAATTTCAATTATGAATATTGGGGTATGGTTTTTCACCTCCCTCATACTACCCTATTTATTTTTGAATGATGTGAGACCCTTTCTCTCTCATTTAATTCCTCCCATGTACACCCGTTACTATATCGAAATTCCGAAAGGAACTTCTCTCTCTTCTTTTACATTCAAGCAATACTTTTGTATCATGAATCTAAATTACATTTCAATTGTTGAGACATGTATCTATATGACCTCCTTACTGTCCATTACATGTAAATATGATGAGGAACCCCTTTCTCTCTCATCAACCTTTTTTATGAATTCTTAGGTCACGCCGTTACGCTGCCGAAATCACACCGATTTTCTAAGCCAATGTCATTGTGTAGTGAATACCATGCCCATTTCTCCATCAAGGGTATTCACCTTTATGAAAATTTACTTATTGATTATAAAGTTTCATGTATGAATTCCACATTCCTTTATCGTGGAATAAATTATTATGTTTTATGAATCCATGTTTTATGATCCATGTGGCACACTTATGCATGAAATGAAATGTTTAAGAAGGGTGCGCCCTTATAGCGATCCAATGCATTGGGTAAAGTATAGTATCATGATACGTCATGTGCAATGAGTGTTGACTCATGCTAATTCAAGTGCAACGAGGTTTTACACGTGCTTCATGTGCAATGAGGGTTTACTTATGCTCCATGTGCAATGAGCCTTGGCTCATGCTAATTCAATGTTAAGTGTTGTTGCCACATTTCCATGTTATGATTATCATGCTTTATCATGCCTTTATGTTCATGTTTATCTTATACTCAATTGACATGCCTATTTCCTAACATGTATTGTACTCATCATGTTATTCCATGTGTACTCTCTTACTGGGCTTTATAGCTCACCCTTTTCTTATGCATGTCCCCAGGTTATCCCATGCAATGCTAAGTACGAGGGAATGTAGTGGTCATGTAAAGGAAGTTTTCAATAAAGATGTTGTATTTCATGTTTTAAGTTTTTATGTAATGATCCTAAGCCCCAAAGACACTAAACCTCTCGATCTTCTTTGTTGTATCAAGTGAAGTTTTATGTAATGAATCATGTTTAAGTTGTAATAAAAAGCAGGGTTGTCATAGTTGTTATCAGAGGATAGGTTTAGTTATTTTTGGGATTAGGAAACCCTAGTAAAGCCTTAGATACAGGACTAAGTATAATAAAAAAATCACTAAGTTGTGGTAAATACTAAGTAAGTGGTTTTTCAAACAAATACATCTCTGTCTGGATATGAGCAGGTAGAGGCAGCTTTAGCACAGATGTATCCTAGGGGTAAAACCCGAAAACACCGCTTTGAGCTAGACTCGAATGGGAACCGGTGCACGACAACGGGCCTTTCTGCACTCTTGGTTATGACACTCCTGGGGGATATGTTTTGATAAATTCACAATCTTGGTATGAACCCTTGTTAAGGAAAAAATGCCCCTAAGAATATATGTTAGAAAGTAGATCATGAAAATCCTAGATTAAATCCTATAGACTCATGAGTTAAGGAAATAAAAGTTTATTTATAAGTCATCAACTTTTTTCTTTGGATTACCCTTTATGTGTTACCCATTACTTTCCTTTTATTCCAGCCAATGGACGGTAATAGGAGGACTCGAGCTAACAACCGTTGTGAAGATCAGTGTGATGATTGTACTAATGAGATGCCAAATCCAATAGGAGCGGGAATCGCGAACTTTGTCACGCTTCTCTCTCAGATAACTCAAGTTCTGAATAGAAACACGGGTCAAGAAGAACATCCAAACCCCCCTAAGAAAGAACAAGTCGCTATCGAGAGCTTCATGAGACAAAGGCCTCCTACTTTTAGTGGATCATCCGATCCCACGATCACTGAACAATGGATCAAATCCATTGAAAAGATCTTCTCCATCCTTCAATGTTATGAACAAGAGAAGGTTCTCCTAGCTGCTTATCGTATAGAGGGTGAAGCTGATCAATGGAGGACGTTGATCAAAAATACGAAGCCTGAGGAGGAGATCGAGGCTTTAAAATGGAAGGAATTCTGGAAGATGTTTTTCGATAAATATTTTCCGCGCACCCTCCAGCTTAAGATGGAAAGGGAGTTACTTTCCTTCAAGCAAAAAGATGAAGAATATGTGGGAGCATATGAGGCAAACTTCACAAGGCTTGCACGATACGCTTCCGGCTTTGTCTTTACCCCCGAATGCAAGGTTGACCGCTTCTTTGGTGGGATGAAGCCTAGCTTGCGGAAAGAATTAGTGATCCATGACTTCGACAGTTATGAGGAAATTGTCCGATGTTCCCTCAAGGTCGAAATGGAGATCGGAGAATCACAGGGGTATCATGGGGACAAAAAGCGTAAGGTGGAATTCACTGCTGGTGGTCCGATGGATAAATCCAACGGCGCTAAGAAGTTCCAGCACCCCACTTGCCAAGAGTGCGGAAAGAAGCACCCTGGAAATTGCCTTAAGGGGATGAGAAAATGTTTCAGGTGTGGAAGAGAAGGGCACCTAGCTATTAACTGTGGCAAGAAGGTCCCACGGCTGCGACAGAGGAGAGGAACACTCCGTTCGAACCTCAACACGTTTTTCAATGCTACAAGTGCAAAGAACCGAGTCATTTTGCAAATCAGTTCCCTAATCCAAGGGTTATCAGAGGCAACCAACAACCTCCAAGACAACAATGAAGAACTTTTTCCATCACTTCTGCCAAAGTGAACCCCGAAAACGAAGTGGTGACAGGTACGCTAGTTATTCATTCAAGAATAGCAAACGTACTTTTTGATTTAGTTTCTACACATTCTTTTATATCTCAAAAGTTTAGTAGAACAATCCCAGCACCACCCCGAATCATGGAAGTAAAGATGTCGGTGAGTACGGCAAATGGGGCAATCATTGCATCCCATGAATATAAGTCCTCCCCTGTTATAATCTGTTGATTGAATTTCCCAGCGAACCTTGTCATACTCCCTCTGGTGGAATTTGATGCAATTCTTGGCATGGATTGGCTTTCCTTATATAGAGCCAACATAAATTGTTGGGAGAGGGAAATCACACTCCATATGGAGAATCGACCCCCGATTCTTTACAAGTGTCTGGAGGAAGATGAATCTCCTTTAAATCCATCATCTCAAGCATGGATATTATTTCCCTATGATCATGCGTATTTGGCTCAGATGATTGAGTCCAAAGAAGAAACCATCCTTGAAGAAATGCCTATTGTGAGGGAATTCACGGAAGTGTTTCCCGAGGAACTGCCTGGTCTTCCTCCAAGAAGAGATGTTGAGTTCTCAATT
The DNA here is from genome assembly GCA_963277665.1 of Viscum album. Classification (NCBI taxonomy): domain Eukaryota; kingdom Viridiplantae; phylum Streptophyta; class Magnoliopsida; order Santalales; family Viscaceae; genus Viscum; species Viscum album. The sequence continues at coordinate 1,472,976,260 of OY728164.1, read as the reverse complement.
GAACTTATACCTCAGGCGCTACCAATATCCAAGACTCCATATAGAATGGAGGGTTTTGAGCTTTAAGAGATGAAGAAACAACTACAAGAGAATCTGGATAAAGGGTTTATACGCCCTAGTGCTTCACCATGGGGTGCACCAGTCCTCTTTGTCAAGAAAAAGGATGGGTCAATGCGGTTTTGCATCGATTATCGTGAACTTAACAAAATCACGATAAAGAACAAGTATCCACTCCCACGAATTGATGACTTGTTCGATCAGTTGCGTGGAGCACAATACTTCTCCAAGGTGGACTTGCGGTCGGGATATTATCAAGTAAGGGTGAAGAAAGAAGATATCCCCAAGACTGCTTTTCGTACAAGATACGAGCACTATGAATTCATAGTAATGCCTTTCGGACTCACCAATGCTCTAACAATATTCATGGACTTAATGAATAGATTCTTTAGAGATTACCTTGACAAATTTGTGGTAGTCTTTATAGATGATATTATAATATACTCCAAAACCAAGGAGGACCATGAGGAGCATTTAAGAACTATACTAGAGACTTTGCGCAAGGAGAATCTCTATGCAAAGTACAACAAGTGTGAGTTCTGGTTGAAGGAAGTCTCATTCTTGGTCCATATCATCACAAGAAATGGGATATCTGTGGATCCCTCCAAAATAGATGCAATTGAGGGATGGCCGAGGCCAACATCGGTAATGGATATCCGTAGCTTCTTGGGGTTAGCTGGATATTATCGACGATTTGTGAGAAATTTCTCACAATTTTCCAACCCTCTTACGAAGCTAACTTGAAAGGGAGTAAAGTTTTCTTGGAGTGATGAATGCGAAGAAAGTTTCAAGGAGTTGAAAAGGAGGCTTATCACTGCGCACGTGATCACTTTACCCACAAGTGGGGAACTTTTTGTGGTATTCAGTGATGCCTCAAAGAAGGGACTAGGTTGTGTGTTGATGCAGAATGATAAAGTGATGTTCTATGCCTCAAGGTAGTTGAAAATCCATGAGCGAAACTATCCAATGCATGATCTGGAGTTGGCGGTGGTGATCTTTGCCTTGAAAATCTGGCGGCATTATCTCTATGGAGAGAAATGTGAGATATATACTGACCACAAGAGTCTTAAATATATATTCACACAAAAAGAGCTTAATATGCGCCAGAGAAGATGGATAGAGCTCATCAAGGATTATGACTGTTCAATACATTACCACCCTGGGAAAGAGAACAAGGTGGAAGATGACCTAAGTAGAAAGGATCCAACGATTCTATCAATGATGAGAATTGAGAAGGATCCAATCTTCTTAGACTTGATGAATATGGACATGGGAATCATAAAGAATGGAACATCATCAATCCTTTCACAAAGGATTGCTCAACTATCTCTTTTGGAAAGGTTAAAGGATGTTCAAAAGGATGATGTGGGAATCCAGGAAAAAGTGGAAGCTATCAAAAAGGGGAAATCCTTGGAGTTTAATGTTAATGAAGAAGGAATTGTGTGGTTTGGGAAAAGACTATGTGTTCCATCAAGTCCGGAGCTGAAGAAGGAACTTTTGGATGATGCACATAATTCAAATTTCTCTATTCACCCAGGGAGAACAAAGATGTATCGAGATCTCCGAGAAAACTTTTGGTGGGATAATATGAAGAAAGAGATCGCTGAATATACATCAAAGTGTCTGGTGTGTCAGCAAGTGAAGGCAGAGAGGCAGAAGTCTAAGGGGATGATGCAACCATTGCCTATACCAGAATGAAAATGGGAAAACATCACCATGGACTTTGTCACCGGACTTCCAAGGAAATCCAAAGGCAACAATGCAATCTGGGTTGTTGTGGATCGTCTTACAAAGACTTCACATTTCATTGCTATTCAGGAGGATTTCTCTTTGGATCAACTGGCACAGATATATATCAGGGAAGTGGTAAGGTTGCATGGAGTACCACTATCTATTGTGTCTGACCGAGATCCAAGATTCACCTCTAAGTTATGGAAGATTCTTCAACATGCTCTGAATACTGAACTGAACTTTAGTATGGCCTATCATCCTCAAACTGATGGCCAATCAGAGAGGAATATCCAAACACTTGAGGATATGTTGAGAGAATGCTCAATGGACTTTAAAGGAGGATGGGATCAACATCTTCCTCTGGTTGTGTTCTCTTATAATAATAGTTTCCACTCGAGCATCCAAATGGCACCATATGAAGCCCTATACGGGAAAAGGTGCAGAACATCGACATGTTGGGATGAGGTCGGTGAACGTAAGCTGCTTGGACCAGAAATGGTCGAAGAAATGGCAGAGAAGGTGAAAACCATTAAGCAGCAAATCAAGGCAGCCCAGAGTCGACAAAAGAGTTATACAGATAATCATCTACGAGACCTTGAATTTAAAGTTGTAGACATGGTGTTTTTACGCATATCTCCATGGAAGAAGGACATGAGGTTTGGAAAGAAAGGGAAGTTAAGTCCAAGGTACATCAGCCCATTCGAGATTCTTGATCGTGTTGGGGTTGTGGCCTATCGACTAGCACTTCCACCTAATATGGCCAAGGTTCATGATGTCTTTCATGTATCCCTCTTAAGGAAGTACATACCGGACCCTTCACATGTACTCTCTTCCGAGGTGGTACAATTGGAAGATGATCTTTCTTATGAGGAGCAACCAGTGAAGATCTTAGATCGTAGAGAAAAAGTTCTACGAAATAAGACAATGCCCCTCATCAAGGTGTTGTGGAGAAACCACAAGTTTGAAGAAGTAACTTGGGAGTCGGAGGATATGATGAAGCTGAGTTACCCACATTTGTTTTAGTGTGGGAAAAGGAAAATTTCAAGGGAGAAATTTCTTAAGGGAGGAATATTGTAACGACCCAAAGTTTCATTAATGGAAAATCCCTCTTGATCCAGTTAATTGTCTCTTTATAAAAAAAATGTTTTTATAAGATGTCAAATTCTTTGGTTTTATGATAAGAGTTGTGACCGTTACTTTTATAGCCATTGAATAGTGATCACATGATTACTATTAATATAAGGCTTTAACGAACCCAATTTTAACTTAGACAACGGAAGCGATGGCCTCATCCAGTAGAATTTCCTCATACGAAGCCCATTTATCGGAGCTCGGAAAAGAGGTTGCATCCTTGGGCTTCACCCTTGACCAAGCCCAAGCCGAGCTTCATTATGTCAAGCTTGAGCGTGACCGTCTTCGGGAAAAGTGGAAGTTGATTGAAATTACCACTCAAGCAATGCTATCCGAGTCACCCCAAGAGTCTGTCACCATTGCACACCTTACCCTTAGGTCCTATGCGGCTTTTTTAAGGGGTTATGTAACAAATAATTAGTACTATGTTCATGTACATTATTTTTTTATATAATAATGAATATAATTTCTAGTCATTTTTGATACATTGTAAATGGTTTTTAAAGTACAAATGGTGTTTTTAGTTATTATTTAATTAAGAAATATATTTTACTAAATTAAGGGACTATTGAATTAAATAATATTTTAATAAAATAATATTATTATTATTAAATTAATTTTTATTATATATAAATGATCTTATAATTTTATTAATGCAATTAAAATTTTATATTAAGGTTTGAAAGCCATTTCTGTCAAAACCCGTGAATTTTCGATAAATGTTGGTTTTTATTTTAAAAGTTAAAATTAACATATTTAGAAATTTTTTTAGATAAAATAAATGTCATTTCTGGAATCAGGATGTCAAAATTATCCAACGATGATTTTTTCATAATTTTCTGAGACAGTCAAATTTTTGGGTAAAAATTAAATATCATTTAAATATATAATGTGTTTTATGACATCATAATGACCCAATGGTGATGTAATAAAATACCATAACCCTTATGTTCGGCCAATATATGTTTTATCATTAAGATAATGAGGTTTTGGGTTTGTTTGACTTACTTTTCAAAGCATTAATGAACCCCTCAAGACATATTCAACACTTTGACTTTTTAAATTAATTTCCATGGGAGTGTGACTCACCTCCACATAAGCAACCCTAATATTTTAATAAGTTCGGAATTTGGAATTGTAAAATATTTGTTTCCTATTTCCTTTTCCAGAAAACATGGGCATAAACCATGGGATGGTTTGTGGTTTGGATTAATTTAATATAAGGGGTCCCAAACCTAAATAATAAAGAATTCTCTCACATTTCCTATATAAACCCACCCAAGCTCCAACTTCCTCCTCACTAAAATCCTTTGGAGTTCGTCCAGCCTCTTCCCTACTCTCTCTAGAATCCTCTGAAGGTGCCCCAAGATCCCAAGAAGCCTCTCACAAGCCTCTCTCTAGCCTTTGGAAGCACACTTCCAAGTAAGGGATTTTTCTTCCTTTCTCATTTTTGTCAATTTTCTTTAAGTTGTATTGACCTTTTAATTTCAATTCTGAATATTTGGGTATGGTTTTTCACCTCCCTCATACTTCCCTCTTTATGTTTTAATTATGGGATACCCCTTTCTCTCTCATTTAATGCCTCCCATGTACACCCGTTACTATGCCAAAATTCTGAAAGGAACTTCTATCTCTTCTTTTACATTCAAGAAATACTTTTGTATCATGAATCTAAATTACATTTCAAGTGTTGGGACATGTATCTATATGACATCCTTACTGTACATTACATGTAAATATGATGAGGAACCTCTTTCTCTCTCATCAACCTTTTTTATTAATTCTTATGTCACACCGTTACGCTGCCGAAATCACACCAATTTTCTAAGCCAATGTCATTGTGTAGTGAATACCATGCCCATTTCTCCATCAAGGGTATTCACCTTTATGCACATTTACTTATTTATTGTAAAGTTTCATGTATGAATTCCACATTACTTTATCGTGGAATAAACGATTATGTTTTATGAATCCATGTTTTATGATCCATGTGGCACACTTATGCATGAAATAAAATGTTTAAGAAGGGTGTGCCCTTATAGTGTTCCAATGCATTGGGTAAAGTATAGTATCATGATACGTCATGTGCAATGAGTGTTGAATCATGCTAATTCAAGTGAAATGAGGCTTTACTCGTGCTTTATGTGCAATGAGGGTTTACTCATGCTCCATGTGCAATGAGACTTGGCTCATGCTAATTCAATGTTAAGTGTTGTTGCCACATTTCCATGTTATGATTATCATGCTTTATCATGCCTTTATGTTCATGTTTATCTTATGCTCAATTGACATGCCTATTGCCTAAAATGTATTGTACTCCTCATGTTATTCCATGTGTACTCCCTTACTGGGCTTTATAGCTCACCCTTTTCTTATGCATGTCCTCAGGTAATCCCATGCACTGCTAAGTACGAGGGAATGTAGTGGTCATGTAAAGGAAGTTTTCAATAAAGATGTTGTATTTAATGTTTTAAGTTTTTATGTAATTATCCTAAGCCCCAAAGACACTAAACCTCTCGATCTTATTTGTTGTATCAAGTGATGTTTTATGTAATGAATCATGTTTAAGTTGTAATAAAAAGTAGGGATGTCATAGGGTGTCCCAATATCGGATGAAAGGGACAATAATTCTGATGATCTTCATCTCCATCTTTATTTGGCTTCTTCGACCTTGAAAGCTGAACCAAATTTTTTTCTAAAGCTGTGATGAAGTAACCAAAAACTTGTTCATTCCTGAAAGAATAAACATTATTCATTAATTACTAAAACTATTTCTACCTTTGATCTCTTTGATCATCTTTATGAAATGGTCATTGTTGTTGATGCTCAGGAGGCGGATCCCTTTGGTATGATGAAGGTCTTAAAGTAGATGTAGGTACAGGTGCCTATTTGAGTGTGATAGTAGCATCTTCTGCCTTTCCTACCCTTATTTATAGAGCTAATGGAATTACACAAGTTTTGGCCTTAAATTCTATAATATAGTCTTATATCTACTGAGCAATTAAAGTAAGGTCTTGAAACCCTCCTGCGTATTTCACAGGGATCAATGGTGTGTGTAATTCATCACATAGATTTCCCACATAGATTGGTAGCAACTCTTCTTTAGGGAGTGCTAAAATTAAGAAATACGTTAATCCTTTCAATCAAGCAATGAAATATAAAACTCTTTCATTTTCCCTTTGTTTACAATTGGTAAGATCAAAAACTGTCATCTTTGATAATGTTGAACTAAATTGAAGAAGGAATTTCTAACAGAGATCTTCGCACTAAGTAATTGATCAAGATTGCAAACTTGTATACCAAACAATAGTTGGACCTTGTAATGATTGCACAAAACAACTTAGCTTAACTGGTTCTTTTTTTGAGAAGTTCCCATCATAGGATCACAATGAGAAAAAAAATGTGTTAAGTGTTGTTCCGGAACTCCCAAACCATTAAAATTTGGGAATGTGGTATTCAAAAAATTTGGTGGGGGAGGAATTGCATCCACCCATTCATGGTAAGATCTATTTTCTAGATAAACTGATGCACATAGTTCCTCCATAGCTTCTAACCGAGTCGTTAATGCCTCATTTGTGTTCATAAGAATTTGGGGAATATTCAGATAATCTAGATTCTGTACAGGTATAGAAACTGGAGTTTGAGCTGGTGCAACGACCAGTAAGACCACTGATGGTGGTGTTGATATCTTCCTTGGATAACCCATGGGAACATGTTTATCAGGATTTATATGATCATATCTTGATTGTGTACCCAATGGAGGGAATTAATTATCTATATCTTTAGTTACTACAAATCCCCTTTGCTGAGGAGCTTCAATTGGATTTTCAAGTTGAGGGCTTGCCTGGGGAGTATGTCTAGCATAAATTCTATTTCAAAGAAACTCTATATTGAGTCTTTTCCACTCCTTCATTTCTTCTTCATGATGTGCAGATCTCTCTTCAAGTAAAAGAGACTGTCATTCTACAGTGGAAAAGTGAGATGCAATTTTACTTTTTTCCTTTCCCCTTTCTAGATGTTTTTTGGAGAGGGGGAAGTTGGTTATTTGAAGGGATACCTCGATTCTGAGTAAGCCTATGATTTCGGGTACACACACCTTCTTCATCTGCCTCAGTGTGTACCATATTGTGGAAAAGAATGTCATCTTCTAATTCCCATAAACTGGACTTATTTTTTGGAGGATCTTATTCAATGGTATTGATAAAATTCACTGACTCAAAATGAATTTATGGCATTCTGTCAGTGTTTTCAATAGATCGTCTCCATTTTTGGTCTTTCACAAGACTCTGTTATCATATATGAAGAATTCCCTGGAACTGTTTGGAAGATAGTAACATGAAGGGAATCATTGGATAGTTCAGTTGTATGATTTCTTTGTGTCTTATTCCTTAATCAGGAGAAAAATGACTTCTATTGAGGAGGGGATTGTAGAAGTGAAAAATCCCCTAGCCTTGTAGGCTGGGGTTGATCTTGTTCTTCTTCTTCAAATCATTTAACATTATTTGATAAATTTAAAGTATGAATTAAATGAGCCCCCATCCTGGAAAGATGGGGTGACTCTTGAACTGCTATAGCTGAAATTCATGCAACCTCTCTTCTAATTTTGTGGATTTTGGTTCGGACATTAGCTGGGTGAATCATCCAACAATCACTCAAATTATTTGTTTCAGAATATCGCTATTATATTTTAGACATTTGCATCCTCTGACGCCCGACATCTTCAAAACGAGACGCCTGATCAATATTCCCAGAGGATTGATGTAAAATTAGCTCAACAAATTCTTTTCTTTGGGCCTGATTTTGATGAGAACTGGTTGAGACCATTTATTGAGAATACATTTAATTACATACAAAAATTTTTAATTGGGGCTGGTTGTGGGCAATAACATTGCATGAAACCACTTTTGGCAGACTTTTTTGATTTTGGAGCATAGTGAAATGCAACGCTCCATATGCACCCCATCCTCTAATGTAAACACTAGATATAGAATCAGAAATTAATTAGCGTAGCCTCTTTAGAGCATTGAGACATGCGTGCTTAAGGGTTCTATATTGTTTTTCAACCCTTGGATGTTGGGAAACTGAAAGAGAGGGCAATTCAATTTGGCTTTGTAACCCTTTTATTACCTTTACATGATTTTGATATTAATCATATGGTAATACTTTAGTTTTCAAATGATGAAGATTTTTCCATAAGTTGAGTTGAATTTCATGAATGTAATCTTCTATCTTAAATTTTGGAATATCATACAGAGAATTTACTGAAGGCTAGAACATGACTGGGATTTCTCCTTTAGCTAATTGTATCTTCATGTTTAACATGTCTTCGTCATCTTTCACTAGAGGTTTCTTTACTTGGTCTGACCAAATTGGATACTCTGTATTAGAAGATAAATAACCCAAGGGAGGTTCAAATAATGACCATTTCCTAAAGATGACTTCTGACTGAGAAAGGTTTTCACCCATAAATGAGAAGGCATCAGACATGATTGGCCTTGTGTTTTCAAGTGCCTCGAGATAGGAGGGATTTCTTATTTCTACACTGTCAATTATGGAACTATTTTGACAATGCAGAATAATACTATGGAGAGGAATTTCGCATCGAATGACATCATGGGGAGGATCACCATGGTGTATTACAACAAGGGATAAATCTTCTTTCTCCTTGGTATTCTGGCCACATGTAGGGTTGTCGTGGATCTCATCTGGAGATAAGAACTCTAGATTGACCGAATTTTCATGAAGAAAGCCTTCATGATGAAGTGTTTGAGGAGAAACTTCATAATTACAACTAACACTCCCAAAATTTGGAAATGAGAGGGTAGGATCTTGAGTATCAATGGATAAATGTATAAGGGCTTCAAGAATTCCAGCGTTAAGAGGAACTAAATCAGAGTATGACTCTTGATTTTCTAATGGTGTTTGGAGAGAATTTTTTTTGGATGTTCTCTGATCCATAGTTAGTTCTACTTGCTGGGAGAAGTGGTTAAAATGGGAAGGTGTATTTGCCTGCCTTGGAGTAGTTACCAGAATATACCAATTAACTCCAATTGGAAATGGTGTATGTTCCCGATCCTGTTGTCTGTATTGTATGGGGGAATATGCCCCATGACCCTCCTGGACTGGAACAGAGGTCTGTATCTACTCTGGGATGGAATGCCGATGTGTCTTCCCATGTGTGGGGACAGTTTTATATGTCTGTTCCCCTGATACTAATAAAGTAGTTGTTAAATTATCCTAGAATGTTTCTAGAATTTGGGAAGGGATATGTGACTGCCCTTTCACCATTGATAAGATGTGTTTGGTAACTTCAGTGGAAAGAACTGGAATATATGTCCATTCTTTATCTGGAGTAGGTGTATGTGCCTGCTCCCATCCTCCTTTTCCTGTCAATGGATATTAACAGTACTCACGCATGGGGGTAGAGAGTTGAGTCTACCCTAAATTCGTCGTCGAAGCTTTCTGACTGACTTCTCCAGGTACTACCAAATGAGAGTGTTGGAAGGCTTGATGAACATTGGTAGGTGTATGTGCTAGATTTATTTTTTCTATCAAGTATGGTTGATGGAGTTCCTTTAATACTGGAAGATGAAACTGTTGACAGAATTGGTGATTGTTAATAGGTGTATGTTCCTATTTACCTATTGCCACCATATTAGATTGGCGGGACTCTTTAAATGCAGTAAGACGAGCCTACTGACTGGATAATAATTTGTGAGTAGGTGTATGTGCATGTTCATGATACTCCGCTGGGTTTATTTGGTGGTATTGGTGAGTTGCGGTCAGATGAGTCTGCTGAGCAGCAAAATTTGGACGGACGGGTGTATATACCCGCTTGTTGTTTTATATCAAGTTGGTTCGATGGAATTCTTCAGAAGATGAGGAGGTGATAACCTACTCCTTGTTGACCGAATGTTGTCCTTGGTGGTTCGTCTTACGTGCCTGAGTCTGAGAGACCTGGACCAAACGTCAAGAGGAAACACCCCCATCATGTTGGAGGTGCACTACCGCGTGAATCTGGCAGCAATTGCTGATGGGAGTCCTCAGGAAGGAGTTTTGCATTGTTGAATTGAGGCCTTGAGTGACCTCTTGATCCCCCTCCTTGTAGTACGGGAGTGACTGGTTGTTGTGTTCTAGGGATAAGGACCCGAAACTGTTAGAGTCAGTGGTGGGAACCCTCTGCTTCTTGATCATTGGTCGTCGTTGGGAAGATGATCAAGGATTGTTATTAAACTGTAGGGACTATCGAGAAGCCTCCAATGTCGGGATTGTACCGTGCTGGCGATATTCCTTCACCAACACATTAGAGACCCAATGTTTAAGATGTTGTGTTGGTGATAACATCCTTCCCATGAATGGAGATCCAACTTGAGCAGCAATCAGGAAATTCACAGATGTTGTCTTGGAGGAATCAATTCTTTGGTTTGAAGGGAGTTATGTGGAAAAATGAGAACAATGAAAAACATTATTAAAGCAATATCGTTTTAGATGGATACATGCATGATTAATTCCTTTGTATGGACTTCCTTTATCAATTGATAGTGTCCTAACATGTGGGAAACATTATTAACATGGTTAAGGATTCACGTCGGGTTCACCATTTTTGTTTCGTAGTTCCCTGAAACGTGTGTTCTAGATTTAAGAATCATAGTTTCCAGGTGGTTTCCATTGGATTTATTCATGGAAATGAAAACTTCCAACAATTATTTATCAAAAGAGTACCTAATTTCCAAAGGTAGGAGTTTGTTAGGTTTTGAACTTTACGATACTTAATAATGTACATTGGTCGAGAGGATGGGAGGTCAGACTCATCACGCCCTTTTGGGGGGAATTATTGTCTACTCCGAGACTCTCTTTGTAAAATTAAAATATTTTCATGAATCCTTATTAATTCACCATGTATATCATAATTATCCTTTGGAATTTATAATCACTTATTAACATGTGTAAAACATTAGAATTATCGATATGTATTCAAGGTTCTTTATTAATGGAAATAACTGTATGTATTTGAGGTTTTCCATTAATTGTATCCTCTAATAAAATGATTAGATATTCCTTTAATCATCGTTGTGATGATACTAATTTTTATGCCACTCAGTGGGGCACTCTGGAATTTATTGTCATCCAGGGAGACGAAGGTTTTTTTTTATCTTGGGATCGAGCCCATAAAATGGGCTACCTACGAATCCTTGTGAAAGGAATCAGAACCCTTTTAGTTTGATGTCACTTAATAGGACACATCATACCTTTTAAGGTCATGTGATAAGGCCCTTTAAGTGAAAAAGGTGATCAGTCAAAACTTAGTGTGGGACTTACGCAGAAGCAGCCCGAGAAACTCAGAAAGGATATGATTTTCCAAGTAGGATCACACCCTATTGGGAATATGGCCCAAGTATAATAGGGTTGATTTGAAGTGTTGGGTTTGAACCTCAAGGAGTATTTATACGTATCCCATATGGATGGGAATCAAAGCCCACGTAGTTCAATATGTCTCGTAGGAGAGTATGGTCCTTTGAGAGAGATGAGTTTGGGATTATTTCTTGAAAAAGGATGCCTTGATGTTTTGAGGATTGAATTTGAGGATTATTTCCTAAGGAGGATGCTGAAATTGAGGGAATTAGGGTTGGATTCCCGAGGAGGATATCTAGTGACCTCGGGATCAGAAAGAGCTTCCTACGTATCCTGATTAGAATAGGAATCAGAGTTCTCATAGTTACTTATAATGAGTGTTTGTGCACATGTTGTAACCATCACATATCTCTAAGCCCTCATAAGTCATTCTCGGTGTGAGAAACAAGAGGATGTGAAAGATTCAACAATGAAACTTCACACATTAAAATTTTTCCTCCATGATGATGGAAGATGGAACTTCAACCATGGAAGAGGATGAGGTGATGAAACTTCCCTCTATTCTATTTACATTGGACAAGGGTCCAATGTAAGGAAGAAGGGGTGAAGGTGAGGGGCTAATACCAGGATGGATGCCCTGAAATTGGTCCTGGTAGGGGAGGGAGACTTCTCCTATACTTTCGTGGAAAAGCAATAGGTGAATCGTACCTTCCCTAATAGAAACCTGAGGTTCTAGGTCACCTCTTGAGAAGGGAGAGGCTGGTAACCAACCATCCTCTAAATTGGGAACTTCCCAACACTGTTCCTTAGAGAAACGTCCATGTGACTGTGGATATACAAACCCACAAGCATCCCATGAATCCTAACCCCATTATGAAAAAAATGTGGGAAACCTCTGACTGTGGAAATAAAAACCCAAATAGGAGACACACTGATGTGACTTTCCCAAATGTTTGAGAAATCCGAAGGTTTTGGTGGAGGCTTCAATTTAATCCCATTAAGATAAGGGAACCTAGTAAAGAGATACCCTTCCATGAATGGAGTTTAAAATAGGGAACTTGATCTAGTCGCGGAGGTACTTCACGCAAGTGTTCTGTGTAGGTACCCTACATTGCTTGTATCACACAGGTATACCACGCAACTATATCGTGCAGGTATACCACACAACTTTGTGGCGCAGGTATACCATGCAACTATGGCGTGCAAGTATACCACGCAAATGAGGGTGATGACTAAATAATGGGAATAACTTCAAAACATGCTTATCCCATGTAATTATCTCTTCTCTCATGGTTTATAGAGGTACTTGAGACAATTTGAGTGATCTAGGTGAAAGAGATACGTAATGGGAGATTTAGAGAGTCTTTCACTTTTTTCAGTTCTGAAATGGGAAGCCCAAGGGCTATATTTATAGGCACAGATGGGCTTGGTCGAAGAGATGTTTCCTGCACAAGTTTTTTTTCACAGCTCTGCCGCACAGATTCTCCATGTAGGGGAACCGAGCATCTTCTGTCATGGAGGTCTTCTATGGAGGTAAGTTGCATGGATATGCTGTGCATGTGCTCTGCAGAAGTGCATAAAAAATCTTCATGTGAAGAGATCAGCCGTGGCGGTCAGCCGTGCAGGTCGACCACACAGGTTGGCTGCATAAATTCTTGAATTTGTTACATCCCGGAGATTTTTTGGGAGTATTATAGATTTTCCCTTTGTACTTCTCAAACCATACTTTGGGATCTAAAAGATCCGGAGTTCTATTTATGGTCATTTTGGTTAATTTCTAAAGTAGTGTCAACACCTCTGAAGAGAGTACATGTGAATGGTCTAGTATGTACTTCCTTAAGAGGGATATGTGGAATAAATCATGTACTTTAGACATGGTAGGTGGAATTTCTTGTTGATAGGCCACAACTATAACACGATCAAGAATCTCGAAGGGGCCGATGTACTTGGGACTTAGATTTTATTTTTTCCCAAATTTCATGACCTTTTTCAATGGAGATATGTGGAGGAATACCATGTCTCCAACATTGAACTCAATGTCCCATCAACAATTGAATTCATAACTCTTTTGTCATCATTGGGCTGCCTTGATGGGCTGCTTAATGGTTTTCACATTCTCCACCATTTCTTTGACTATTTTAGGTCCTAGAATCTTTCACTCACTGACTTCATCCCATCAAGCCATTGTTCTACTCCTTTTCCCATAAAGAGATTCATATAGATCCATTTAGATACTGGAGTGGAAAAAATTATTATAAGATAACTCGACCATAGGAAGATGTTAGTCCCACCCTCCTTTGAAGTCCACATAACATGCTCTTAACATATCATCCAATATCTGAATAGTATTCTCAAATTTTCCATTAGATTGAGGCTGATAGGATGTAATAATTTTTAGTTCTGTGCATAGAGTATTCTAGAGACATTTCAAGAACATATAGGTGAATCATGGAACTCTATCAGAAATAATAGATACTATTACTCCATGCTACCTTACCACCTCTTTAATATATATCCATGCATGTTGATCCAATGAGAAGTCCTCTCAAAATTAGATAAAACAAGTTATCTTTAAGATGATCCATAATGACACATATTGCATTATTTCATCATGATGTCCTTGTTAGTCCAGTGAAAATGAAAATAGTGATGTTCTCACACTTCCATATTCGTATGGTTAGTGGTTGCATCATCCCCTTAGACTTTTGTCTTTCAGACTCCACTTTTGGACATACCAGGCACTTTGATGTATATTTAGTAATCTTCTTCTTCATATTGTCCCACCAAATGTTCTCTCAGAGATCTCAATACATCTTTGATCTCCATGGGTGAATAGAGAAGGTTGATCTATGTTCATCATTCAAAATATCCATATTTATCCCTGGATCAAATGGTACACATAATCATGACCCAAATATTACAAATCCTTCCTTGTCAATCATGAAATCCTCGCGTTTCCATTTCTAACAGTTTACACCCTTTCCATAATTTCATCATCTTTTCTTTGAGCATCCGTTATTTTCTCCATGAGGGATGGTTGGGAAATCATTTGTGAAAGGATTGATTATGTACCTCCTTTAATTATTCCCACATCCATCCTCATCAAATTTAAGAAGATATGATCCTTTTAAATTCTCATCATTGATAAATATGCATGATCCTTTCTACTTACATCATCCACCACCTTATTTTCCTTACTGGTATGGTAGTGGATTGAGCAGTCATAATCCTTGAGGAGTTCTAACAATATTATTTGGAACATATTAATCTCTTTCTGTGTGAATATATATTTGATACTCTAGTGATCAGTATATATATAACACTTCTCCAGAAAGAGATAATGCCTCCATATTTTCAATGCAATGATCACAACTGCGAACTCCAGATCATGTGTGGGATAGTTTTTCTCGTGGATTTTCACCTGCTTTGAGGATTAGGATATCACTATAATTTTTTTATCAGAACATTTCCTAATCCCTTATTTGAAGAATCATTGTAAACCAAAAAATATATCAACTAATTTGGAGTGTGAGTACAGGTACAATGATGAGCATATTTTTGAGCTCCTTAATGTCTTCCTCGCATTCTTGAGTCTAGAATAACATCACTCCCTTTAATGTAAAATTGTTCATTGGGTTTGAAAATTATTATAATTTCTTCAAAAATCCTTGATAATACCTAGATAGACTAATAATGATGCAGATATCCATTACATATGTTGTACTGGGACACTCATCAATTTCCTTTATCTTGGAAGGGTCTAAAGATATTCATTTTCTAGTGATAAAATTCTCCATGGATGATACCTCCTCCATAATCAACTCACATTTAATATACCTTGAATAAAGTTTCTACCCTCAAAAATAATTCAACACATTATTGAAATTCTCCTCATGTTCCTTCTTTCTATTGGAGTATATCAGAATATCATCGATAAAGAGTACAAATATTTTTTCTAGGTAATATCTAAAAACTATCTTCATTAGATCAATTAAAATTTCAAGATAATTAGTTATTTTAAAGGGAATAACTATGAAATCATAAATTCCATACCTTGTTAAAAAGGATGTCTTGGGAATATATTCCTTCCTCACCTTTAATTGGTGAAATCTCAATTGAAGGTCCACCTCAGAGAAATAATTTGCCCCATGCAGCTGATCGAACAACTCATCTATCCATGGAAGGGGATACATTTTCTCTGTCATTATTTTATTGAGATCAAGATAATAAATGCATAGGTGCATTGATCCATCCATATTACAAAAAAAGAGGACTGGCATGCCCCATGGTGAAGCACTCAGGCCTATAAAACCCTTCTCTAGACTATTCTATAACTTCTGCTGCAGCTCTTCCATCTTAATAGTGGTCATTATATAAGGTGTATTTGACATATATAGGGATCGGTGAATATGTTCAATTGTCAACTCAAACACTAAATCAAGTGGAAGACCTCAAAATTCATTATGGAATACATAAGTGTAACCCCTCACGATGGGAATATCAACAATATGTATCATCTCTTTTGTCTTAGTTATTTTAGAAAGACATTATTTCCCAAAATTCAACAGTATAAACACTTGAGATAGTGATTTTAAAGGGGATTAATCTTCCTCCTTACACTTTTATAGGATTTTAGGATACTATGGGATGTGAAGAGTGATCTCCCTTTCCCAATAGTTAATGTTGGATTTCTATAAATATATCCAATCCATGCCCAAAATATCATCTAACTCCACCAATGAAAGTATGAAAATATTTTCTGGTATGTTTAGTCCACAAACATGTACTGGGGAGGTGTTTTAAACCTTGGATGCAATAATTTCCCTATTTTCTGTTCTCACAGATAACTCAACCTCCAAATTTTGAGGTAGTGTTTGAATAGTTCTACTAAACAATAATGATATGAAAGAATTTATAGAAATAGAATCAAATATCACATTCACTGTAATTGAATGAATAACTACCATAATTTTCACTAAATCATTGTATGGCTGCACCCCTATAGTAGGGATAGCATAATACCTTTCTTGTTTCCTTGGAGGTTTTTGTTGATTTTATCTAACAACCCTTGGATCAGGAAAATAATTTTCATAATTCCTATTTTCCTTGCAGTTGTAACACTACACAACTGCATGAGTGTTGATCTGAACCATCCTTTATTCTT
The DNA here is from genome assembly GCA_963277665.1 of Viscum album. Classification (NCBI taxonomy): domain Eukaryota; kingdom Viridiplantae; phylum Streptophyta; class Magnoliopsida; order Santalales; family Viscaceae; genus Viscum; species Viscum album. The sequence goes on along the minus strand of OY728164.1, from coordinate 1,472,959,825 downwards.
TCATGTTTGTGGGATTATTCATATACCTCTGACAGTTTTTAGCCTAATATCTCATTCTTCCAAATTTGAAGCAATCCCTAGTTCCGTTTAGAAAGATTCTAGGATACTCCTTCCCATACTTTTGACTAGTAAGATGTTCGATCTACTTTACATCATGGTATTTATTTTCCTAACCACTAATATTAGACTCTATTTTCTTATTTTTGTCAATAGGACCACGAGAACATTGAGAGTCACCGATATCCATTTCAACCTTGAGGGAACAACTGACAATCTCCTCATAACTTTTGAAGTCTTGAATCACCATCAATTTTCATATACTCAACTTTAGTATTCTAAAGAAGAAATACACCTTACTTTTGGTGTTTATGACAATGTTGGAGGCATATCTTTCATGAATTGTAATGTTTTCTTCATATACTCTTATGGAATCACCTTCCTTATTCTTATGACTAAGGTACTCTCTTTCTATATTTATTTGGAGGGTTTAAGGAAAATATTTATAGAAATTTTTTTTATTGAATTCCTCCCAATCCATGGAATCAATTTACTCCTCAGACATCACATTCTTGATCAGTGTCCAATACTGATCAGCTTCCCCCATCAAAACAATATACCACCAAAAAGAATTTCTATTCTTCCTAGAACTAAAGGATATAGAATATATTTTAAATGGAGTTAATTCATTATTCAATGATGAGGGGATCATATGATTCACTAATCATGGGGGGGGGGGATTTTCCCCATGAAGGATTATACAAAAACTTTCTATTTATTTAGAGGAGGTTGGAATTTCACATGGTTCATGTTATTATTCATAACATGAGCTAGCTGGGAAAGTACTATCATAACATTTTGAGCACCCATTCCCAACATATTAGGCATATAATTAGGGAAATCATCACATTCCCTATCACATTTATTGTTGACACAAATTCCTCTATTTCCCACCATTAATTATGAAAAAGAACATACAATTAGGGACTTCAATACCTAGCTAATCAGAAAAAAAAGGAAACATTAAACATAAAAGAAAAAATCAGCAAGGAAAAGTATATCTTAACTTGTGATTCCCTAGGTTTCATTCTAGGGATTACATGATAAGTTTACAAACATATATTCTTATGGGTTATTATTCTATTCCCTTAATAATGGGCCATACTATTTTTATGAATTCACCAAAAAATATCCCCTTGGAGTGTCAAACCATAAGTGAAGCACGACCCGTTGTCCTGCACCACTTCCCATTCGAGTTTAGATCAAAGTAGTGTTTTCAGGTTTTACCCCTAGATACATATGTGCCAGAGCCACATCCACCTGTTCTTATCCATACTAGGATATACTTTCTTCATAAATCACTTACTCTATACATCACAAAATTTAGGAATGTTTTCTAATGCATAGTCTCATCCCTAGGGTTCTCACTAATGTTCTCTATTACTAATGTAAAAAAATAACTATACCTTTCCTCTAAAACCAACTATAGAAATACTAGCCTTTTACACAATTCATTACAGGATTTTAATCTTAATTAAGCGTTGTATTCCATTCCAAGGATCGTAATGTCTATTTTTTTGGATGATTAGTTACATAAACCTGAAAACATAGTACTAAATAAAACATTTCATTATATAATCTTTATAAAGATATCTTAACTTCCATTGTGATCATACTTATTTGTAGGATAACATGGAGATAACATGAATAAATGGATGAGCTAAAAAGCCTGGTAAAGAAATAAACATTATAATAATGCTTTAGCACATGGGATAGAATGTAATAGTATGACCCAAGTTACCCAGAGTTAGTGCATTATTACATAACATTGGAATGATCATAAGAGATCAATTCTCAAAATATCGATTAGTTTAGTATCCTTGGAAGTATGAGATATATATATATATATATAAGTTTTAAATTACATCATGAAATAAAAAAATAACATTGTTTCCCCTTTGAACACACTCATATCCTTTGGCCTATCCCTGAATATTAATCATAATATACTTCTTCAAATACTAGGAAAAAGAAAACATAATAAAGGGGTGAACTTAGATGCTCAGTAAGGATAACAATATAGTGAAAACTATCATAAGTAAGCATAAACATTTAAGGCAATGTACAAGACTAAAAAACATGACTTATAAACATAAATGTTAGCATAATATGGTAATGAAAAATTAAATAATTCCATTTACTTATACAAATGGATATTCTACGAGTCGAATAATCACATGTAATATCAATATCTAATTTCATAATGATGGAATGAATAGTGTTGGACATCATAACCACATAGTAAATTCATCGTACCAAGACTACAAATAAGATTTTTTCAAGGCCTTATGCCAATACACTAGTTTGTCTTATGAGACCTACCAATGCATCGAGGATCTATATAGGGCTCCACCCATCACTTACTAAGTCCAATTCATTCCTCATATGAAAAGTTTGAAACATAACATAAACATTTGTAATAAAACTAGCATACTAAATGTTAATACATTAACCAAAAACCATGAATGGTAAAAAAATAATACATCCATAGTCAAACATATCACAAAACCTTCAATACAATATGTAAGATTGTATTATAATAAATCAACTTCAAACAAGTGTAAAATCCATCAAAGGATGCTGGCATAGATGAAATCAAAACTATTTGAGGGAAATATCTGTTTATAATTTTAAATCATTTAAAAGACACATAATTATAAAAGATAACATTTATTTTGAAAATATTTATATAATTTTTTAAGGGAAGCTTCAAATATGTTATAATGGTAGAAAATAGATGCACCCTCCCTATAGGTTAAAAAAATTCTTACATTAATTTGTTGAAAAGGTCATAAAGTACCTTATTTGGAAAGAGACAGAAAGATTACTTTCAAACCATTTTATAAAAAGTCAAACAAGTGTATAAATAAATTTAACCCATAGTCTAGTAAATAGTAAATATGTTTTAAAATACATTTTTAAGAAATAAAGATTTGGATGATAAAGAGGTCCTAGTATATACTCACGTATAAACAACCTATAATAATAAAGAGATTGTAAAATTAACCCTTACCTTGTACTCTTACTTAGTAGAGGGTAAGTTAAACTCATGTATAATGGTAAAATAATTTTTATTAAATTATACAAGAACCACATGCATAAATATGATATTATATATTATCTTCTAATACTGATTTGTTAATGAAATTTCAGTAATATCATTGTTTCGTGTGTTAACAGATTCGTTTTCCATTATATGTTTTGATAAGTAAGTCATTTTTTCTATAGATAAGATGTGTTTGATTCATATATAATCTTATATTAAGTTCTGAAACATTATTTTTTAATCATAAAATGAAATTATTATTGAATGGTTATGATGGGGAATGATTCTCATCATGTTCGTGGATATGGTTATCCGTACATGCGCACGAGTGACAATATCATTCTATTGATGGTAAAATCGTATATAATTGGATGATATATAATATATACAGAATCATTAACATGTTATTTTTATTATTTAAATCAATTATACTCATTATTATACCCATCCAAATAATGGAGTGTTGAATAACAAACTACACCACAACGTGGAGACGGTAAACCGTACGTACGCACATATGGTGACTTTGTCATTCATAGGGTGGATAGAATAATGAATATGGTTGTAACATATTTATAATAAAATAAAAATATGTATAATGTACTTAATTTGTTATTTTTTATTGAAACAACAAAGAAATAAGAAGTGAATGAAGAAAATAACTTTGAAAGAGGTGATGAAATTATTACATCTTCTTTTGGTGCTTCCATTTTTATTTAATAAAAAGGGCTCCTTAGGCTGGAATTCTCATCAAAGTAAGGCCTATAGGATGAATTGAGGGTAGTTGGAAAGATATTTGAGCAGGTTTTGGATGAGACATATGGCTTTGGAGGTGTAATTTTGAAAGAAGGGGATGTACCCTTTTGTAAGAGAGGTGAGGGTCACTTTAAGAAAAGATTGAAGTATTAATTTATTATATAATCATATTTGGTTTATAATGGATCTAGAAGGATTTATTTAGAGGATAAGGTGGGTCTTGGTCAAAAACCTCTCAACCAATATTTTTTAGATAGTTTTAGGTTACTATATTAACCTTATCTTTTAGATTTAACTCTTAGTTAAATAGTTTAACTTTTACCATGTATTCTTGTATTATTATAATAAATGGTTAATAAAAATACTATAAAAAGACAATAAAACCCCAAGTGGTTCATTATTGACATATCTAACATTATATAAGTCCATTGGACAAACCTTAAAATTTAGGAATATTATATCATTTAATAATATAGTATTTTTTTTAAAAACTCATTTATGTCAATTTTTACACTATTTAGTATTTTGTTGTTCTTAATGTCATAACAAATATATCACTTAAAAAAATTATCTAATCAACCCTAAAATGTCATATTAAACTATAAAAGTTTTGGAATATATTTAAAGTCTCAATTTAAAATTATATTAATATTTATAATATTAATTTTTTAATCTGTCAATAATAAGGTAATTATTGCATCATCATTGTGTCATAAATAAAATTAATTATTTAATTACTAAAACTATAAATAAAATACCATTATGTAGTAAATATTTTTATTTTTATAATGAATATTTATTTTCAAATTTATCTTATATATAACCCAATATTAATTTTTTTTTATTTATTAATATTTGAATTTAACACTTTATCTCCTCTTTAAATAAAATAATAATAGATGTTCTAATCTAATCCAAGTGGACCAAAAAGATCATATTTTATTCCAAAGGTTGATTTTGGTCGAAATACACTTATCCAATAGAATTAGTACATGTTTTAGGGTAATTATAATATCATTTTTTTCCTTTAATTAACCTATTTACTTTTAACCGTGGTAAATAAAAATCAACAGTTACTATTCAATTATTTTTTCATCATATTGAACCACATTTTACTTAATCATGTCGACTATGTCTTTTTTATTTTTTAAATTCAATTCACAAAAAAAGAAAAATTACATTTTATGCAAATTTTCTAACTTTCCTTGAAGGTGGGTAAAAGACGTTAAAAAATTAAATAAAATTTTATACATCGAATATTATTATAAAATGACTCAAATGAATTACATTGAACTTATATAGGTATTATGTATATTTTTTTGACCTAAAATGAATTTTAACAAAATAAATAATTATTTAAATAAAAATTAGGTTTTAAACAATGATGTAGTGTTTTTCACTATTCATCAAAAATAGAAAGTTATCAAAAAAATACCAAAAAATTACCCCAATCTAATTTTGATATTTCGAATCCAAAAATGATGTAATTTTTGAAAAATAAAATTTAAAAATTTTCAAAAATTTGGTATTAATATTCGTAACAGTTAGTTTGATTGGTCGTGGTGTGCTAGAACTCGAAGTTGCGTATAATGCATGCTATTGTGTTATTCAAAGAGAAACGTACCATGGAATATTGGTGGGTTACATTATTCTATTTTTCAAATAATTTCGTCCTAGAAATGTCTAGAATATTACTGTATAAAAAGTTTCAGGTGGCTCTTCATCATAATTTTCTCAGGTTCCCGCGTTTCCTCTTCCATATTATGGTTTCTCCATAGAAATTTTACTAGATGAGTCATCCAGTTTCTCAACACTTGTTCTCTGGTATCAAGAATCTTGATAAGATCTTCACAATAAGACAAATCGGTTTAAAATTCTATTTCTTCATAGGTGAGTACATGCGTTGGGTAAGGAATGTATTTTCTCAACAGTGATACGTGGAAAACATCATGAACATTGGAGAGACTTGGTGGGATTTCCCAACAGTAATCTACAACTCCAATTAATTATTGAATTTCGAAAGGTCAGATGTACATGAGACTTAATTTACACATCTTACCAAAATGTATAACACCCTTACATAGAGATAACTTCAAGAAAATATGATATCCTACTTGAAAGTCCAAATCCTTCCTTCTATTATCGGCATTGATCTTTTGCCTACTTGGTATGCTTTGATGTGTGTTAGGACAATTTTCACCTTTTCCATTATTTCCTCCATAAGTTATGGTACTAAAAGTTTTCTTTCACCTATACCATCCCAACACGTTGGTGTGAAACATCTCTTTCTATATAATTCTTCATATGGTGCCATATGAATACTTCAATGGAAGATATTGTTATAGGAAAATTATACCATAGGAAAATATTGATCACACATAACTTTAAAGTAAAATGAGAAATATCTCAACATGTCTTATAAGGTTTGAATAGTCCATTTTGATTTTCCATCAGTTTCAGGGTGGTAGGTAGTGCTCAAATGAAGTTCAGTATCTAGGGCCTTTTGAATACTTTTCCATAATCTTCATGTAAAATCGGGATCACGATCAGAAAAAATCAATAGCGGTACTCCATGAAGTATTAAAAATTCATTAATATATACTCTTGCTAAATGTTCAAGTGGTAAATATTCTCTTATATCAAGAAAATGCACTGACTTGGTAAAACGATCAATAATGACCCATATTTCATCATTCCTTCTAAGAGTCTTTGGTAGCCCTATTACAAAGTCTATCATAAAATCATCCCATTTTCACTCAGGTATGGGAAGAGGTTGCATAAATCCTTTAGGATGTTGTCATCCAGCCTTCACCAGTTGACAAACCATACATCTTGACACATAATCAACAATGTACCTCTTCATGTTGTCCCACAAAAAATGTTCCTTCAAATCTCTATACATCTTAGTTTTACCAATGTGTATAGAGAAATTGGAGTTATGAGAATCATCCAAAAATTTCCTTTTTAGATCATGTATGTTAGGAACACAAAGCCTCTTCCCCAAATTTCAAAATTCCATCTTCATATACAAATTCAATCAATCTCCCATCATTCACAGATTTAACTTTCTTTTGAAACTCTTCATCATAAATCTGAGAACTCTTTATCCTTTCTAGTAAAGATGGTTTGGAAACCATTTGAAAAAGTATTGATTTTTTACCTTCCATGATTATTCCCATATCCATCTTTACTAGGTCCATGAACATAGGATCCTTTTTAACTCTCGTATTGTTTAAATCCTCATGATCCTTTCAGCTTAAAGAATCTTACACGTTATTTACCTTCCCCAGGTGGTGGTTTATAGTGAAATAATAATCCTTGAGTAGTTCAAGCCATCATATTTTCCTCATGTTGAATTATTTATTTGAGAAATATACTTCAAACTCTTGTGATCAGTATATATCTCACATTTTCACCATAGATATAGTGTATCCATATCTTCAAAGTAATGATTACAGATGCTAACTCAAGATTATGGGTGGGATAGTTTAGTTCAAGAATTTTTAGCTGTTGTGATTCATAATAAATAACTCTATCATCCTACATAAGGACACAACCATGTCCTTTCTTTGAAGAATCACTATAAATAACAAACCCATCATTCTTTGATGGTCGAGTCAAGATAGAAGAATTGAATAATCATATATTCAGTTTTTCAAAACATTAGAAAAACTCTTTTTACAAAAAAAAATTAACCCCTTTAATTGTGATATTGGTTAATGGGTTAGCCAATCAGGAAAAATCTTGGATGAAATGCCAATAATAACCTACTAAACCGATAAAACTGCATACCTCAGTTATACTCATCGGTGCTAGCCATTCTTTTATTTCCCTTGTATTAGAAGGATCAATATAGATTCCATCCTTAGAGACAATATGGCCAAGAACAAAATCTTTTGAATCTAGAATTAAAACTTTCTAAACATCCCATATAATTCATTTCTTCTAAGAGTCTTTAGAATAGGGAACAAGTGATTTTCATGATATTCATAGATTTTGGAGTAAACCAATATATAATAAATAAATACCACTACAAATTCAACAATATATTACATGAAAACTATATTTATTAGATCCATGAAGATAGAGGGTACATTAGTCAGTCTAAAAGGCATTACATTAAACTCGCAGAACCCATACCTGGTTCGAAATGATGTTTTCAAAATTTCTTCCTTCTTCACACACAAGTGATGATATCTAGATCAAAGGTTAATCTTTGAAAAATATTGAGCTCCAAGAAGTTGATCGAATAAATCATCAATGTTAGGTAGGGGATACTTGCTCTTTATTTTTATAGCATTGATCTCCCTGTATTCAATGCACAACCTCATATATCCATCTTTTTTCTTAACAAAAAGAACAAGGACTCCCAATAGAGAAACATTAGGGAGAATAAATCCTATATTCCTCAATTACTTTAGTTGTTTATTTAGTTCCAATAATTACATAGTGTCTATTCTATAAGGGGTCTTCGATATGTGCCTTGAACCATGAATTAAATCAATGGAAAACTCAACTTCTCATTCTGGAGGATGTCTAGTTAAATCCTTTGGAAACACATCAACATATTCTTGCACAATAGGTATGTCCTATATTTGAACATTCCTTCCCTCACACATACTTATTTCACTCTCTTCATCCCCAATAATATAATTATGTAGAGGTATTGGGGTTGGATCTAGATAAGAATCAAATGGTGACGTTTTTTCTCTAAAGATAAGGTATTCTTTATCATCATCAAAAATTGTAACCTCATTCTTCTTACAAATTTTTTTGCATCGTGGTCCAAAATCCAATCCGTTCGAAGGATTATATAAAATTCAATCATGTGTATAATGATGAGATCAACAAATAAAGCAGGTTTATATACCCTAATGGGAACGGATTCATAAAACTTTGTTGCAATGATACTTCCCTTAGGAGTTTTGACTGACAACTCCCTTGTTAAATCAAATTGGAAATATCAAATTTTCTTAGAAAACTGGGAAGATATGAAATAATACAATGATCCAGAATCAAATAAGGCATTGTATAAATTTGAGGAAGCCATTAAATTACCTGTCACCAAGTCATTCGAAGCTTCAACCTCAGAAGTAGTGATTGTATAAGCTTGGCCTTTCTCCCTTTTCCTTTTCTGAGGTAAGTTTCCCTAATGATTGGGACATTCATTTGAATAATGAACCAATCCTCTACAATTGTAGCATTCAGCAGTGATCGCCTCTTTCTTTCCCATGCAATCATGAGCTTGTTGGCCTTTTTTAATACACTTGTAATAGACTCATATTCCCATCAGGCAAGTATCGGGTTGTTTCTTCCCACATTTACTACAGAATAGAAATTCAACTTTGCCCCTTTTCCCTTTATTTCCATTTCCAGAGTGTTCATCATATCTCTTCTTCCCTTTCTTTTCTTTAAAGTCATAAGACTTAAATAATTTCTTTTCTGTATTGATAGCACATGAGAAAATATCTTTGTATGATAAGAAGGATTGTGATACTAATGATCAATGGATAAATGGTTTTAACCCAAAAATAATCAATCAATCTTAGTCCTTGGGTTACATATATAATTTGTTGCATGCCTTTATATAATTATAAAGTTAGCCTCATACTTTGCGACATTCTCATCCTCCTTTTTCCTTAGACTCAGAAATTGTCTTTCCATATCCACTCAATGGTCATGAGGAAAGTATTTTTCTATGAAAAGATATTTAAACTCCCTCCATTACATATTTTATACTTCTTCATCCTTCTTTTTGTTTGGAATTAATGACCACCATTGATCTGGATCTCCTGTGGAGCAATAAACTGCCATGAAATCTTTTTCCCTTTTGCTACTCCCCAAAGTATGAAATATTTTCACTAAGAAACTTATCCATTTCTCAACTACAAATGGATTTGTAGTCCCATTGAATGTTGGTGGTTGTTGCCTCATGAAGCAGTCTAACATTACTTATCTACGTTGTAGATCAAGGTGCTCCATATGGGTACAATTATTATTCATAACCTGAGTGAATTATCCCAGTATAGTTATAAGCTGTTCATCACCAATTACATCACCAACTCCACTATAATTATTTTGAGTAGGAGGTAAATCCCTACATGGATTATGTGCATTGATATAGTTTCCATTCCTTCCACTAGGCTCCATTTCTAAAAAATGTAATACACTAGATTAGTTTATGAATCACAATAAAAAATTACAAAATAGTAAAACACCTATCATAAATTGAATAGTTTATGCATATAATATATAATCATAAAAAAATGTTTTATTTGAGGAGGTATTTAGTCATAAATCCTTAATAATGGGTTTTAATGAAAATTTGAATTATATGAAGCATATCCCCAGGGAGTGTCGAAACCAATTGTGCAACAAGGCCCATTGTTGTTTACCATGATATCCCGGGTCAAGCATGAAACTCCTTGTTGGAGTTGTCACTCCTAGGTAGATCTGTGCCAGAGCCGCCTCTACCTGATCATATCTAGACGTGGATTTATTAATTGGAAAACACACAAAATCTCTACATTACCAAAATTATAAGAAGTTCTTCTATACTAATCCTCAAAGTTTATCATAGGGTAATGTTCTCTAATCAGTGTTTTTCAAAATATAGTTTCCAGGGTCTATACTAAACTTCCTCTAATACCAATTGTAACGCCCCAACCATAGTTACCCAGACTTTTTGCATTATTATATAACATTGGTATGATCACAAGAGATCAATTCTTGAAAGACCGATTGGTTTAGTAGCCTTGGAAGTACTAGATATATACATAAGTTTTACATTACATCATGAAATAAAAAAACAACAATGTGTCCCCTTTGAACACACTCATATCCTTTGGCCTATCCCTTTAGGTTAATCATAATATATTTCTTCACATCCTAGAAAAAGGAAAACATAATAAAGTGGTGATCTCAGATTCTCAGTAAGGATAGCAATATAAAGGAACTATCATAAATCAGTATTAACATTTAAGTCAATTCATAAGAAAAAAACACAAGCCTTTTAAACTTAAACTTAAGAATAATATAAGAAATATAAATTATATAATTCCATTTACTTATTCACATGGATATTCTACTAGTCGAATAATCACATGTAATATTAATAGCTAATTTCATAATGACGGAATGCATAATGTCAAACATCATAACCATGTAGTCATGGCCTCGTGCCCAGACTACAAATAATATTTTTTCAAGGCCTCGTGACAAGACACTAGTTTGTATCATTTTAACTACCAATGCACTGAGGAGTTATAATGGGATCCACCCGTCACTTACTAAGTCCAATGCATTCCTCATTTGAAAATGATGAAACATAACATAAACATTTGTATTAAAACTAGCATACGAAATGTTAATACTTTAACCATAAACCATGAATGGTATAAAAATAACACATCCACAATAAAACATATCAAAAAACATTAAATACAATATGGAAGATTTTATCATAATAAATCAACTTCAAAAAAGTGTAAAATCCATCAAAGGATTTTGAGATAGATGAAATCAAAACTCTTTGAGAGAAACATCTCTTTATATTTTTAAATCATTTAAAAGTCACATAATTATAAAAGAAAAAATTTATTTTGAAAATATTATTATAATATTGTAAGTAAAGCTTCTAAGATGTTATAATGGTGTAAAATAACCCCACCCTCTATATACGTTTAAAAAACATTCTTAACTTAATTTTTCGAAAAGGTTATAAAGTACCTTATTTGGAAAACGACAGAAATATTCCATTAAATCCATTTTATAAAAAGTCAAAAAAGGGTATGAATAAATTTAACCCATATTATATCAAATAGTAAAAATGTTTTAAAATGTTTTTTTAAGAAACACAGATGTGGATGATAAAGAGGTTCCAGTTGATACTCACGTATAAACAACCTCAGATAATAAAGAGATTGTAAAATTAACCCTTACCTTGTAATTTTACTTAGTCGAGGGTAGGTTAACCTCATGTATAATGGTAAAATAATTGTTTTTAAATTATAACATAACCACATAAATAAATATTATATCATATATTATCTTCTAATATTGCTTTTTTAATGATATTTTAGTAGTATCATCGTTTCGGGTGTTAACAGATTCGTTTTCATTTATATGTTTTGTGATGTAAGTCATGTTTGTTATGTATATGATATATTTAATTCATATAAAAAATTATATTAAGTTCTTAAACATTATTTTTTAATCATAATATGAAATTATTCTTGAATTTTTGCGATGGGGAATGAATCTCATCGCGTTCATGGAGATGGTAATCCGTACATACGCATGAGCAAAAATATCATTTTATTGATGGTAAAATAGTATGTAATTGGATAGTATATCATATATAAAGAATAATTAATATGTTTTTATTAATTATTTACATAAATTATACTCATTTTTATACCCATACAAATAATGATGTTTTGAATAACAAACTACACCACAACGTGGAGACAGTAAGCCCAACGTACACATGTATGGTGAGTTTTTCATTTATAGGATGGATAGAATAATGAATATGGTTGTAAAATATTTATTATTACATCATAGTATGTATAAGGCACTGAATTTATTATTTTGGTATGGAAACAAAAAAGAAATAGTAAGTGTAAGAAGAAATGAACTTTGAAAGAGGTGATGATATTATTACCTCTTCTTCGGGTGCTTCCTTTTTTTATTTGATCAAAAGGGCTCCATAGGATAGATTTATATTTAATGTAAGGCCTATAGATTGAAGTGAGGGTATTTGGGAAGATATTTGAGTAGGTTTTGGATGAGACAAATGGCATTGGAGGTGTAATTTTGAGAGAAGGGATGTACCCTTTTATAAGAGATCTTAGGGTCACTTTAGGAAAATCTTTAAATATTAATTTATTTTACAATAATATTCGGTTTATAATGGCTCCAAACAATTTATTTTGAGGATAGTGTGGGGCTAGGTCAAAAAACACTCAACCATTCGGTTTTAGATAGGTTTAGGTCACTATATTAACCTTATCGTTTAGATTTAACTCTTAGTTAAGTAGTTTAACTTTTACCATGTATTCTTGTATTATTATAATGAAAGGTGAATAAACATACAATAAAAATCCAATAGAACCACATCTGGTTCATTATTGACATATCTAATGTTATATAAGTCATTTGTCTGATCCATAGATTTTAGTAATATTATATCATTTAATAATATAGTATTTGTTTTAAAAACCCATTTAGGTCAATTTTGACACTATTTGGTATTTTGTTTTTTTGAACATGATAACAACTTTATCACTTATATTTTTTTAATAAACCCCCACCTGTAATATTAACATATAAAATTCGTGGAATACATCAAAAGTCTCAATTTATAATTATATTATTATTTATAATATCAATTTTTTAATCATTCAATAATAAGGTAATTACTGCATCATCATTGTGTCATAATTAAATTTAATTATTTAATGTATAAAAATTATAAATAAAATAGCATTATGTAAGAAATATTTTTAGATTTATAATTTATATCTATATATAAATTTATCTTATGTATAACTATATATTAAAAATGGATTATTTATTAAACATTCAATTTAACACTTTTAAGTCTTCTTTAGATAAAATAATAATAAATGTCCTAATCTATTCCAAGTGGACCAAAAGTATCATATTCTATTTCTAAGGTTTATTTTGGTCAAAATAAACTTATCTAATAGAATTAGTACATGTTTTAGGGTAATTATAATATCATTTTTACCTTTAATTACCCTGTTTACTTTTAACAGTGGTAAATAAAATTTAAAAGTTACTATTCACCATTAAATATTTTCATCCTATTGAACCAAATTTTACTTACTGATGTCAACTATGTCTCTTGGATTTTTGAAATTTAATTCATAAAATCTGTAAAATTATGTTTTGTGCAAATTTTCTGACGTTCCTAGAAGGTGGGTAAAAGATGTTGACAAGTTCAACAAAATTTTATACATCTAATCTTATTATAAAATTACTCCAATTAATTACATTGAACATATATAGGTATTATGTATCTATTTTGATCTAAAATAAATTTAAATAAAATAAATATTTATTTAAATAAAAAGTAGGTTTTAAACAATAACACATTGTTCTTCACTATTCATCAAAAATAGAAAGTTTTCAGAAAAATATCAAAAATTCACCCTAAGCTAATTTTGATATTCCGAATCGAAAAATGAAGTTCATTTTGAAAAATAAAATTTATAAAAGTTTAAAAAGTGGTTATTACTATTTATAACGGTGAGATTGATTGGTCGTGGTGTGCTAGAACTCGATGTTGTGTACAACACAAACTATTGCATTATTCAAAGAGAAATGTACCATGGAAGCTTAGGGTATTACATAGAAGGCATGGAATAATGATATAAAAATACATGGAACATATTTAATAATAACATATAAACTTGGGAAACTATAAAAATTGAGTCATAGTAATGTGGAAGAAAAATAAAACATGATATTTGAATAAGTCAAGGCTCATTGAACATAGACAAGAACAATTCAAGCTTAACCACCAAGAATGTTGAACATGGTAGAATGAGTCAAGGCTAACTGCCCATATCATTTGACATAACGTCTCATGAGACTCAACTTTACACTACTATAAATAAGGCCATTAGCGACCGCCATTGGCGGTCGCTGTTGCCTCGTCGCTAGAGGCCTTTAGCGACCGCCAATGGCGGTCGCTATAGAAGGCCGGCAGATCGGCCTTCAGCGACCGCCTGGCGGTCGCTATAGTGGGCCGGCAGATCGGCCTTCGGCGACCGCCAGGCGGTCGCCGAAGGGCCTCTGCAGGGCACCCTATAGCGACCGCCTCTGGCGGTCGCTATTCGAAAAAAAAAATTTAAATTTTTTTTTATTGAATTCAATATAAATATAAATATATATATATATATATATGTAAAAATATTCATATATATACTATTAAATACAATATTTTAAATATATATATATATATAATATATTTTAAATGTTTTAATATATATTTAATATATATATAATATCAAATCATTGTGCTATAATAATTTAAAAACTTCGATTCAAGAAATAATCTCATTTCAGGTCGTTCGGAGCACGTTTGCTCCGAATTGGACCGCCGCACGCCGTTTTGGTGTTTTATGGCGCCGGAAACGCGTTTCCGGCCGCCGCGGTCACACGGCACCTCCGAATGAGGTGCCGTCTGGCCGAACATTTCACAATTCACGCCCCGGATGTTGTCGTACGGTTTCGTGGCATTCAGAGGTCGTTCGGGTGGTTTTGACCCCCAAACGCGCCATTTCAGCGCGCGCCGCGCTGCTGAAAACGGCACAATCGGACGTGCCGCGCGCACCGCACGTTTGATGGACATGCGGCCTTTTCCTGCATCTCAGGAATAATATTTCTATCGTTCTCATGCGGTTTCAGGTCGTTCGGAGCACGTTTGCTCCGAATGGGACCGCCGCACGCCGTTTTGGTGTTTTATGGCGCCGGAAACGCGTTTCCGGCCGCCGCGGTCACACGGCACCTCCGAATGAGGTGCCGTCTGGCCGACCATTTCACAATTCACGCCCCGGATGTTGTCGTACGGTTTCGTGGCATTCGGAGGTCGTTCGGGTGGTTTTGACCCCCCAACGCGCCATTTCAGCGCGCGCCGCGCTGCTGAAAACGACACAATCGGACGTGCCGCGCGCACCGCACGTCCCATGGACGTGCGGCCTCCTCCTGCATCTCAGGAATAATATTTCTATCGTTCCCGTGCGGTTTCAGGTCGTTCGGAGCACGTTTGCTCCGAATTGGACCGCTGCACGCCTTTTTGGTGTTTTATGGCGCCGGAAACGCGTTTCCGGCCGCCGCGGTCACACGGCACATCCGAATGAGGTGCCGTCTGGCCGACCATTTCACAATTCAAGCCCGGATGTTTTTGTACGGCTTCGTGGCATTCAGAGGTCGTTCGGGTGGTTTTGACCCCCCAACGCGCCATTTCAGCGCGCGCCGCGCTGCTGAAAACGCCACAATCGGACGTGCCGCGCGAACTGCACGTCCGATGGACGTGCGGCCTCCTCCTGCATCTCAGGAATAATATTTCTATCGTTCCCGTGCGGTTTCAGGTCGTTCGGAGGACGTTTTCTCCAAATGGGACCGCCGCACGCTGTTTTGGTGTTTTATGGCGCCGGAAACGCATTTCCGGCCGCCGCGGTCACACGGCACCTCCGAATGAGGTGTCGTCTGGCCGACCATTTCACAATTCACGCCTCGGATGTTGTCGTATGGTTTCATGGCATTCATAGGTCGTTCGGGTGGTTTTGACCCCCCAACGCGCCATTTCAGCGCGCGCCGCGATGCTGAAAACGGCACAATCGAACCTGCCGCGCGCACCGCACGTCCGATGGACGTGCGGCCTCCTCCTGCATCTCAGGAATAATATTTCTATCGTTCCCGTGCGGTTTCAGGTCGTTCGGAGCACGTTTGCTCCGAATTGGACCGTCGCACGCCGTTTTGGTGTTTTATGGCTCCAGAAACGCGTTTCTGGCCACCGCGGCCACACGGCACCTCCGAATGGGGTGCCGTCTATCCGACCATTTCACAATTCACGCCCCGGATGTTGTCGTACGGTTTCGTGGCATTCAGAGGTCGTTCGGGTGGTTTTGACCCCCCAACGCGCCATTTCAGCGCGCGCCGCGCTGCTGAAAACGGCACAATCGGACGTGCCGCGCGCACCGCACGTCCGATGGACGTGCAGCCTCCTCCTGCATCTCAGGAATAATATTTCTATCGTTCCCGTGCGGTTTCAGGTCGTTCGGAGCACGTTTGCTCCGAATTGGACCGCCGCACGCCGTTTTGGTGTTTTGTGGCGCCGGAAACGCGTTTCCGGACGCCGCGGTCACACGGCACATCCGAATGAGGTGCCGTCTGGCCGACCATTTCACAATTCACGCCCCGGATGTTGTCGTATGGTTTCGTGGCATTCGGAGGTCGTTCGGGTGGTTTTGACCCCCCAACGCGCCATTTCAGCGCGCACCGCGCTGCTGAAAATGACACAATCAGACGTTCCGCGCGCACCGCACGTCTGATGGACGTGGGGCCTCCTCCTGCATCTCAGGAATAATATTTCTATCGTTCCCGTGCGGTTTCAGGTCGGTCGGAGCACGTTTGCTCCGAATTGGACCGCTGCACGCCGTTTTGGTGTTTAATGGCGCCGGAAACGCGTTTCCGGCCGCCGCGGTCACACGGCACCTCCGAATGAGTTGCCGTCTGGCCGAACATTTCACAATTCACGCCCCGGATGTTGTCGTACGGTTTCGTGGCATTCGGAGGTCGTTCGGGTGGTTTTGACCCCCCAACGCGTCATTTCAGCGCGCGCCGCGCTGCTGAAAATGACACAATCGGACGTGTCGCGCGCACCGCACGTCCGATGGACGTGCGGCCTCCTCCTGCATCTCAGGAATAATATTTCTATCATTCCCGTGCGGTTTCAGGTCGTTCGGAGCACGTTTGATCCGAATGGGACAGCCGCACGCCGTTTTGGTGTTTTATGGCGCCGGAAACGCGTTTCCGGCCGCCGCGGCCACACGGCACCTCCGAATGAGGTGCTGTCTGGCCGACCATTTCAAAATTCACTCCCCGGATGTTGTCGTACGGTTTCGTGGCATTCGGAGGTCGTTCGAGTGGTTTTGACCCCCCAACGCGCCATTTCAGCGCGCGCCGCGCTGCTGAAAACGGCACAATCGGACGTGCCGCGCGCACCGCACGTCCGATGGACGTGCGGCCTCCTCCTGCATCTCAGGAATAATATTTCTATCGTTCCCGTGCGGTTTCAGGTCATTCGGAGCACGTTTTCTCCGAATGGGACCGCCGCACGCCGTTTTGGTGTTTTGTGGCGTCGGAAACGCGTTTCCGGCCGCCGCGATCACACGGCACCTCCGAATGAGGTGTCGTCTGGCCGACCATTTCACAATTCACACCCCGGATGTTGTTGTACGGTTTCGTGGCATTCTGAGGTCGTTCGGGTGGTTTTGACCCCCCAACGCGCCATTTCAGCGCGCGTCGCACTGCTGAAAACGGCACAATCAGACGTGCCGCGCGCACCGCACGTCCGATGGACGTGCGGCCTCCTCCTGCATCTCAGGAATAATATTTCTATTGTTCCCGTGCGGTTTCAGGTCGTTCGGAGCACGTTTGCTCCGAATTGGACCGCCGCACGCCGTTTTGGTGTTCAATGGCGCCGGAAACGCGTTTCTGGCTGCCGCGGTCACACGGCACATCCGAATGAGGTGCCGTCTGGCCGACCATTTCAAAATTCACGCCCGGATGTTGTCGTACGGTTTCGTGGCATTCGGAGGTCGTTCGGGTGGTTTTGACCCCCAACGCGCCATTTCAGCGCGCGCCGCGCTGCTGAAAACGCCACAATCGGACGTGCCGCGTGAACCGCACGTCCGATGGACGTGCGGCCTCCTCCTGCATCTCAGGAATAATATTTCTATCGTTCCCGTGCGGTTTCAGGTCGTTCGGAGCACGTTTGCTCCGAATGGGACCGCCGCATGCTGTTTTGGTGTTTTATGGCGCCGGAAACGCGTTTCCGGCCGCCGCGGTCACACGGCACCTCCGAATGAGGTGACGTCTGGCCGACCATTTCACAATTCATGCCCCGGATGTTGTCGTACGGTTTCGTAGCATTCGGAGGTCGTTCGGGTGGTTTTGACCCCCCAACGCGCCATTTCAGCGCGCGCCGCGCTGCTGAAAACGGCACAATCGGGGGGCTGTACGGGGGTGGCGGGGGGCTGTACGGGGGTGGCGGGAGGCTGTACGGGGGTGGCGCGGGGCTGTACGGGGGTGGCGGGGGGCTGTACGGGGGTGCGGGGGGCTGTACGGGGGTGTTGGGGGGCTGTACGGGGGTGTCGGGGGGCTGTACGGGGGTGGCGGGGGGCTGTACGGGGGTGGCGAGGGGCTGTACGGGGGTGGCGGGGGGCTGTACGGGGGTGGCGGGGGGCTGTACGGGGGTGCGGGGGGATGTACGGGGGTGCGGGGGGGGGGGGGGGGGAGGGGCTGTACGGGGGTGCGGGGGCTGTACGGGGGTGCGGGGGGCTGTACGGGGGTGGCGGGGGGCTGTACGGGGGTGGCGGGGGGCAGTACGGGGGTGCGGGGGGCTGTACGGGGGTGCGGGGGGGGGGGGGGGGGGGGCTGTACGGGGGTGCGGGGGGCTGTACGGGGGTGCGGGGGGGGGGGGGGGGGGCTGTACGGGGGTGGCGGGGGGCTGTACGGGGGTGGCGGGGGCCTGTACGGGGGTGGCGGGGGGCAGTACGGGGGTGCGGGGGGTTGTACGGGGGTGCGGGGGGGCTGTACGGGGGTGCGGGGGGCTGTACGGGGGTGCGGGGGGGGGGGGGGGGGCTGTTCGGGGGTGCGGGGGGCTGTACGGAGGTGGCGGGGGCCTGTACGGGGGTGGCGGGGGGCAGTACGGGGGTGCGGGGGGTTCTCCGGGGGTGCAAAGGCCATCCCATTGATTACAAAAGTGAAAAATAAAAGTGATAACATCTAATTAATACATATTTCTTTTATCGATACCATACAGAAATTTATAAAAAATATATTAATAATACATAATCTATAATATCAGATTTATTGATCTGTTGGAATTAGTTCGACTTTTTCAAATGTAGAATCATTCAAGATTATCTGATCAAAAACTCAATATGTGTATAAAATATTTAAAAGACCACCATGGATGGTAATAATGCATTACTTAAATGAATAAATACAGTACATCAATGTCAACCCTACTAGTAAAAACAAAAAACATATCTCGTGAATATATGGTGCGTCACGCGTTGCCATCACTGCTACCTCCTTCTGGTGGGCCAGGTGCCTACAACAAATAAACATTATAAATATTTTAATAACAAAAATAATTTAAATTAAATAAATAAATACAGTATATACCTGCGTCGTATGATCCCCTGTACCATCAGCTCGACGCACATATTCCCGCAGTGCTCTAACCTCAGCTGTCAATTGTGCATTTGTCTCCTTGGAAGCGCACAGCCGTGCCTCAAAATCTGACATCTGCTGTGTCATATGAGCAACAGCAGGACCGACAACCGCAGCGCGTGACACTACAGAACGAGGAATCCCTGCTCCATAGGTCAAACTATAGCCATGCCCGTCCCGACCAATAATGCGATGAAAGATCTCATCCCGTCGCATGGGAAGCTGTCGCTGGTCCTCTGGCAGATGTTCTAACTCAGCTTCAAATTGATCCTGTGAAATATTTAAATATATATAAATATATATATATTAATATATAGATTTATGTAATTATTGGTAAGTACAGACACTTACTATCAATGTTGCAACCTCTGGATCATTGCGATCACGAGTCCTTATCCACACCGACATTTTATCAGTTGCTGCACCTTGCCCTCGCAACTGTATATTAAAAGAATATAAACACAAAACCATATTAATTAATAAATTAAAAAATGAATAATATATACCTCATGTCGGATCTGAGACACGTGACGAGTCCCGAGCCTGTGAGCTGGTCCCTGCAACGCTCGATTCTCCGAATGGCGTGTTGACACCTCCTACATTCAATTCATTCAAATTTCAAAAAAATCACATATTCTTGAAAATATATATACAGCAAAATAATTAATATACAAACCGAAACACCCTCAGTAGACCAATATGCAACCAAGTCACGCCACTGAGCTGGGAGGACACCTCTCGGGACTTTTTCCAAAATGTCAAGGGCACCCACATTTGGTATCCAGTGGTCCCTCTTCACTTTGCCTTTATAATCTTTCCACAGCTTACGACATTTGCTCATACACACCGGCCGAAACTCTTCAGGGCATACTTTCAAATTTTGCTATAATGAAAATAATCAAACATATTAGTATTATTTATAAATAGAAAATAACGTAAAATTATTTTCTTACCTGAACCTCCCTCCATAGACGATCTAATGTGTCCTGAGGGATAGAAGCCCAATCACGCGTGGTCAATGGAAATCGATGTGGGTCACGTATGATATGACCCAGCTGACGAATAAATGCCGGGGCATTCGGTCCCACGGGATGAAAATACCTCATCAAATGAAACATCTATCATCGTGTCGGAATTCCATGATAATATGCCACGACCAGGGCCTCTCCTGTGAGAGGAAGAAGCAGCCGAGTCTGATCCTGTTGAAAACAATTTTTATATATAAATTGACAAATGTTATATATATATATATATGTCAATTACATAAAAAATATAGACAATGACATTCAAACATACCTCGACCCTGAGACGTAGATGCCTTAGATGGATGATGTGGATTTTCTGCCTCTTCCCCTGACATGTCTGCAGTCATAAAAAATATCAGTAATGAGTCCAAAGTGTTTAAAAGATAAATTGGATTGTTCTTAATAAATCAAACTTGTACAACTATTAATCAAAAAAAAATGGATTGAATAATTAGTTGTGAATGAATTTTAAAAAATCAGAAAGTTAATCAACCTAAATATTTATGACTGAATTAACTTACAAAAGTGAGGATTAAAACTTATAAGGATTTATAAAAATGATTAGATAATTTATGATATCCTAGGACATTCTACTGAATAGCGGGAAAACAAATTATACCTTTCATTAAGCATGCAAATCGACCATTTCTCCTTCAACAGCCGCTCTGACCCAATAAATATCTTCTTCACGTTGAACTACGGTATGTTGATCAAGTCATTGGTAAACAAACGGAAAAGTCTCGGGTTCATCTTCTTCAAATAAAAAACACTCCTCGCCGAGACATTTTGACAACAACTTGCCAACTTGGATCTGAAGGCAAAGTAACGAAGAATACTTGTTCCGCTTGTGATGTCAAAATGAAAGGTTCATTCTCAACTCGTTCATTATTTCTGTATAACATATAGTTAAAATTCACCAATGAAAACTGATATTGATCGACTTTACATCCACGCACTGGATCAACCCAATTACACTTTAACAATATGTACTTCAAACCATGTGTGTATACAACTTCAATGATGTCTATCAATTGACCATAGTAATAACCAGAATCGACAAAGGGACAACCGATGCCACTGTTTTGTGTTGCTCGTTTGTCGTCAACATCTTTAATGTGAAATCGAAAACCATTAGCATCAATAGCTTTATAACGACGAGCCGTTATAGATGGACCCTCAGCCAGTTGGATAAATACTTCAGGTAGAGTGGGGTCCCCTAACTCCCTCAGCTTACGAACCTACATAATTTATAAAAATCAATACTGATATATGCAGAAAGAATTAGTTTAATACTTCACTCATAATGAAAATCAATTTATAACATACATAATCCTTGAACCAATCATGAAATGCCGCATAATGAGATTGTTGAATTTGCAACTCAGTCGCACGATGCATCTCTTCTTTTATCTCATTAATGTGTTTCCTGCAAAATGATTACGCGATGTTTAAAAGATCAACTTATGCAAAGAAAAACATGTAAAAGTTATACAAGCACATTGATAAGATACTTACTGCATTAATGGTGCAACTGATGGAGTATTGAACAAGATATATCGATGTGCTTGTATCCACTCGATGTTGTCCATATCAAATGTGGTTCCTTCTCCAACTGGACCATCATGAATCCGAGAGGGCTTATCTAATTTTGTTTCAACATCCGTAAGATATTCTGCACAAAAGGTAGTACACTCATCCATCAAATAACCATTGGCTATTGATGCCTCTGGACGAGCTCTGTTGCGTACAAATCTTTTCAATGTACTCAAATACCGTTCAATAGGATACATCCACCTGAATTTCACTGGACCAGCAGCCATTACTTCATCAGTTAGGTGCACTGTCAAGTGGACCATAACATCGAAAAATGAGGGGGGGAAAAGTTTCTCAAAGTGACAAAGCATAAGTACAATTCGGTCCTGCAAACTTTTTAAATCACTCATTCGTTGATTTCTTAAACAAAGCTGTCTAAAAAAATTACTCATCTCAATCAAGGGCTGAACAACTTTGGGGGATAAACAATCACAAATTGCGATTGGAATCAACTACTGAAGTAATATGTGATTTTCATGACTTTTCAACCCTTGCAATGTCTTGCTCGTCAGATTCACACACTTTGAAATATTAGAAGAGTAACCATCAGGCACCTTGACCATCTTCAAAATGGAAAGAAATGTCTCTTTCTCCTCTGTAGTCATCGAATACTGTGCAGCAGGCATATATGCCTTGTTTCCCTCAGCTAACTGTAAATGCAACTGTTTCCTTAAACCCATTTCTTCCAAATCACGGCGTGCATTAACATGGTCCTTTGACTTTCCACTGACACCTAAAATGGTCCACAATATGTTATCACAAACATTTTTTTTCAATGTGCATGACATCCAAATTATGCCTCACCATGTTAGTTTTCCAATACGGAAGACTATAAAAAATACTTTTCTTTTTCCAATTGTGACTGCGCTGCCTACCCGCAGCACGAATATTACGTACTGGAGGAGCCACCAAATCCTGAATTTCATATACCGTGCGGATGTTTTCTTCCTCAATCTGCGATAACATTTCGACTCCTGTCATGATCTTTGGTGCTGGGCTGAACTCTCTAGAACCATCAAAATGCCACTCTGTCCTTTCTGAACCTGTGCTGGGGAGGGAGAAAACGCCTGTGACCCATGTATGCCTATTTTTTGGAATGTTTAAGCCATACAGATTTTTTACTTTTATTGCAACAAGGGAAAGCAAATTCCCCTTTCGTACTCCAGCCTGATAAATTTGCATAAGCTGGGAAGTCATTGATTGTCCACAATAAAGCTGCATGCATTTTGAACATTTCATTCGTTTCGCAGTCATAAGTCATCACACCATCGCCCCAAAATTCATTCAACTCATCAATCAATGGCTGAAGGTAAACATCAATCTTATCCCCCGGACTTTTAGGTCCATCAATAAGAGTGGAAAGTAATATAAATTGTTGCTTCATACAAAGTCATGGAGGAAGATTATATGGAAACCAACACCACGGGCCATGTGCTATGAGTTGCACCAACCATAGACTTGAATGGATTGAAACCATCTGCTGCCAATCCCAATCGGACATTACGAACATCTTTAGCAAAGTCGGGATGTCTCTTATCAAAATCCTTCCATGCATGAGAGTCTGCCGGGTGGGTTAACATGTCACTTTCATGAACTCTTTCTGCATGCCATCTCATTAAATTAGAAACTTTAGATGACATAAAAAATCTTTTCAACCTCGGTTTAAGGGGAAAGTAACGCATTTGCTTTACGGCAATCAGTTTCCCCTGTATCGCAATCTGACTTTGATGAGTCTTATTTCCCCTGTTCTCTTTCCACCTGGAAGCGCCACAAACCGTACAAATATCCAAATGAGCAGTTTCATTTCTAAACAACATACAGTTGTTTGCACATGCATCTATAGTCTCATATGTAAAACCTAAGTTCTCTGTCAACTTACAAGCATAGTAATACGACTCAGGAATCTTAGCGTCGACAGGAAGAACTTTTTTCAATAAAACAAAAAAGCATGTCGAATGATGTGTCTGACCAATTATTCAAAGTCTTCAAATGCAACAACTCCACGATAAACGACAGTTTATTGTAAGAAGTACACTCCAGGATATAATTTTGTTTTCGCATCATCAAGTACTTCATAAAACCTCCTCGAATCACGATCTGCACCAGAGCGAAGATTTATCTCACCGGTCTCAAGATTCTGGATGTCAATGCCTTCAGGATCAAACACACGTACCATTTCAGTAAGCATTTCATGCATTGGATCAGTCATCCTTGCATCAACATCCATCTGAGCTGCATCTGTATTTTGACAACGAACATATTCTTCTCCATGACGAGTCCAACTCTTATAATTTTTCAGAAATCCATTAAAGAAAAGGTGCTCCCTCACAGTATCTCGTGTGAATTGATATCTGTTAGCACATTTTCTACATGGAAAACTAATATAGTCACTTTCAAATCCTCTCGTGAAGTCAATAAACTGCATAATGCCATTGAAATATTCTCTAGACGTTCGATTTGGAAGATCAATCCAACTCTTATCCATAATAATATATGTATAACAAACATTTACACAATACTTATTACATTTACATTTTTCAAATCAACTATATTCAAAATAAATATTGACCATTTGTTTATGAACCATTGATAAAATAACAATGTAACTAAAAGCTCATGTTACCTGATTGAGCTACAAACCTGAAAGGGAGGGGAGCCGAAGGCGGTGCTGCGAGGGAGAGGAGCAGCGAAGGGGAGCCGGAGCCAAAGGCGGTGCGGCAAGGGAGGGGACGGGCAGCGGCGGCGGCGGGGGAGCTGGAGGAGAGGAGGCGGTGAGGGGACGGGGGACAGGCAGCGAGGGGGGGGGGGGGGGTGTCCGGGGTCGGGGGGGGGGGGGGGGGGGCTGTCCGAGGTGCGGGGAGGGGTGTCCGGGGTGTCGGGGGCCTGTCAGGGGTGCGGGCAGGGGTGTTCGGGGTGCGGGGGTGTCCGGGGTGCGGGGGAGGGGGGTTGTCTGGGGTGCAGGGGGGCTGTCGGGGGTGCGGGGTGGGGTGTCCGGGGTGCGGGGGGGCGTGTCCGGGGTGCGGGGGGGCTGTCCGGGTTCAGAGGGGGGGTGTCCGAGTGCGGGGGGGGGGGGGGGGGTGTCCGGGGTGCGGGAGGGGCTGTCCGGGTTCGGAGGGGGGTGTCCGAGTGCAGGGGGGGGCTGTCCGGGGTGAGGGGAGGCGTCCGGGGTGCGGGGGGCGGTCCGGAGTGCGCGGGGGGGGGGGGGGGGGGGGGGGGCTGTCCGGGGTGCAGGGAGGCGTCCGGGGTGCGGGGGGCGGTCCGGAGTGCGCGGGGGGGGGGGGGGGGGGGGGTGCTGTCCGGGGTGCGGGGAGGCGTCCGAGGTGTGGGGGGCGGTCCGGAGTGCGAGCCGGGGGCTGTCCGGGGTGCGGGTGCCGTCCGGGGTGGGGGGGGGGAGGGCCGAGAGGTCGGAGGGCGGTGGCCGGAGGCCCGAGGGCGGCGGCCGGAGGCCGGATGGCAGGCGGCGGGGGAGGCCGGGCGGCAGGGGAGGGGAGGGCGACGTGAGGGAGGGCGGCGAGGGAGGGAGGGGGTTAGGGCGAGGGAGATCGAGGGCGCGGGGGGGGGGGGGGGGGGGGGGCGCAGAAACGCCCCGAATTTTTTTAGGCAGGTTAGCGACCGACATTGGCGGTCGCTAATGGTGAGCTATAGCGACCGCCAATGGCGGTCGCCCAAGTCTGGGGGGCTCCAATGCCCCCTTTTCTAGTAGTGTTACCTAGTGAATTATAAATCTATCTGGTTTCACCCATCATAACATTTTCATGAATATTCATTCAACACAAATAATCATACATAATCAATCATGCTTAAACATATGTGTTACCCATGGTATAAATTGGGTATCATAATCTTGTCATAAATCATATCAAATGGGAGTATCATAAAAATGTCCATAAAAGAAATGAATTAGATAATTAATGGAAAATAATAGGGAAGACTAGGAATATATCATGAAAATTGATGTCAACGTAAATTAATAACACATAAAAAGAGAACTCAAGAACTATTATAATTAAATCATTTTAGTGCGGTTAAAGGAATATATCAAAGGATATTAAAACAAAAAGGTAATAATAATTTATTTAAAAAATTAAAACAATAATATTTTCATAAAAAATGTGTGGTTTTTAAAAATTATGGCGTCTTAACAATATTTTATATAGTGTACTTGAAAATGGGTATGAATTCAGGATGTTCCCTTAAAACGAGTTTGCTTATCGGGAAGTATTGAAAAGGGAACCTCATAAAAACATATACATCACTGAATTATAATTATTAATGTAAATTTATACATGAGTTTGGATCATGTTCACAACATTTATAATATGTAAACTCCCTGACCCCAGTTACCCAGAGTCGGTGCATTATTACATAACATTGGCATGAATCGCAAGAAAGATCAAATCTCGAAAGACCGATTGGTTTAGTAGCCTTGGAAACACTAGATATATTCATTAGTTTTACATTACATCATAAAATGAAAACTACTACAACAAAATAATGTTTCCACAGTCCACACTATAATCCCCTCATAATATCCCTGCAGATCATTCATAACTTACATCTTCACATCCTGGGAAAAATAAAACATAGAAAAGGGGTGAGCTCAAATGCCCAGTAAGGATAACAATATAGCGGAACATTCAAAAATAAGCATAAACATTTAAGGCAATGAATTACTAAAACAAAAGCCTTTTAAACTTGAACTTCAACATAGTATGGCCAAAGTAAAATGAAATAATTCCATTTACTTGTTCACATGGATATTCTACTAATCGAATAATCACATGCAATATCAATAACCACTTTCATAATGTTGGAATGCATAATGCCAGACTATCATAACCACATAGCCAAGGCCTCGTGCCAAGACTACAAATAATATTTTTCCAAGGCCTTGTGCCAAGACACTAGTTTGTCTCATGAGACCTACCGATGCATCGAGGAGCTATAGCGGGCTCCACCTGTCACATATTAAGTCCAATGCATTCCCATATGAAAAGGTTTAAACATAACATAAACATTCGTATTAAAACTAGCATACAAAATGTCAATAATTTCACCATAAACTATGAATGGTATAAAAATGGCACATCCACATTCAAACATATCACAAAACCTTCAATACAATATAGAAGTTTTGTATCATAATAAATCAACTTCAAATAAGCGTAAAATCCGTCAAAGGATGTTGACATAGATGAAATCAAAACACTTTTTAGAGAAATATCTCTTTCTATTTTTGAAATCCTTTAAGATCCATATAAAATAAAACATTTTCTTTGAAAATATTCTTATAAGCTTGTAAGGTAAGCTTTGAAGATTTTATAATGGCGGAAATAGCCGCACCCTCCATATAAGTTAAAAAAACATTCTTACCATAATTCTGTCGAAAAGGTTAAAAAGGACCTTGTTTTGAAAACGACGGAAAGATTCCTTTATAAACCTCTTATAAAAAGTCAAACAAGGGTATAAATGACTTTAACTCATATTCTTGTAAATAATAAATATGTTTTGAAATACATTTCGAAGAAACATGGATGTGGATGATAATGAAATCCCAGTAGATTATTACGTATAAACAACCTCGGATAATGAAGAGATTGTGAAATAACCCTTACCTTGTACTTTTCCTTGGTTGGGGTAGGTTAACCTCCTGTATAATGGTGAAATAATTATTATTAAATTATACAAGAATCATATACATTAATATGATATCATATATGATCTTTTAACATTGCTTTATTAATAATATCTTAGTATTATCGTCGTTTCGGGTGATAATCGATTCGTTCTTCTTAAATGTTTGGTTACGTAAGACATGTTTGTAATAGATAGATTATATCTTATTCATAATCAGAATGATATTAACATTATTTTTAACCCTAAAATGAGAATAAGACTTGAATGGATACGATGGAGAATGAATCTCATCGCGTTCGTGGAGACGGTAGTCCGTACGTACGCACGAACGCTACTTCCATTTAATTTTTATTTTAAAAGAATCGAATCCAAATGATACATAGGTATATTACTATTACAGTATAATATAATATTTTATATATGTTACTTAAGTTCATTAACACCATCCTTTATACGTTCCATGTGTGGTATGAACGAGTCATATCATTTTAAGGGGGCGGTAGTCCGCACTTCCTCAAATGAAATTATCGTATGTATATACAACATGAAATGAATAATGGTATGAAATAAAATGGAATTACAGAAGCTTATATATAAAATATATATCATTAATATCATATTTAATTACAGTGCCATCATAATGGCCACCATGAGAGGCGGTAAGATGTATTTGAACAATCATCGTTTCGTGAGGCGTTAGTTTGCCATCCACAGAAACATTATGTTCATCATCCATTAGATGGAGTTGTGTGTATGTGTAGTTTTAATCCTTCTTATAACAACATCCTAGTATATTGTGGATACTGGTGTTGTTACAAAAAAAAGGAAATAAAAAGAGTTTGGGGGTTGGAGAAGCAAAATAAATGAAAATAATTTAAGAGAAATCGTTACCTTTAATTTAGGTAACTCACTTTGGTTGGAACCAAAGGACTTCTTGAAATGCTTTCTGCCTAAGGAGAAGCTTCAAGGAGGAGTAGAGGGATGTGGGGAGCTTATTTGGGCAGGGTTTGGACGAGCCAAGTGGCTTGAGAGGTGTGAGGAATGAGTAGAAGTGGTCTCCTTTTATAAGGGAGAGGAGGGGCTCTTTAGGAAAGAGTGAAAGTATTACTTTATAATATAATTATATTCGGTTTATAATGGTCCAAAAATCATTGAGGTCTAAGATAAGATGACTCATATTCTAAATAACATCAACCAATAAGAATTGGACAGGTTTTAGATAATATTTTAATCATTATAATCTTATTTATTTAAATGATTTATTAATGAGGTAAACATTGCATCATTATTGTGTCATTAATAATTTAAATTATTTGATGTCTAAAAATTATAAATAAAATATCATTATATAGGAAATCGTTTTAGATTTCTAATGAATATTTATAATCGAAAATCCAACATGTATAACCCTATGTAAAAATTGTTCTTCTAAAAGATGTAAGCTTATGCCATTTTTATTTTTATTTTAACTTTATTAATATAATGTGTCCCTACCACATACAAGTGGCTCCAAGGGGTCCCCAAATCGACCCAAGGATGCCCATGGTCGGGTATGTGTCCACCAATAATGTTAGGACACGTTTTAGGGTAATTTTGTATTATTATAATATTATTTTTTAACCCTTATTTACCGGATTTACCCTTAACCATGGTAAATAAAATATTTACCGCAGTAATTATTCAAAATGTGTAAAAATAAAAGTTACCTATTTACATAATTTGGACATCCTGATTCCAAATATGTAATCCATTTTTCCAAATTCAAAACACAGAAGTGGCGGAAATTAATTTAAAATTAATTCCCGTTGTTAAAATAAAAAAGCGTGTTTTTAAGAGATAATAACTATCAAAAGATTGACACTTGTTTATGTCTGATTTAATTGTGAAATCATGTCCAATGACAAACATTAAATTAAATGGTAAAAATATATTCTAAATATACTTTAAAACCACTCAAATTCATAATTTATCAATATTAATTATTTTGATTAAAAAAGTTGTTTTTAATTAAAATTTAGTAATTTTCACTATTCATCAAAATATAAAAGTTATCCGAAAAGTACCAAAATTTCACCCTAGGCTAATTTCAATATTCCGAATCCAAAAATGAAGTCCATTTTGAAATATAAAATATATATGATTTCAAAAAGTAGGTATTAATATTCACAACGGCTAGTTTAATTAGTTGTGGTGTGTGTTAGAACTCGAGGTTGCGTACAACACACGCTATCGCATTATTCGAAGGGAAACGTACCGTGGAAGCTTGGGGTGTTACATTCTCCCCTCCTTCAAATAATTTCGTCCTCACAATTTCTAGGGTATTACTGCATAAAAAGACTCGGGTGGTTCTTCATCATAAGTTCCTCAGGTTCCCACGTTGCCTCTTCCATCTTATGATTTCTCCACAAAACTTTTACCAGACGCGTCATCCGGTTTCTCAGCACTTGTTCTCTCGTATCAAGAATCTTGACGGGCTCTTCGCAATAAGAAAGATCGGGTTCCAGTTCTAATTCTTCATAGGTGAGTATATGCGTTGGGTCAGGCATGTATTTCCTCAACAGAGATACGTGGAACACATCGTGAACTTTGGAGAGACTTGGCGGCATTGCCAATCGGTAAGCTACAACCCCAATTCGTTCTAGAATTTCGAAAGGTCCGATGTACCTGGGACTCAATTTACATTTCTTACCAAAACGTATGACTCCCTTCCACGGAGATACCTTCAGGAAAACATGATCACCGACTTGAAATTCCAAATCCTTCCTTCGATTATCGGCATAGCTCTTCTGCCTACTTTGAGATGCTTTGATGTGATTTTGGATTACTTTCACCTTTTCCACTGTTTCCTCTACCAGTTCTGGGCCTACAAGTTTTCTTTCACCAACGTCATCCCAACAGGTTGGTGTACGACATCTATTTCCGTATAACGCTTCATATGGTGCCATCTGAATACTCGAATGGAAGCTATTGTTATAGGAAAATTCTACCAGTGGTAAATATTGATCCCACATACCCTGAAAGTCAAGTGAGCAAGATCTCAACATGTCTTCTAGGGTTTGAATAGTCCGTTCTGATTGTCCATCTGTCTGAGGGTGGTAAGCAGTGCTCAAATGAAGTTTAGTATCCAGGGATTTCTGATGACTTTTCCAAAATCTTGAAGTAAAACGGGGATCACGATCAGAAACAATCGATAGGGGTACTCCATGAAGTCTCACAACTTCATTAATGTATAGTCTTGCTAGACGTTCCAGGGGTAGATCTTCTCTTATAGCAAGAAAATGTGCTGACTTGGTAAGACGATCAACAATAACCCATATTGCATCGTTCCTTCTAGGAGTCTTTGGTAGCCCCATGACAAAGTCCATCGTAATATTGTCCCATTTCCACTCCGGTATGGGAAGAGGTTGCATGACTCCTCCAGGCTGTTGCCTTCCAGCTTTCACTTGTTGACAAACCATACATCTTGACACAAAATCAGCAATCTCTCTCTTCATGTTGTCCCACCAAAAATGTTCCTTCAAATCTCTATACATTTTGGTGCTCCCAGGGTGTATAGAGAAATTGGAACTATGAGCATCATCCAGCAATTCCCTTTTTAGATCAGGTAAATCGGGAACACAAAGTCTCTTCCCGAATTTCAAAATCCCATCTTCATACACAAAGTCTCTCAATCTACCATCATTCACAGCTTTAATCTTCTTCTGAAATTCTTCATCATCGGTCTGAGAACTCTTAATCCTTTCTAGTAAAGATGGTTTGGCAACCATTTGAAAAAGCATTGATGTTTCACCTTCCCTGGTTATTCCCATGTCCATCTTCACTAGATCCATGAAAATTGGATCACTTTCAATTCTCATCATGTTCAAAACTCCATGGTCTTTTCTGCTCAAAGCATCTGCCACCTTGTTTGCTTTCCCCGGGTGGTAGTGTATCGTGCAATCATAATCCTTGAGTAATTCAAGCCATCTCCTTTGCCTCATGTTGAGTTCTTTTTGTGAGAAAATATACTTCAAACTCTTGTGATCAGTATAAATCTCACATTTTTCACCATAGAGGTAGTGCCTCCATATCTTCAAAGCAAAGATCATAGCTGCTAACTCAAGATCATGAGTAGGATAGTTTTGTTCATGAATTTTCAACTGTCGTGATGCATAGGCAATAACTCTATCATTCTGCATAAGGACACAACCAAGTCCTTTCTTTGATGCATCACTATAAATAACAATCCCATCATTCCCCGATGGTAGAGTCAATATAGGAGCATTGACTAATATTCTCTTCAGTTCTTCGAAACATTCTTCACACTCTTTTGTCCAAACAAATTTAACCCCTTTACGTGTGAGCTTTGTTAATGGGTTAGCCAATCGGGCAAAATTCTGGACGAAACGTCGATAATAACCTGCCAAACCAATAAAACTACGTACCTCAGTTATACTCGTAGGTGCTGGCCATTCTTGGATTGCCTTGGTCTTAGAAGGATCAACAGAGATTCCATATTTAGAGACAATATGGCCAAGAAAAGAAATCTCCTGAAGCCAGAATTCACACTTGCTAAACTTCCCATATAATTCATGCCTCCTCAGAGTCTTCAAGATAATGCGCAAGTGATTTTCATGATCTTCATAGGTTTTGGAGTATACCAAGATATCATCAATAAATACCACCACAAATTCATCAAGATACTCCTTGAAAAATCTATTCATCAGATCCATGAATACAGAGGGTGCATTAGTCAATCCAAACGGCATTACGGTAAACTCGTAATGCCCGTACCTGGTTCGAAATACTGTCTTCGGAATGTTTTCCTTCCTCACACACAACTGATGGTATCCAGATCGAAGGTCAATCTTTGAAAAGTATTGAGCTCCATGCAGTTGGTCAAATAAATCATCAATACGAGGTAGGGGATACTTGTTCTTTATCGTTATAGCATTGATCTCCCTATAGTCGATACATAACCTCATAGATCCATCTTTCTTTTTAACAAAAAGAACAGGGGCTCCCCATGGAGAAACACTAGGGAGAATAAATCCCTTATTACTCAATTCATCTAGTTGTTTCTTTAGTTCGACTAATTATACAGTGGCCATTCTATAAGGGGTCTTCGATATAGGCCTTGATCTAGGAATCAAATTAATGGAAAACTCAACTTCTCGTTCTGGAGGATGTCCAGGTAAATCTTCCGGCAATACATCTACAAATTCTTTCACAATAGGTACATCCTCTATTTGAACATTCCTTTCCTCACCGACAGTTATTTCATTCTCTTCCTCCCCAATAATTGAATTAAGTTGAGCTACTTGGGGTGGATCTAAATAAGAATTAGGTGGTGACGATTCTGCTCTAAAAATAAGGTGTTCCTTATCATTATCATCAAGAATCGTAACCTCTTTCTTCTTACAATAAATCTTCGCATCATAGTCCGAAAGCCAGTCCATACCGAGGATTATATCAAACTCAATCATAGGTATGACGATGAGATCAGCAGATAAAGAAAATTTATGTGCTCTAATGGGGACTGATTCACAATACTTTGTTGCAATGATACTTCCCTTAGGAGTTTTAACTGACAACTCCCTTATTAAATCAAATTGGAAATATCTAATTTTCTTAGCAAACTGGGAAGATATGAAACAATGCGACGATCCAGAGTCAAATAATGCATTTTCTAAACTTGAGGAAACCATTAAATTACCTGCCACCACGTCTTTCGGAGCTTCTACCTCAGCAGTAGTGATAGCATAAGCCTGGCCTTGATCCCTTGGCCTTTTCTGAGGTAAGTTCTCCTGACGCTTAGGAAATTCATTTGCATAATGTCCCATCTCCCTGCAGTTGTAGCACTGAACGTTGGTAGCTTCCTTCTTCCCCTTTCAATCACGAGCTTGGTGGCCTTTTTCACCACACTTGTAACAGACTCCCATTCCCTTCAAGCAAGTACCAGGATGTTTCTTCCCGCATTTACCACAAGATGGATATTCAACCTTTCCCTTCTTCCCCTTATTTCCATTCCCAGATTGATCAGCAGGTCTCTTCTTCTCTTGCTTTGCTTTAAAGTCATAAGACTTAGAGAATTCTTTTTCGGTCTTGATAGCACATGAGACAATGTCTTCGTACGATGAAAAGGATTGTGAGACTAATGCTCGATGGATAAATGGTTTTAACGCATCAAAGAAATGATCAATCTTACTTCTTGGGTTGCGTATATAATCACCAGCGTACCTTGCTAACTTTGTAAAGTTAGCCTCATACTTTGCGACATTCTCATCCTCCTTCTGTCTCAGACTTAGAAATTGCCTTTCCATATCTGCTCGATGGTCACGAGGAAAGTATTTTTCTAAAAACAGATCTTTGAACTCTCTCCACTCCATATTTGATACTTCATCATCTTCCTTCATGTTTTGAATCAATGACCACCATTGATCAGCATCTCCAGTGAGGCGGTAAACTGCCATGATAACTTTTTCCCTTTCACTGCTCCCCAAAGCCTGAAATATTTTCTCTAGGGAAAATATCCATTGCTCAGCTGCTAAGGGATTTGTATTCCCATTGAACATTGGTGGTTGTTGCCTCATGAATCGATCTAACATTGATCCTCCACGCTGCGGATCAGGGTGCTCCATACGGGTAAGGTTATTATTCATAACCTGAGTAAGTTGTCCTAGTATGGTGATTAGCTGATCGGCACTAGTTGCATCACCATCCCCACTATAATTATCTTGAGCAGGAGGGCAATCCCTACATGGAGTGCGTGCATTGATACAGTTTCCATTTCTTCCACTAAGCGCCATTTCTAAACAATGGCATAAACTAGATCAGTTTATGAATCAAAATACAAAATCCCATACTTATAAAACACTTAACATAAATTGAACTATTTATGGATATAATCCATAATCATAAAAATGTTTTCTTTGAGGAAGTATATACTCATAAACCCTTCATAATGATTTGTAAAGAAAATGAGAGTTATCCTAAGCATATCCCCCAGGAGTGTCGTAACCAAGAGTGCAGCAAGGCCCGTTGTCGTGCACCAGTTCCCGTTCGAGTCTAGCTCAAAGCGGTGTTTTCGAGTTTTACCCCTAGGTACATCTGTGCCAGAGCCGTCTCTACCTGCTCGTATCCAGACAGGGATGTATTGCTCGGAAAACTCACAAAATCTCTACAATACCAAAATTCTAGGAAGTTCTTCTATACTAATCCTCAAAGTTCATCTTAGGTCTACGTGCTCTAATCAGAGTTTATCTAAATCTAGCTTCCAAGGTTTGTACTAAACCTCCCTCTGATACCAACTGTAACGCCCCGACCCCAGTTACCCAGAGTCGGTGCATTATTACATAACATTGGCATGATCGCAAGAAAGATCAAATCTCGAAAGACCGATTGGTTTAGTAGCCTTGGAAACACTAGATATATTAATAAGTTTTACATTACATAATAAAATGAAAACTACAACAACAACATAATGTTTCCACAGTCCACACTATAATCCCCTCATAATATCCCTGCAGATCATTCATAACTTACATCTTCACATCCTGGGAAAAATAAAACATAGAAAAGGGGTGAGCTCAAATGCCCAGTAAGGATAACAATATAGCGGAACATTCAAAAATAAGCATAAACATTTAAGGCAATGAATTACTAAAACAAAAGCCTTTTAAACTTTAACTTCAACATAGTATGGCAAAAGTAAAATGAAATAATTACATTTACTTGTTCACATGGATATTCTACTAATCGAATAATCACATGCAATATCAATAACCACTTTCATAATGTTGGAATGCATAATGCCAGACTATCATAACCACATAGCCAAGGCCTCGTGCCAAGACTACAAATAATATTTTGCCAAGGCCTTGTGCCAAGACACTAGTTTGTCTCATGAGACCTACCGATGCATCGAGGAGCTATAGCGGGCTCCACCCGTCACATATTAAGTCCAATGCATTCCCATATGAAAAGGTTTAAACATAACATAAACATTCGTATTAAAACTAGCATACGAAATGTCAATAATTTCACCATAAACTATGAATGGTATAAAAATGGCACATCCACATTCAAACATATCACAAAACCTTTAATACAATATAGAAGTTTTGTATCATAATAAATCAACTTCAAATAAGCGTAAAATCCATCAAAGGATGTTGACATAGATGAAATCAAAACACTTTTTAGAGAAATATCTCTTTCTATTTTTGAAATCCTTTAAGATATATATAAAATAAAACATTTTCTTTGAAAATATTCTTATAAGCTTGTAAGGGAAGCTTTGAAGATTTTATAACGGCGGAAATAGTCGCACCCGCCATATAAGTTAAAAAAACATTCTTACCATAATTCTGTCGAAAATGTTAAAAAAGACCTTGTTTTGAAAACGACGGAAAGATTCCTTTATAAACCTCTTATAAAAAGTCAAACAAGGGTATAAATGACTTTAAATCATATTCTTGTAAATAATAAATATATTTTTAAATACATTTCGAAGAAACATGGATGTGGATGATAAAGAAATCCCAGTAGATTATTACGTATAAACAACCTCGGATAATGAAGAGATTGTGAAATAACCCTTACCTTGTACTTTTCCTTGGTTGGGGTAGGTTAACCTCCTGTATAATGGTGAAATAATTATTATTAAATTATAAAAGAATCATATACATTAATATGATATCATATATGATCTTTTAACATTGCTTTATTAATAATATCTTAGTATTATCGTCGTTTCGGGTGATAATCGATCCGTTCTTCTTAAATGTTTGGTTACGTAAGACATGTTTGTAATAGATAGATTATATCTTATTCATAATCAGAATGATATTAACATTATTTTTAACCCTAAAATGAGAATAAGACTTGAATGGATACGATGGAGAATGAATCTCATCGCGTTCGTGGAGACGGTAGTCCGTACGTACGCACGAACGCTACTTCCATTTAATTTTTATTTTAAAAGAATCGAATCCAAATGATACATATGTATATTAATATTACAGTATAATATAATATTTTATATATGTTACTTAAGTTCATTAATACCATCCTTTATACGTTCCATGTGTGGTATGAACGAGTCATATCATTTTAAGGGGGCGGTAGTCCGCACTTCCTCAAATGAAATTATCGTATGTATATACAACATGAAACGAATAATGGTATGAAATAAAATGGAATTAAAGAAGCTTATATATAAAATATATATCATTAATATCATATTTAATTACAGTTCCATCATAATGGCCACCATGAGAGGCGGTAAGATGTATTTGAACAATCATCGTTTCGTGAGGCGTTAGTTTTCCATCCACAGAAACATTATGTTCATCATCCATTAGATAGAGTTGTGTGTATGTGTAGTTTTAATCCTTCTTATAACAACATCCTAGTATATTGTGGATACTGGTGTTGTTACAAAAAAAAGGAAATAAAAAGAGTTTGGGGGTTGGAGAAGAAAAATAAATGAAAATAATTTAAGAGAAATCGTTACCTTTAATTTAGGTAACTCACTTTGGTTGGAACCAAAGGACTTCTTGAAATGCTTTCTGCCTAAGGAGAAGCTTCAAGGAGGAGGAGAGGGATGTGGGGAGCTTATTTGGGCAGGTTTTGGACGAGCCAAGTGGCTTGAGAGGTGTGAGGAATGAGTAGAAGTGGTCTCCTTTTATAAGGGAGAGGAGGGGCTCTTTAGGAAAGAGTGAAAGTATTACTTTATAATATAATTATATTCGGTTTATAATGGTCCTGAAATCATTTAGGTCCAAGATAAGATGACTCATATTCTAAATAACATCAAACAATAAGAATTGGACAGGTTTTAGATAATATTTTAATCATTATAATCTTATTTATTTAAATGATTTATTAATGAGGTAAACATTGCATCATTATTGTGTCATTAATAATTTAAATTATTTGATGTCTAAAAATTATAAATAAAATATCATTATGTAGGAAATCGTTTTAGCTTTCTAATGAATATTTATAATCGAAAATCCAACATGTATAACCCTATGTAAAAATTGTTCTTCTAAAAGATGTAAGCTTATGCCATTTTTATTTTTATTTTAACTTTATTAATATAATGTGTCCCTACCACATACAAGTGGCTCCAAGGGGTCCCCAAATCGACCCAAGGATGCCTATGGTCGGATATGTGTCCACCAATAAGGTTAGGACACGTTTTAGGGTAATTTTGTATTATTATAATATTATTTTTTAACCCTTATTTACCGGATTTACCCTTAACCATGGTAAATAAAATATTTACCGCAGTAATTATTCAAAATGTGTAAAAATAAAAGTTACCTATTTACATAATTTGGAAATCCTGATTCCAAATATGTAATCCATTTTTCCAAATTCAAAACACAGAAGTGGCAGAAATTAATTTAAAATTAATTCCCGTTGTTAAAATAAAAAAGCGTGTTTTTAAGAGATAATAACTATCAAAAGATTGACACTTGTTTATGTCTGATTTAATTGTGAAATCATGTCCAATGACAAACATTAAATTAAATGGTAAAAATATATTCTAAATATACTTTAAAACCACTCAAATTCATAATTTATCAATATTAATTATTTTGATTAAAAAAGTTGTTTTTAATTAAAATTTAGTAATTTTCACTATTCATCAAAATATAAAAGTTATCCGAAAAGTACCAAAATTTCACCCTAGGCTAATTTCAATATTCCGAATCCAAAAATGAAGTCCATTTTGAAATATAAAATATATATGATTTCAAAAAGTAGGTATTACTATTCACAACGGCTAGTTTAATTAGTTGTGGTGTGTGTTAGAACTCGAGGTTGCGTACAACACACGCTATCGCATTATTCGAAGGGAAACGTACCGTGGAAGCTTGGGGTGTTACATAATATGTACATAAAATAAAATTTAACATTATTTGGGTGAAAATAAAGATAAAGCCACCCAAAGGAATAATAAAGGTTTTGGTAGAATATCTTACCTTAAGTCCGAGAGAGTCCTTCACTTGATCTTAATGTCATGTATAAAAAATTATATTTATTAATTAATATTTAATAAACTTCTTATTTATTTAACTGATTTATTATATCCTTATTATGTTCATTCATGACCATTTTGATGGGTAAAGAGGTTCAATTTTCATTTTTTGGGGCGTTTGTTTCTCGGGTTTTCATGATAGGTTTAATTATATGCATGTAAGTATAAACATGTAAGATGATAATGGATGTTTATAATAGATGTTTTATATTATTATAGAACATTCATACGATTACATGGTTATAAAATTCATGTGCTTATTTGGATAGATGATGAATCATTATATAAAACTTTAATGATAACCGATTTGGTTAATTGGTGGTTTTTGATAACATCAGACACATTTATATTCATAAATTAATATTATATGTATGAATGATTCTATAAACTTAAATTAGAAATAATACGTATATTATAGTATGGTTAAAAAATCATAATGGTTTCATCCCCATAATTGATGATGGTAATAGAAATTGAAAACCCGTCGTCCTTAAATGTGATAAATTAACACATCTCAGATGATGTTTCCATTTATAGTATAAAAGGAGTGGAAAGTAGAGAAGATAATAAATTATTTTATTATCATAGAAAAATTAAAATAAATGTAGGTTATAATAGTTATCATAACATTTTTATGAAAGGAGGTGAGGAAAGAAAAATAATGAAAGGAACTTGAATGAAAATTAAATAAATGAAAATATGATTTTACCTCTTGAATATATCTTCCTTTAGAACCTCTTTAGGGGAGAAGATTTAGTATTTATAAGACCCAAAGGTCTGGTATATGTGGGAGAGGAGATTAGGGAGTGATATTAGTAAAATTTGGACTGGGCACAGGGATTGATAGGCGTGGGGTGAGGAGGTAAAGATTGGTGGTATTTATAGTGGAGGAGAGGAGGGGTTTCCCATTATTCTAATCATTAGTTTAATATTTTTCCTCAAGGCTATCAATAGTATTGATTCATGTGAAAAGAAATATTAAATAGAGATTTTTATTTCGAACCAATGGTAATTTAAATCATCTATGACTCATTCATGATGTACAAATTCATTTATTTAGCATTTATCATAAATTATCATATTTTACTATTCACAAAAAACAGTTTTTTTGGAAAAATCCAAAAAAATCCACTCCAATTTTTTTCAACTTGTAGAATTTAAAAATGAACTCAATATTATGATTTTTT
The DNA here is from genome assembly GCA_963277665.1 of Viscum album. Taxonomy (NCBI): domain Eukaryota; kingdom Viridiplantae; phylum Streptophyta; class Magnoliopsida; order Santalales; family Viscaceae; genus Viscum; species Viscum album. The sequence continues at coordinate 1,472,919,496 of OY728164.1, read as the reverse complement.
TATAAATATGTAAAAAATAATTTTTAATGAAAATCTTAATTTGCATGAAAATTAAAATTATTAAAATTAAAACTGCATTTTTAACAGATTGAATAAGTAAGTAAGGTATCTTAAATTAATATTATAATCATAAGTAATCAAAATATTTATTTATTAAGGCACTTTATGAAATTAAATTTTCCTTTAAATTATTAAATTAATCAAAAAAAATTACTTAAATATATATGACTTACAAATATACAAACACTTAATTAATAATTATTAAAATATTTACATAATTATACTGTGACATAATTATATAATATTGTCACTTATAGGATGGATAAATATTATTTTTACTTTAATTAGTGAGGTTACAATTCAATTGGCTGGTTTACTACTCATAAGGGTCATATTACTATTCCAAATGTAAAGTTTCTATTTCATCGGTATACGTTCTTTAACTTCTAGAGATACTGTTTGTTTCACTCATTCTTCATTTATATGTTTTGAATTGTGTTCTATATGTAATTTTATTTTATTATACTATAAGAAATAATTATAAGTAGGGAATTTCATTAATAAAACATTGGGTCATTACATTATTCCCCCATAAGAAATTTCACCCTCAAAATTTTGTTTCATATTCTTATCTGTAAATAGGTGTGGGTACTTTTCATTTAGTGAATCCTATTGTTCCCATGTTTCCTCCTCATACTTTTGGTTCCTCCATATTACATTGACCAGGTAAGTAGTCTAGCTATGTAGAATGTTATCTCTATAATCCAAGATCTTAAATGGTTTCTCCTTGTATGAATGATCATTCTCAAACTGTACCACCTCAGAAGAGATTACATGTGAAGGGTATGGTTGTACTTTCTTAAGAAGGATATGTGGAATACATCATGTACATTAGACATGGTAGGTGGATGTAATAAGTTATTGGCCACAACTACAACACAATAAAGCATCTCAAAGGGGATGATGTAGCTAGGATTTAGATTTCCTTTCATCCCAAATCTCATGACTTTATTCCATAGAGATATGCAGAGTAATACCATGTCTCCAACATTGAAATTAGGGTCCCATCGATGATTGAATTCATAACTATTCCATTGAATTTGGGATTCCGTGATGTGATACTGAATGGTTTTCTCCTTCTACCCCATTTCTCAATCATTTCAGGTCATAACATCTTACGTTTAGTATCTTCATCTCAATATGTCTGTGTATAGAACCTTTTCTGATAATGGGCTTCATCTGGAGCCATCCGATGCTGGAGTGGAAACTATTATTGTAAGATAATTCGAACTGTGGAAAATATTGGTCCTACCCTCCTTTTAATCCCATAAAACATATTGTTAACATATCTTCCAATGTCTAAATAGTTTTTTCAGCTTGGCCATCAGTTTGAGGATGAGATGATGTACTAAAGTTCAGTTCAGTTCTTAGAGCATGTTGAAGCCTTTTACAGAATTTCAAGGTGAATCTTAGATCTCTATTAGATATAATAGATATTTGTACTCCATGTATATTTACAAACTCTTTGATATATATATATATATGGGTATTTTGATCTAATTATAAGTCATCTCGAATTATGATAAAGTGAGTTGTCTTTGTAGGAAGATCCATAATGAACCATATTTCATTGTTTCCTCTTAATGTTCATGGATTTCTAGTGACGAAGTCCACGGTGATGTTATCTTATTTACAGGTTAGTATGGGTAGTGGTTTTATCAACCCATTATAATTTTTTCTATCATCCATCACTTGTTGACATACCAATCACATTGATGTATTTTCAGTAATCTCCATCTACATATTGTCCCAAAAAATGTTCTCTCAGAGATCTTGATACATAACTGTGATCCATGGGTGAATAGAGAAGGATGATCTATGTGTGTCATTAAAATTATATTTATTTATCTCGATATCAGATGGTACAAATAATCGTGACCCCAATCTTAAAACTCCTTCCTCATAAATATTATACTCAGAGGATTTTATATTTCTACCATCTTCCACCCTTTCCCATATTTCTACAAACTTTCCTTGAGCATCCCTTATTTTATCCATGAGGATGGTTGAGAAAACTATTTGGGAAAGATTTATAATATTCCTCCTTTAATGATTCCCATGTCCATCTTCTTCAAATCTAAGAATATTGGAACCTTTTCAATTCTATTCATTGACAAATATGCGGGATTCGTTCTACTCATGGCATCTGTCACTTTATTTTCCTTGTTGGGATGGTAGTGGATTAACTAGTAATGATCCTGGATGAGCTCTAACCATCTTCATTGGCGATGATTAAGTTATATCTCTGTAAATATGTATTTGAGACTCTTACGATCAGTATATATCTCACACTTCTCTCCATAGAGATAATGCCGCCTGATTTTCTATACAAATATCACTGCCGCCAAATCCAGATCATGTGTGGGATAGTATTTCTCATGTATTTTTAGTTTTATTGAGGCATAGAATATCACTTTATCTTTTTTCATAATCACACAGATGAATCCCTTATTTAAATAATCACTATAAACCACATTGAGTTCTCAAATTATCAGGGGTGTGAGTACTGGTGTAGTGATAAGCCTCCTTTTGAGCTCCTTAAAGATTTATTCACATTTTTGATTCCAAAAGAACTTCACTCGCTTATATATAAATAGGTTAATTGGGTTTTAAAAATGTTACATGTTATTCATAAATTTACAATAATACCCGGATAGACCCTGAAAGCCGTTGACCTCCATTACAGATGTTGTCTTAGGTCACTCTTTAATTTTCATTATCCTGCAAGGGTCCACATATATTCACTTTTTAGTCATAAAATTCCCAAATAATGATACCCTCTCCATCCAGAACACCCATTTACTATCCTATTAATTATGTTTACCCCTTCATAATGTATTTAGCATAGTACTAAAATTCTCCTTATATTCCTCCTTTATCTTAGCGTATATCAAAATATCATGGATAAAGACTACCAAAAATTTATTGAGATAATCTCTAAATCCTCTATTAATTAGATCCATGAAAATTATTGTTTCATTAGTGAGTCCAAAGGACATCACTATGAACTCAAAGTGTCCATACATCGTTCGAAAGGAATTATAGTGAATATCTTCTTTCCTCACCTTTAATTAGTGATATCCCAACCAAAGTTCACATAATAGAAATAACTTTCCCCCAGAACATTATCAAAAAAGTCATATATCTGTGGCAAGGGTTACATGTTCTTTATCATGATTTTATTGAGATCACAACAATTAATTCAGAGGCACATTGATGCAACCTTCTTCTTGAAAAATAGGTCTTGTTCACCCCATGGTGAAGCACTCAGTCATATAAACCCGTCTCTAGATTCTTCTGTAACTTCTTTTTTTTTTCCATATAGCTCAATGGTTATCATTAAATAAGGTGTATTTGATATAGGTAGGAATCTAGGAATATGTTCAATTGTGAAATAAACTTCTCAATCAGGAAGAATACTAGGAAATTATTCAGGGAATACAATAGTGTAATCCCTCACGATGGGCATATCTTTGAGAAGTGTCATCTCATTTGTCTGAATAATTTGAGAAAGATAGGATTACTTAAAAAGAAGACATTATCAACCCTTGAGATGATGATTTTGAAAAAACTTCATCTTCATAGTTACATTTGAATACTATTAGAGGATACTCCAAAATGTGAATAGTGATTATCCATTCCCGATAGTTAATGTTGGGTTTTTATAAAGATATCCAACGATTGCCCAAAATATAATCGAACCCCACCAATGGAATTATGAAAAGATTTTATATGAGGTTCAATCCACAAACATATACTAGGGAGGATTTATAAACCTTGGATGTAATAATTTATCCATTCTCTATTCACCAAGATAACTCAACCTCCAAAATTTCAGGTGGTTTTTGAATAGTTCTACTAAACCTGCATGATATGAAAGAATGTGTAGAACCATAATCACATAGTATGTTCGCTATTATTGAATGAATAGCTAGTGTACTTTTCATCACATCATTTTTTGACTCCATCCCAACAGTAGTGATAGCATAATACCTTCCTTGTTTTCTTGGAGGTTTCTGTTGATTTCCTCTAATAACCCTTGGCTTAGGGATAATTTTCACTTAATTCCCATGTTTCTTGTATTTGAAACACTACACTATAAGATGAGTGTTGATCTAAACCTTACTTTATTCTTCCAAATTAGCGGTATTATTCATTTCACTCAAGTATTTCTTATCTAGATGTCCCATTCTTCCAAATTTGAAGCAATTCATGGTTTCCTTTAGACAGTTCCCAGGATGCTTCTTCCCACAATTTTAACATGTGGGATGTTTGATAATCTTTCCATCATGGGTTTTATTTGTTGAACCACCCATATTAGACACCATTTTCTAATTTTTTTTCACTGGGACCATGATACCGTTGAGAGTTTTTGATCTCCATTTCAACCATGAGGTCATAATGGAAAATAACCTCTTAACTACTGAAATCTCGAATCGCCAACACAATTCATAGAATCTGCTTTAGTCTGATAAAGAATAAATCCACCTTTTCTTATATGTTAGTGAAATATCTTTAGGCGTATTTCACAAGACTTATGAAGTTTTCTTCATATTCCCTGATGGACTCATCTACCTTCTTCTTAATTACGATGAACTATCGTTCTAGAATGAGACGGAGGGTTTGAGGAAAATATTACATGAAAAAAATTCCCTTGAATTCCTCACAATCCATGTAATCAATTTATTCATTGGACATTGTATTCTTGATTAGTGTACACCATTGTTCTTCTTCCCCATCAAAATGATAGACTACCAGCACGACTTTCTATTCTTCTAAGCACTGAAGGATGGAGAATAACTTTTCAATGGAGTTAACCCATTGTTTCATGAGGAGGGGATCCAAAGATCCACTAAACATGGGGGAACTTTTCCACATGAATGATTCTATAGAAATTTTCTCTTTCCTTAGAGGAGGGAATTCCACATTATTCAAGTTATATTCAAAACTTGAGCAAGATGATAAAGTACTATCATAATGTTTTGAGCAGCCATTCACATCATATCAGGCTTATTATTCGGGAAATCTTCACATTTCCTTTCACATTGATTTTTATAATGATCTCTTTTATTTCTTGCCATTAACAATGAAAAATAATGTATAATTAGAGGGATAAGATAATTAGCTAATAAGCATAAAAAAGAAAACCTTAAACATAAAAGGATAAAATCATAGAGGAAACTAATATCCTAACTTGCGATTCATTAGGTTTTAATCTAGGTTATACATGATATGTTTCCTAACATATATTATTATGGGATTTTTTTGTTCTATTGATAATGGGTCATAATATGTTTATGAATTTTCCAAATCATATCCCCCCAGAGTGTCAAACCAATAGTGTAGAAAGGCCCTTCTTCATGCACGATTTCTCATTCAAGTCTAGCTTAAAGAAGTGTTTTCATCTTTTACCCCTAGATACATATGTGCTAGATCCACTTCCACTTATTCGTATCCAGACATGGATGTATTTTCCTGATAAACCACTGACATTATACACACCGAAATTTATGGATTTTTTATTATACATAGTCTCATAATTAAGGTTCTTAATAAAGTTCTTTATTCCTAATATCCAAAAATAACTAGACATTGTCTCTGAAAACAACTATAGTAACTGAAGCTAGTTTCATATATCATTACATGATTTTAATCATAATAATTCATCATATTCCAATCTATGGATCGCGAATTTTAGTTTCTTGAAAGACTATGCACATAAATATCAAAACATGGGACTAAATAAAAAATTTCTTTATTTAATCTTCATAAAGAGATCCTAACATCAATTGTTCTCAGACGTCATTAAAGGATAACTTATGGATAACATGAATGAAGGGATGATCTAAAAATCCCAGTAAGGGAATAAAAAAAAATCTTTATCACATGGGTTAGAAGGCATGACATAATGATATAAAAAGGCATGGAACAAATGGAATCATAACATATAAACATGTGATCATATAAACATGCAGTCATAGTAAAGTGGAAGAAATATAAAACATGTCTTTAAAAAGATTTAATGCTCATTTCACATAGAGGAGAACAATTCAACGTTAACAACCTAGACCATTGCACATAGTACCATGAGTCCAGGATAACCATCATGACTGTTTCACATAACATCTCATGAGACTCAAATTTACCCAATGAATTTGACTTTTATCTTTGTGCACCCATCATAACTTGTTCATGAATATAATTTCTATATAAATAATCATACATAATCAATCATAAATAAACATAAGGGTCACCCACAGTATGATTTGGGTATCATAATCATGTCATAAAGAATAAAAAATGGGAGTATCATAAAAATATCCATGAAGAAAAAGAATTAGACCATTAATGGACAATCATAGTTTTGAATTGTCATATTTCATGAAACATGATTTCAATATTAAGTAATAACATGTAAAAAGATAACTCAAGGAATTTTATAATTAAATCATTTTAGTGCAGTAAAATGAAAATATCAAAGGTAATTTAAAAAAAAGGGAATAATATTTTATTTAAAACCCAAAGTGAAACAAGAATGTTTGCATAATAAAATTATTTTTTTTATAAAAATAATAGTTTATTAAAATTATATTATATAGTGTACATAAAAATGGGTAAAAATTCAGGAAGTTCCCCCAAAATGGGTTTACATAGCGGGATGTTTTGATGAGATAACCACTTAAAAATGTATATCTCAAAAAGAGAATGATGAATTGAAATTGATATAGGATTTTGTAGAATGTACACAACATTTAGAAGATTTGCATAAAATAACATATAACTTCATTTGGGTAAAAATAATGATAGAGAAACCCAAAGAAATAATGGAGGTTCAAGTATAATTTCCTACCTTAAGTTCGATGGTGTCCTTCACATGATATTAATATCCTAGAAAAATAAATTAAATTCATTAATTTATATTTATATAACATATTCTTTATGTAATTTATTTATTATATCCTTATTACCTTCTTTCATGACCTTTTTTATGGGTTAAGAGGTTCAATTTCATTGTTTGGGACAATTTCTTTACTTAGTTTAAAGGATTGGTTTACGTATATACATGTAAAGTGAGAATAATTGTCCAAAATTGAAGTTTAATGATATTATTGAACATATATATATATATATACAGACATATATATATATATATGATTACAGGTTTATAAAATTCAGTTGGTTTTTGGTATTGAAGATGAATCATTATATAAACAATTAATGATAACCGTTTTGGTTAATTAGAGGTTTTTGATCACATCAAACACATTTTATATTATAAATTAATATCACATGTACAAAAGATTTCAGAACCGTAAAATAGACATAATACATATATTATTTTCTGGTTCAATAATCAAAATGTTTTTGTGACTATAATTTAATATAGTAATGGAAATTTAAAACCCACCATCCTTGAATGTGATAAATTAACACATCTCGGATGGTGTTTTCATTTCAAGTATAAAAGGAGGGTAAATTGGAGATTATTATGAATTGTAAAATTATATTAACAAAATTCTAGTAAATTTTGGGTGTTTTATTTTTCATAATATTTCGATTAAAGGAGGCGTGTAAAGAAAAATAAAGTAAGAAACATGAAAGAAAATCATGAAATGAAAATAGGAATTTAACTCTTGAATATATCATCCTTAAGAACCTCTATAGGGGAGATTATTTTGTATTTTGAAGAAAAAAAGGACTGATGTACCTGGGAGAGTGTTTTAGGAAGAGATTTCAGTAGAATTTAGACTAGGCATGAGGCTTGAGTGTTGTGATGAGAAGATGTAAAAGGGGTGGTATTTATAGTGGAGGAGATGAGGGGTATCCCATTATTTTAATGATTAGTCTAATATATTACATCAAGAATATAAATAGTCTTGATTATTGTGACCAAAAATAGTAAACAAAGCATGTGACTTCAAACAAATGGTCATTTACATCATCTATGATTCAAGCATGATGTTGAAATCCATTTGTTTAGCATTTATATAAAAATATCATATTTTACTATTCAAAAAAATTCAAATATTTTAGCGAAATCCCAAAAATTTACCCCAAATATTATTTGAAAAGTAGAATTAAAAAATTAACTCCATATTATGAAAATTATTTTCTAAATATGTGAAATTTATTTTTTATTTAAATTCATAATTTACTTGTTAAATAATAATTTTAAAATTAAAAATACTTTTCTATCACTTTGAAATATTAATTAAGGTCTCTTAAAATTATATTATAATCATAATTAATCAATATAATTATTTAAGAATAAATATTATGAACATAAACATTCTTTTAAATTATTAAGTTAATTAAATTATTGTAAATAATTAAACATGACTTACAAAAAAACCAACACTTAATTTATAATTTTTAAAATATTATCTTACATGTACTATGATATAATTATATAATATTTTCACTTATAGGATGGAAAAATTTTATTTATACTTTCATTAGTGAGGTTACTATTCAATTATCTAGTTTACTATTCTTAAGGGTCATATTACTATTCCAAACGTCAAGTTACTATTTCATTGGTATACATTCTTTAACTTCTAGAGATACATTTTGTTTAACTCATTGTTTATTTATAAGGTTTGTCTTGTGTTCTATATGTAATTTTATACAATTATACTATAAGACATAATTATAATAATGTAATTTCAAAGATAAAACATTGGGTCCTTTCATTCAAAATAGGCATTGAATACCTTGATTATAAAAACATTTTGGGTGATCACTGTATTGAGTTCAAATGGAAAATGGTTTCAATTCCATAAATTATCATAAAAACATATATTAATTTTTCCCATAGAGCATCATCATGTAATTATACATAACCAAACAATAATTATATGGTTTTACTCAACATGATTCATTCTATAATGTTTGAATTGAATTTGTACATGTATGAGATCATGGTCCTTGAGGTATTATTAAAATATTAAGATCCCCAGTGAGGATCATTTCACTATTAGGTCAATTTATTTCCATGCAATGGCCTATAGATGTATATGAGAAAACTATATTGGGTATTTTGACAAAGGACATGCCTTTGGGTGTTTGATAGGAGGTATGCCTATGTACTTGTGAGATGTGAACTATGTCAGATGTTTTTTATAGGTTATGTGGGAAATTTTGGTGCCCTTGGAATATGGATTAGGGAATTGGTGAGATATGTACATTGCTTGAGATGAAATTTAATAGACAAGGTTAACCCAAGATAAGGGTTATCCCAATATTATGAGTTATGTAGATACATGTATCATGGTTGATGCATAATGTTGTGATGTTAGTTTATGGGATGTAGTATTGAGTATATATTATATTAATGGAATTGATATAGGATTTCATGATGAAAATAAATTAATATTCTTGTTTTTGGTTTCTAGGAAATAATCGATTAGATATCTGACCCTATTCATATTAGGTGTCTATCCAGATTAGAAAATAAAATTTTATCCTATATTGTCTGGTCTAGGATGGATAGTTTGTGGTTATATTGATGTTATTTTGGAATGATTCCCCGATGGCTAGTGATCATGTGATTAGAGTTGGCATTGGTGGTATTCCTTGGGTATGTTAGAGAAGGGAATTCAGATGATTTTTCAATATGATATTGAAATGTTGTGATTTATAGTTTATGGTTTCAAATCATTGGGATAGTATTGAGGAGATAAAATGTGAGGTGCTCCGATTCAGATGTTATGGTAGGGTATTCCTATTTGGTAATCCCCTTTAGTAAAATGGGGGCTATTTAGCATCATGAAAAAGAGTGAATTGTATCATGAAATGATGTTCACATAAATTTTTTTCTAAGTTACTTTCACTTAAAATTTATCTTGGATATTTTTTGAGATAATTAGATCATGTATGTATCATGAGAGAATGATTTTTGATTTGAAAATAGGTGTTGTGGGAGCATAAACCCATAGGTTTTAACAAGATTTATGTGGTACTCAATAGTTTTGTGTGGTTCTATTTGGATTATAGATCTGTGAGAGAGTATTTTCATGTTTATGATTGTTGGATATAATGAATTAATTTTATCAATTTTGTATTTATCGATTTCATGAAATGTGAAATTTCTATCTGTGATAAAAAGTTACATCTCATTTGTAAATGGGTGTCTTCATATGGTCGACCCATGTGTGTTCTTTCACATAAATAATTAGGATAGTGTGTTGTTGGAACCTGATTAGGTAGATCTATTGGAGTGTTCTAAGGTATTACATATTGAAAGTAGTGCACTATAAGATATTGGAGGGTGTTATCCTTATTATTAATGTAATTTATGTGCATTTTGAGGACTGGGTTTGTGGTATGTCAGGAATGTATTTAAATTGAAATATTATGTTGGAACTAAGTTATGAGTGGGATGGATGTTTCTAGTCATTATGTGTGGTAATTGATAGATCATAGGCTATAGAGGCATAAAAATCATATTTGTAGGGTCATGGTTTCATGAGGCTGGTTTGTTATGGTCATGGTTTCTCTTTGATTCTAGTGTATAGGTGAACCTAATTTTATGTAGTTCTATGGTCAATACAATATTATATTTTTAAATTCAAAATAAAATGCAGTTAATGCATTGGAATCAGACTCGAGATGGTTTTTGATGTTATCCATGGGTGATTCAGATCATAAATGTATTAATGGTCATAAAAGATCATGAGAATCGGTTTGGTTGTTGGATAAACTATGGATTTAAACCAAGAATTGGGTCTGTGCTTTGGTGTGGGTTTATAGAAAATATCATGATGACTTTAAGGAATTAAGGCATCGGGATCTAGAAATTTGATAATTATTAAAAAACTTTATCCTAATTTTTTTGAGAGAGGATTGATAGAGGAGTAATGATAAATGTTTTTATATGAAATTGTCAATGGTGAGGTGGAAACTACCCCAAGAATGTCATTAGAAAACTAAGAGTTAATTTTAGATGGCATATATGATGGCGAGGAGCACTATAGACCATGAAAATACCTTATGAGTTGAGTATTATGGTTTGTATAACCATAAGATTTAGGATAAATTGGTCTTTTACACTATAGTTTAATGAGATAAACATGTTCTATTGAAACCCATCTTATTGATTTATCAATGGTGATGTGTAATAGATAAAATTTTGGTTAATAAGGAATATTTTTTTTGGAGTTATACAATAGATACTTGATTTCAATTCCAGAGTAAAACATGAAAATTTTGTTATGAGTTATCAATATTAATATATCAATATTTTTGGTTAAGTATCGTTAGGTATTATCAAGGTTTAGAAGTGTAATTTTTGGATGTTTGTAAATACCCAAGTCATTTGAAGTTGCAAATTTTATAAGAAATGATATTTAGTTACTAAAAATATGAAATTATTTTGAAAATTTATATCTAGATTTCAATTCATAGTGTTTTGAAATCTTGAGTAGATAATTTTGGATATAGTTCAATGATTGGGAGGGTTATTAGGTGCTTGAGAAAAGGCCGAAATCTTTAGGTTGATTTTGGAAACTATAAAATAGTTTTCCCTAAAATGGTAGTTGCATGGTTAGGTGGAATTGTGTGGGGAAAACATGTGAGTTATATCTTACATGGGGTTTTTTCAAGGATAAAAAATCCATGGAAATACCACAATTTAAATTTTAGACATTTTTTCATCATTGGTGCATGGTCTGGAAAATTGTATGACCAATCCATGCTAGAAGTTGTGGCTTGAGTCAATGCTAACAACAAAGTTAGTGCATAGTATAAGAGACCTTATGAATTCCATGTTACTGCCATGATTTCATTAAAAATTGTAAATTTGTAAATGTACCCTTGTCAGATTTAAAGTGACCCCTCCCTCTTAATTAACCCTCCTGAATGATGGACAATGGGCTCCCCTCTCGCTTCCATCTCATTCGACCCCCTTAAAATAGGGTGATTAAATGGACTTTTTATTTAGAATATTTTTAGTGATATCACTTTCTTTCATACTCCTTTCATCCTCTGACTTCTTTCTATTTGAATTTATGCATTTTCATTAGGATTTTGTGATTATTTATATCATAGCGTAGTTAGAATCATCTTATTTGATGATTATTTTTCTTAGAATAGCTAAAGTGATCCAAATAAGATGAATACACCCCATCCAATTCTTTTTTGATGAAAGGAAGCCACCTAGGAAATATTCCAGGTTTTTTTGGTTTTATTTGATTAAATTGACAATTTAATAGGGGAATAATGATATATATTTTTCCACGAATAGTGTCATGATTATTTCAATGAAATTATTTAGGTTCTTAGCCATGGTTTAGGTACAACGAGGTGGTCTATTAATTTATTACATTCTTATATCTTTTCAAATTAATTTTTTTATTTAATTATAAATTGATTTAATTAACTAATTTTTATGTATTTGACTGATTTATGCCTCATTTGGTTTGGAAATTTTAAAGGGCCTAAACAAAGTAGCCCAAATCCAACAGTTACATTATTACATTTCTTCTAGATACAAGTGATCACATACCAATGGAGTGAATACTTTAGTAGTCAGTATAGACTACATACACAATTTAAATTAACAATAAATTCTAAAACATGAAATACATAGTGTGTTTTCTTTTAGAACACCATTATTCCCATCACTATATCCATGCATATCAATCATAAAGTACTTTCTTGTATCATATAATAATAATAAATAAGTAATGGGTGTGATGTAATGATCAGTAAGGGTAATCATAAAACAGAATCATTCATGAATAAGGTATAATGAATATGTGGTTATAAATAACCAAAACACATTCCATTTAATCGTGAGAATGAACGTGAGGAATTATATGGAAGGAATAAATTATGATCAAATAGTTATATATAAATAATCACATGATCTTGAAACATATCCAATGATACTATAACAAATATAATATTCACATGGAATATAAATAACTAATAACAAAATGAGGTATTATATAATTCAAAACATCATAACCATAACATCAAGGCCTTGTTCCAATACATCTGACCAAAATATGAAAGTCCTTAGCCATATAACCTATCTAGTTTATCATATGAGACCTAATGATGTATAGAGGATCTATAGTGGGACACTACCATATCTTACTAATTTCAATTAATTCATCATATGAATGTGTTGAAAAAATAAATATAAACATTCATATTGAAAAACTAACAAATTAAATGTTAATAATTACGCTAATAATAAACATAATCTTAAACTATTTTGTGTAATATGGAGAATGGTATCAAAATAGTAATTCTCCAATAAAATTGATCATAAACAATCAAAAAATATAATTATGATATATTTACTGCACAGTCTTAATGGATCATAAGATAACATGGGGTTATTATCATTGATGAAAATAAATACCATAGAAATATCATTAAATTGTTTTGGGGAAAATAATATTTTCTGTTAGATAATATTTTTAGAAATAAAAGTTCCCCAAATATATTTAAAATTATTTTCTTTCAAAATTAACTTTTAAATATACAAATTAACCCTTCAAATATTATTTGGTCATTACTGTGAGAAATTATGTTCCTGCTGTAAATATAAAAACAATGAATATTTTCACATTTTTGGTAAAACAAAAAGAGTCCATTTTATGAAAATGACATACTGATTGTTTTGAAGAAAAATTGAAAATTTATATAATTGGTAAAAATTAATTTAATAAATAATTTTTAGAAATTTAAAATTTTTTATGAAAACATTTTTAGAAAATGTTGATTTGGAAGAAAAATTATTTTCAACTGAATAGTGAAATATTGTTTACTTTTGTTAAAATAATTATTTCGATCAATTTATGGAAGAATGATAGGGAAAACAATGCTATTAATTTAGAGGTAAATTAATAAGTATATGATAAAAACATTTATATTTTTAATATAGGAACACCAAATAATCTCTCTAAGGGATACTTAAACACAATAATCCCAAATTGTGATGAGATTATGAAATAAACCATTACCCCTTTAACATCTTTTGAATTGTAATCCCCATCAAATAAAATGAATAAAAAAATTAAATAAAAATAATTTAAATAGATTAATAATATAAAATCTAAAAGGGTTATTACATACACAAAACAAAAGAAATAAGTGGTGAATATGGAATATGTCTCATGGAAGTAAAAGTGAGATGAGAAACCCTTACCTATGGTTTTACATCATTTTTATAAAACTAAAACACCTCTATAATAATAATAATTTTATTATAAATTCAATATATATTCATAATCATATATCTCATTACATATATTATTTACTTATAGTCTTTGATAACCTATTTTTGTATAATTTTTTTAACATCCATTTTTGGGTTATAATTGTCTTGTTTTTATTATATGTTTTTGTTAAGTAATTTCAGTCATCTTACTATGACCATGGTTCAATAATATCAATAATTTTAACCAAGTTTTTAACATCATATATATTCATTATACATGTATTTATGGTAATCCATAAATGTTATATATATAAAAATCATTTCACCATTCACAGAGACAGTGGGCTATACATACATAAGAATGTCATTTCTATTTTTCTCGATGAATGGAATGAATGTAATTTAAATATTATATATCTTTTTATATAGTAATTAGTATGTCTTATATATAAAATATTTTAATTAAATTTAACCTTATTACATTTCATGTAATGGGTTAGTGAAAAATTATTCAAATAACATCATGAGGTGGTAGTCCATTGTATAGACGAGAGACATTGTCGTATCCCCAATAGAATATAAATTAATAATTTATATCCGATTTAATAATTATAGAGGTATATTGTATTTAAAAATATCTTATATATTAATATAATAAATAATTATTACTGTCTAAGTAAAATTGAAATGGTAAAAATACAACACATCAATTCGTTAACTGGTATTCCACTATACACATGGGCAACATTATTGTTTCATAATGGGTTCTAAGGTAAGAAGGTAGATGTGATATTAGAATTTTATAAGTATATTAATGTCATAAATATCATATAAATATGTTAAATCCATCATTATATCCATCCTCTAAAGGAGGTGAGGGAAAATGAATTAGACCGGTTCACGAGGTGGTGGTATGTCTTACACATGATCATTGGTTTCTTTTCAAATTTTATGGTAGTGGTGATGGATAAAAGATATGAAATTAATATTATAACATATAATTATATATTATATTTAGTTTTTATTATATTAATATATTTTAATATAATTTTACTGTGGTGGAAGAAGAAATAAAACAAGTACACAAGTTATGAATTTTACTCCTTCTTCGGATATCCTCTTTAGTTTTATACTAAAACCAAAAATTAGGCGATTTGGTAATAAAAAAAGTCCTATAGAATTTGGGGAGGAAATTATGTAAGATAATTTTTCAGTTATTTTCTGAAAAAAGAGCTTCGTAAGTGTGAAGAGGGGAGGATAGGGGGTGACCTTTTATAAGTGGGGGGGGAGAAAACATATGGAATTTTTGAAAATAAAAAATTATATCAACATTTATATCATTAAAAATTAATAAAAAATGGGTTATTATAGAACCATTGAAGATATATGTTATAAATAGGTCCATAAAATAGTTATTACAAAATTTTGGGTCATTTTTAACCCTGATCATCTTATTTTAACTCCCCTAGAAAACATGTTTTTACCTTAACCACAGGGGAAAGTTTTTTATTATGTTACTATTAATAATGGTCAATATTTACGTAAAAAATAATATATAATATTAATTATTTATATTAGAAATATTTAATCCATTTTACAAAATTCATCACATAGATTTGTTATAATTTACTTTAAAATAAAACCAGTAAACATGTCAAAAATTCAATTTTTCCAAAAATTAATTTCAAAAGTCTAAAAAATTATACATGATAATTGAATTTCAAATTGATTAAAATAAAATTAATTAGTTTAATATTAATATAATTGAAATATATTTCAAATAAAATTTATTAAAATATAATTTATCTTTTGAATAATTTAAACGAATGGGCAGTTTTCAAGAAAAAATCATTGTTTTTACTATTCATAAAAGAATAACCATTATAGAAAATTATAAAAAGTTCAACCAACTATATTTTTTCAAATATATATTTCAAAAATGAATCCTATTTTTTGGAATAAATTTTCTGAAATTTTTAAAAATTAATTTTAAAATATGTGCACAAAACACGACTAAACCACGTCTTAGAAAAAGATTGTTTTTCAAAAAACATTTATTTTTCATGAAAATGGTAATTATTTTATTTATAATCAATATAAAACCAATTTATTAAATTTATACAAGTGTAAACCATATAATTTAAAAAAATTAGTTATTCATATTCTTACCATCTAACTTAATGGATTGGTTATGATAGCCATGTTTGAATTATGATATTTTAGTAATGTATTATGTTTCATTTAAACCCAAAATTAAATGCATCACATGCTATTGAAGAGATTTATTTTATCAAAAAATAAATTTATCATAAAGTATCATTGTGTAAATTATCTTTTACTGTTAGTGTTGTGTGTCATATACACTATCAAATAATATGTTCCTTTTTTAAAATCTCGTGGTGTTACATTCTACACCCTTAAATAAATTTCATCTAACAATTTAATTTTAATCATAGAAATTAAGGTTTTAATATATGAATTAATTTTTTTGGGAGACCCACATGGTACAATCGGTTAGTAAAACATCAATTTTTTTTTGGAAAAAATCTATCAATGTATCATTGTAGTGATTTTGGGATGACTATGTTTATTGAAAAATCCAGTTTCTATAGTCAGTTGTGGAGTATTTGAGAGATTGTTGACATGGTATGTTGAAAATGTTCTAACAAAAAGGAGCTTATGTCCCATAAGTAGTATCAAAAATTTTGTACAAAAGGTGATTCAATTTTCTAGTGTTTTATAATTTTTTTGGTCTATAATTTGGATGATGGATAGCACCGAAAAATATGTATTTCTATTAAGGGCATATGAAAATAAGTAAAGTAACGAGTTTCATATAGAATCGGTTTCACAAAGGTTTTTTAATGAAGGTGCGATGTTTTGGATGGTTTGCTCTACGACTATGAAAAGAATCATGAACAGGAAATTTCTTGGGAGCTTCACAAGAAATGTAGAATCATGAATGAAATGAGGGAGCATTATGAAATAGTGATTATATGGTTGGATGATTCTTTAATCATTGGTAATACCTATAAATATGACTATTACCCATTTAGAAAAGGACATGGGCTTACTTAAAATTTTCAGTCTCTGTATATGTAGATGAGGTTCACTAAGTCAGTTAGTGTGAAATTTTTTTTGAAGGCTATCAAACCCAAATGAATTATTTTAGCATAAAAAAGTATTGATATTCATGAAGATTATTAAAATATGACTGAAAGTTTTGATATATATAAATGATAAGTGAGATTCATGAATTTTTTTTGAACACTATGAAAGGCGGTTGCTTATTGAAGGCTCTTTGAGCTTCACTAAAGACGAGAGCATCATGAAAGTGTTGAAAACAGATTTCCCAGTAAACTGTTGGTTAAATGTTATTCATATTTTGGATGAAATTTGAACATATTGGTATAATAAATTAGGTGTAAAGAATATTTATTCATGAAATAAAAGGAGGATCAAATTAATAAGTAATGATCACAGTTAATTTGATAGTATATTAAGAATTAATTTTGTGATTGGTTATAAACTAGGAGGGAAAATGATTCTTATTGAACATTTTAAACAATAGTGTGCTTTTATTGGATTTGGTATATCATAAAATTTCTATTGTATTCTCTATATAAGTATCCCAATGAGGTTGAACCAAGTAATTTTTTTTTGTTCTCATGCATTCTTAATTTTTTTTATACATTTCTTTGGTAAAGAGAGAGAAAATCACTTTCTTAAACAATGAAACATGATCCAATGTGGATGTTGTTTTAATCTTTTATACCCTAATTCAACCCATCATATGTTATACAAACTAGATGGGATAATAATTTTTATTATATGGAATATTAATTTTTTTTCATCTCAAAATGGGTTCAATGGATGATTTAAATCTGAAAGGGATTCTAATACTTGATAAAACATTTTGCAATTATGGAAGAATCAGATGCAGAACTATTTAGGATCATTAGGTTTGGATGTCGATACAATACAAACACATGGAATTATGGCTAATGTGGATAGTGGTCCTTTGTCTAAAGCTGACTAAAGGGAATTATATGTTGATGCTAGAGGAATCAGTGCATTTGGGGGAGCCATATGAAATGAAATCTATTCAAAGGTAATGTAATGTATGTCTACTCATTCTATGTGGGAAAAGATTTTTGATATCTATGAAGGTGATTCAAAATATAGAGAATAAAAATTTCATGTCCTATAGATCAAATATGAGGATCTGAAAATCTTCCCCAATAAGTATATTGATGTATTCATTGTCAAAATGAATGTTTTTGTGGAAGTCATGCGTGGTCTTGGAAATATTATTTAATATATAACATTTTTTAAGCAAATATTGTGATGAGTTCCACCTTAGTTCAATTAGAATTTTTTTTATTGTAGGATAAATATCCAAAGGAGATAGCATTCGATTACTTTAACAGTACTCTTTTGGCATATGAGATAATAAATGAGAACATTGAGTTTGTGGAAAAAGAGAATTCCAAAGTGGTGGAAGATAATGGTATAAAGAATATCACCATTGAATATTTTCCTAAAGATGAAGAGGTAGATGACATGATTCCATTACTTTCATCAAATCTATAAAGAGGAAAAGGAATTCTCAATGAGAAACATCCACTAGCACACATTCGATGTGGAAAGGTTGGTCATCATGCCACAAGGTGACCCAAGAAGTTACAAGAAGATGATTAGGATGTAATTGTAATTCACATGAATATGTATTCATCCTATGTGAATGGTAAGAAAAAATTCAAGATAAATTTCATCAAAAATAAGAATCTATTTTTTTTAATTCGAAAATAATTGTTTAGAAGAATATGAGATTATAGAGATGGAGAACTACCTAAATCATTGAGAAAATCTTGTGGTAGTAGTTATAGGTTACTCCTAGAAAAATTATAAAGAGACTTAAAAAAAAAATAGGAAGTAGTATGAGTTTATATTCATGATTAATTGGGATTCTATCTTGAAGAGATAGATCTTTGGAGAGCCAAAAAAGAGAAATCCATAAAACTGGATCGTGATTAAAAACTCTATATAAAGCATTGAGTAAAAGGGAAATCTAATATAATATTATAAATTGAGTATATAATTGATTCATTTCTATAGGACTCACAACTTGTTATTGAGTTTGAAATAAATGTTGAAGGGTGATCATTGGTTCGTATAATGTAGTGAAAGAACAAATACAATTAATTGAATAACTTGAAAATGATGTCATCAATCAGTAGTGAAAAGATAAGGATCAGAACAATCTCTGGACTCTTGGTATGAAATTGGGAAGTAGATCATTCAGGAAACAAAAAAGGTGAATGAATAATATAATTCCATAACAATATAAGAAATAATCAATTCTAAATGATAAGGATAATATGGGGATTGATCAAAAATAGAAGTTAGTAATGGTTCAGGTTAGACCACAAGAACACACTCCAAGATTAATGATTGATTTGGGAAAGTAGATGAATCAATGGATTTATAAAAAAAACAAGGGAAAACCAGTTGTGTAGAAGTGACACAAAGGAATATATCCCGCATTAGGTGTTATTTATATGGAATGATGAGAAACCCCCAAAACATGTGTTCCATAGCCAAAATATATTGAAGGGAATACAAAAAATAGAGTATAAAAAATATATCTCAATACTCTTAGATATTTTTTAGGGACATTTTTTGTTGTAGAGGATTTGTACATGTGGATAGATATTATACATCAACCATGAAGAGGAATATTATAAAGAAAAACCAAAGTGGTCATAAGAAACAACACAATTAATCATCAGGTGATATAAAAACAGAAAATTGATTTGCAGATTTTAAATATTATATTCTTACATAATACTCTTAGTAAGAACAAGATTATCAATATATACCATTTATTAAGTAAAAAACGTCTCTAATAAAGAAATGAGTTGAGAAGGCATTGGTTGTAGAAATTTACATTAAAGCATCAAATTATTCTTGTGTATGGATATATAATAGTGGATGCATATCCCATAGGAAGGAAATAAGGATATTTTTATAGGCATAAAATATGAAAAGGAATTATTTTTCAAATATGGAAATGATGAAGACATAAATATCATTGGCTTGAGGTAAGCCATGTTTGGGGTTAAAGAAATGATACCTGATGATGTCTTAGTAGTTTAAGGTCTTAGTCAAAACATACTTAGTGCCAGTCAACTATGTGAATTGGAGCATGCTATAAGATTTATTAAGAAGATGTTTATAATCAAAGGCATGAATTGTATAGTTGTTCTTTAGGAAAAATAAGGATGTGTAATCTCTACCTTGTAGGTGGAGAAGAATAAATGTGTTTTTTTAGAAAGGAAGAAAATAGGTTGTGGAATAAGCAACAGGGTGCACAAATTACCTTAAGAGAACAGTTCTAGGGGGAATGTGTTTATCCATGAGGATGGATATCATCATCATTATTGATCATGTTTGGGATTACCATATTATAATCTATCAATTTATATCTAATCTTTAAAAATTGACAAATCATCATTTAGAACAATTTATGTTTACAACACTAATGGTGAAATCCATTTCACAATTATTACAAAAAACCTAAACATTTTATCAAAACATACCTAATTCCCTTTTAAACCTATTTCAACACAAATTTTATGATAATACACACATCATTATTTCCTACCATTATAGAAACAAAATTCAAAAATGAATAATGTGTGATTTATAGAATAAAGAAAAATGATGAATCCACCTATATCAAAATAATTTTAAGTCCAAAACACACATGGGATCTACAATCCATGAGAATCTAAATATTTAAAAATGAAGAGAAGAACCCAAATCCATGAATTCTATAATAATAATATTCAATTTCATATTTCTCAAAGAACAATTCATAGTGAAATTACATAGCACAATTCTTCATTATGATTTCACAAAGATCAAAAAAGATTTAATCAAACAAATATTTACACAGTATGTTTATAATAAACACAATGAGATCAAGTCATAATACATAGATAAACCATCAATAGACTTGATAAAAAATTTCATTCAATGTAATAAGAGAAGATATAGAAGAATAATGAATAATGAAAATGAATAGTTACACACTATTGAAAAAAAAGTTCCAACACCCAACAATTCATAGAAAATGATCACAGTGAGGAATGAAATATCTAAAATATATAAGGTCATATTTTTGGTTGAGATCCTATTACATTGGAAGAGGAATAAGTAAAATTAAAAGATTTTCATGTCTTATAATAAAGAATTAGGATTAACTAAAATGTATCACACTATTTTTTTTCAAGACATGGAAATCCATATACTAACTGTGAATCCTTTTCTATTTTATTTGTGAATTTTTGTGGTTTGGTTTAATGGTTTGAAAAAATATGTTTTAATAGTGTGATGTAACATTTCTTCATGTTGCATGTTTTGGTCCAACCATGTGACTAACAATATCCCCTCCTATGAAACCCCAAAATATGGTGAATCAATTTATAGGAGGTCCATTATTGTGTTCCATACCCATGAATCGACATTATATAGGACTATAGAATGATAAAACTTCCAAATGTCACCAAAAAAGTCATTAGTGATAATGGACAAAACAAAGTAATGTAAGTACCTAAAATATCTAAGATGTGACACGAGTTAATAAGGTGAGTTATTAGGCGCTTAATCCTTTTAAAATTTAACTATTTAATTAATTTCAAATTTATTTAAATAATTTAAAGGTATTTTGGCATGATTTTTAGCCTTATGTAGGTTACCAATTAAGTTTGGGAAATGGATAATATTGGGATAGAGCTATGAGGATGGGATTTAATGGAAATGACATGAATGTGGTAGGTGGTCCCTTGAGAATACCCCCTTTGGAAAATGCTATTTATTTATGTGTGCATTGGACATGTGGGATCAATATTAAGGAAAATAATTTTTTAGAATTAATTATTTCATTAATATAAAATTATTGTGGGTGGATGTAATTTTCAAGGGACCTGATGGACCCTTAAACATTGGCTTCATGCCTCAGGAACTGATGACCAAGGGATAGATTGTATATATTTTTCATGTGAAGTATATAGCCAATGGGATATAAATTAAATGAAATAAACTAAATGAGAAATAGAATTCCAATGGACATGTTTCCTTATTTTCATTTTAAAAGAGGAGTCTAATTGACAAAAATGGATGTCTTGGGTAGTTTATGAAGGAGAATTGAGATTACTTAGATCCTTGATCCATAATATTAAATAGCATGGCAAGTGTTCCTCCACACACAAGAAGCATAAGCACCAGGGTGGGTAGAACCTTGGTCGATTGATGATAATTTTAGTGAATGGACTAAAATAGGCTAAAAATGAAAGTATAATGAAATTTTTACTTATTTATAGAGTTATTTCGTTGTTTTGTTTCATATTAATCTAATGAGGTTATGGTGTGACTATGATGTGGATAAGGGATGATACACCCTTGTAATGATTAGTCTCACCTAAGATATGAGATTTAGAATGAGGATCTCATGCACTATGATGATTCCTATGGGACCTTGAGGGGGTCCTTGGTGTGGTGTTGTTTATTGATAGGTTTATTATTGGGGAATGAGTAGTGGGAATTTTTTTATCAACATAGAACCAAAATATTTGGAGTGAGACATTGTGAATTTAGTTTTCAGGCTTGGTCTAAAACATAGGTGGCCAACCCCAGTTATATGTGATGGGTTTAGGTATATTTCCAACCATTTTATTTTATATGAGATTTTCCTAGGTGGAAGAGGGAACCTAAAAATGAATGAAGATTCAGTATGCCTTATAATTTCTAGGATATGGTAGTTGAGACTGATGATTACATGGGATGACTAGGGTGTCAAGGATTTAGTGGATCTCTATGATTATTTAAGGATAGATCCAAAAAATTCCAATGATTTTTTTTCATACAATTTTATATTGGGAGATATTACTACTGATTTATAGGATTGAGCAATGTATCATGGGATGTTATGATATATTTATAGAGATTCATAGGATCTTGTTGTCATACATGATGATGTTCTGAATGATACCTAGTGATTACTAAGATTTAATGGTTATGAATATTGTTATATGAGAGCCCTTGGATGTTCTTAGGATCTGACTTTGGTTCTTGATGATATGATATGATGAGAATGATTTCTAGGTTCTCATGTTCACACCTCAATGTGGAATAGCTATATAAACATTGTCATGGACATATATCCACCAGATGATTATTTGACATGCTTAGAGTCACTATATTCCTTTGAAAAGTAGGTATAGTCAATCTTGGTTGTCACTTTAGAACCTGATGATCTATTGTGGTTTTTTATTTATGCATTCCCATTGTATTTATTTATATATTTGAGTGTATAACATGGTAATAAACTATATCAGTAGTTATATTTGGGACCCTATTGATGATTCCTTACTGAGTTTTACTCACAACCATCCATTGTATCTATAGAACTTGGGTACCTCAGCATACTTAAAAGTTCATTGGATTAGGTTTTGTATTGGCATAATATTATAATATTGATAATCATAGAATAGATGTTTTTTTTATATCTGGATGTGATGAGGATTGAAGATGGTAGTAGAACCCATGTACATTATTTTTTTATTCTTCTTGTATATTTGATTGACCAAGTGGGTGGCTAGTTAATGTGTGTTGGTGTGACCATTTTTCTATATTATTTTATGCTTATTAATTTAAATGTGTTATAAAATTATTATGTTTTATTTCTTTAAAATACTCATACTAGTGATATTATTTTTTTTTTAATTTTTATGTTACCAATTAATCTTATATTATGGTAAAGTGTCCCTATGGTAACAACCTAGATCCTCACTACTACATGGAATCCTCTGACGTATAGGGAGACACACAAGGGATTATTTAGAAACCACCCATCATGTATGTACTCAAGTATTATAAGGTGGTGGTTTGTTACAATGTGGTATCATTCATTTTTTCTTATATTACTATTTGGGTAATGATATATCAGGATTAGGGTTGTGTTACCAATTATGATAGAACATGGAATGGTGAATTGTGAACACCTTTTTTAATGGAAATTATAGTTCAACTAAGATATGTGATTTCAATTGTTATATTTTTATTTTTTTAATTTCATTGTTATAGCTAGATTTAATCACATTATTTCTTGGATTTATTATTTATGGGGTTTTGGATCTATGTTATTTTTTAAGAGGCCCATGATCTTAAATCATTTTAGGAAACATAGGATTGATATAAAATACATATTCTTACATTTAATTGATATAAAATATGATATATTTTCAATTTTTAATGTAAATATAATTATATTGTTACCATATAACCAATTGGTGGAGTTCTACTTAGATGCGCCATAATATATTTTCTTTTGATTATAGGTCATGTGGATCATACAAAGAGATGATCATTTATTATTAATATAAAACCCTTCTATTTATGTGACTTATAATGACCCTATGATGGTTCAATATATCTACACTATCGTTTTACACATATCATTAGATGATTTTAATCATAATAAAGAATCATATTACAAGCCAAGGATTGTAAAGTCTAGTTCCTTGGAATAAAATTTACATAAAATATAAAACATGGGAATAAATATAAAATTTATTTATTTAATATTAATAAATATCTCGTAACTTCCATTATTGTCATACATATTCATAGGATACCCTAGGTATTACCTAAAAAAAGGGATGATCTAAAAAGACCGCTATGGGAATAAACATAAGAATAAAGTTTTAGCACATGGATTAGAAGGGATGACTTAATGATATAAAAAGGAATGGAACATATCTAATAATAACATATAATCATGGATTCATAGTAATTTGAAATAAACATAAAACATGACTATTGCACTAGTCAAGTCTCTTTGCTCATAAAGGAGCACAAGTCAACGTTAACCACCAAGACTGTTTCACATGGTAGCATGAGTCAAGGATAACTGCAAAGACTGTTTCACATAACGTCTCATGAGACTCAACATTAACTAATGTATTAGAGATCTATCTAGGAACACACATCATAAAAAGTTCATGAATATTCTTTCCACATAAAGTATCTTATATAATCAATCATATATACACATAAGGGTTATACATTGTTAGAATTGGGTATCATAATCATGTCATAAAACATAACAAATGGGAGTATCATAAAAATGTACTTGAATGAAATTAATTAGATCATTAATAGAAAATAATAGGTAGAATAGTCATAAATAATTTAAATTTATGTCAACATGAAGTAATTACATGTAAAAAAGAGAACTCAAGAACCATTAGAATAAATACATTTTAGTTTGGTAAAAGGAAAATATAAAAGGTCCTTTATTAAAAATGGAATAATATTTTATATAAAAACATAAGTTAACCAAGAATGTTTTCATAATAAATGGAATTTTTTATAAAAATAATCGTTTCTTAAAAATATATTATATAGTGTACTTGAAAATGGGTAATAATTTGGGATGTTCTCTTAAAATAGGTTAGCTTATTTGGAAGTATTAAGGAGGGTACCACTTGAAAACATGTATATCCCTAAAAGATAAGGATTAATGTAATTTTATAAATGGTTTTTAAGAATGTAAAAAAAATTTATAATATGTACAAAAAATAATTTATAACTTCATTTTGGTAAAAATAAAGATAGAGAAACCAAAAGGAATAATGGAGGTTTGGGTAGAATCTCTTACCTTATGTTTGATGGTGTCCTTTACTTGATATTAATTTCCTAGATAACCAAATTACATTCATTAATTAATTTTTCCATAAAATATTCTTCATTTAATATATTTAATATTACCTTATTAAGTTCATTCATGACCTTTTTACGGGTTAAGAGGTTCAATTTAATTGTTTGGGAGCTTTTGTTTCCTTGGTTTTCATGATTGGTTTAATTATATACATGTAAGGATAAACATGTAAGATGATAATGGTTGTATAGAATTGAAGTTTTATATTATTAGTGAACATATAGGAGATTACACTGTTATAAAATTCATTTGGTTATTTTGAGTGAAGATGAATCATTATATAAAAATTAATGATAACCATTTTGGTTAATTGGCTGTTTTCATCACACCGAACACATTTTTAATATAAATTAATATCATGTGTACATAAGATTATATAACCTTAAATGAGACATAATACATGTAAAATTTTCTGGATAAACCATCTAAATGGTTTCATGACCTTAATTGAATATGGTAATAAAAATAGAAAACCTGTTGTCCTTGAATGTTATAAATTAATAAATCTCAGATAGTGTTTTCATTTATAGTATAAAAAGATGGTAAAGGATAGATGATGATGAATTATTATATTATCATAAAAAAACATAGTACATGTATGGTACTGGAGTTATAAAAATATTTTGATGAACATAGGCGAGGATAGAAAATGAATGGAAGGATCATGAAGAAAAATTAAAGAAATGAAAAGAGGAATTACCTGTTGAATATATCTTCCTTGAGAACCACTTTTAGGGAGAGGATTTGGTGATTTCAATATACCAAGGGATTATGGACGTGGTAGGGGGTATTAGGTATATATTTGAGATGAATTTAGACCAGGAAAACAGCTTGATTAGTGTGAGGAGAGGAGGAAAAAAGGGGTGGTATTTATAGTGGGAGAGAAGAGGGGGTACCCATTATTTTAATCATTAGTTGAATATTTTCCCCCAATACAATGAATACTCTCAATTATTTTGATGAAAAATAGTTAAGATATAATGTGAGTTCTAACTAATGATCATTTACATCATCCATGACTCAAACATGATGTAGAAATTCATTTATTTAACAATCATCGTAATTTATCGTATTTTATTATTCTCATAAAATTCAAGTATTTAAAAAAAAATCTGAAAAATTCACCCAATTTTTTTTAAACATGTATAATTAAAAAATGGACTGCATTTTATGAAAATAAGTTTCTAAATATGTGAAATTTATTTTTCAATTAAATTCATAATGTACTTGAAATATACAAATTTTATATTTAAAACTTCTTTTATAACAATTTGAAAAAATAATTAAGTTCTGTTAAATTTTAAATATAATCACAAGTCATATAAAAAACTATTTATGATGAAATTTTATGAAAATAAATTGTCTTTTAAATTTATAAATTAATCAAAAAATTGTAGGATCCTGAGACACCCTAAGAGGGGAGGGGTGAATCAGGGTGTCAACTTTTTCTTTTAAACTAAAGGATCTTGTTCCCAAGTTGGTAGGAACTAGTTGAACATGTATGATGGATATGATTATCAATCGAAAATTCACATGCAAAAGAGATGACAGAAAAAAATTTACTTGGTTCACCACTATGGGCTACGTCCAAGGAGCATACGCCGACAAGTTTCCAGTCGTACCTAATTCTAATAATCTTCACTAGATGAGGATTACAGTGGTTCGGTCATAATCACTCTGTCCCAGGCTCAATGCCTTTAAAATTGTTTAGGGATAGCTCACTGCGTCCCCCAGGTCACTCCCGTTGACTCCCCCTGACTCACTGCTGTAGGTGAAGTCCCACTCAGTTTATAAACGTGAAGGTCTCTTCATCATTGCTCAGTGAAAGCATCCTCTGTTATATGTAAATGCTCTGTTGAAGTCCCACTATCACTCGTTAACTGATCTTCAACTTTCGTGCAGCTCTAATACAATCATAAAGCCTTAATATACAAATGGAGCACAATGCCAAGACGACGCACAACTTTTAAGGACGGCGCGGAAGTTATAACTGGCGCGCAAGTCCTCCTCCAACACTTGCGCAAATCAACCTTCTTCAAAATAAAACTTGTGCGACTCAACTTCTTTTCAACCCAAATCGATTTTGAAATCTAATGGAAACCTGTCACGCAAATTCAATTCTGGCACTCAAGTATCTCCAAATCACTTGCGCGACTACTGAACAGGCAACAAACAACTTCCCCGCTTCTCCACCTTGTGCGACCCACCAACACTTGCGCGAATTCAACACCAGCACGACGGGAGATCTGAATTTATTCAAGTCCAAAGTTCATGTAGAATGAGGAGGGGTGGTCATCTCTTTATAGGCATTCAGATACCCTGTGCGGCGACGCGCAAGTCATCCCTCAGCGCGCAAGTCTTGGAACGCAACCCTTCTATCCTCCTAGACACTTGCGCAGCCAACTTCCAATCTTGGGCGCCCCAATTTACTTTACCATATTTTGATGATCAAAACACGATGGTCAAATGGCGCACAACTTTCCAATCCTCTAGGGTACCGGTGCACAAGTCCTTTCACGGTGCACAAGTCACTTGCTCGACCAAACCAATACTTGCGCAACCCTCTTTCCTTTGCCATATTTTCATGTTCACATTATGAAAAACATCCGGCGCGTAGGATTACAAGCCTCCAAGGCCACATCATTCAATTCTCTTTTCCAAAAACACATTTCTCCATATTTCAAGTTTTGAGGCCCAAAAATTTGGCAAACACTGGGAAACAGCGCCATCTTCAATACTGTTGTCTGCTTGAACTATATGATCACATTGCCGGTACATGTTCTGATATTCCACTGAGGATTGACAACAAACACAAACCATAATCCAATTTATGCATAGAACATCCATGGTTCCAATAATCCCCCCCTTTGGTTTTGTTAGAAATCAACAAATAAATTCAATAGATCCACATGCAAACCAAAAAACGAAAGAATCAACTCAGCCAACACTCTAAGTCTACGTGAGCAATGATCGGTGTAGAAAACAAGAGATGAGGCTTGAATTAGAATCCCGTGTTTTGGAATTCTCAAAGACGCCATGTTCACCGAGTTTCTGAGTTCCTTCCCATCCTCTGACTGTAAATTTATTCCTTTCTCCCCTATTGGCAATAAACCCAAACACCAGTACTAGTTCATTGTTCATCTCAAACCACATCCCCTGGAAAGTATCTCCCCAAAAAACTTGCATCACAACCATAAACAGAATTAAAACAGTTAACAAAACTGGGGAGAGCGGTATTGCGTAACCTCCTTATGCATTGGGAGGTGGCTGAACACCAAGGTTCAACTGATGTTTCTCAAACATAGCCACTGACAGTGGCTTGGTCAGGATATTAGGCACTTGCTCATCTGTTCCCACATGATCCATTCTAATCATGCCTTGCTCAACTTTCTCTTTGATAAAGTGATACCTGATTACAATATGTTTTTTATGAGAATGTTGAACAGGATTCTTCGTAAGATCAATTGAGCTCTTATTATCATAGTAAATCACCATTGGTTGCTTCACCTCATCACCAATATCTGTCAATTGCTTCTTCATCCATAGTAGTTGAGTGCATTAATTTTTAGCGGAGATATATTCAGCCTCAGCAGTACTAAGAGAAGTACTTTCTTGTTTCTTGCTCAGCTAGCCAATACATTTATTCCCAATATATAATGCACCACCACTGGTGGAATTTCTATCCACAACATCGCCAGCCCAGTCAGCATCAGAAAACACTGATAATTCATTATTCTTTCCTGTAGCAAATTATAAGCCACAATTGTAAGTCCCTTGAATATATCTCATGATTATTTTTATTGCTTCCATATATTCATCCTTTGGATTACTCTGAAAGCGGGCTGCAAGACATGTGGCAAAGAAAATATTTGTCCGTGTCGCCATCAGGTACAGTAGGCTCTCAATGATCCTCCTCTACATGGTGGGATCTACAGAGGTCCCATCATCATGTTTTCCATGTTTAGTTCCAACTGCAACTGGAGTGGACATTGGTTTGGAATATTTCATATTAAAATTCTTCAACAGATTTCTTGCATACTTTTCCTGTGAAATGAAAGTGTAATCCTTCTTTTGAGTCATCTGCAGCCTCAAGAAATATGTGAGCTCCCCAATCACAGAAATTTCAAATTCTGATTTCATGTGATTGGAAAATTCATCCACTGATTTCTGCTTGGTACCACCAAAAAATAATGTCATCAACGTTGACTAGAACCATGAATTGATCTCTTGGATAAATCTTCACATACAAATTGTGTTATACTCCGCCTCTTTTGAATTCAAGTTTCTTGAGATACGAGTCCAGTCGGAAATACCATGCTCGTGGTGCCTGCTTCAAACCATATAGAGCTTTCTTCAGTTTTCAGACTTTTGTTTCATCAGAACCAAGAACAAAACCCACTGGTTGTTCAATATAGACTTCTTCTTCCAGAACACCATTCAAGAATGTGCTCTTGACATCCATCTGGTATACTTTATATCCTCTTTGGAGCGCCATGGAAAGGAAAAGCCTGATTGATTCCATTATTGCCACTGGAGAAAAGTTTTCTTCATCATCAATGCCTTCAATCTAGGAGTATCCTTTACATAATAGTCTTGCCTTGTTTCTGATGACACTTCCATTCTCGTTAAACTTATTTTTGAAGATCCATTTGGTACCAATCAGATTGTGACCATCGAGTCTTTGTACAAGATCCCAAGTCTAATTCTTGTCAATCTGATCTAATTCTTCATTCATGGATTTCACCCAAGATTCATCCTTTGCAGTTTCTTCGAATGAGGATGGCTCCACAACTAACAGAAATGCAGATTACGCGTTATTACTCATCCTTCTTGTTTGAGTGGGTGCACTCTTGTCCCCAATTATGTTGGATGGATCAATCTCAGCTCTTTGATTTGTCCTATGAGGTTCAGATCAATTCTCTTCAGCCATGGTTTCTTCTTCAGATTCCTCTTCTAAGTCAACATCATGATGTGACTTCTAAGTGATTTTTTCACCTTCCTCTATTTCAGTATTTGTATTTACTCTATGTTCACACTCATAATCATCTTCTATATCATCATCATATCTATTATTTGAAGAACTTGTGGTTTTCCCTTCAATGATCTTAACATCATTTCTTTCCAAAATCTTCCCCAATAATTTATTGATACACTTGTAGGCCTTACTGTTCATTGGATATCCAAGAAAAATTCCTTCATTAGCATTATCTCCAAACTTCCCTTGATTTCCTTCTTTATTCCGGATGAAACATTTATTTCCGAAAACACAGAAGTATTTCAAAGAAGGCTTCCTTCCCTACCACAATTCATATGGTATCTTGGTTTCTCTAATATAAATCCCTATTCGATTCTGAATGTGCACTACAGCTTCAACATCCTCCTTCCAGTAATGGCGAGAGATACCACTCTCAATCAGCATAGTCCTGGACATATTGTTGACCTATCAATTCCGACGCTCAACAACTCCATTTTGTTTTGTAGTTCTCACAACAGCTACCTCATACTGTATTCCATGTTTTTCTAGGTAATTTTCAAACTCGATTGACATGTATTCCCCTCCATTGTCAGATCGAAGGAATTTTATTGTCCGTCCAGTATCATTCTCAGCAATCTGGTGATAAGTTTTCATACCATCAAGTACTTGTCACTTCCTGTGAATCACCATTACACAAGCCATTCTTCTATAATCATCAATGAAAAGGACAAATTACCTTTCTCTATAGGTTCCGACAACATTTATTGGGCCACATACGTCTGTATGAATGAGATCAAGAAGATGTGATGCCCTTTTCTTCTTTGGCCGATATGAACTACAGACCAGCTTCCCACGAATACAATCATCACAAGACTTTTCCCATTCACGTTTTAGAATGGGAATATCCATGAATATCTTCATCTTAGATATCCTTTCCATGTCTTGTTGGTTAATGTGCCCCAACCTTCGATGCCAAAAATTGTTTTCTTCTTCAACAGAAAAATAGCAGGAGTTTACTTTGTTGTCAACCTGATATAAGTTTCCATCTGTTCTATAGCCTTTCATAAGAGAATTCCCTATTTTTCCTTTTATAGTGCAGAATTTTTGATTGAAGGATACTGTGATCCCTGAGTCACAGAGTTAACTTACACCGAGGAGATTGTGGCGTAGACCATCCACATAATGAACTTCAGTCTTTTTATACTCCCCATTGGTGAGAGCATTATTCCCACTACCTTTAATCATCAAAGCACCATCATTACCAAACCGTACTGTTCCATCAACCTTCTTTTCAATGTTCTTCAAAAGGTCAAAATTTCCCTTCATATGGGAAGAGCATCCACTATCAAGGATCCAAGTGCTGCTGCTCTTTGTAGATTTGAGGGCTACTTCTGCAAGATTGGATTTCTCGATCTTGTTCTTCTCTTTCCATGAGATATTGGATTGAGCATAAGATACTGATGGACTTTTAATACTTTATTCCACATAATCTGATTCTTCATACCCATAATCTTCTTCCAGTGGGGAAAAACTATTTGTGATAACAACAACATCAGGAGGATGAAAACTGGCCTGTCTTTGAGTGTTTTATGAATTTCTCTTGTCGTACCACTGCCTGCAATACATAGCTTTATGGCCAAAGTTAGAACAATTAAATCAGTAACCATAGATTCTATTTCTTATATAAGATGGAGGATATAAAATTGGTCTTCTTTTTTGTCTTCCCAGATCTTCCCCATTCAAGTAGCTCATTGCTTATTCGCAGTTTGACAAGGTATGGCCCAGATAACCACAGAACTGACACTTCATGAGAGGAAATGTCTTTTCACTTAAATTTATCCTCGTGCCTTCTTCCTTGCAAGAATAGCTGAACTGCTTGTTATTTCTAAAAGTTTGAGGATAATTATCAGTTCTTATTTTAGTTTGGATTGAGGGTTTATTTTTCAGCATTTCAGGTAATGTTTCAGCATGTCCAACTTTCATCTTGTCGTTCTTTCGGCTATCTCTACTTCCAGTAGTTGATGTCTCAGCTTCACAGCCAATTCCACTCTTTACCATGCAAGTGGGTCTTTGATCACTTAATATTTTTCCAACCCCATCTGATCCACACTTGGCTCTTACTAGTAATTTTGCATCTGAGAATCTTCCAAAATAAATTTTCTTATTTCCCTCATTTTTCATTGATTGACATTAAATTTTACTTCTAAGAGTAACAAATTCTTCCTCAAGTCCCTCAACAGTCTGGGACTTCTCTTCCAGTCTGGATGTAAGGTCATTTATGACCTTTGATTGTTCTTCAATTTTAAGCTTTAGTTCCACAACATCATCTATTATTTCAAGGATTGAAGACTGAACTCTCACTAGTTCTTCTAGTTATTAAATCTCTACTTCAAGCTCATCATCATATTCTGATGATTCATCTACCATTTCCTTCAACTTATTACATCTCTTACATTTATTCTGAAGCTTGGAAAAAGCATCCTTAATTTGAGTCTTTGAATCACAATTAGAAATAATCTGATTATCTCTGTCTTTATTAATCCAGGGTTCTGACTTTTCAACCGTAGCCATCATGGATGCATGCTTTCCTGTTTTAAATTCGGGTTCTTCTACTTCACAAAATTCAGTATCCTCATATTCCTCTTCACAGACAAAACTCTTCCTTTGTATTTTCTTTCCAGATTTGAAGTCTCTCTTTTTGAAAAATCTTTTTCGAGGCTTCTCAATGTTCTCATCTTCACTATCTTCATCATTGATCTTTCTTAAACATTGAGAGGAAATGTGCCCAAATTTCCACAATGAAAACATGCGAGAGGTAACTTCCATTAGAATTTCCCTTTTCCCTTTTGGAACTTCTTTGCAATGAGATAAAGAATCTGTTTTTCTTCATCATCTTCACCGCTACTATCTTTTGATATTTTCAGTTTATCCATGGCCTTGAACACCATTTCCTTGCACACATGAGTTGTAGCATCTTCTGGTTTGACTCTCATTTCATATGCTACCAAGCTGCTCAGTAGATCATCCAGAGAAATTTTGGAAAGATATCTTTCCTCAAAAGATGAAACCTTTGCATTGTACAGTGGTGGAAGTCTTATTAATATTTTCTTTACAATATCAATGTCTTTGATTTCTTTTCCTAGGCCCTGAATTGCTCCAACCACTTCAGTAATTCGATTGAAGAATGTGTCTGCATTCTCGTCTGGGTGCATCTTCAGATCATCAAACCGATTGTGCAGAACTTGTAATTTTTCCTCCTTAACTTTGCTATCTCCTTCATAAATATTTTCGAGTTTATCCCACATGGATTTTTCTGAATTGAAACTCATCGCCTTTAGATAGATCTGATAAGAAAGAGCTGCGATGAGAGCACTTTGTGATTTAGCATCTGCATCAAGAATTTTCCTGTCTGTGTTAGTCATAGCTAGGCCTGTTGGATCAGTGACTTGTATTACCTACACAGTGAAAAAAAAACTTCTATTCCAAGAGATCTTAGCTGAGATCTCATCCTGTTCTTACAGATCTGAAAATTACTTCAATCGAAGAGAGGGACTCCCCTAACATTGACTGCATTCTCCATGGTGACAAAGGACAGATTCAACACCCGCAACCTTCCTCTGATACCACTTGTAGGACCCCAGGACACCCTGAGAGGGGAGGGGTGAATCAGGGTGTCAAATTTTTCTTTTAAACTAAAGGATATTGTTTCCATGTTGGTAGGAACTAGTTGAAACTGTATGATGGATATGATTAGAAATCGAACATTCACATGAAAAAGATATGACAAATCAATTTTTACTTGGTTCACCACTAAGGGCTATGTCCAAGGATCATACACCGACAAGTTTCCAGTCGTACCTAATTCCACTAATCTTCACTAGATTTGGATTACAATGGTTCGGGCACAATCACTCTGTCTCAGACTCATTGCCTTTACAAATGTTCAGGGATATCTCATTGCGTCCCTCAGGTCACTCCTGTTGACTCCCCCTGACTCACTGTCGTAGGTGAAGTCCCACTCAGTTTATAGACATGAAGGTCTCTTCATCATTGCTCAATGAAAGCATCCCCTGTTATATGTCGATGCTCTTTTGAAGTCCCACTATCACTCGTTAACTGATCTTCAACTTTCGTGCATCTCTAAGACAATCAACAAGCCTCAACAAACACCTGGCACGCAACACCAAGATGGTGCACAACTTTTAAGGATGGCGCGCAAGTTATAAGTGGCGCGCAAGTCCTCCTCCAACACTTGCACGACTCAACCTTCTCTGAAATAAAACTTGCGCGACTCAACTTCTTTTCAACCCAAATCGATTTTGAAACCTAATGGAAACCTGTCGCGCAACTTCAATTCTGGCATGCAAGTATCACCAAATAACTTGTGCAACTACTGAACAGGCAGCAAACAACTGTCGCGCTGCTCCTTCTTGCACGACCCACCAACACTTGCGTGAATTCAACACCTGCACGGTGGGAGATCTGAATTTATTCAAGTCCAAAGTTCGTGTTGAATGAGGAGGGGTGGTCCTCTATTTATAGGCATTTAGATACCCTGCGCGGTGGCACACAAGTCTTCCCTCAGCGCGCAAGTCTCAGCACGCAACCCTGCTGTCCTCCTAGACACTTTCGTGACCAACTTCCAATCTTGGGCACCCCATTTTACTTTTCCATATTTTGATGATCAAAACATGATGGTCAAATGGAGTGAAACTTTCCAATCCTCTAGGGTATCGGCGCGCAAGTCCTTTCACGATTCACAAGTCACTTGCGCAACCAAACCAATACTTGCGCGACCCTCTTTCCTTTTCCATATTTTCATGTTCACATTATGAAAAAAATCAGGCGCACAAGTTTCCAAGCCTCCAAGGCCTCAGCGCTCAAGTCTCTTTTCCAAAAATACATTTCTCCATATTTCAAGTTTTTAGGCCCAAAAATTTGGCAAACACTGGGAAACGGCGCCATCTTCAATACTGTTGTCTGCTTGAACTGTATGATCACTTTGCTGGTACACGTTCTGATCTTCCACTAAGGATTGACAACAAACACAAACCATACTCCAATTTATGCATAGAACATCCATGGTTCCAACAAAAATTGTAATTAAATATACTTGACTTACAAAAATACCATCACCTAGTTAATAATTTATAAAATATTTACTTACTTATACTATGATATAATTATAACATATTGTAACTTATCAGATGGATAAATTTTATTTATACATTCATTAGTGAAATATCACTAACTATATTAATCAGTAGTGTGAAACTAGGTTCATAGTATGGACCATTTTCATGTAAGATGTATTGCTTGAGTCAAGCATGATGTTCTATTTTTAGACTTATTACGACAAGGTAAATATATTACAAAACCATTTCCACTTTTAGTATCCAATGTGATATATATTTCTTAGAAAAATACAATATAACTTCCTCACTAATACAATATGACTCTCTTCTATACTTATCCTCAATGTTATCCACAGGGTTATGTTTCCAAATATATATTTTCCAAAATCTAGTTGGCATGGTTTATACTAAACATTATATGATACAAACTATATCTTCATTGACCATAGTGGTCATGATATAATTGTAACTTTATTACACTTTCATTAGTTAAAAGAAATCACATCCCAAAGGATTGAATCGTTTAGTATTATTGGTAAAAAAGTTTCATAATTGAAATTCACATTACATTTTCAAACATAAAATACACTGAGTATTTTATATGATAATTCCATTATTCCATATTTGACATCCCTTCACATAAATCATAAAAAAACCCTAGTATCTTGGTAAAATAAAACATAAAAAAGGGATGAGATTAGTTGGTCAAAATGGATAACTGTATGATGGAAAAAAATTTACTAAGTCTTTTTCAGTATGGATTGATAAATAAAAAAACATTCCATTTAATCAATAACTTGAACTTGAATAATAATACGGATGAAATAAATGATGATCAGAGAATTAAATATAAATAATCTTATGGGCTTGAATATTACCAATAGATAATCTTAAAAATTAAATAATCACATAGAATATCAATAATTATTATTATAATGAGGGAATACTAAATTAAAAATATCATAACCATACAAAAAAGGCTACATTCCAAGACTTCTTACAAAATGGGAAACACCTCATCCAAATACCAGAGATAGTTCTTCTCATTAGTCATATCGATGATTCAAGGTGTTGTAGAGGTCCTTTCCCATCACATACCTAGTCAAATGAATTTCCCATATGAATGGGTTTATTCATAAGGAATGCATAAATTCTTATTGAAAAATGAACATAAGAAATGTTAATATTTAATCCAATAAATGACCATTATCATGAACAATTCCATGTAATATATTTTATTGTATCATGATTGTTCATACCCAATAAAAATAATAACAAAAAATAATGATAAATTATATGGAAGAAACCATTAATTATATTCATAGTTCTGCAGGAGGTAAATTGTGGTTTGTTTTCATTGATGAATTTAAATACCATAAAATATAATTAAAAACATTCATGAGGAAAAAAATCTATTTCACATTGATTTTTAAAAAAATAAAAGTTCTTAAAATACTATGAAAATAGTTTTCATTAAAAATTAATTTTGAAACTTATAAATTCTTCTTTAAAACAATTATTGGTAATGATGGTGGGAAATATTATTAATGATGTACTTGTTAAAATATATATTCCATTCACATTTTCAGTAAAAACCAAATATGCCTTCTTTGGAAAAAAAATTATTATTCCTTTCCAAAAAATTAGTGACAATTCAAACATTGGTAAAAATAAATTTAACAAATAATTATGAGATTTTAAAAAATACTTTTGATTTTTTTTAGAAAAAATGAATTAAGGTGAAGAAAAATTTTTGTGCAAAAATTGAAATAATTTTCCATATACTTAAAAAAACATTTTTGAAACATTTTATATAAAAAAGAGAAAAAATGGTACTATTAACATAATGGATCATGAATAAAAAAGGGATATGAGTTTTTTTAATATAGGAATAACACATAATTTTCCCAAGGTACACTTAAATACAAACAATCCAAAACAGTAATGAGATTTTTAATGAAACACATACCACATTTGAAAATTTTAAATCATAACACCCATAAAACCAATAACATGAAATGGAAAATTTAAAAACATCAAGATAAAAATAATCATGATATATCATATCATAAGTTTTGGTATATACACCACAAAAAATAAATAAGTGTTGAATATGACATATGTCTCATGGAAGTAAAAGTGAGAAGACAAACCATTACCTCATGTTTGATTTCCTTCATAAGTTTACAAACCTCCTATATAAGAAATATAGGATTATAATAAATATATTTTCTAAAAAAAATCAAATATATCATACCATATATGATTTAATTATAGTATTTTATCTCATGTTGATTATTTTTTTGTTAAAATCACAGTTTTGGGTGAAAATTATTTCAATTTTCATGTATAATTTAGATTGTTAATTTTGTCCCTTTTATACTTATCATGGTTCATTAATATACAAAATTTTATCATGATTTAAATATCATATATGTTAATTATAAATTAATTTATAGTGATCTATATATGTTAGATATAGAAAATTGATTACACCATTTATTGAGATGGTAGGTTGTATGTACGCATGAACGATGTTTATGATTTTCTCAAAATAATTAATTAATGGATTGTAAATAATAAATAAAATTTATAAATTCATTTTTATGTATTTTATATAACATATATTAATTAAATTTATCATTATTACCTCCATTGTAATGATTTATTGAAAAATGAGTAACATCGCTTCGTAAGGCGACAGTCTTTCGTGCACAAGAGCGACATTATCGTATCCCCACAAAATAGTAAGTAAGAAAGAATGAGTGATATAAGAATTAAAGAGGTATAATTTTTTTACAAATATCATATATATTCATTTAATCATTCCTTATTACCACCCATGTAAAATGGGAATAGGAAAATGCATCACTCGATTTACGAGGATATAGTATGTCGTACACATGATCAACATAATTGTTTCCCAACATATTGGAGGGTAAGAAGGTAGATATAATATTACGGGAATAAAATAATT
The DNA here is from genome assembly GCA_963277665.1 of Viscum album. Taxonomy (NCBI): domain Eukaryota; kingdom Viridiplantae; phylum Streptophyta; class Magnoliopsida; order Santalales; family Viscaceae; genus Viscum; species Viscum album. The sequence continues at coordinate 1,472,880,391 of OY728164.1, read as the reverse complement.
TTAATTTAATAAATATCATCTAAAAATTTCAAATAAATCAACATATTCTTTCATTAATTATGTTTATAGAAAATTAATTACATCGTCTCGCAAGGTGGTAGTCTGTAGTATAAAAAATCGACGGTTTTGTTTCCCATTTGATGGAAGGGGAGATGGATATATGTTATTAAATTAACATAATAACATATCAATAAATAGTGGATAATTTTTTATTACATTATAATATTTTAATAATACTTTATGGAGTATTAAGTAAAATTAAAAGAAACTCACACATTTAGAATTTTATTTCTTCGTTGGAGAGCCTCTTTATGTTTTTACCTAAATCCTTATTATGAGGGTTTAGTAATAATAATAAGTCCTATAAGATATTATTAGTAAATTAATTAAGATATTTTGATATGAATTTTCTATTATAAAGGGATTTTTATTTTAGGATATACATTTGGGACTCAAGACCCTACATCATAATATTTTCCTCATTGGTTCACTACCTCGTGGTTTTGTTCTTCAGTAGGGATCACTGCTCACCAGGGCGGATCACTACCAACCATCTTCTAAAAAGGTCTTATTATGGGAGGGGTATATATGGGGCTTATATATTATTCCCATTTTTCTCTATTCTCCAGTTTGGTACATGGTCCCTTCACCCAGTAAACTCGACCTGTAGGGCTGAACTACACTCATTTTGGATTCCAACAATGTATCCCTCAATGCATTCACTATAATCAAAGGCTTTCCCACCCCCTTATGATACCAATTTTAGGATGTACATTGAGGATTCAGGACCCTAAATCAAAATATTTTTTTATTTGGTTCACTTCCTCATGATTTTTTTCTTTAGCAGGGAACACTACCCACCATGGTGGCTCACTGCCAACCCTCTTCTGAAAAGGCCTTGTGTTGGGAGGGGGAAGGGATGGGGAATATATATGATTCCTAGTGTCCTCCATTTATTGATTTGGGAAAGGGTCCCTACACTCAAGAACCTTGACTCATAGGTATTCACTACGTTCATTTGGGATTCTATCATAAATGTGTTAAAAGGGGAGGAGATGGAATGTAATTTTAAAAGCGAGGGAGAGGACGCACATGAAATTTGTTAAAAGAAAAAGTGATACTAACATTTTTCTTATGAAAAGAGACTAATAATGTATCATTATTGAATTATAGAGGATATAGGTTCTATATATGACCATAAAAAAGGAATTAGATATGTTTTTTTTTATAATTTTAATCCTTATTATCTTAGTTTAACGCTCATTAATCCTGTTTTAACCTTAGCCACGATAATTAATTTTTATTGCTTGTAATATTTATAATGGTAAAAAATTAATCTGACCCTAATATATATTATTAATTATGGTTATTATAAATATATATTCCATTTTATCAAATTCAACTCACATAAGTGGCTGAATTTAATTTAAAATAAATCGCATAGACGAGTCATAAAAACAATTTATCAAAATGAAAAAATTGAAAAAATTGAAATGTTTTTACATCATAATTCAATATGAAATTGATTATAATGACATAAATTAGTGAAATATTAATATGATGAAACTAATTAAACATTAAAATAGATTTTTAAAAATATATAACTTTCTGAATGATTTAGAAAAGGTAGTTTTTAATAAAAATCCGTATTTTCACTTTTCATAAAAAATTAAACATTTCTAAAAATTATAAAAAAATTAGCCAAATATAATTTTTACAAGTATATATAAAAAATTATGTATATTTTTTTTGAAATGAAATTTCTCAAATTGGAAATACTTTATTTAAAATAATATGAAAAATTCACGACTAAACGGCATTTTAGAAAAAAAACATAAATTTTTAAAGAACATTTTTTTCATTTAAATGGGTTTTATTTAATTTATAATCAATATATAACCATTTAGTATATTTTATACACGTTTTAAAATCTAAAATTTTCATAATTTAGTAAGTCATATTCATACATTGAACTTAGTGGCTAGGTTATAATGGTAAAGTAAAAATAATAATATTTTAATAGAGTAATGTGTTTCATTTAAACCCATATTTGCATGCATTACATGCTATAGAAGCGATTTAATTTATTTAAAAATAATTATATCAAGAATTTTAGGCGTGTTACATTTTATTATAAGATTGTTTTTTCATGTCATATATTCCATCGAAGATGATGTTCCTTCTTTAAAATCTAAGGGCATTACACCATTGACCTGTTGAACATGGACATGTTTTGGAAATGAAAAAGAGTATATGATTCAATATTAAAAAAGTATATGGTATGTGGTGGATTTATAAAAACATATTTGGTAATTTATTTAGTATTTATGTATTTGTGTGATGTGTGTCATCACAACTGTGGGTGAATAGATTTATTTTAATAAATGAATTGTTTCTTTAAAAAGAATTCTTGTTAATTGATGATACTGTCAAGGGACATGGAGGACCCACAATCATTAGTTTTATTTATCATCTTCGAATAGAATGCGGATTAATTATAAATGCATGAATTTAAATGTATGGACCCTGATGGTCAAAAATGAAATAAAAAAATGAATGAGATATAGAGGGCCTTGGGATAGGTGTCCTTAATGAAATATGAAAATATGAGTGTTGGGGAAATCATTCCAATACCACTAGCAGCATAAAACCCATATGAGTAGACCCTGGGTAGAATTATGATGGGTTGGGTGAGTGGATAGACCATGTAAGACTTGGGAAATGTGACTAGAATTATCCCTTCTTTCTATAGTGTTTTTGGTGTGGCATTTCTTATGAGACTAATGAGTCCAATGAAGAATTGATATGACTAAGAGGTTGCTAAGGGATGACACATCCTCTAAGTTATGGGAATCGACCGATAGAAGCGATTTAGATTGAGGACCCCATGTAGGGTTATTGGGATATGATGAGACTTTGGAGATATCAGGGGGGTTCCCCACAGTTATATTTTCACTGGAGAAGGTTAGATAATTTGATTTTTTTAGTGATGATTTTTGGTCTCTAATTAGGGCTCAGATTGAATGTTTTATTTGATATAGCTGTAGTGGTTGGTATAGGTTTGGAAACTCATAATCCAACCCCAGTTATGTGTGATAGGTTCAGGTTGTTGGAAATTAAGGTCTCGGGCGCAGCAGAAGCTCGTGGGTGGATGTGACCACTTGGATTTTTGTCATTAGCAATGATCAATCCAGGATAAATATAATGATAAACGCCATACTCCACGGATCGAATCACAGAAATAGACAAAGAAGAAGAAAAATCTAGGAACCACAAAGGAAAGATCATCATAGGTTGATTATAATTAATTTAATTAATTGACAAGAAGTACCTTTTATGGTGTTCTTTCTTCGTTGATATTTCTGATCACATTCCGATGTGATTCGTCATTGCGTCATAGAATCCAAGTGTAGACTTCCTCTAGCGGTGATCCAAAAGTGCACCACGTATATCTAGATGTTGCAAAAGGAATCTCTAGGTGCTAGTGTGGAGAAGCCTTTGCTTGTGTTGTCCACCTTAGGTTTCCTTGATCTGATAGAGGTGGATCTCTCTCGGTCTTGAGAGTGTTCTTGGAGGATGGAGTTCTTTCAGTCTTGAGATAATTCTCTAGAAATGTTGTGCACAACGATTCTTAAGAAAAGTGTTAGGGTTGTGAGGATATTTATAATCGAGTTTGAGGTTATAGAGTTATGACAATAAATAAAAATGTTATGCATTTTATTTATTTCATTAACTCTTATTGAAAACCCCCAATGTCGAATAATTAATTCCTTGACATTCACCCACGCTGATTATAATAAATATCATTTAATAAAACAATATTATATCCTCAAAATCCTGACTGGAAAAACTAAATGGCATGTAATCATTGATACACGGCGTGTACTCGTTTTTTATTGAAAACTACATGGCATGTACATTCAGTGTACACATCATGTATATCTTGTTTTCATTTTTCATTTCCTTTCCAAAATTAAAACTACACAGCATGTAATCATTAATACATGACATGTACTTGTTTTCAAAAATAAAAACCACACGATGTGTAATCATTAATACACAACTTGTAATTGTTTTTATTCTATTCGTCCTCCAACATTAAAATGATTTAGGCTTCCTTGAATAATTATTAAACCACATATGGGAATAATATTTATTCTAGTTGAGATACTTGGATACACTTAGTGTGTGACACTCTAGGCCTCTTTCTCGTTGGCATTATGCGGGCTTGCCTAATGTCCAAGATTACTGTCTCGTAATGGGTCATGGAACCCAAGAGAAAGAAGTTGACGCCACATTGACGTGCCACCTCATATGAACAATTACTGTACAATTTAATCCCTTTGTCTCAATATCTCATCAAGCAGGTTTCATGGCAGTGTCATAAACTTATATGCTTGATCTGTCATTCTTTTACTTCCAGAAATAAACTCGTCATGACACCATGGCCATGGAATTTGTTCGATAGTTCTATTTCAATCAAAGGGCCCTGAATATATACTTCCATAAATATGGAAGGGACAAATTCTTCCTCGACTTATCCATTAACAACATGTCATTTGTGACGCACCCAACATACCCTACTTACCGCCTACTGTCTTCATGACAATTTTCATCAGAAAATATTAGTGCGTGAGTCATGACATGAGTTAATGAAAATCTTCCAGTCTAAGGAACATTACACACACTCGTAGATAGAAATGTTTGATGACACCAAGACATGCAGAATTGCTACTGGTGGGTTTGTTCTCATAATCTCCCATCTTGGAGATTACCAAGTGCGAACTCCGTGAGAGAGAGTCTCATCTTCTTACGAGTATTCGCACAAGACGGTCTGTATACTATGTGTCCTATCATAGTATGTCATCAAACCTTAGAAATTTATTTAATAATATTTTTATATAATTTCAAGGTTCTCATCATAGTGAGGATCTTCCATAACCTTATCAATGCAAAAAATATTCCAGGACATTATTATATTATAGATGCAGAACAATGAACAATATATAATAAGTGTACATTCATATAATCCAAGTACAAAATAGTCAGTTCTCATGACACCAACCCTAACAACGTCCTACTTAGACTAGAGCCAACTGCCAACAACTTTTAGTCCGCTAGACCTCACATGATGATCATGTTTCTGCTGAGTTAAGGCTTTAGTCAAGGGGTTCTCCATGTTACCTTCCATAGAAATACTGCTCACTGCAATTTCAACTCTCTGAGAAAAATCTCCCAAGAGATGATACTTATAAAGTATGTGCTTTGTCCATTGATGTGACCTTGTCACTTTTGAAAGTTCCACCACTGCAGTATTATCAAATAAGAGTGTGATAGGATCTTTACTGCTAGGTACTACATCCATCTCTTGGATGAAGCTTCGCATCCATACTACTTCTTTAGCTACCTCAGAAGCTGTGATATACTCAGACTCTGGAGTAGAATCTGTGACCACACCTTTCTTTGATCTCTTCCAGCTCACTGCACCTTCATTCAAACTGAAGATGTATCCAGTCTAAGACTTCATGTCATCTTGATTAGTCTGGAAACTAGCATCTACATTTCCTCTGATGACTAGTTCCTCATCTGCTCCATTAACCAGGAACATAACCTTAGTACGCCTCAGATACATAAGGACAGTCTTGACTGTCATCCAATGGTGGTCTCCTGGATCAGCTTGACATCTGCCTACCACACTTAATGAGTAAGAAACATCTAGCCTTGTACATAGCATAGCATACATGACTGACCCAATCATATATGCATAAGGGATCCTTGCTATTTTTTTATTTTATCATGTGTCTAAGGACACATTTTCTTGGAAAGATGAATGCCATGTGACACTGCCAACAATCCCCTCTTGGACTGTTCCATACTGAATCTCTTCAGTATCTTGTCAATGTATGTACTTTGACTTAGTCTCAACATTCTCTTGGATCTATCATGATGGATCTTGATCCCAAGAATATATTCTGCCTCACCCAAGTCTTTCATAGAGAAGCATTTATCCAACCATGCCTTAACTGACTATAAGACAAGTACTTCGTTTCCAATTAGTAATATGTCATCAACATATACTATTAGGAAAATGATTGCACTCCCACTAAGCCTTTTGTAGACACAAAGATCACATTCATTCTTAATAAATCCAAATTCCATTACGGCTTCATCAAAATGAATGTTCAATGACCTTGATGCTTGCTTTAATTCATAAATGGATTTCTGCAACTTGCATACCTTATTGGCATCCTTTGGAGTCACAAACCCTTCAGGTTGTGTCATGTAGACATCTTCCTGGAAGTTCCCGTTAAGGAATGCTATTTTGACATCCATTTTCCAAATTTCATAGACATGGTAATCGACAATGGCCAGTAGGATTCTGATGGATTTCAGTATTGCAACCGGTGAAAAAGTTTCATCATTGTCAATTAATTGACACTGTCTAAAACCTTTTGCAACATGTCATGCCTTATAGGTGCAGAATTTCTCCTCCATGTCCAGTTTCTTCTTAAATACCCATTTATTACCAACAGGCTTTACATCAACTGGAGGATCTACCAAAATCTAAACTTTGTTTTGGTACATGGAATCTTTATCAAAATTCATGTCTTCTTGACACTTGGAAACATATGTTCCTTCAACTACTTCCTTGTAGGTAAGAGGATCATCATTGTCAACCAATAATGATTCACCATCCTCGGTGACAAGAAAACCATATCGTTCTGGTTCTCTTACCTCTCTCATTCTCCTACGTAGTTCTTGTGTCTCTGGAACAGATTGTTCTTCCACAGGGCTTTCTGTAATCTGTTCTTGTACCAACTCCTATGTATCTTGAGTCACAACTTCATCGAAGTCTATATCTATACCACTTTCTCTTTTTAAGATGTTCTCCCTCTCAAAGAATATGGAGTGTCTCACCACTGTTACCTTTTTATCTGAGGGGTTGTATAGCTAATATCCACTTTTTTTCTTGGGATATTCTATAAAGATACACTTTGTGCCTCAGGGTGAAATTTTGTTACCTAAAAAGGCCTTAACAAATGCTTTGCAACCCCACACATGTAAATTTTATAACATGGCTTTGCGTTCACTCCATAATTCTTATGGAATACCATTTATCAATTTAGTTAGTTCTTGGTTCAGTATGTGTGCTTATATTTTTAATTCATATCCCCAAAAAGATAATGGAAGACTTGCATGACTCATCATTGATCTCAACATTTCCAATAGGGTGTGGTTCCTCCTTTCACTTACACCATTCAACTGAGGCGTGTAAGGAAGAGTGAGTTGAAATATAATCCCAAACTCCCGTAAGGAATCAATGAAGTCCTAATTGAGATATTCACCTCCTCTGTCTGAGCAGAGTTTCTTAATCTCCTTACCAAGCTGGTTCTCAAATTCATTCTTGTATTCTTTGGACCGATCAAATGAATCTAAATTATACCTCATTAAGTAATTATATCCATATCTACTAAAATCATCAGTAAAAGTTATGAAGTACAAGAACCCACCCCTTTCTTCTACTACAAATGGTCCACACACATCTGTGTGAAATAATTCTAGAAGCTCTTTATCCCTTTTACCTTTCCCACTAAATGGGGCTTTGGTAATTTTTCCTTGTAGACACGCATGACATACACCATGTGGGTTTAGTTCAAAAGAATCTAAATTCCCATCTTGATGTAATTTTGTCAAACGTTTTTCATTGACATGAACTAGCCGGTGATGCCAAATTTGGGTGTGGTATGATTCATGTGAATTAACATTGTCATTGATTTCCATTACTTGGTTTGTGTAGTCTATCACATAAAGGCCATTATATAAATGTTCCCTACCAAAACAAATGCTATCTTTATAAATGTAGCAACATTAATTTACAAACATGAAGATGAATCCATATGTATCTAATCTGGATACTAAAATAATTTTTTTGGTTACAGAGGGTACATAATAGCATCCTTTCAATACCAAGACCATCCCAGTAGACAATGTGAGGTGGTAGTCTCCAACAGCTACAACAACGAGTCTGGCTCCATTGGCTGCTCGCAGATCTACCTCACCTCGGTCAATCTTTCTGAATCTACTTGGTTCATGTATTCAGATACATATGTGAGCACCACAACCAGTATCTAATACTCGATTAATATAAACAGATAGATTTCATTTGATAACAAACGCACCTGAAGCTTCCCCTTTCTTGCTTGGCTAGGTGCAGTTGTTCTTCCAATGGCCCTTATTGCCACATGAGAAACAAATAATATCCTATTCCCTTACCTCCCCATTTATATTCCTTTTCTTGGAAGGCCTTGAAGAGGCTTTGGGCTTAAATCTCTTTGCCTTCCCTTTTCTTTTATTCACTATAAGGATAGAAGGCTTTTCACACTTCATATCATTGTCCACTTGGTGAATGAGGATAAGAAGATCAGATAAAGGCTTCTCAATGTTGTTCATCTTGAAATTTACATCAAAGTTAGAGAAGCTATGGGGGAGTTATGCAAGAATGAGATCGGTACCCAGTTCTTCTGGGAGTTTAAACCCTAGAACATCGAAGTTCTCAATGTATCCAATGATATTAACTACATGAGGCCCAGCTGGGGAACCCTCTCCAATCTTGCTCTGAAATAGAGCCTTGGAGATCTCAAACCTTTACTGTCTTGGTCTCTCATGGTATATACCATAGAGGTGCTCGAGCATGCTATAGGCATCCATGTCTTCATGAGACTTCATGAGATTACTATACATTGATGACACCATCAAACATTGAACGTTGAGTGCATCGCTCAGATATTGATCATAGACCAGAAAATCTTCATCACTCTCCCCTTGGGCAAGCAAATCAGATAGTGAGGACTCCGGCATGTAAAACTTTCATTCATGGTGTAGGATAACCTGAAGGAACTTAAACCATTCTTGAAAGTTACTGTCGGTGAGGATATTGTCTTTATCTAGAATTGATTGTAGAGAAAATGTGGTTGACGAGATTGTCATATTGATTCTACAAATTAAAAGAGCAATTTTATCAGTACTTTCTTGACTACATCTTATGAGAAATAATAAATTTTATTACGTCTCCCACTATTTTATCAAGTCCCAATGGCACTCACCATTGAACTAAGAATTTCCAGTTGTGATGACATTCTAGTGGAAACGATCCATATCCCCCTTTGCATAACCCCAACAAGGGTTGGTCAAGCTATTAGAAGGTATTTAGGTAGGAAGGTCTTTACCAACTATGAGCTTAAAATTCCTTGATCTGTTGAGTGGACCCCCCAATCCTAAAATCCTGAATTGGATTTCCTCAACACTTTCCTCTATTTTACAACAAGTCAAGCAAGGGTACTCCTCTTAATGTAAAATGTTTAAGTCAACTGAAAACATTCATAAGAGTTTCCTTTATAAAAGTAAGTGTCCCAACAAGGGTTGGTCAAACACATAGTTTTATTGAGTCTTTCCCTTAATCAAGTAATGGAAGGCTTGGTCCAACTTAATATGGTATTTGAGGGATTTTATTCTTTATGTGTAGTTTTTCATTATCACATGCTTGTTAATTATAAGTGATGCTTTCTTAAGTGATTAACCATGTTCTGATAATGTTTACGCATAGTCTGGTTTTTATATTATTCCATCCTTGCATGCTTGTTTATTTCATTAATTATGTGAACGCGACAACACATACATAATAAATAATCCATTCAATCAGACAGAAATAAAATAAGATGTCATGATCATGAGCTTCTATTGGTTAGCTTATCTAGTGGTTTGATAAGCTATCCCTGAACTAGGGAAAAACACCTTGAATCGATGGTTCATGTTTTGAAGCTCCCACCTGTCCACCTTTGCATCTTCTGGGGTGGGTTTCACCTCAGCTTCCGATTTTTGAACTGTCTCCACTGGCTTGGGAGATCCTCTATTACATGGGGTTTACAATAAAGAAACCATGAGCACGTAGTCCCTACATTTTATTGGAAGAAGGCTCGCAGGCCAACGAATTTAAATTGATCAAATTTAAATGAAACCATACACACATACAAAGGGTCTTTGGTCTAGATCATGATCATCCATAGCATGCAATGACATTTACGCATATTTAGTATTCAAATTATTTCAATCGTTAATTTATTCAAGATAAGTTGTGTTTGAATTAAATTAATTATGATATTATAATTAATCAATTATTTATCTTAAATTCCTTTCTGAATTTCCTTGATATTATTCTCATCTGTATTCCTTGTATGAGTCTTTGTACTTTGGAGGAAACCTGGTGAAATTCCATTTTTGAAAAGTACACGGTATGTAGGCTATATTACACGACGCGTATTTGTTTTCACCCTTTATCCAAAGTACACGCCGAGGGCTTTGGCATGTTTTCTGTACTTTGGAAATTTTGTAGTACAGGGTGTGTAGATTAATCTAACAGAACATGTACTTCCTTGTTAGACGGTTACCGGCCTGGAAATCCCGTGTACGCGGCACACGACTTCTCCTTGTACATGGTTTTACCTGGGCTCGATCGGACTACACAACATGTTGATTCAACATACACGCCATGTATTCCAGTTTCCACGCACCATTAAGTTCTAGTCAACATGGTGTAATAAATACTTAGGCATGCGTAATTCACATGGCTTGGTTTGGAGGACCAGTACCGGTTCGTTGAACCTAAGTACACGATGTGTAGTTTTCACTACACGCCGCGTATTATTGTGTTGTACAGACAGAAAGAGTGGCTCCTTCAGATGAGTTTCTCATTTTTAATTTAATCAAAATTAAAATTAAAAGGTCGTTTCTGTGATGTGAATCGAGAAATCAAGGGGGAAGAATAGATTTCGTTCATTCAGTTTTATAGAACGATTTATCTTGAATTGAATCAAATATAAATGCATAAATTATCAACGAAAATTAAATAACTATAATCAATGTTGTGAATCCCTCTGATACCACTTGAAGGTTCTAGGAACAGAGGAATATCATGGTTGGATATGACCAATTGCCTTTTTGTCATTATAAATGATCAATCCAGGATCAATATGACGATAAATGCCAGACTCCCTAGATCAAATCACAGAAATAGACAAAGAAGAAGAAAAATCCCAGAAGCACAAAGGAAAGTTCATCACAGGTTGATTGTAATTAATTTAATTAATTGACAAGAAGTACCTTTTATAGAGTTATTTCTTCATTGATATTTCCGATCACATTCTGATGTGATTCGTCATTGTGTCACAGAAGCCATGTGTAGACTTCCTCTAGCAGTGATCCACACATGCACCATGTGTCTCTGGATGTCACCAAAGGAATCTATGGGTGCTAGCGTGGAGAAGTTTTTCCTTGCGTTTTCTGCCTTAGATCGCTTTGATCCGATTGAGTTAGATCTCTCTCAGTCTTGAGAGCATTCTTGGAGGACAGAGTTCTTTCGGTCTTGAGAGAATTCTCAAGAATTGTTGTGCACAACGATTCTAAGGAAAAGTGTTGGGGTTGTGAGGATATTTATAATCGGGTTTGAGATTATAGAGTTATGACAATAAATAAATGTGTTATGTGTTTTATTTATTTCATTAACTCTTATTCAAAACCCCCATGTCAAATAATTAATTCCTTGAAATGCGCTCACACTGATTATAGTAAATATCATTTAATAAAACAAAATTATATCCTCAAAATCCCGACTGGAAAAAATACAAGACATGTAATCATTGATACATGACATGTACTCATTTTTCATTGAAAACTACATGGCATGTACATTCAATGTACATGGAATGTATATCTTGATTTCATTTTTCATTTACTTTCCAAAATAAAAACTACACAGTACATAATCATTAATACACGGTGCGTGCTTGTTTTCAAAAATAAAAACTACATGACGTGTAATCAAAAATACACGGCGTGTACTTGTTTTTATTTTATTCTTCCTCCAATATTATAATGATTTAGGATTACTTGAATAATTATTAAACCATGTATGAGAATAATATTTATTCTATTTAAGATACTTGGATACACTTACTGTGTGACCCTCTAGGCCTCTTTCTCATTGGAATTAGGTGGGATTTCCTAAAGTCCAATATTACTATCTAGCTACGGATCAAGGCACCCAAGAGAAAGAAGTTGACACCACATTGAAGTGCCACCTCATACAAATTCTTACTATGTAATTTAATATTTTTGTCTCAATATCTCATCAAACAGGTTTCATGTCAGTGTCATAAACCTATATACTTGATCTACCATTCTTTGACTTCCAGAAATAAACTCGTCATGACACCATGTCCATGGAATTTGTTTGACAGTTCTATTTCAATCAAAGGGCCTGAGATATTTACTTCCATAAATATGGAAGGGACAGATTCTTCCTTGACTTATCCATTAATAACATGTCATTCATGACGAACCCAACATACCCTACTTCCCGCCAACTGTCTTTGTGATGTTTTTCATCAGCAAATCTAAGTATGCGAGTCATGACATGAGTTAATGATAGTCTTCCAGTCTAAGGACCATTACACACACACTCGTAGATAGCAATTTCTGATGACACCAGGACATGCAGAATTGCTACTGGCAGGTCTGTTATCATAATCTCCCATCTTAGAGATTACCAAGTGCGAACACCATGAGGGAGAGTCTCGTATTCTTTCGAGTATTCACACGTGACGATTTGTATACTATGTGTCCTATCATAGTATGTCATCCAACCATAGAACTTTATATAATAATATTGTTATAGCATTTCAAGGTTCCCATCATAGCGGGGATCTGCCACAACCTTATCAATGCAAAAAATATTCCAAGACATTATTATAATCTAGTCATGGAGAACAATGAAAAATATATAATAAGTGTACATTCATGTAATCAAAGTACAAAACAGTTGGTTCTCCGGACAAAAACCCTTACAAGAAAACCCTTATTATTTTAAATTTGAAGTTCTAGGGTAACTTTGTGTCCTCAAAAATGAATAATGACCTGAGATTCCTAGTGTTTCCTATGATTAGAAGTTGTGAGTAAGGATTACGTGGGATTTTGAGAGAAACTATGATTTATTATATGTACATAATGATATTATTAGAGATTTCAAGTGATACCTAGGAAATATTGTTTTACCTTATTATATTATGAGAGATTAGTAGTGATTCCTTGGATCCAATATTATTTATTATGATGTTGGGAGATATTATTAGATATTTTGAGGAATGAAAATTATACCTTATAATATTGGGATATTTTCCTTTTATTCTAGTGATTTTTTCATTATATTGGATTATGTTGTATGAGATGGATAGAAATTCATAGGATCCAGTAGTTATTTGGATTATTGTATGGGATTCCAAGTATTTTCATGGAATATGACTATATCACATGATACTATGAGATTTATAGAATGATATAAAAGATCTGGTGCTCAAACCACAAGGAGGAACAATATTAGTATTCCATAGTAAGACATGTATCCACCTGATGATTATGTGATATGGTCATAATAACATTGATACTGGAAGAAGTAGGGTTTTCCAATATCGAGTGTCACATTAGAACATAAGGATAAACTATGGTTATTTATTTAGGCATACACATAATGTTTATTTATTGATTGAATTATATCACATGTGAATACATGACATCGCTAGTTATACTTGAGACCCCATTGGTGGTTCCCTACAGAGTTGTACTCACACCATCATCGGGTAGCCATGGAACTTGGTTACTAAAGAAAACATTAATGTTCACATGTTCATGTTGGGTATAGGGATAGTGTTGGATTATCGACATTGATATATCAGATGGTGTTTGAAGAATAATTTGTGATGTGGTTTGGGGATGGTAGAAGATCCACTATGATTTATTCTTTTATTTAACTTATATATGATATCTTCCCTCTGGTTGGTTATTTGATGTATTCTAGTTTAATTTACTGACTATATGATTTTATTCATATTCAATTCAATTTTATATAACAAGGTTATTTTTTATTTCAGTTATATACTACGAGTATTGATATGCATGTTTTATGCATATTTTTCCACCACCACTTACTCTAATAGGAAGGTATAGTCTCCTCGTAGTAACACCCTAGACCGTTGTTACTATTTGATAGCCTCTATAATATGGGGAGGAACGAATAAGTTCAAATAAAGGTAAATATTCTAGACACTACTCAAGTTGTCCAAAGTGGTAGGGGTTATATTGGTTTCCACTCATGGGTCACTGATATCATGGGAGGAAACATAAGCTGATGCAAATATATATTGACACCATTAGGATCAATAAATGGATTGGGAAGACTATATACCAATTTTTCATTCCATATCAGATGATGTTAATTCATGATGTTTTTTATTTCTCTTAGGTTAAAAATTTTCATCTTGGTCCTTCGAATGTGAGGTGTTGGGAAGAACAAGAATTGGTTTAGGATTCTTTAGTATTTGATAAATTGATCACAATGATTTATTCCAATAAAAAACTTATACATTAAATTTCTAAACCCTTAGGTATATTCTTATGGTAGTACAAGATGAATTCTCATGAGACACGAGTGTTGGAATAATTATTGTGGGATCTATGGCCTCTCCGCCTTTAAGATCATTAAGATTTTGGTTTAAATCATGGGGTAGAATGTGATATTTAGGGTATAATTATAACACCCACTATTCCATTTAAATTTGATATATTTATTCTTAATTTTATCGTCCTTTATTTTTCTGTTCATATTTGATTTTTGGGGAAAATTTGGAGAAAATAGGGGGAGTATATATCACATTGTTAATGAATGATTAAAAAAACATGTGCACCTTTTGTGTAACGAATTGTATTACATTATATAAGAAGACACATAGTTGGTGCACAATTTTCTAATCCATGTTTCCAAATCATGTGGCTTCTCCAAGCATTCAATATGATGTCACGTAATTTCCAAACATTTTTCCAAACCTTATGTTCAAACCATGAGAGTGTCCTCGAATAAAAAATATATGTATATCCTAATCTATTTCATCCCACTTGATTTTTCAGGAATCTAATTCAATGATACCCTATGCTCCTCATGGCCTTATTTCACTCTTGATAATTCTATGTCAATAATTATAAAAATACATCATTTAGGTTGTCATCCATTTCTTCCTTGGTTTCATCACTTATTTTATTTCTATTTCCTCTACTCCCACTTCCATAATGTCCTTGGGTGAATGTTGGCCAAATTTTGAGTCTTGGATTATTTGTAATATGGATTCGAATAGATTTACAATGTATCTTCCTCATATTATCTAGTAGTTTTTTATTTTCAACTATTTTTATCGATTAATTTTAGGTGACACTATGTTACCTTCTGTATTTTGTGAAATGTTATTTTTATTGTAATTTACTAATGTTTTTAAATATAATTTATTGTGATTAAATCCCTTTTGGAATGTTATTATTTAATTTTTTCCTTCTTTCATTTCAAAATGGCGATGTGAATTTATCTCAATAAAATTGTATAATTTATTTGTTCGATGAGTTTCCCACCAAGTGTTTGATGTAATGAATCTATTCTTAATTAAATATTTTTATTATCTAGAAAACCAAATTTTGGGGTTTTGTTGGAACCCTAAGAAGATTGTAAATCACCAAAATAAAGAAGAGGACCTTCCAATGAAAAAAATCACCAAATGGGATACAAATTGTTTTTACAACATACTAGACTCGTAAACTTATTTAATGAGATCAAAATATTTAGATGATCTACTGACCAACTCCCATTAGATAATTATGAAAGGCAAGATAACAACACAACCATTTACTAACAATTGTTGTTTAAAAGAAAATGTTACTAAAAAAGACATCCTTAGATGTTATTGAATCACTATCACTAACTAATCTACCATGTAACCTATTTTAACATCAACTAAAAATGTCTAACCAAATATATAAGGAACCTCACCATCCATGTGATTTATCATATAATTTCATCCGCTATTTTTTGTTACAAAAATTCCATAATTTTAAATTCATTCTCTTATAATTTAATAGAGGAATTCAAAATAGTATCCTACCAAATTAAAGCCACATAACAAAGTTGGTGGATCCATTTTGATATTATATGATTTGGAATTTCTTCATTGATATCGAATGAAACCTTATTTATCCATAATTGAATATTTCACTTTTTCTAATTATGAAAATTACCTTTTAACACATTTTGATCTCATAAAGAATACAAATATTGTATAAAGAACCTACAAATATTCAAAAAATAACCTCCATTCATATTTAAGGAAATATTAGAATAACAAACCACCACTGAAGTAGAGGGTGAAGTAGAAGCATAAGTTATATCAACCTCCACTCAATTTGGTTGGTCTTGGAATTCCAATTAGGATTAAGAAATAGGTTCCACAATGGTTAGTATCACCGCATAAGTTGGAATTTAAACTTTCTATCATCAGATAAATCATCTCCACCCTTACATAGGGAAATTATTAAATGATTTACCACCCCTAATTATAGTGAGGAGAAGAATAATAAGAATTTTTGGCTGCATCCACTCATTTAGGAAGGTCTAAGAATCTCATTTTTCAATTTGAAATGAAATATTGAACCTATTGGATCACAACATTAGTTATAATTTTTTTTCCCTTGGTAAGGACATGTATGGAAGTAGCCAAATAACTAGTGGTTGGATGAACATCAGATGCCTCTTGGGGATCCGTAAAAGAATCCTAGTTAAAATTCTAATATTTTAAGATCAAGTTTCAAACACATTGTAATTTCCTAAACTTATTTTTCTATTATAATTGTGAATAGAATGTAGGAATATAAAAAAAATCATCCCTTCATATTGGATCAACTTTCAGAAGATGGACTCATGACTAACTGATCGATGAAGACCCTTCGAGATTGACTCTAAGATATCAATCTCAATACATATATTCTCCCAATAACATTCTTTCAAGAAAATGGTGGGATCATAGTTAATAAATATTCAATCTTGGATATCCTCAATTAATTTATATTGAATAAGATTAAAGTAATCCAAATGCAACCCTTGTAAACGCATCCACATGACATCCCTTCGGAAATTCAAACCCTAGTTAAATCTAATATTCCAATAAAGAATAAATAAACAATAGTTTTCATAAATCTAGGTATATTATATAAAATTAAATGTAAAATAATAATATTAGTGAAGATAAGTAATATAATTAGATTTATCAAGAAGCCTAATAGCAGATTAGGCCTCAGCTTCTAGGCATAGTTGATGTATCATTACAAGACCCCCATTGAATGGAATATATATCCAATCAATTCATTGGTGAAAAAATGAAGATAGTACACATCATGAAACACCATCCTTGTCACATACATGACTTATTTTGAAGTTAAATTTAATTTATTGTTCCTTTCATTCTTTGTTTTGGATGGTTTCTAAAGGTTTTATGGAGAAATAGATGAGTTTTAATGAATTGGGCCAAACCGTGAGCCCAATTCCAGATTTAAAAATAAATTTTGTTTCCTTTATAACTTTTTAATTTTTTAATATTTTTCCCTCATTCCAATTCCTAAATGTTCTCCTACGACCTATTAACACCAAAATATAAATTCGGAGCCTTTATAAATCCATAATCATGGTGGATATGAGTTTTTATTTAAGATATTGGGCCTGCCTGAAGGCCCATTTCCTGCATTAAAAATAATTTGTAATTTTTTTTATATCTCTTTAACTATTTGCGTTTTTTCAGTGCTTCCACCTCCCCCTCGACCCTAAGAAACCCAGACACGCTCCCATTGCATTTACCCCCTCCTTGGAGCTCTTTGAAATCGAGAATTAGGGCTGATCGTCATAGGGTGTCACAAATCGGCCAGAATTGAAGAGGTAACTTCATCCCTTCTTAACTCTCTAAATTCTTACTCTTTTACCTCCATTATAGTTCCTAAATTACCTCCTAAATCTTGTTCGAACAATACCTTAATTTTGGCTGTTTTCAATTTCAGAAACTATTGTTTTTGGAATGATTAATTCTGGATACTTCAAGTAGGTGAGTCTATTTCTTTCTTCTTTCAAATTCCTTAGGGTTTCTTCCCTAATTCTTGAATTATAAAAATTCCAGAAGTTAAGGTTCGTGCCTAGGTTCTAAATTACTGTATTTGGGGTTAAATATTGAGGTTTTAGGTTTCTTTTAACTTCATTGAGGTGTGGCGGTTGTGCGGTTGATGTTTCGCCCCAATATTTGAGGGTTTCGACACATTCAGTAGGTGATTCTGTGGATAATCATTTAATGATGAGTTAGTTTGCTTGATTAAATAATTTTACATGTTCCTTATGTGCTGTGTATTATGAGAAAACCATTTTTGGTATCAATAGTAAAGCATTTGTTTTTAAAGTTACATTTTTGCTTGAAGTGAGTATTTTTCAAATGTATTTCATGTGTTATCTCTTGTGGTAGTTTTGTAAAATATGGACGTGATTTATTAGTTGTTGAAAGGGGCTTCCAATTATGGTTGGGTAATTATATAGTTCCATGTGGTCCTAAAAATGGGGTGTATTTGAATGGTTTTATTTTTATAACCTTGTTATACTCCTTGAAAGTGTTTTATGGATTTTTGTGTTCTCATGTGTATCTTTTGTGATATTATTCAAGGTGATTATATAACATTTGAAAGTGGATTATTACATGTTTATTGGGCTGCCAATTCTGTTTTGGTAGGGTCTTGGTGTGCTTTTGGCTTAAAAAGTGGTTTTTGAAATGGATTTTATGTGCAAAGTTTGGGTATACTCTTTATAATTGTTTTATGAAAGTTTTGAATGGTTTATTGGGTTGTGTAATAGGTGAAACTATATCAGCAAACTGTTTTGGTAGGAGTATATTTTTAAAAGGTCCATTTCATTTGTGAAAAGTCTGTTATGTCATATGTATCATCTTGGAAATATTTTATTAAATTGTTTGAAGGAGATTTTGAGGAGTGAAAGTGATGTGGAGTGTTTTGTGTGAGTGTGATGTGAAAAAATGAATTTTTGATTATGAAAGAAGTGTTATTTTCGATGTGTGTGGGCTTTTATATGAGTTTAAATATCTTATAATTGTTTTATAAAATTGTTTAATGGTTTTGCAGAAGTTTTGAAGAAATGTGAAATGTGTTGTGGGCTATTTTGGGGTGATTCAGATTTCAAAATCATTTTGAATGAAAAATGGATTTTTGTGACTTGTGTGGTATACATATGGGCTGTTTGGTGAATTTTTGATGTGGAAATGATATTTTCATGTTCAATGTATATTTCTTGACTTGTTGAACTTGTTTGAGCACAAGGGGAAAACCTGGGTATCTAGGTGGGTGGACGTGTACTAGTATGCTAGTGAATCCGTGGGGTTTGGCCTCAGTTTCACTTAGCAAGATTGACGCTTACAACTCTAACTAAACTATGATTATGATGATTGGGGATCACTAGGTTATGGGTATGTTCCCTACTAGTGGCTCGTGCACGATAATTGATATTTGTGATGGTTACTCTCACTGAGATATGAGGTACCTGGGACCCACACCTAGCTAGTGCCTAGGGGTTATTTCCTATTTCTTGTGCTCATTATTTACTTTGTACTTACTGTCAGAATACGGTATAGTTTGCTAGAAAATTCACTAGTGTTGACATTATTTTTAAAAGTGTTTATTCTTAATGATAGCCCACTTGAAAACTATTTTTATTCAAAGTTTCATCTTTTAGAAATTGTAACTAGATTTTCATGTTTTTGAAAACATGCATGCTTTTCATCTTTAAATGTTTATCACATGGAATCTCTTAGTGGTGGTATCCTACTGGGCATTGTATCACACCCTACTTACACCCTTGGGTGTAAGTATACTTGGTTATTTTTGCTGTCGCAGGTTGGGTACAGTTTTTTTGTTCCAGTGGTTCGAGTTTCTAGCAGGTCCTTGGTGGTGAAGTCTTGTGGTGGTGGCTTGAGGGTGGTGCCCCTTGCCATGAGGGTTATTGGGATGTCCTTATTTGGTTTTGTACCTTTGGTATAGACCTTTCGAGTTGTTTTAAGCTATGTAATTTAGTTCTGATTTTTTTGTAAAAGATTGTTTGGTTTGAAAAATCCAGATTTGTTTCATTTAATTCTTTTGTTGTTTTATGTTTATAAACTTGGGTAAATCGTTCCCAATTTTAATTTTATGATACCTGGGCACTTGTGCCAGCCCGTGGGGATCGGGAACGCCCTTCGGGCCTTGTCATAGGCTGTTTTTGGTGCCATTTTTGGTGGCGATCGATTTGGTTCGTGACAAAATGGTATCAGAGGAGGTTCAGGTTAACTCTTTGGGTCATGTTATTTGGGGAAGAGTCAGGATAGTCTGGAGTTAGGATTGTTGGGACATGGAATTCTAGTTATGGGTAGTGTGCCTGTTCACCACACCTCATAATGGGATTCATGTTTCCAAGAGAAGTCGGGATTTATCTAAGTCCTTCGGTTTTCTTGGTTCGATGATGATTAAGGGAAATGAAAAGATAGTCGGGTTAATGGTCCTAGTGAGCTCGCAGGGCCTGGAAAGCCATGTGGAGCCAAGGATATTCCCTAGAACACTCTCTGTGATAGTGAAGTGATTGTAATATGGCCGCCAATTATATTTCCATGTCACCCACTGAAACTAGTTTCCTCTCGCACTGTTTTGTGCTTAGGTTTTTGAAATCTTGGCACTTTGGTTTTAAGAAGTGTATAGTTTTTGTGAAATTATTTTCAAATAAAGAGGTAATGGTTTGGTTTATGAAATGGCGGAACTGAATTTTCAGAATTGTTTTGAAATGTAAAATGGTGTGCTTACGCCTCTTTGAAAGCAGAAACTATATTGAAGTTGGTTTTGAAAAGTGTTTCCAATAGAGTTTTATAAACAATCAGAGTGTGTTTTAATGGGATGAGATGTTTTCAAATTGATGTGAATATCTTGAAAGTGAGTTATTTTCTAAATGGTTGTGACTTTCTGAAAATTTTTGTAAGATGTGAGTTGGGATTTTGATCTCGTGGTTAGCGGTTATGAGAAAAAAGGATGTGTTGGTTGACCGTTTTGGTTTTGAAAAGTGGAAAGAATTTTTGTTTTAACCTTTGGTATTTCCATTAGCGACCACATGCATGGGGTTATATGGGATGATGGATGGTTGATGGAACGACTGGATGAGTGCCGAGACGGATATGAGGAGGGTGTTTGGTGTGGCACAAAAACCTGCATGTGTGAGGCGCATGGGGTACCATTGGTGGATACGCTTACTGCTAAACTATTTGTTCTCAAATAATTACATTTAAAGAAAAACATGATGTCTTGATGAATATTTTTGTATGGTTTGTATTATGGGGTTTTGAAAATTTTGATGTTGTGGGATGTTTTGATTCCAAGAACCCCTTCTATTTGAACTGTGTTTTGGGTTTGTGTTTGGTCGGTAAGCTGTGTTGTAGGGACAGTTAGTGGTCTCTTTTTAAAAATGTTTTGGGATGCCTTTATAGTGGTTCCCTTCATGTGTTTGGAGCTGGTTTATGGCTTGTTTTGACCAATGGACCAGATTGGTTGGGTCCTTGGGTTCTCTCATTGGATAAGTTACGCCCCCATTAAAGGTTAATTCATAACTGAAGCGCAACCCAGATTGTTTCTCCATTGGAAAATACTCTAGTTGATCAATATAGGGAATCTATTTCTTGAGATTTTTAGATTGAGTATACACCCTTTCCTTTATTGGTTTTGTGTATCCTCTTATAGTGGGAGATTGATTATGGATGGTTAGAACTGACCTTAGCCTCTCAAGTTTCCTAATTTTTCAAATGTGGAAGTGTTCTGGGGTTGTTAGCATGGATGAGTATTTGGATAGTGTCTAAGAGGAACTCTCGGTCCTTCATAGTCTCTTCGAAGAAGGAGCTCATGTTAAACTACTAGTGTGGGAAATCTGGTCATGAGAGGATATTATGGCCACTTTCTAGAATTGTGTGTTGTTTGGAGATTTTGTACAAGTTCCCTCTATATTCATTGTTTATATCAGTCGCAATGGTCATGTTCGGTGATTCCTTGTGATGTCATGTGCTCGATTGACTGTAAAGGTGAAAGTTTGGCAATCATCTGAGAGTCTCTATTATGTTGGGAGAATGTATCCCTTGAAAAAACATAAAAAAATATTCCATTTTAGAGGAAGGTGAGTATAAGTGTTCTTTACTTCTATTGTTTCTCACCCGAACAAACAAGGTTTGATGTGTGTACATCTTCTAATCCCTTGTTTCAGTGAAATGTCAAGTTAGGGTAAAGTGAGTTTGGAATGTGTTATGTCTTGGAAAAACTTTTCGGGGATTGCGGTGTAGTTTTTGTTTGCAACGAAAGAAGAATTCTCATTCAGGTGGTTTCCAAAGCCTAACTACGAGGCCAAAGATGCTTCAATATTTTGAGCTCCAGCCATAGGTCCCGGAGAGAAGCTGGCGCATAGTCAGGGGAAACCCCAGTGTCATTTAAACCCTTATGCAAAGTCCTATCCTCAATATGAAAGATAAGAAGAGTCTAAACCTATGGTGTCATCATATTTATTCTACTGTTCATGTTCGGTGGAAATAGGTGGAGGGACTTGTACCCATGTCGTCGCCCAATGTTATTCCCTCCCCCTTTGGTTTCCATTGAGTCTTTAGAGAAAGGTATGAAGTTTGGCTAGACAGGTTCACCACACGGTTTGCACTTGGATAGTAGTGACCATGCCCCCCAAAAAAACCATGTAGATAGAAGAATCTCCACTGTTAGTTCATGGTTTCCCAAACCATGCAGACTAACCATGTGGTCATCCCAACACTTTATATTTTGGGGTCTTTCTGTACCGGCCCATGCTGGTCGATTAAAATTGTTGGTTCTTATGGTGGAGAGCCTATTTTTCCCCCCATACCAATAACTTAGACTTATCCATGGTCAAGGATTGGTGGTAGGTAGTCTCATTCGGATCTATAAAGCTACCTAAATTTTCCTTGGGTAACCATTGAGATTAGAGAGTGCCCAATGGTTTAGTTATAGCAAGGTATGTGTAACCTTGTTCGATGTTGTTGTTCGTTTGATTGAATTGATTGAGTCTTGTTTGGATAGTTTTTGAGGAGTTTTCCTTTGGGATAAAGCCTGAATGTGATTGATTGTTTCAGGAAAGTGGTGTATGATTTTGTTGTGAAGTATTCCTTCCTTAATTGATCAATGGAGGTGTTTTGGCCTTTGGGGGCGAAACCTGGAAAGGGAGTACATCTTAGTTTATCAGTTCGGTTTGGCTTTCGTATCTGGCCTTTCTGTAGCTTTTCGGGGACGGAAAGTTTTCATGGTGGGGAGAATTGTCACATACATGACTTATTTTGATGTTAAATTTAATTTATTTTTCCTTTCATTCTTTGTTTTGGATGGTTTCCAAAGGTTTTATGGAGAAATAGATGAGTTTTAATGAATTGGGCCAAACCGTGAGCCCAATTCCAGATTTAAAAATTAATTTTGTTTCCTTTATAACTTTTTAATTTTTTAATATTTTTCCTTCATTGCAATTCCTAAATGGTCTCCTCTGACCTATTAACACCAAAATATAAATTTGGAGCCTTTATAAATCCATAATCATGGTGGATATGGGTTTTTATTTAAGATATTGGGCCTGCCCGAAGGCCCATTTCCTGCATTAAAAATAATTTTTAATTTTTTTTATATCTCCTTCAATATTTGCGTTTTTTCGGTGATTACACCTCCCCCTCGACCCTAAGAAACCCAGGTGCGCTCCCATTGCCTTTACCCCCTCCTTGGAGCTCTTTGAAATCGTGAATTAGGGCTGATCTTCATAGGGTGTCTCAAATCGGCCATAATTGAAGAGGTAACTTCATCCCTTCTTAACTCTCTCAATTCTTACTCTTTTCCCTCCATTCTAGTTCATAAATTACCTCCTAAATCTTTTTCGAACAATCCCTGAATTTTGGCTGTTTTCAATTTCAGAAACTATTGTTTTTGGAGTGATTAATTCAAGATACTTCAAGTAGGTGAGTCTATTTCTTTCCTCTTTCAAATTGCTTAGGGTTTCTTCCCTAATTCATGAATTATAAAAATTCCAGAAGTTAGGGTTCGTGCCTAGGTTCTAAATTACTTTATTTTGGGTGAAATACTGAGGTTTTAGGTTTCTTTTAACTTTCTTGAGGTGCGGTGGTCGTGCGGTTGATGTTTCACCCCAATATTTGAGGGTTTCGACACATTCGGTAGGTGATTCCATGGATAACCATTTAATGATGAGTTATTTTTCTTGATTAAATAATTTTACATGTTCCTTATGTGCTGTGAATTATGATAAAACCATTTTTGGTGGCAATAGTAAAGCATTTGTTTTTAAAGTTACATTTTTTCTTGAAGTGTGTATTTTTCAAATGTATTTCATGTGTTATCTCTTGTGGTAGTTTTGTAAAATGTGGAAGTGATTTATTAGTTGTTGAAAGGGGCTGCCAATTATGGTTGGGTAATGATATAGTTCCATGTGGCCCTAAAAAGGGGGTGTATTTGAATGGTTTTATTTGTATAGCCTTGTTATACTCCTTGAAAGTGTTTTATGGATTTGTGTGTTCTCATGTGTATCTTTTGTGATATTATTCATGGTGATTATATAAAATTTGAAAGTGTATTATTACATTTTGATTGGGATGCCAATTCTGTTTTGGTAGGGTATTGGTGTGCTTTTGGCTTAAAAAGAGGTTTTTGAAATGGATTTTATGTGCAATGTTTGGGTATACTCTTTATAATTGTTTTATGAAAGTTTTGAATGGTTTATTGGGTTGTGTAATAGGTGAAACTATATCAGCAAACTGTTTTGGTAGGAGTATATTTTTAAAAGGTCCATTTAATTTGTGAAAAGGCTGTTATGTGATATGTATCATCTTGGAAATATTTTATTAATTTTTTTGAAGGAGATATTGAGGAGTGAAAGTGACGTGGAGTGTTTTGTGTGAGTGTGATGTGAAAAATTGAATTTTTGATTATGAAAGAAGTGTTATTTTCCATGTGTGTGGGATTTTATATGAGTTTATATATCTTATAATTGTTTTATAAAATTGTTTAATGGTTTTGCGGAAGTGTTCAAGAAATGTGAAATGTGTTGTGGGCTATTTTGGTGTGATTCGGATTTCAAAATCATTTTGAATGAAAAATGGATTTTTGTGGATTGTGTGGTATACATATGGGATTTTTGGTGAATTTATGATGTGGAAATGATATTTCCATGTTCAATGTATATTTCTTGACTTGTTGAACTTGTTTGAGCACAAGGGGAAAACCTGGGTATCTAGGTGGATGGACGTGTACTAGTATGCTAGTGAATCCGTGGGGTTTGGCCTCAGTTTCACTTAGCAAGATTGACGCTTACAACTCTAACTAAACTATGATGATGATGATTGGGGACCACTAGGTTATGGGTATGTTCCCTACTAGTGGCTCATGCATGAGAATGGATATTTGTGATGGTTACTCTCACCGAGATACGAGGTACCTGGGACCCACAACTAGCTAGTGCCTAAGGGTTATTTCCTATTTCTTGTGCTCATTATTTACTTTGTACTTACCGCTGGCATACAGTATAGTTGGATGGAAAATTCACTAGTGTTGACATTATTTTTAAAAGTGTTTATTCTTAATAATATCCCACTTGAAAACTATTTTTATTCAAAGTTTAATCTTTTAGAAATTGTAACTAGCTTTTCATGTTTTTGAAAACATGCATGCTTTTCATCTTTAAATGTTTATCACATGGAATCTCTTAGTGGTGGTATCCTACTGGGCATTGGCTCACACCCTACTTACACCCTTGGGTGTAATTAGACTTGGTTATTTTTTTTGTCACAGGTTGGGTACAGTTTTTTTGTTCCAGTGGTTCAGGTTTCTAACAGGTCCTTGGTGGTGAAGTCTTGTGGAGGTGGCTTGAGGGTGGTGCCCCTTTCCATGAGGGTTCTTGGGATGTCCTTATTTGGTTTTTTACCTTTTGTATAGACCTTTTGAGTTGTTTTAAGCTATGTAATTAAGTTCTGAATTTTTGTAAAAGATTG
Source organism: Viscum album (assembly GCA_963277665.1). NCBI lineage: Eukaryota > Viridiplantae > Streptophyta > Magnoliopsida > Santalales > Viscaceae > Viscum > Viscum album. Next base: position 1,472,854,364 of record OY728164.1, on the reverse strand, counting down.
TTTGGTTTGAAAAATCCCGATTTGTTTCATTAGATTCTTTTGTTGTTTTATGTTTATAAACTCGGGTAAATCATTCCCAATTTTCATTTTATGATACCCGGGCACTTGTGTCAGCCCGTGGGGATCGGGAACGCCCTTCGGTCCTTGTCACGGGATGGGTTTGGTGCAATTTTTGGTGGCGATCAATTCGGTTCGTGACAATCCTCTTGTATCCTCCAGCCTCTCTATTACATTCTTAGTGCCTCTTCTTTGGAGGAATCATTTTTGTCGCTAGTAGTTTGTCGATCCCGATGATGGTGGTTGCTACATCCCTCTTCTGATCATCCACTCTCTAACCTTGAATTCAATAACTCCAATACAAGTTGGATTTGGTGCAATGGTTACTCAGAAGTTTTAGGAAAATGGTATTAGTGGTCGAGGTATTTTCAGGTTCTCATGTGTCAATGTGATCTTGGTTTTGGCTTCTGATTTCAGTTCAGGTGAGATGGTGTAACTTGGAGGCAGCAACCACTCTAATACCTACCCTGAACCCAAGGACCTATGTTCATATCTGAGTTGGAGCTAGATCAGTGGCACCTCAAATTTCATGGAAGGTGGGATCTAGAGACTGTTGAAGATTATCGCGTGACATATTCTTACTAGTTTTGATGAAGATTTTTGTATTTATTCTTCAACGGTGGCTTTTAATAAGGTTTTATTGGTTATTTTTTCTTCTATTTCTTGTAATATTTTTTTAAGGATTAGTCATGAATTGACGATGGTGTGATGTTTGGACGAGGATGAATATGGTGGGGGAAAGATGACGATGGTCTGGTGTCGGGAATCGAATAATTTAGTGGATGACTATAATGACCCAAAGTTTCACTAATGGAAATCCCTATTGATCCAGTTAAATGTCTGTTTATGTAAAATGTTTATATAAAATGATAACTTCTTTGGTTTTATGTTAAGAATTGTGACCATTTCTTTTATATCCGTTGAATAGTGATCAGATGATTAGTATAAATATAGGACTCTAACCAATCCAATTTACTCAAAAAAAGTAAGCGATGGCCTCATCCAGTAGAATTTATCCATATGAAGGCCATTTGTTGGAGCTTGAAAAAGAGGTGGCGTCTTTGGGATTCACTCTTGACCAAGATCAAGCTATGCTTCATCATTTCATGCTCTAACATGACCGTCTATAGGAAAATTGGAAGTTGATAGAAATTACCACTCGAGCGATGTTATCCGAGCCACCCCAAGAGTCTGTCGTCATCACACACCTTACCCTTTGGTCTTATGCGGCTGTTTTAAGGGGTTATGTAAAAAATTTCTAGTACTATGTTCATGTAAATTATTTTTTGTATATAATAAGGAATATACTTTATTTTCATTATTTATACATTGTAAATAGTTTTTAAAGTTAAAATAGTGTTTTTTTGTTATTATTTAATTAAGAATTATATTATATTAAATTAAGGGATTTTTGAATTAAATAATATTTTAATAAAATATTATTATTATTATTATTAAAGTAAATTTATTATATATAAATGATCATATAATTTTATTAATGCAATTGTAATTTTTATTAAGGTTTGAAAGCCATTTTGGTCAAAACCCGTGAATTTTCGATAAATGTGGGTTTTTATATTAAAAGTGAAAATTATCATATTTAGAAAATTACTTGGATAAAATAAATTTTATTTCTGGAATCAGGACGTCGAAATTATCCAATGGTGAATTTTTCATAATTTTATTAGACATTCAATTTTTTGGGTAAAAATGAAATACTGTTTAAATATATAATGTGTTTTATGACATCATAACGACCCAAATAGAGATGTAATAAAAAAATATAAGCTTTATGTTTCGGCCAATATATGTTTTAACATTAAAATAATGTGATTTTTTGTTTTTTTGACTTAATTTTTAAAACATTAATGGACCCTTCAAGACTTATTAAACACCTTGTCTTTTTAAATTGTTTTCCATGGGAGTGTGACTCGCATCCACATATGAAACCCTATTATTTTAAGAATTTCAGACTTTGGACTTATGAAATATTGTTTTCATATTCCCTTTTCTAAAAAACATGGGAAAAAACATGGTATGGTTTGTGGTTTGGACTAATTTAATATAAGGGGTCCCAAACCTAAATAATAAAGAATTCCCTCACCTTTCCTATATAAACACACCCAAGATCCCACTTCCTCCTCACTCAAATCCTTTGGAGTTCGTCCAAACTCTGCCCTAATCTCTCTATAATCTTCTCAAGGTGCCCCAAGCTCCCAAGAAGCCTCTCTCAAGCCTCTCTCAAGCCTTTGGAAGCACACTTCCAAGTAAGGGTTTTTCTTCCTTTTTCATTCTTGTCCAATTTTCTTTAAGTTTTTTTCCCTTTTAATTTCAATTATGAATGTTGGGGTATGATTTTTCACCTACCTCATACTTACCTATTTATTTTTGAATGATGGGATACCCCTTTATCTCTCATTAAATGCCTCCCATGTACTCCCGTTACTATGCCGAAATTCCGAAAGGAACTTCTCTCTCCTCTTTTACATTCAAGCAATACTTTTGTATCATGAATCTAAATTCCATTACAATTGTTGGGACATGTATCTATATGAACTCATTACTATCCATTAAATGTAAATATTATGAGGAACCCCTTTCTCTCTCATCAACCATTTTTATGAATTCTTATGTCACGCCGTTACACTGCTAAAATCGCACCGATTTTCTAAGCCAATGTCATTGTGTAGTGAATACCATGCCCATTTCTCCATCAAGGGTATTCACATTTATGCACATTTAATTATTGATTATAAAGTTTCATGAATTAATTCCACATTCCTTTATCATGTAATAAATGATTATGTTTTATGAATCCATGTTTTATGATCTATGTGGTACACCTATGCATGAAATGAAATGTTTAAGAAGGGTGCGCCCTTATAGCTCTCCAATGCATTGGGTAAAGTATAGTATCATGATACGTCATGTGCAATGAGTGTTTACTCATGAAAATTCAAGTGCAATGAGGGTTTACTCATGCTTCATGTGCAATGAGAATTTACTCATGCTCCATGTGCAATGAGCCTTGGCTCATGCTAATTCCATGTTAAGTGTTGTTGCCACATTTCCATGTTATGATTATCATGCTTTATCATGAATTTATGTTCAGGTATCTCTTCTGCTCTATTGATATGCCTATTGTCTAACATGTATTTTAATCCTCATGTATTCCATGTTTATTACCTTACTGAGCTTTATAGCAAACCCTTTTCTTATGCATGTCCTCAGGTTATCCCATGCAATACTAAGTACGAGGGAATGTAGTGGTCATGTAAAGGATGTTTTCAATAAAGATGTTGTATTTAATGTTTTAAGTTGTTATGTAATTATCATAAGCCCCAAAGACACTAGACCTCTTGATCTTCCATGTTGTATCAAGTGAACAGCTTATGTAATAAATCATGTTTAAGTTTGTATTAAAATAAGGGTTGTCATAGTTGGTATCAGAGGATAGGTTTAGTTATTTTTGGGATTAGGATTAGAAAAACCCTAGTAAAGCCTTAGAGACAAGACTAAGTATAATAAAAACATCCCTATGTTTTGGTAAGTACTAATTAAGTGGTTTATCAATAAAATACATCCCTATCTGGATATGAGCAGGTAGAGGTGGCTCTGGCACAAATGTATCATAGGGGTAAAACCCGAAAACACCGCTTTGAGATAGACTTGAACGTGAACTGGTGCACGACAATGGGACTTACTGCACTCTTGGTTACGACACTCCTGGGGGATATTTTTTGATAAATTCACAAGCTCATTATGAACCCTTATTAAGGGAATTAAAAAAAATTCCCCAAAGAATATATGTTAGAAAGTAGGTCATGAAAAGCCTAGATTGTAGCCTATAGACTCATGAGTAAAGGAAATAAATGTTTATTTATAATTCATCAACTTTTGTCTTTGGATTACCCATTATGTGTTACCCCATAACTTTCCTTTTATTCCAGCAAATGGCCAGTAATAGGAGGACTCAGGCTAGCAACTGATGTGAAGATCAGTGTGACGACTGTACTAATGAGATGCCCAATCCAATGGGAGCGGGAATCGCGAACTTTGTCACGTCTCTCTCTCAGCTAACTCAAGATTTGAATAGAAACACAGGTCAAGAGGAACATCCAAACCCCCCTAAGAAGGAACAAGTCACTATTGAGAGCTTCATGAGACAAAGGCCTCCTAATTTTAGTGGGTCATCTGATCCCACGATCGCTGAACAATGGATCAACTCCATTGAAAAGATCTTCTCCATCCTTCAATGTTTTGAACAAGAGAAGGTTCTCCTAGCGGCTTATCGTATGGAGGGTGAAGCTAATCAATGGTGGATGTTGATAAAAAATACGAAGCCTGAGGAGGAGATCGAGGCATTGGAATGGAAGGATTTCCAAAAGATTTTTTTTAATAAATATTTTCCGCGCACCCTATGGCTTAAGATGGAAAGGGACTTCCTTTCCCTCAAGAAAAAAGATAAAGAATCTGTTGAAGTGTACGAGGAAAACATCACAAGTCTTACACGATATGCTTCAGGCTTTGTTGTTACCCCTGAATGCATGGCTGACCGCTTATTTGGTGGGTTGAAACCTATCCTGCGGAAAGTATTAGCGATCTGTGACTTCGACAGCTATGAGGAAATTTTCTGATGTTCCCTCAAGGTGGAAATGGAGATCAGGGAATCACAGGGGTATCTTGGGGACAAGAAGCATAAGGTGGACTTCAATGCTGGCAGTTCTATGGATAAATCCAACCATGATAAGAAGATCCATCACCCTACTTTCCAAAAGTGTGGAAATAATCACCCTGGAAATTGCCTAAAGGGGATGAGGAAATTCTTTAGGTGTGGAAGAGAAGGGAACCTAGCTATTAACTGTCGGAAAGAAAGACCCGCGGCTGCGACAGAGGAGAGGAATGCTCCGTTCGAACCTCAACGTTTTGTTCATTGCTACAACTGCAAAGAATTGGGGAACTTTTCAAATCAGTGCCTTAAACCAAGGATTTTCAGAGGCAACCAACGACCTCCAAGGCAACAAGGAAGAGCTTTTTCCATCACTTATTCCAAATTGAACCCCAACAAAGAAGTGGTGATAGGTAAGCTAGTTATTCATTCAAGAATAGCGAACGTACTTTCTGATTCAGGTTCTATGCATTCTTTTATATCTCGAAAGTTTAGTAGAACAATCCCAGCACCACCAAAAATCATGGAAGTGAAGATTCCAGTGAGTATGGGAAATGGGGAAATCATTTCATCCCATGAATATAAGTCCTCCCCTGTTATAATCTGTGGATTGAATTTCCCGATAAACCTCGTCATACTCCCTCTGGTGGAATTTGATGCAATTCATGGCATGGATTGGCTTTCCTTATATAAAGCCAACATAAATTGTCGGGAGAGGGAAATCACACTCCATATGGAGAATCGACCCCCGATTCTTTACAAGTGTAAGGAGGAAGATGAATCTCCTTTAGATCCATCATCTCAAGCATGGATATTACTTCCCTATGAGAACGCGTATCTGGCTTAGATTATTGAGCCCAAAGAAGAAACCATCCTTGAAGAAATTCCTATTGTGAGGGAATTCGTTGAAGTGTTTCCTGAGGAACTATCTGGTCTTCCTCCTAGAAGAGATGTTAAATTCTCAATTGAACTTATACCAGGGGAACTACCAATATCCAAGACTCCATATAGAATGGCTGTCGTATATCTTGAAGAGTTGAAGAAACAACTATAGGTGAATATAGATATAGAGTTTAAACGCCCAAGTGATTCACTATGGGGTGCACCAGTCCTCTTCGTCAAGAAGAAGGATGGATAAATGCGACTTTGCATCGATTATCATGAACTTAACAAAATCATGATAAAGAACGAGTATCCTTTACCACGGATCGAGGACTTGTTCGATCAGCTGCGTGGAGCATAATACTTCTCCAAGGTAGATTTGTGGTCGGGATATTATCAAGTAAGGGTGAAGAAGGAAGATGTCCCCAAGATTGCTTTTCATACAAGATACGGGCACTATGAATTCATAGTAATGCCTTTTGGACTCACTAATGCTCTAGAAATATTCATGGAGTTGATGAATATAGTCTTTAGAGATTACCTTGACAAATTTGTTGTAGTCTTTATAGATGGTATTCTAATATACTCCAAAACCAAGGAGGATCATGAGGAGAATTTAAGAACTATAATAGAGACTTTGTGCAAGGAGAAGCTCTATGCAAAGTACATCAAGTGTGAGTTATGGTTGAAGGAGGTCTCATTCTTAGGCCATATCATCACAAGCAATGAGATATCTGTGGATCCCTTCGAAACAGATGCAATTGTGGGATGGCCAAGGCCAACATCGGTAATTAATATCCGTAGCTTATTGGGGTTAGCTGAATATTATCGATGATTTGTGAGAAATTTCTCACGATTGTCCAACCCTCTTACCAGGCTAACTCGAAAGGGAGTAATTTTTGCATGGAGTGATGAATGCGAAGAAAGCTTCAAGGAGTTGAAAATGAGGCTTATCATTGCGCCCGTGCTCACTTTACCCACAAGTGGGGAAATTTTTGTGGTATTCAGTGATGCTTTGAAGAAGGGATTAGGCTGTGTACTGATGCAGAATGATAAAGTGATATCCTACGCCTCAAGGAATTTGAAAATCCATGAGAGAAACTATCGAACACATGATCTGGAGTTGGCGGCAGTGATCTTTGCCTTGAAATTTTGGTGGCATTATCTCTATGGGGAGAAATGTGAGATATATACTGACCACAAGAGTCTTAAATATATATTCACATAGAAAGAGAATAATATGCGCCAGAGAAGATGGATATAGCTCATCAAGGATTATGACTGTTCAATACATTACCACCCTGGGGAAGAAAACAAGGTGGAAGATGCCCTAATTAGAAAGGACCCAGTGAATCTATCAATGATGAGAATTGAGAAGGATCCAGTCTTCTTAGACTTGATGAATATGGACATAGTAATCATAAAGATGGGAATATCATCAATCCTTTCACAAATTATTGCTCAACCGTCTCTTTTTGAAAGGTCAAAGGATGATCAAAAGGATGATGTGGGAATTCAAGAAAAAGTGGAAGCTATCGAAAAAGGGAAATCCTCGGAGTTTAATGTTAATGAAGAAGGAATTGTGCAATTTGGGAAAAGGATATATGTTCCATTAAGTCCGGAGTGGAAGAAGGAACTTTTGGATGATGCACATAGTTCAAATTTCTCTATTCACCCATCGAGAACAAATATGTATCAAGATCTCCAAGAAAAAATTTGGTGGGATAATATGAAAAAAGAGATCGCTGAATATACATCAAAGTGACTAGTGTGCCAGCAGGTGAAGGCAGAGAGGCAGAAGTCTAAGGGGTTGATGAAACCATTTCCCATAACAGAATGGAAATGGGAGAACATAACCATGGAATTTTTCACCGGACTTCCAAGGACATCCAAAGGCAACAATGAAATCTAGGTTGTTGTGGATCTTCTTACAAAGACTTCACACTTCATTTCTATTCGGGAGGATTTATCATTGGATCAACTGACACAAATATATATCAGGGAAGTGGTAAGGCTGAATGGAGTACCACTATCTATTTTGTCTGACTGAGATCCAAGAATCACCTCTAAGTTTTGGAAGAGTCTTCAAAATGCTCTGGATACTAAAATGAACTTCAGTACTGCCTATCATCCTCAAACTGATGGCCAATCCAAGCGGACTATCCAAAAACATGAGGACATGTTGAGAGCATGATCAATGGACTTTAAAGGAGGATGAGATCAACATATTCCTATGGTGGAGTTCTCTTATAATAATAGTTTCCACTTGAGCATCCAAATGGCACCATATGAAGCCCTTTATGGGAAAAGGTAAAGAACACCAGTGTGTTGGGATGAGGTCGGTGAACGTAAGCATCTTGGACAGGAAATGGTTGAGGAAATGGTGGAGAAGGTGAAAACCATTCAGCAGCATATCAAGGAAGCCCAGAGTTGATAGAAGAGTTATACAGATAATCGTCGATGAGACCTTGAGTTTAAAGTTGGAGACATTGTTTTTCTATGCATGTCTCTATGGAAGAAGGTCATGAGGTTTGGAAAGAAAGGGAAGTTAAGTCCAAGGTACATCGACCCCTTCAAGATTCTTGATCGTGTCGGGGTTATGGCCTATCGACTAGCACTTCCACCTACCATATCCAAAGTACATGATGTCTTCCATGTATCCATCTTAAGGAATTACATACTGGACCCTTCACATGTACTCTCTTCTAAGGTGGTACAGTTGGAGGATGATTTCTCTTATGAGGTGCAACCAGTGAAGATCTTAGATCGTATAGAAAAAGTTCTACGAAATAAGACAATGCCCCTTGTAAAGGTGTTGTGGAGAAACCACAAGTTTGAATAAGCGACTTGGGAATATGAGGAAATGATGAAGTTGAGGTACCCACATCTGTTTTAGTGTAGGAAAAAGGAAATTTAGAGGGAGAAATTTATTAAGGAGGGAATATTGTAACGAACCAAAGTTTCCCTAATGGAAATCCCTCTTGATCTAGTTAAATGTCTCTTTATGTAAAATGTTCATATAAAATGTCAACTTCTTTGGTTTTATGTTATGAATTGTGACCGTTGCTTTTATATCCATTGAATAGTGATCATATGATTAGTATAAATATAGGGCTTTAATATAATGACCCATACTTTACATACATTGTTAATACTTCAAAATTGAAGCACATTTATTACAACATAGGACAAAACCACAAAGGACCGTATAGGTATAGTGTCTTTAGAAACTGGGAAACATAAACAACTGGTTCATAAATCTTCTACAATGTCTCCCATTTATTTTATCATATCTAGGGTCCCTTTTAGCATATTCTACTTAATATCCATCTTCCTGACCTGGGGAAAAGAAAACATAAAAGGGTGAGCTCAAATGCTCAGCAAGGGAAAATAAAGGAAATAAAAAATCATATCATATCTTTTTGAAAATCAAAACCTGCAAAAGAGATCATAATATCTTAACATGGAATAAATCATAGAAGTGAAAATGAGATCCCCATAATCATAACATAAAACTTGAAACTTTGTGGCATGCACACATAATCATGGAAAATCATTTCTTGTTAGTCATGACTCATTGCCAAGACTATCTTAGTGGACAAAGTCCCTTTCTGAACCGAGTTCACTCCTCGTTTCAGTCCTGTATCACTGAACCGAAATAACCTTCCGTTCCATCCATGTCTATCTCATGAGATATAAAATCTTTACCCAATGAATTGGAGGGAGATATAGGTCCCACCCATCTTATAATGAATCCTTTCTTATGTGTGCCACATAATCATAAAACATACATCATAGAGTAACCCATGTAATAAAAATGGGATTCTTAAACAACATGACATCATAAAACAATTCATATAAGATAAAGGAATTCATAAAAATATTTCCATCACAACATGATCAAATTAATGTAATAATAGGGATAAAAACAGAACCCTTTATTATCTTAGATGGAAAATAATTTTGATAAAACACTTGAACTCCATTCTTGAGGAAAATATCCTTTCTTCTTCAAAAACATTTTTCCTTTCATAACATGTCATACGACTTTAAAATAAAAGAAGTTGATTAAAAATAAACTTGAAAACTTGTAAAGGAAGCTTCTTGGAAATAATGTTTGAAGAATCCATTCATGCCGTATAAGTTAAAAAAACATTCTTCGTACTTTTGTCGGAAAAGTCAAAAAGTACCTCGTACGATAAAAGATTCCTTTCATAGATATTACTAAAAACTCACCGAAGGGTAAAAATGGATTTAAACAATTTTAGGTGGATGGAAATAATATTACATATTGATGAAACATGGATGTGGATGATAAAATACATCCCAGTAAATACTTACGAATAAACAATCTCGGATAAAAATGAGATTGTGATATTTCCCTTACCTTAGGTCCAATTTGCTTTGTACGTGTCCGAGGCTCCTGTATAATGGTTTAAATAATGTTATTGACTTATTCCAGAATCATACATATTGATATGATATCATATATGGTCATATTCTTAGCTTCTTGATAGTAATATTTCATTGTTACTTGTTACTCGGGTCTTTATTGCATTTTGTTCTTATGCGTGTTTTGCCGAATACATTCTTATTCTTCTTTTAAGGTTATAGATACCTTATATGCAGAATGGTATTAGTGTAACATATATCATATTTATTAATTCAATTCATTTATATAATTACTATGTAATGATGATCATGTAGAACGAGTCACATCACATCGTGGAGACGGTATTCCGTACGTACGCACGAGTGATGATATCGTTCCTATGATCGTGGAACTGTATTGGAGTATATATATATTATTTCAGTATCAATATTACTTTATAATCATAAATAGTTACTCATTACACCATTATACCCATCCTTGTAAAGTGATGGTGGAAAATAGATTACACCACGGCGTGGAGACGGTATTCCGTACGTACGCACGCGCGGTGATTTCATTTTTCCGTAGGATGGATAGAAGGTGAATTAGGGTTGTTTCGTATTTATAATAACATATCAGTATGTAAGTAATACTGATGTTATTACTTTATCATGAAACAACTAAAGAAGAAGAAGTTGAAGAAGAAAGAAATTGAAAAGATCGGTAATGGATATTACCTCTTCTTTGGAACGCCTCTTTGAATCCTTCACTTAGGGAACTAATATTGGTCTTTGAAGAAGACCAGGACCTCTAGGATTATTCTAGGGAAGTGGAGAGGAGAAAATGGCAGGGGTTGGCGGAGCTTGAGTTCTCAATTTGGTGTGAGGAGGAGGGGGAGGAGGTGCCCTTTTATAAGGGAGGAGAGGGGCACCTTAGGAATATCTCAAAATATTATTTTATATTAAAGTCAAAATCGGTTTATAATGGTTCCAAAGGGTCTTATTTCTAAGCTAAAGTGGGTAAGGGTTGAAATCCTATCAACCAATAGGATTTAGACAAGTTTAGGGTATTATTTTAACCTTATCAATTAGATTTAACTCTAAGTTAAATAATTCAACTTTTACCATGTCTTTTTGTTTTCTTTCACTATATGGTTAATACACTTACTATAAGATGCCAAACGAACCCCAAATTGTTTATTATTAATATATATATCCTTATCTAAGTCATTTGGCCAAACCTTAGATTTTTATGAATAAAAGAACAATTAATAATATAATATTTGATTTAAAAACCATTTTGTGTCAATTTTGACACTAATTGATATATGATTTTTGTGAAAGTCATAACAGAATTATATGTTGGAACCAAGTTGATTAAATCAACAATAATATATCATAGTAACCTTGAAAATTAGTGTAATTCATAAAAAGTCTTAAATTACATTTATTTTGGTATTTATATTATCAATTATGTCAATATTTCATTAATAAGATAATTACTGCATCATCTTTGTGTCATAAATAAATTAAATTATTTTATGTCTAAAAATTAAAAATAAAATACCATCATGTAGGAAATCTTTTTAGCTTTCTAATGAATATTTACAATCTAATTTATCTTATGTATAACCCCATATTAAAAATGATGTACTTATTAAACTTTGATTTTAACTATTTTAACCCTTCTTTAAATAAATTAATAATAAATGTCCTAATCTAATCCAAGTGGGCCTAAATGGTCATATTTTATTCCTAAGTTTGTTTTTGGTCGAATTACACTTGTCCAATAGAATTAGGACATGTGTTAGGGTAATATTAATATCATATTTACCCTTAGTTACCCTATTTACTATTAACTGCGGTAAAAATAGTAAAAAGTTACTATTCACCAAAAAAATTATTTTTATCTCATTGAACCACATTTTACTTACTGATATCAACCGTGTCTGTCGGATTTTTGAAATTCCATTCACAGAAGCGGTAAAATTAAGTTTTATGCAAAATTCAGTTTTTAACCTACCACTTAGTGGTTTCACTATTCATCAAAAATTGAAAGTTTTCAGAAAAATACCAAAATTTCACCCTAGGCTAATTTCGATATTCTGAGTCCAAAAATGAAGTCCATTTTGAAAAATAAAATTTATAAAATTTCAAAAAGTGGTTATTACTATTCATAACGGCTAGTTTTAATAGCATATTGTTGTTTAGTGAAACTCGGTATTGCGTACGACGCAAGCTATCGAGGAAGGTCACGATTGTGTGTAAAGCAAGACAAGCAAGTGTTGTGTAGAAAAAGATTCCTTTGATAACATAAAAGTCTCGGGTGTTACATTCTACCCCCCTTAAAAATAATTTCGCCCTCGAAATTCGTCACTTTGTAACAAACAGATGAGGATACTTCTCCCTCATCATATCCTCAAGCTCCCATGTAGCTTCTTCAAGTTGGTGGTTCCTCCATAAAACTTTCACCAATCGAGTGGTCTTGTTTCGTAGGACTTTTTCGCTACGATCCAGAATCTCTATCGGCTGTTCTTCATAAGAAAGATCTTGCTCCAGCGGTACAACTTCTGAGCTGAGTACATGCGATGGATCAGGTATGTACTTTCTCAGGAGAGATACATGGAACACATTGTGAACTTGAGAGAGATTCGGTGGAAGCGCCAATCGGTAAGCTACCTTTCCAACACGATCCAGTATTTCAAAAGGACCGATATACCTAGGGCTCAACTTCCCCTTCTTTCCAAATCTCATAACCCTCTTCCAGGGAGATATTCGTAAGAACACTTTATCACCCACTTCAAACTCTAGGTCTTTTCTTCGGTTGTCGGCATAACTTTTCTGTCGACTCTGAGCTGCTCTTATGTGTTGTTGAATAGATCTGACCTTTTCTTCCATTTCATCAACGAGATCTAGTCCTAATAGCTTTCTTTCCCCAACTTCATCCCAGAAAGTTGGGGTCCTGCATTTCTTTCCATAGAGAGCTTCATAAGGAGCCATCTGAATACCGGAGTGAAAGCTATTATTATAAGAAAATTCCACCAAAGGTAGGTGTTGATCCCAACCTCCCTTGAAGTCCATAGAGCAAGCTCTCAACATATCTTATAGGGTTTGAATTGTTCTCTCAGACTGACCGTCTGTCTGGGGATGATAAGCAGTGCTGAAACTCAACTCTGTATCCAGAGTATGCTGAAGACTTCGCCAGAACTTCGAGGTAAATCTCGGATCCCGATCAGATATAATAGAAAGTGGTACTCCATGCAATCTTACCACTTACTTTACATATATCCTGGCAAGCTGATCTAGAGAGAAATCCTCTCTAATAGCAATGAAGTGTGCAGACTTTGTAAGATGATCAACTATGACCCAAATAGCATTATTGCCTTTGGATGTTTTAGGAAGTCCTGTGACAAAGTCCATAGTGATGTTTTCCCATTTCCATTCGGGTATGGGTAATGGTTGTAACATCCCCTTAGACTTCTGTCTCTCAGCTTTAACTTGTTGACAAACCAAGCATCGAGAGACATATTCAGCAACATCTCTTTTCATGCCATCCCACCAGAAGTATTCTTTCAGGTCCCTATACATCTTCGTGCTTCCAGGATGAATAGAGAATGAAGAACTATGAGCCTCATCCAGTAGCTCCTTCTTTAATTCGGGGATGGAAGGAACACAAACCCGATTCCTAAACTTTATTATCCCATCACAATCAAGGTTGAATTCAGGAACATTTCTCACCTTCTTTTGTAACTCGACATCTTCTTTCTGTGCCTCTTTAATCTCCACATGTATAGATGGTTGAACATTCATTTGAGAAAGATAAGATTTTTCCCCTTCCATTATAATTCCAAGATCCATCCTTTGTAAATCCATAAATACTGGATCTTTTGTGATCCTCATCATGGATAAACTAGCATGGTCTTGTCGACTTAATGCATCTGCCACCTTGTTTGCTTTCCCAGGGTGGTAATGGATTGAGCAGTCATAATCCTTAATCAGCTCCAACCATCTTCTTTGACGCATATTCATCTCCTTTTGTGTGAAAATATACTTTAAACTTTTATGATCAGTATAAATATCACACCTTTCACCATTAAGGTAATGCCTCCAAATCTTTAATGCAAATATTACCGCAGCCAACTCCAAATCATGTGTTGGGTAATTTTGCTCATGGATTTTCAACTGTCGTGAGGCATAAGCTATCACCATATCATTTTTCATAAGAACACACCCCAATCCCTTCTTGGATGCATCACTGTAGATCACAAACCTTTCTCCACTACAAGGCAGTGTGAGCACAGGTGCACTGGATAACCTTCTTTTCAACTCCTTGAAATTCTCTTCACATTCCTCTATCCAGACAAACTTAACCCCTTTCCGAGTCAACTTGGTGAGTGGATTAGATAATCGTGAAAAATATTTTACAAAACGTCGATAATATCCAGCCAAACCAAGAAAAATTTGGATCTCAGTTACTGTTGTTGGTCTCGACCATATTTCGATAACCTCTGTTTTTGCTGGATCCACAGATATCCCCTCTTTTGAGATTATGTGACCCAAAAATGCAACTTTTTGAAGCCAAAATTCACACTTGGTAAATTTGGCATAAAGCTTCTCCTTTCTCAGGGTCTTCAATATAATTCTCAAGTGATCTTCATGCTCTTCCTTGCTCTTTGAATAGACAAGAATATTGTCTATAAAGACTACAACAAATTGACCAAGATAGTCTCTAAAGACTCTATTCATTAGATCCATGAAGATAGCAGGGGCATTAGTAAGACCAAATGGCATCACTATAAATTCATAGTGTCCATACCTTGTATGGAAAGCCGTCTTTGGTATATCCTCCCTTTTGACCCTTAATTGATGATACCCTGAACGAAGATCAATCTTGGAAAAGTATTGAGCTCTGCGTAGTTGGTAAAATAAGTCATCAATGCGTGGGAGAGGATATTTGTTCTTGATAGTGATCTTGTTAAGTTCTCGATAATCAATGCAGAGTCTCATTGATCCATCTTTCTTCTTAACAAATAGAACAGGTGCTCCCCAAGGTGACGCACTAGGGCGTATGAATCCCTTATCAAGATTCTCTTGGAGTTGCTTCTTCAATTCCTGCAACTCAATTAGGGTCATTCTATAAGGTGTCTTTGAAATTGGCAAAGCGCCCGGTACGAGTTCTATTGAAAACTCAACTTCACGATTTGGTGGAAGACCCGGTAATTCCTCCGGAAAGACATCATCAAACTCCCGTACGATGGGCATATTCTTAATCGCGAGCTTCTCACCAACCATTTGAGATAAATAACCTTCATTTAGTGAAATCAATACCCATAAAATGGAAGAAATTTCCACTGGAAGGTTATGTTCATCCTTGCATTGATAGACGATCGTAGATTGATCTGGAATATGAAATGCGACTTCCCTTCTTTGGAAATTGATATGAGCTCCATGTAGAGAAATCCAATCCATGCCAAGAATCACATCAAATTCCACTAAAGGAAGGATCACAAGATTTGCAGGAAGCACTTTCCCACAAACTTCGATCGGAGAAGAATTATAAACTTTTGATGCGACTGTTGTGCCATTAGGTGTTGTCACATCTAACTCAACATCTAATTGTTGAGGTAATACGGTGATACCCTTAGAAAATTCTTTAGAAATAAAAGAGTGGGTGGATCCAGAATCAAATAAAACATTTGCTACTTTAGAGTGGATGGTAAGTGTACCTTTCACCACTTCGTTATCGTACTCCACATCGCTGATAGAAATTGCATGTGACTTTCCTTTGTCATTAGCCTTAAGATTTTGTTGACGTCGACCATCATCATCAACCCTTGGATTTGGGCATTGATTGGCATAATGCCCCATCTCCTTGCACTTGAAACATTGAAGTGTAGTAGGTTCATTCTGTGTATCCCTTCCTTTGTTTGCATCATTAGACATCTTCTTCCCATTATCGCGGCATTCAAATGCCCGATGACCTTCCTTTCCACATTTAAAACATTTAATTGTCCCTTTAAGACAACTCCCTCCATGTTTCTTTCCACACTTTGAGCATAAGGGAAAGTTCATCTTCTTTTCAGTGTGCTCTTTAGATTTTCCTTTGAATTCCATCTTCCTCTTCTTATCAAACCCATGTGACTGATGAGTTACTCCAATCTCCATCTCGACTTTGAGAGCACATCGAACGATTTCCTCGTAGCTATTGAAGTCCCTTATGGCTAACGCCCTTCGAAGACTTGGTTTTAAGCCACTAAATAATCGATCGATCTTACTCTCAGGTTGGATAATAATACCAGAAGCGTACCTTGCAAGTCTTGTAAAATTTGCTTCATAGGTACCAACAGATTCATCATCCCTTTGCTTCAGTTCAAGAAACTCTTTCTCCATCTTTGTTCGGAGAATACGGGGGAAGTACTTATTGAAAAATAAGTTCTTGAACTCGTCCCATTCCATAGACTCAATTTCATCCCTTTGCCTCGTATTCTTAATAAGATTCCACCATTGATCAGCATCTCCTTCCAAACGATACACTACTAGGATGACTTTATCATGCTCAGAACATTGAAGAACTGAAAATATCTTTTCAGTAGTACTAATCCATTGTTCAGAAACTAATGGATCAGTAGACCCGCTGAAAGAAGGTGGACACTTCCTCATGAAGGATTCAACAGAATGTTGCTCCTTCCTTTGCTCGTTTGGAAGTCCTGCATGATTCATAGCTTGAGAAAGTTGTGTGAGCATGGCTACAAGATTTTTCATTCCAGCTCCCATATCGTTTGGTTGCTCAGGGGGACAATCATTGCATTGCCCATCGCATTCCGCATTAACACGGTTCCTTCGGGTTCCAGCCATTGACTAAAACCAAGAAGAATAGTGTGAGCAACACTAATTATAATAGGAAAACCACATAATTCAAGAATAAAATTGTCATGCTTAAGGTCTTATCCTAGGTTATTCAAGGCCATTTCTAAAACACTAAGATTGTGTTCTATGCTTAGACTTATCCTTAGGGTTCTTACTAAGGATTTCACATCCTAGTTTCCAAAGGTTGACTATACCTTTCCTCTGATACCAACTATAATGGTCTGGAATTACTTCCAGTGGACTATAGTTGATACCTATCAGGGCACTCCATGGGCGGCTACACCCCCTGGGCGGGACACACCACCATCCCCAATGGCAGCCATTTCCTCATGAAGCCCTTGGGCGGAGAGCCATGCTTCGTCCAACGCTCACATGTGAGAGTTCCCAAGGATCGGATACATTCCTACCTCCTTTGCCTCTAATACCAACTATAATGACCCATACTTTACATACATTGTTAATACTTCAAAATTGAAGCACAATTATTACAACATATGACAAAACCACAAAGGACCGTATAGGTATAGTGTCTTTAGAAACTGGGAAACATAAACAACTGGTTCATAAATCTTCTACAGTGTCTCCCATTTATTTCATCATATCTAGGGTACCTTTTAGCATATTCTACTTAATATCCATCTTCCTGATCTGGGGAAAAGAAAACATAAAAGGGTGAGCTCAAATTCTCAACAAGGGCAAATAAAGGAAATAAAAAATCATATCATATCTTTTTGAAAATCAAAACCTGCAAAAGAGATCATAATATCTTAACATGGAATAAATCATAGAAGTGAAAATGAGATCCCCATAATCATAACATAAAACTTGAAACTTTGTGGCATGCACACATAATCATGGAAAATCATTTCTTGTTAGTCATGACTCATTGCCAAGACTATCTTAGTGGACAAAGTCCCTTTCTGAACCGAGTTCACTCCTCGTTTCAGTCCTGTATCACTGAACCGAAATACCCTTCCGTTCCAGCCATGTCTATCTCATGAGATATAAAATCTTTACCCAATGCATTGGAGGGAGATATAGGTCCCACCCATCTTATAATGAATCCTTTCTTATGTGTTCCACATAATCATAAAACATACATCATAGCGTAACCCATGTAATAAAAATGGGATTCTTAAACAACATGACATCATAAAACAATTCATATAAGATAAAGGAATTCATAAAAATATTTCCATCACAACATGATCAAATTAATGTAATAATAGGGATAAAAACAGAACCCTTTATTATCTTAGATGGAAAATAATTTTGATAAAACACTTGAACTCCATTCTTGAGGAAAATATCCTTTCTTCTTCAAAAACATTTTTCCTTTCATAACATGTCATACGACTTTAAAATAAAAGAAGTTGATTAAAAATAAACTTGAAAACTTGTAAAGGAAGCTTCTTGGAAATAATGTTTTAAGAATCCATTCATGCCGTATAAGTTAAAAAAACATTCTTCGTACTTTTGTCGGAAAAGTCAAAAAGTACCTCGTACGATAAAAGATTCCTTTCATAGATATTACTAAAAACTCACCGAAGGGTAAAAATGGATTTAAGCAATTGTAGGTGGATGGAAATAATATTACATATTGATGAAACATGGATGTGGATGATAAAATACATCCCAGTAAATACTTACGAATAAACAATCTCGGATAAAAATGAGATTGTGATATTTCCCTTACCTTAGGTCCAATTTGCTTTGTACGTGTCCGAGGATCCTGTATAATGGTTTAAATAATGTTATTGACTTATTCCAGAATCATACATATTGATATGATATCATATATGGTCATATTCTTAGCTTCTTGATAGTAATATTTCATTGTTACTTGTTACTCGGGTCTTTATTGCCTTTTGTTCTTATGCGTGTTTTGCCGAATACATTCTTATTCTTCTTTTAAGGTTATAGATACCTTATATGCAGAATGGTATTAGTGTAACATATATCATATTTATTAATTCAATTCATTTATATAATTACTATGTAATGATGATCATGTAGAACGAGTCGCATCACATCGTGGAGACGGTATTCCGTACGTACGCACGAGTGATGATATCATTCCTATGATCGTGGAACTGTATTGGAGTATATATATATTATTTCAGTATCAATATTACTTTATAATCATAAATATTTACTCATTACACCATTATACCCATCCTTGTAAAGTGATGGTGGAAAATAGATTACACCACGGCGTGGAGACGGTATTCCGTACGTACGCACGCGCGGTGATTTCATTTTTCCGTAGGATGGATAGAAGGTGAATTAGGGTTGTTTCGTATTTATAATAACATATCAGTATGTAAGTAATACTGATGTTATTACTTTATCATGAAACAACTAAAGAAGAAGAAGTTGAAGAAGAAAGAAATTGAAAAGATCGGTAATGGATATTACCTCTTCTTTGGAACGCCTCTTTGAATCCTTCACTTAGGGAACTAATATTGGTCTTTGAAGAAGACCAGAACCTCTAGGATTATTCTAGGGAAGTTGAGAGGAGAAAATGGCAGGGGTTGTCCGAGCTTGAGTTCTCAATTTGGTGTGAGGAGGAGGGGGAGGAGGTGCCCTTTTATAAGGGAGGAGAGGGGCACCTTAGGAATATCTCAAAATATTATTTTATATTAAAGTAAAAATCAGTTTATAATGGTTCCAAAGGGTCTTATTTCGAAGCTAAAGTGGGGAAGGGTCTAAATCCTATCAACCAATAGGATTTAGACAAGTTTAGGGTATTATTTTAACCTTATCAATTAGATTTAACTCTAAGTTAAATAATTTAACTTTTACCATGTCTTTTTGTTTTCTTTCACTATATGGTTAATACACTTACTATAAGATGCCAAACGAACCCCAAATTGTTTATTATTAATATATATATCCGTATCTAAGTCATTTGGCCGAACCTTAGATTTTTAGGAATAAAATAACAATTAATAATATAATATTTGATTTAAAAACTATTTTGTGTCAATTTTGACACTATTTGATATATGATTTTTGTGAAAGTCATAAAAGAATTATATGTTCAAACCAAGTTGATTAAATCAACAATAATATATCATAGTAACCTAGAAAATTAGTGGAATTCATAAAAAGTCTTAAATTACATTTATTTTGGTATTTATATTATCAATTATGTCAATATTTCATTAATAAGATAATTACTGCATCATCTTTGTGTCATAAATAAATTAAATTATTTGATGTCTAAAAATTACAAATAAAATACCATCATGTAGGAAATATTTTTAGCTTTCTAATGAGTATTTACAATCGAATTTATCTTTTGTATTACCCCATATTAAAAATGATTTACTTATTAAACTTTGATTTTAACTATTTTAACCCTTCTTTAAATAAATTAATAATAAATGTCCTAATCTAATCCAAGTGGGCCTAAATGGTCATATTTTATTCCTAAGTTTGTTTTTGGTCGAATTACACTTGTCCAATAGAATTAGGACATGTGTTAGGGTAATATTAATATCATATTTACCCTTAGTTACCCTATTTACTATTAACTGCGGTAAAAATAGTAAAAAGTTACTATTCACCAAAAAAATTATTTTTATCTCATTGAACCACATTTTACTTACTGATATCAACCGTGTCTGTCGGATTTTTGAAATTCCATTCACAGAAGCGGTAAAATTAAGTTTTATGCAAAATTCAGTTTTTAACCTACCACTTAGTGGTTTCACTATTCATCAAAAATTGAAAGTTTTCAGAAAAATACCAAAATTTTACCCTAGGCTAATTTCGATATTCTGAGTCCAAAAATGAAGTCCATTTTGAAAAATAAAATTTATAAAATTTCAAAAAGTGGTTATTACTATTCATAACGGCTAGTTTTAATAGCATATTGTTGTTTAGTGAAACTCGGTATTGCGTACGACACAAGCTATCGAGGAAGGTCGCGATTGCATGTAAAGCAAGCCAAGCAAGTGTTGTGTAGAAAAAGATTCCTTTGATAACATAAAAGTCTCGGGTGTTACATTTAACAAATCCAATTTACTCAGACAAAGGAAGCGATGGCCTCATCCAGTAGAATTTCTCCATACGAAGCCCATTTTTCAGAGCTCAGAAAAGAGGTGGAATCTTTGGGCTTAGCTCTTGACCAAGCCCAAGCTGAGATTCATCATGTCAAGCTCGAACGTGACCGTCTACGGGAAAAGTGGTAGTTGATAGAAATTACCACTTGAGCGATGTTATCTGAGCCACCCCAAGAGCCAGTCACCATCACACACCTTACCCTTAGGTCTTATGCGGCTGTTTGAAGGGGTTATGTAACAAATCACTATTACTATGTTCATGTAAATTATTTTCTGTATATAATAATGAATATACTTTCTTGTAATTATTGATACATTGTAAATAGTTTTAAAAGTGAAAATAGTGTTTTTTGTTATTATTTAATTATGAATTCTAGTTTATTAAATTAAGGGATTTTTGAATTAAATAATATTTTAATAAATTATTATTATTATTATTAAATTAATTTAATTATATATAAATGATCATATAATTTTATGAATTCAATTGTAATTTTTATTATGGTTTGAAAGCCATTTTTTGTCAAAACCCGTGAATTTTTTACAAATGTCGGTTTTTATTATAAAAGTGAAAATTAACATATTTTGAAAATTATTTAGATAAAATAAATGTTATTTCTAGAATAAAGACGTCGAAATTATCCAATGGTGAATTTTTCATAATTTTCTGAGACAGTCAATTTTTTGGGTAAAAATTAAATACTCTTTAAATATATAATGTGTTTTATGACATCATAATGACCCAATAGTGATGTAATAAAATACTATAAGCTTTATGTTCGGCCAATATATGTTTTAACATTAAAATAATGTGATTTTGTTTTTGTTTGACTTACTTTTCAATGCATTAATGGACCCTTCAAGACTTATTAAACACCTTGTCTTTTTAAATTGTTTTCCATGGGAGTGTGACTCACCTCCACATAAGCAACCCTATTATTTTAAGAGGTTCAGACTTTGGAATTATAAAATCTTGTTTTCATCTTCCCTTTTCCAAATAACAAGGGCAAAAACCATGGGATGGTTTGTGGTTTGGTCTAATTTAATATAAGGGGTCCCAGACCTAAATAATAAAGAATTCCCTCACCTTTCCTATATAAACCAACCCAAGCTCCCACTTCCTCCTCACTCAAAGCCTTTGTAGATCGTCCAAACTCTGCCCTAATCTCTCTATAATCTTCTCAAGGTGCCCCAAGCTCCCAAGAAGCCTCTCTCAAGCCTCTCTCAAGCCTTTGGAAGCACACTTCCAAGTAAGGGTTTTTCTTCCTTTCTCATTTTTGTCCAATTTTCTTTAAGTTGTTTTACCCTTTTAATTTCAATTATGAATATTGGGGTATGGGTTTTCACCTCCCTAATACTGCCATATTTATGTTTTAATGATGGGATACCCCTTTCTCTCTCATTAAATTCTTCCCATGTACACCCGTTACTATGCCGAAATTTCGAAAGGAACTTCTCTCTCCTCTTTTACATCAAGCAATACTTTTGTATCATGAATCTAAATTCAATTAAAATTGTCGGTACATATATCTATATGTCCTCCTTACTTTCCATTACATGTAAATATTATGAGTAACCCCTTTCTCTCTCATCCACCATTTTTATGAATTTTTATGTCACGCCGTTACGCTGCCGAAATCACACCGATTTTCTAAGCCAATGTCATTGTGTAGTGAATACCATGCCCATTTCTCCATCAAGGGTATTTACCTTTATGCACATTTAATTATTGATTATAAAGTTTTATATATGAATTCCACATTCCTTTATCATGGAATAAATTATTATGTTTTATGAATCCATGTTTTATGATCCCTGTGGCACACCTATGCATGAAATAAAATGTTTAAGAAGGGTGCACCCTTATAGCGCTCTAATGCATTGGGTAAAGTATAGTATCATGATACTTCATGTGCAATGAGTGTGACTCATGCTAATTCAAGTGCAATTAGGGTTTACTCGTGCTTCATGTGCAATGAGAATTTAGTCATGATCCATGTGAAATGAGCCTTGGTTCATGCTAATTCTATGTTAAGTGTTGTGCCACATTTCCATGTTATGATAATCATGATTTATCATTCCTTTATGTTCATGTATCTCTTGTGCTCTATTTATATTCCTATTGTCTAACATGTATTTTACTCCTCATGTATTCCATGTTTATTCCCTTATTGGGCTTTATAGCTCACCCCTTTTCTTATGCATGTCCTCAGGTTATCCCATGCAATGCTAAGTACGAGGGAATGTAGTGGTCATGTAAAGGAATTTTTCAATAAAGATGATGTATTTAATGTTTTTAGTTGTTATGTAATGCCCCTAAGCCCCAAATACACTAGAACTCTCGATCTTCTATGTTGTATCAAGTGAATAGTTTATGTAATAAATTAGGTTTAAGTTTGTATTAAAATTAGGGTTGTCATAATGACGGTGTGGAGTTTTGTGATTTAAGTATAGAGGAGATGATGAGGCTTCCTTCGATGGTGATTGTGGAAGATAGTGAAGATCACTAGGTATTTGGTTTGATGCAGACATGGTGAATGTCAGGTTAGGTGTGTGACTTGGGGGAGGGTGTGAGACTCAAGGTCACACAAGAATCGAGATGAAACGATAATTGAGTTGGATACTAATATCATGATTGTTTAATTTCAAAATTTATAGATTTTTGATAGGAAGAAATGGAAGTAGTATTTTCTCACAGTGGTGTTTTGAATTTTAATTTTTCATGTTGTATGTTGATCTTCTTAGTGGGGTTGTGCAGGTGATATGTGGAGGTTTTTGTAACGTTCCCACCATAAAAAAATTATCTACATAATAAAATAAAAAATGGATTATGGGGCCAAGGAGCTAATAAAATGTCAATAAATGGAGGAGGTTTCTAGGGAACCACCCTCAAATTGCTATTGAATTATTTAATAATAAATTTTAGTTATTTAATAAATAATATATAAATTTAAAAAGGTTTTTTGTTTTTTTAAAATGAATACTTCATTGAAAAATAATTACATATGGTGGAATTAATTTTATGGTTTGAAAATGGCCTATATTATTTTTGAAATATACATAGAGACTCATGAGAATCCCCAAATACTTAAGGTGTGAGAATGACCCATAGAACATGATGATTATGGAATCACGCTTCATAGTAAATGTCATTAGTTCATCGCATCATGGTTCTATGTATGTGCATGCTATTACATGGATAGTGGATATCAATTATTTATTTCCACTCGATATAAATCCATGATAGTGCATGATAAGACTCAACCTAAAAAATATTTTACATCCTGGGATATGTCTTTATGGTGCCTCTAGGATACTCAACATTTGTTACCAATGGACTCTCTCATGATATTTCATTGGAAAATTATACATTTATTCTTATTTTATACACTTTTTCTATTTTAGGATCAATTTTTAAATTATTTATGGTAAAGTTATCCCTTTCCATTAAAAAAATAAGATTATGTTCATATTTTGTTTTTAAAGCTATCATAAAATGGTTATTTTCTTATAGGATTCACACAAAGTACTTGGTGGGATCATTCTAGACTCATTATTCTCACACCCTATATGCAACCATTGTGTGTATGAATTCCTTTTTTTGACTGATACATGTAAAGGTAATGATCCAAATAGAGGTGATATTTATTATTATTAGCTTACATTAGGATGATGGTGGTGACATAGTGGGGGATAACCTATGTTTCACACAGATATGGGTCATAACTATTTTTATTATTTTGGGTTTTCCTCATAATATGTTTAAATATTGTATTAACTATATCAACTTCCTATATCGTTTCCCTTTTATCTTTAGATTACTCAAATATATAGTTTGGTTCAATGTGTTGGTTCACATTCACTATAATAATATGGTTTTTTTGGGGTTGTACTTTACATTATGATGAAACGCACGGACGATTGTCGCCTATCGACCGGTCAAAGTTCCGGTGCTCTGCTAATGTGTATAGCAGCACTCGGGTCGAATCCTCGGCGATGATACTTTGTAGTAGTTGTTTGTTTTTAGTTGATTGTATTTTGATTAGGGGGGTTTGTTTGCAGAGCTTAATTGAAATGATTTATGGATGATGTTTGATTTACCAAATTGATAAAGATTGGGGTGAGTTCATCATTAGGTTAGTTAAGCTTGTGATATCCTCGAGCTTTGCTTTATATTGCATTTAAATTAACACCCATGTCACAAGATGATGTTGATTAGAATTCTTAAGTGTTAAGGATTTAAACCAAGACTTAACTTAACTTAAGGTTATAATCTCAATCAGATCTTATTTATGGTTGTGTATTTATGGTTCCAATAATCCATGGAAACCACATGTTAAACAAAACAAGTCATTAATCCATGACATGTTAAGTCCAACATACACAATGTTAATTCAAAGAATATTCATCAAGAAGAAACTCTCAATCACTTAACATACCTAAATTATAACTCACCCCAATGAGATATTTACTCAGCCATTTGGGTGATTAATAATCTGGTTATAATGATTATGATTATAAATTAATAAGAGAAGAAAAAGAAAGGGATAAGAAAAGAGTGGTACGTCGACACACACACACACGAACAATGGTGATAATTAAAAACGAACTTTCGATTGAATGAGGAAGCTAAAGAAGGGAAGGGGATTGAACTGAATTTAAACTATTTTAAGAACATTAATATTAAAATACAGAAGGTGGAAGAGAATAAGAGATATTGAAGAAGTAACTTGCATTAAAACAGAATTACAAAGAAAGAGAATTACAAGATTACAAAAATGAAGAACACAAAAGTAAGTGAAAAGAAAGAGAGGAGGAAAGGTCTCTCAAGTGTAAACTTGAGTATGGAAGGTCCTCCCAAGCCTTTGGCAAAGCTTTGGTCGTGCCAATATGATCTCCTCTCTTCTGAAATGCCAACCCCTCTCAAGGAGAGAAGGGGAGAGTTTTTATAGCCCAAGGAGTGGACTGTTTGCATTCCCAATCTGTCCCTCCACTTGCATCGCCAATTTGGCAATTCAGACAGCCGAATCTTCAAATATCTCCTTCTTCAAAGTTGTAGATAATAATGTTTTCCGACTACTCTCAAAATTTGGAGTCATTTGGACGTAAGGATAAAAAGTTATGGCCGGTTGAATAAACAAACTTAAACTGTCCATTTCAATCCAGTCTTTTTGAAGTCCATAATGTGAAATGGTTTTTGAATATTAAGATGCCTTCAAATCCGAATGGTTTCTTCAACAAAGTCGGCCTTCTACATCTCCTCTTTCACACTGAAATATCTCAGCTCTCTTGGATGATTACATCAGGAGATATGTCATGAATACTATACTGATTTTCATTCTCGGCCAGAATGGTGGGATGGACTTCAAAGATTCATTTGGGCCTCTTGTACATGGATTTGGGCCATGAAATTTTTATCCAAGATTACATGTAGTGTCCTCAGAAGTATGGTGGAGAGTTAAGGTTTTTGAACTTCTGGATTGAGCCCAGTAAATCAATCTTCATGAATAGTCCAGTTTCTTCACAGATTCTTTGGTCTTGTTTGTGAGGACCATATGACCCTTCAAATGGCAGAATTGGATCATGGTTCCTTCTAATGAAATGTTTTATATTGACAGGAGAATCCTAAAAAACAAGAACCACACAATTTGGATCAGTATAGTGATAGTTATAATTAAAACATTAAACTGACTCAATTTGACTACTTCTAAAAATGCTCAAATATTATACTTAATATTAAAACATTAATATTTCACACAAATTATGCACATTTCATATAAAATAAGTAAAGGGGGAATATAATAAGTCATGAAAATATTAATAACATCAACTCCCCCACACTTAGATTTGCGCGTGTCCTCATGTGCAACAAATATAAAAACATGACAAAATCATTTTCACTCACCAACAAATATTAAAATTTTGTTTTCTCCAATCAGGGGAGGTTTAGACTATTTCACTAATCCATATTGAATTCCATCACAAATTTGGTTCACAATAATGCATCAGAAACAATTCATTTTTTCATGTTCAAGGTTTGAATTAGAAAATGTAGGCACTCAAAACTTACTCCTCTCAAGATGATAAAAATGTATTTTAGGAGGTTCACTAATTCACCAACAAAAAGTGAAAATCAAGAGTTTGTAAGAGCTCTCAGCTTCCATTACCAAATATAATGTGTACAAGAATCAAGAGGTCTTTTAAGGGGTTTTTCAGTGGCTATGGGACGGTAGGTATATAATGTCCAAAGGAAAAGAGGGGTTAAAAACACCAACATGGAAAAATCAATGCACATTTTTTTTGAAATTTGATTTGAAAGGAAATAGAAACACATATTTACAAGGGCATGAATGTGTGATGAATGAAAAGTGAGGGAGATAGAAAATGGAATAGGGTGAGATGATGGAATATGTACAACATGGAAGACTTCCAATAATGACACAATACAAGATGATTCAAGTGTTCTTTTTTTTCTTTTTTTGCTTTTTTTTTTCGAAAGTTGTGCTTGAAACAAGTCTCACAGTCATCTCCCAACCCATGCTTGATATCCACATGGAACTAATTTATAACACGAACAAAGGTTGATGATGAATGATTTTTGACCCACCCAAGACACAACCCATTCCTTTTTTTTTATTTTTTTCATTTTTTTATATAATTTTTTTCATTTTTTTGAACACTTTCCAATGACTTTTGTACAAATGACAATTACACATATACACCCCAAAGCTCACAGAATTACAACCTCTCCCCCACACTTGAATGGATGCTTTCCCTCAAGCATATGATGACACATTGGAAATCAATGAAAGTACGCCCAAAAATGAAGTCCATTCCCCCCACACTTAAATTTCAAAAAATTGTACAATGAAAATCCATGAAGATGTTGGGTGGGACAAGGTATTAGGCTTGTAATGTGGCTATCAAAAGAAAGGTTTGCATAGGCTCAAAGGGGCTTGCAAAAGTAGGATCAATGTAAGGGTAACGGGAGGCTATTTGGCTATTCTGATTCTCATGTGTCTTAGAAAATGCCTCTATCATATTAATGCACACAAAAGACGGAAATTCAGCTCGAAGGTCCACAAACTCAAGACTCACAATCAGTTGCGAAGACACACAATGAAAAAGATGGCCATAGATGACCTTGGCATGAAGGCTAATGTTATTCCTCACGGTAGGGGAGAATCATTTTCCACCAAAAATTGTTCATTCAAAATGTTTGTTATTGACACAAAATTGTTTACCCAAGTTTGAGATAAAAATTCAATATATTTGAGTTTAAAACAAGCCTTTTGACTCCCCAAAATGGTTGGACAGAATTTCAATATTGGATGATGAGTAATTATGACACCCCTTTTGTTTTTTTAATTTTCATTTTTTTTAATTAATTTTTTTTAAATTTTTTTTTATTTTTAATGACACATCCACACAAAAGAGAAAATAGAAAAAAAAAAGTTATGGACGAATGTTGTAAAAAAAAATGAGAGGGAGAGAGGAAGAAGAAGAAATAGAGAGAAGAAGAGAGGGAAGAGAGATTGAGGAGAGAGAGAGTTAAAGGGAAAGAGGTGCCCCCTGGTTTGGATTTGGCGGGTCTCCATCCAGTGGTGGTTCTATTGAAGTGGTTGGGGTTTCGATGGAAGTCGACGTGGTTCCTGGATTGTGAGACCTCTCATGGTGATGCTTTAACCGATGTCCGTTAACCGTGAATGTTCTTTTTGAAGAAGGGTCTTCGACTTGCACTACACCAAATGGGTAAACATTAGTAATAATAAAAGGTCCATCCCAACGAGAATTCAGCTTACCTGGGTGAAGTCGAAATCGAGAATTGAAGAGCATTACCTTTTCACCTTCATGAAATACCTTTCGAAGAATGTTCTTGTCATGGAGTGACTTTGCCTTTTCTTTGTAGAGAATGGAGTTCTCATACGAATCGAGTCGAAGCTCCTCCAATTCAGTCAACTGCAACAATCTATCTTCACCAGATTTTTCACAATCAAAATTACAAGTTTTGACAGCCCAAAATGACTTATGTTGGATTTCAACTAGTAAATGACAGGCTTTACCAAAAACTAGCCTAAATGGAGACATCCCAATGGGTGTCTTATAGGCTGTTCGATAGGCCCAAAGTGCTTCACCAAGTCTATCGGGCCAGTCTTTTCTTGTGGGCTTAACAATTCTTTCAAGCACTCTTTTCACTTCTCTGTTAGAAAGTTCAGCCATTCCATTTGTTTGAGGGTGATATGCAGTGGATGTTTTATGTACAACCCCATTCTTTTTCAAAAGTGACTCCATGGTTCTATTACAGAAATGAGTTCCTAAGTCACTTATCAAAGCACGTGGTGTTCCGAATCGATGGAAGATATGGGTTTTGAGGAACTCACTCACAGTTTGAGCATCATCTTTCCTAGTGGGTTTGGCCTCGAACCACCTAGAAACATAGTCAACAGCAAGGAGAATATAGGATAATCCATTGGAAGGGGGAAAATGTCCCATGAAATCGATGCCCCAAACATCGAAAAGCTCACAGAAGATTAATGGCTTTTGAGGCATTTCGTTTCTTTTGGAAATTGTGCCAAACTTTTGGCAAGTGGGACATGATTGACAGAACTCATGTGAGTCCTTGAAGAGTGAAGGCCAAAAGAATCCAGAATCTAGGACCTTTCGAGAAGTCCTTTGTGGTCCAAAGTGGCCACCTCCAGGCATTGAGTGGCAGAATTCCAAGATGGAGGATTGTTCACTTTCATCAACACATCTCCTAATTACCATGTCAGCCCCAGTTTTCCAAAGTTTATTATCTTCCCAAAAATAATGCTTTGAATCACTTTTCATCTTTTCTTTTTGTTCTTTTGAAAAATATTCAGGGAAAACACCAGAAACCAAGTAATTGACAATTGGGGCATACCATGGTAACTTTGGAGTGAGAGATGAGAGGTGTTCAGTTGGAAATTCAGGATCAATTATTTCAGAATGAGAAGAATTAGAAATTCTACTCAGGTGGTCAGCCACAGGGTTTTCTTTTCCAGGTTTATCTTTTATCACAAGGTCAAACTCTTGGAGCATTAAAATCCATCTTATTATCCTTGGTTTGGAATCACTCTTCTTAAGTAAGAACTTTAATGCTGAGTGGTCTGTGAAGATGATGATTTTGGCACCTAAGAGATAGGGCCGGAATTTATCCAAGGCAAAAACCACAACTAAAAGTTCTTTTTCAGTCACAGTGTAGTGTGATTGAGTTTCATCCAATGTTTTTGAGGCATAAAAGATGACATGAGGAATGTTTTCTCTTCTTTGACCAAGAACAGCCCCAATGGCCCTATCAGAAGCATCACACATCAATTCAAATGGTAAGGACCAATATGGGGGTTGGATTATTGGAGCATATGTGAGAGCAGATTTGAGTTCAATGAAGGCTCTCTTGCAAGCCTCATCAAAATTGAATGTGACATCATTTTGAAGTAAACGAGTGAGTGGGAGGGAAATCTTGCTGAAGTTCTGAATGAATCGCCGATAGAAACCGGCATGACCAAGGAAGGACCGAATGTCTCGAACTGATTTGGGTTCAGGAAGTGATTGGATCACCTCAATTTTGGCTGGATCAACTTGGATACCCTCTTGAGAAATTATGTGACCTAGAACAATCCCATTTGAAACCATGAAGTGACATTTTTCAAAATTCAGCACAAGGTTGCACTTGACACACTTTTGAAGGACCAAAGAGAGTGAATGTAAGCAAGATTCAAATGACTCGCCATAAATGGTAAAGTCATCCATGAAGACCTCCATGCAATTCTCAATGAATTCAGAAAATATACTCATCATACACCGCTGGAATGTTGCAGGAGCATTACAAAGGCCAAAAGACATTCGCCTATAGGCATAGGTTCCAAAGGGGCAAGTGAATGTGGTCTTTTCTTGGTCTTGAGGTGTGATTGGAATTTGGAAGTAGCCGGTGTAACCATCAAGAAAGCAATAGTGTGACTTTCCGGCCAATCTCTCAAGCATTTGGTCAAGGAAAGGATGTGGGTAGTGATCTTTTCATGTTTCAGCATTCAATTTGCGATAATCGATGCACACACGCCATTTGTTTTTCACTCGAGTTGTGACCACTTCTCCATGTTCATTTGTGACAACTGTTATCCCGCCCTTCTTAGGAACGACTTGAATTGGACTAACCCATTCACTATCAGAAATTGGGTAGATAATACCAGCTTGAAGAAGCTTGGTAATCTCTTCCCTAACTACCTCAAGTATGAGTGGATTGAGTCTTCTTTGAGGTTGCCTAATTGGTTTGGATGATTCCTCTAGATGGATGTGATGCATGCAAAGGGCAGGGTTGATTCCTGGAATATCCTCTAGGGTCCAACCTAAAGAATTTTTGTTTTCCTCTAACACTTGAACAAGTTGGGACTCCTCAGTTTCAGAAAGTGAAGTAGAGATAATGACAGGGTAGGAGGGATCATGGAAAAGGAATGCATACTTGAGGTGTGAAGGAAGTGGTTTTAGATCAGTTTCAGCCTTGATTTGAGATCTAGACAAGTTAGGAGTAGGATAAGGGATTCCAGATGGGTTTGGATCATTTTCCTCAACACTGTCCAAGGTGGAGCAGTAGAGATCAGAGTTGATGTGGGATTCAAGAGAGTTTTCAAGTTCCTCTAGATTGATGGAGTCTATGAATGAGAGGTCCACATCAACTTCACCATTTATGACTTTGTTAATCATGGTGCAAATTTCACAAGATCCTTTATCATTAGAACATGAAGAACATGGTGGATTGGGGTTCGATTGAATCTTAGAAGTGTCCTCAAAAGCATGGATTGAGAATGCAGAGTGATCCTCAGATGGGTATCGCATGGCTTGGAAAATGTTGAACATGACCAATTGGTCACCGAATTCCATGGATAAGATGCCTGAATGGACATCAATCTTGGTTCTCGCAGTCATGAGGAATGGTCTTCCTAGAATTAGGGGAGATCGAGAAGAGTTCGTCTCACCTTCCATGTCAAGGACATAGAAATCGGCTGGGAAGATAAGATCATTGACCCGAACAAGAACATCCTCAATTATCCCCTTAGGACTGGCAGTGCTTCGATTGTCTAATTGAATGACAATACCCGTTGGGTGCAAGGGACCTAGACCAAGGTTGGAGAAAATGGATTTGGGCATGACATTTATTGAGGCTCCAAGGTCTATGAGTGCATCATCAAAGTTGGAACTTCCAATTTGACATGGAACTGTGAAGGTCCCTGGATCTTTGCACTTCATGGGAATGGACTGTTGAGTTGAAACATTTTCAATGTTCTTAAGTTGCCTCTTATGGGTGCACAATTCCTTAAGAAACTTGGCATACTTAGGGATTTGTTTGATGGCATATAAGAGGGGGATGTTCACTTCAACACGTCTAAACATGTCAAGCATTTTAGGATCAGGTTCAAAGGACTTCTTAGGCTTGGAGATGGCTTGAGGAAAAGGAATTGGGTTCCTTAGAGGAATGGAAGGAGGTGAAAGAGTGGATTCAAGTTCCTTTTCCAGCTTTTTGTTCTTTTCATTTTCTAGATCAACATCGAAAGGGGAGGTAGAGCAATCAGCATGGGGCATAGCAATTTGCTTTCCCGATCTAAGTGCAATCGCACTTACATTACCCTTAGGGTTGGGTAATGGTTGAGCTGGGAGTTGGGATGAATTGGATGGTTGTTGCTGGCTCAGGTGGGATGCAAGTTGACCTATTTGGGTTTCAATGTTCTTGAGGCTAGAACGGGTGAAGGAAGCAAGATCCTCTACAGCACTTTCCCGTGGTTGTTTAGAAGAAGAGGCTTGTCCCAAATTGGGTTGGCCTTGATTTTGGTTCTTAGGAAATCGATTGTATTGGGTGGGGAATTGAGAAGGCTCGTTAGGATAGTGGAATCCAGGAGGAGGATTGTTCCTTTGGGGTTGAGGAACAAAAGGATAAGGTTGATGGATGTTACCACCACTTTGACCATATTGAAACTGGTTTGGATTTTGATGAGGGAACTGAGGAGGATGAGAAATGGGATTACCATACCTCAGAGGTGGGTTAAAGGTAGAAGAGAAGGGCTCAGAGTGGGGTTGGTTGAAGTTTCTGACAAACTGACCTGATTGTTGAGGGTTGAAGTTTCGCTGAGCATATGCCGCATTGAGCTCCATTGGACTAGATGAATCAGATGGATCATCTTGAAGTTGTGGACATGTGTCAGTCGGATGAGATGGAGAGTTGCAGATTCCACAATTCTTGATAGGTCCAGGGAATAGTGACTGTGGAGAAGATGAGGTTGGGGCTTTGGTAGCCACCGCTAGTTGACGCACAAGACCTGTAAGTTCACTCATCCACTCAGTCATCTTGTTGGGCTCTATGGATTGATTCTCTTGGGCTTGTTTCACTTGAGAATGTGCTCGAGTATGGAATTGTTGCGTGTTTGCAGCCATGTTACTTATGAGATCTCTTGCAGCTGCAGGAGTTTTGTCAACAAGAGCACCGCCACTTGCGGCATCAATGAGAGTTCGCTCCATAGCCAATAACCCCTCATAGAAGTATTGGATCAGGAGTTGGTTAGGGATTTGATGGTGTGGACAAGTTGCCACAAGCTTTTTGAACCTCTCCCAATACTCATGGAGTGATTCATTAGGGAATTGATGGATGCCGCTTATTTCCTTTCGGATAGAAGCTGTTCGGGAAGCGGGAAAGAACTTCTCAAGGAAAAGTATCTTCATGTCAACCCATGAGTTTATGAAACCAGGTGGGAGGTAGTAGAGCCAAGACTTGGCAGAATCCGCTAGGGAAAAGGGGAAAGCTCTAAGCTTGATTTGTTCTTCAGAAACCCCTTGAGGCTTCATGGTAGAGCATACTACTTGGAACTCTTTAAGCTGAAGATGTGGATCCTCACCGGCTAGCCCGTGAAAATGAGGGAGAAGATGAATCAAACCCGATTTGAGTTCGAAGTCAGCTTCAATGTTTGGATATTGAATACCAAGAGGTTGGTAATTCATATCAGGGGCAGCAAGTTCTTTTAATGTTTGTTCCCTAGGATTGGTCATATCTAATTCAATTGGTAGGGCAATGATTGGTTCTTGGGTGATTTGGTTATCCCTAATGGTCCTCTTAAGTCGACGAAGAGTTCTATCAATTTCAGGGTCAAACAAATCCGAGGGATTGTTTGGAAGGCTACGGGGCATTCAGAGAAATTTTGGAAGAAAGAGGAAGACGGGTTTTTCTTTGTATTTTTTCAGTTTATGATTTTTAAGAGGAAGACAGGTTTTTCTTTGTGTTTTTTTTTCAATTTTTTTTTTAAAATTTTGTATTTTTTTGGTTTTTTTTTACAATAACCAGAAACTAATGACTACTTAAAGCACCATCCCCGGCAACGGCGCCATTTGAAACGCATGGACGATTGTCGCCTATCGACCGGTCAAAGTTCCGGTGCTCTGCTAATGTGTATAGCAGCACTCGGGTCGAATCCTCGACGATGATACTTTGTAGTAGTTGTTTGTTTTTAGTTGATTGTATTTTGATTAGGGGGGTTTGTTTGCAGAGCTTAATTGAAATGATTTATGGATGATGTTTGATTTACCAAATTGATAAAGATTGGGGTGAGTTCATCATTAGGTTAGTTAAGCTTGTGATATCCTCGAGCTTTGCTTTATATTGCATTTAAATTAACACTCATGTCACAAGATGATGTTGATTAGAATTCTTAAGTGTTAAGGCTTTAAACCAAGACTTAACTTAACTTAAGGTTATAATATCAATCAGATCTTATTTATGGTTGTGTATTTATGGTTCCAATAATCCATGGAAACCACATGTTAAACAAAACAAGTCATTAATCCATGACATGTTAAGTCCAACATACACAATGTTAATTCAAAGAATATTCATCAAGAAGAAGCTCTCAATCACTTAACATACCTAAATTATAACTCACCCCAATGAGAGATTTACTCATCCATTTGGGTGATTAATAATCTGGTT
This sequence comes from Viscum album, assembly GCA_963277665.1. Taxonomy (NCBI): domain Eukaryota; kingdom Viridiplantae; phylum Streptophyta; class Magnoliopsida; order Santalales; family Viscaceae; genus Viscum; species Viscum album. Next base: position 1,472,819,464 of record OY728164.1, on the reverse strand, counting down.
ATAATGATTATGATTATAAATTAATAAGAGAAGAAAAAGAAAGGGATAAGAAAAGAGTGGTACGTCGACACACACACACACGAACAATGGTGATAATTAAAAACGAACTTTCGATTGAATGAGGAAGCTAAAGAAGGGAAGGGGATTGAACTGAATTTAAACTATTTTAAGAACATTAATATTAAAATACAGAAGGTGGAAGAGAATAAGAGATAATGAAGAAGTAACTTGCATTAAAACAGAATTACAAAGAAAGAGAATTACAAGATTACAAAAATGAAGAACACAAAAGTAAGTGAAAAGAAAGATAGGAGGAAAGGTCTCTCAAGTGTAAACATGAGTATGGAAGGTCCTCCCAAGCCTTTGGAAAAGCTTTGGTCGTGCCAATATGTTCTCCTCTCTTCTGAAATGCCAACCCCTCTCAAGGAGAGAAGGGGAGAGTTTTTATAGCCCAAGGAGTGGACTGTTTGCATTCCCAATCTGTCCCTCCACTTGCATCGCCAATTTGGCAATTCAGACAGCCTAATCTTCAAATATCGCCTTCTTCAAAGTTGTAGAAAATAATGTTTTCCGACTACTCTAAAAATTTGGAGTCATTTGGACGTAAGGATAAAAAGTTATGGCCGGTTGAAGAAACAAACTTAAACTGTCCATTTCAATCCAGTCTTTTTGAAGTCCATAATATGAAATGGTTTTTGAATGTTAAGATGCCTTCAAATCTGAATGGTTTTTTCAACAAAGTCGGCCGACTACATCTCCCCTTTCACACTGCAAAATCTCAGCTCTCTTGGATGATTAAATCAGGAGGTATGTCATGAATACTATACTGATTTTCATTCTCGGCCAGAATGGTGGGCTGGACTTCAAAGATTCATTTGGGCCCCTTGTACATGGATTTGGGCCATGAAATTTTTATCCAAGATGACATGTAGTGTCCCCAGAATTATGGTGGAGAGTTAAGGTTTTTGAACTTCTGGATTGAGCCTAGTAAATCAATCTTCATGAATAGTCCAGTTTCTTCACAGATTCTTTGGTCTTGTTTGTGAGGACCATATGACCCTTCAAATGGCAGAATTGGATCATGGTTCCTTCTAATGAAATGTTGTATATTGAAAGGAGAATCCTACAAAAGAAGAACAACACAATTTGGATCAGTATAGTGATAGTTATAATTAAAACATTAAACTGACTCAATTTGACTACTTCTAAAAATGCTCAAATATTATACTTAATATTAAAACATTAATATTTCACAAAAATTATGCACATTTCATATAAAATAAGTAAAGGGGGAATATAATAAGTCATGAAAATATTAATAACATCATATGACTTCTTTGGTAGGAAGATATATTTTAAACTATTTATCTAGACTTTCATGGATTTCTAAAATATTATATGGCCATATTGGGTTCACCTGACAAACCCTTTTTATGATTTTACTATTTATTGGTTTAAACCATTCCCAATGGTGCATCCTTGATTCTTGGAAACATTTTTCTAGCATGTAGGGATCGAGGATACGCTTTAGGCCTTGTGATGGGCCATATCAGTTATCAGGATGGATACCTAAGGTAGTTTTATATGAAATTATTTATGTTTATATAATACAATTCATGTGTTCACTATATAACTCATTTAAAGGACCTTTTCCCTTTGTATGAATCATTAAATATAACATTGGTAGAGACCATTACTTGGTTTTATCCATAGTATACATAATTATATCTTTAACAATGTATTCATTCTAATTCATACCAAGATACACCTTTGATCCATCAATATAAATTTTTATATATACTATGTATGTTTCTTTAAAGATTTCTTCTATTGGGAATAATTTAATTAACTATAAATTTATAGAATGTTAGGATTGGAAAATTTTTAATAGTATTAAATATTCCTCATATAATATATGAAATACAATAAAACTACCATAACAACCCAAATATACTGAGGTAGATAATTGTTTAAATGTTTAAAAAAATCATGTGTATTTGGTAATTTTGATATATTGGAGGAGTTTGGTGTTTTATTATTGGGATAAGTTAAAATATTTCTACAATGGGAGTAATTAAATCCTGATGAAGAATATTTCATTGTTATGGAGGGGTATTGATCTAGTTTTCTTTGTATAAAGAACTTCTTTTATGATTTTATCGATGATGCATGTAATAATTTCTCAATATCGAATTTAATAACAAATTCACTGATCATTGGGGATGTGTCACTCCATCATATGAGGTGAAGGGGTTTGGAGGGATGAATATCATTAGAAACATAGTGAAAAAATAATACTAAACCATAAAAACATCTATGATCTGTTTATATTTTTGTAATGAATAATAAAATTAATATATAATGAGTTAACAATTTTTCAATTTGGATCATTTTCATAGGTTTGATGTAGGTCATAGAGAATTATATAAAAGGATCATTCCTCTTAGGGTATCCAGGTGATGTAAAAATATCTCAATTATTTGGAATTATATCTCTCATACCGTGGATTTCTAGAACCATTAATTTAGTTGATATAGAGAAATAATATCTACGAATTTCATAATTTATTAGTTTTAATGAGAATTTAACAATCATTATAGTATTTATTTTGAATATTTCTCTATAGTATTGAAAAATCTCAAAACATTTGATAATATTTCCATGTTGTTTTTACAACATTTTACAACATTGAAACTCTTTTAAAGTTTAGATTAATCTGTGTAACGGCTATATATCATTTTATTAATCATGTAATATATTCAAACTCCCCATAATTTTTCCCTAATGAAAATAACTTTTTATGATAGAATATGGTCTTGGATTAGATTAATTATTTCACATTATCATGTAATGATATAATTTCCTATACAATTCCATGGTATGGTGACTTTCAAAATGTCATGGAGAAATAATTATGAATTCCCAAATCCATCAAATTAACCAATGTTCTTCCTCAATCAATGTGATACTACTACTCAAGTAGTAAAGTGATATTTTGTGATCTATATTAAACACATTTATCTTCAAAGCTATACCGCCTTGTTGTATCATATAAAATTATTCATAATACTATAATTTATCTTTCCAATATATCAGGTGACCAAGGTACAAAGTGTATGTTAATATCAGTAAGTATACTCATACATTATCAATTCATTATGTATAGATTGACCAGGTAGACAAATACATCTCATTTCATTTATCTATGGGGAGGAGGACATCACATGAATCTTATCAAAATAGACAATCACATAAAATCTACCCAACATAGTTATGACCATACAAATTCTCATTTTATCTCAATTTATGTCCCAAATGCCATAATCATTACATAAGAGGGAAAATCCAATCATTTTTAAGCCTTAATAAAAGACATAATCCACAATATATATAACAAAACCTGATTATACAATTCTAAAATATATTATAATACATGTATTAAGTAAAATTATTTTATTATAGAAATAATTTAATTCTCTGTTATGTGGATTCAGTATGAAACATGCACCCTTATTATACCAATGAAAGAGTCTATGAAAATCTAGGTGGTATACATAGCCAGTTATCGAATGAAAAAAAAAATAATTTTCAATATAAAGAAAATATTATATATCTCTATATGAAATCATATCCATGTAAACCATAACATTTCACAACAACTTATAATACTCAACAGTGAAAAATTGTAAGGGATAACTGAATGTTCTACTTTGAGTGGTTAATAATCATTTCTCTTTATGAAATCTATGTAGATGACATTAAATAATTATAAAGAAGAGAATAAATTTTTTATAACATTATACATTTCATATTATTAATGTAACGCCCTGAACCCAGAAGCTTAGAGTTGGTGCATTATTTTATAACATTGACATGACTGCAAGGAATCAATTCCCAAAGAACGGATCAGATTAACAGTCTTGGAAGATAGGTTACATGCATGAACGTTACATTACATTATAAAATGACTAACAAAAAACAACATTGTCCCCTTTTGAACACATTCATATCCCTTAGTCCATCCCTCCAGGTCAACTATAAAATACTTCTTCAATCTTGGGAAAAATAAATCATAGAAAGGGGTGAGCTCAGATGCTTAGTAAGGATAACAATATAGAGGAAACTTTCATAAATAATCAAAAACCTTCAAGGCAATGTATAAGTCTAAAACAAAAGACTTTTAAACATAAACTTTATCATAACATGGAAAAGATAAAATCAAATAATTCCATTTACTTATTCACGTGGATATTCTACTAGTAGATTAATCACATGCAATATCAATAGCCACTTTCATAATGATGGAATACAAAATGCCAAACTTCATAACCACATAGTCAAGGCTTTGTTCCAAGACTACAAATACTATTTTGTCAAGGACTTGTTCTAAGACACTAGTTTTTCTAATGAGACCTACCGAGACATTGAGGAGCTATAGTGGGCTCCACCCATCACTTACGAAGTCCAATGCATTCCTCATATGAAAAGGTTGAAACATAACACAAACATTCGTATTAAAACTAGAATAAGAAATATCAATACTTTATCCATAAACCATGAATGTTATAAAAATAAAATATCTATAGTCAATCATATCCGAAAACCTTATATACAATATGGATGATTTGTATCATAATAAATCAACCACGATTAAGAATAATATCCCATAAAGGATGTTGACATAGTTGAAAATGATCAGTAAAAATCTTTAAGAGAAATATTCATTTTTCATGAAATAATTTAAAATTCATATAAAGGAAGTCATTTAAAAGATAGTTTTTAATAAAAGTGTCCCATACCACTTTGTAACATTTGAAAGGAATTAACATTTTAAAACATTCATGTCTATATAAATAAATCCTTAAAACCATTTTGGAAACATAGACATTAATGAGAAAGGATTGGAAGAATAAATCTTTAAAACATTTAAAATGATGTTTTAGTAAAAATTCCCTTGAAAATAATCCCTTTGAACACACTTTTATGAAACATAGACATGGATAATAAATACATCCAAGTAGATACTTATGTAAAAACAACCTATGATAATAAATAGGTTGTGAAATTAACCCTTACCTTGTAATTTTACTAAGTAAATGGTATGTTAACTTCTGGTATAATGGTGAAATAATTTTTATTAAATTATTCAAGAACTATATACATTAATATGATATCATATATGATCTTCTAATATTTCTTTGTCAATGATATTTCAGTAGTATCATCATTTCGAGTGTTAACTGATTTGTTTTCCTTTATATTATTTGTTACATAAGTAATGTTTGTTATGGATTGGATTTATATTATTCATATTCATAATTATATTAAGTCTTCAAACATTATTTCTAATCCTCAAATGAAAATTATTCTTGAATGGATATGATGGGGAATGAATCTCATCGCGTTCGTGGATACAATAATCCATACGTACACACGAACAAAAATATCATTCTTTTGATATTAAAATCATATATAATTTGATAGTATATCATACCTAAATAATAATTATCATGTTATATTTATTATTTAAATCATTCATACTCATTATTATACCCATCCAAATGATGAAGTGTTTGAATAACAAACTACACCACGACGTAGAGACGACAATCCGTACGTACACACGTATGGTGACTTTTTCATCTTATAGGATGGATAGAATAATGAATATGGTCATAACATTTTTATAATAACATCACAGTATATAGATAATACATGATTTATTATTTTAGAATGGAAACAAAATAGAAAGAGGAAGTGGAAGAAGAAAAGAACTTGGAAGAGGTGATGAAATATTTACCTCTTCTTCAGTTTCTTCCTTTTGATTTGATCAAAAGGGCTCCTTAAGTTGGATTTCTAACAAAAAGATAGCCTATAGGATGAAGGTAAGACAGTTGAGAGGATATTTGGGCAAGGTTTTGCCCATCCAAATAGATTTTAAGTTGTTAATTTGAGATAAGGGGAAGTTCCCTTTTATAAGAAGGGTGAGGGGCACCTTAGGAAAAGATTGAAATATTATTTTATAATAAAATAATTTTTATTTTATAATTGATCAAAAAAGAATTATTTATAGGATAAGGTGGGGATGGGTCTAAAACCACTCAACCAATAGGTTTTATACAGGTTTGGGATACTATATTAACCTTATATTTTAGATCTAACTCTTAGTTATATAGTTTGACATTTACCATGTCTGATTATATTTTTATATTATATAGTTAATAAACTTACTATAAACTTACTAGAGAAAATAAAGTGTTTCGTTAATGACATATATAATATTATTTAAGCCTTTTGGCCGAAACATAGATTTTTAGGAATAGAATATCAATTAGTAATATAATATTTTTTTAAAAAACTCTTTTATATCAATTTTGACAGTCTGGTATTTTTTTTGTTAAATTCATAACAGCATTATTACATCGAAAAAAATTCATTTAAACATACCTAACATATCATATTAACCTATAAAATTAGTTTAATTCATTAAAAGTATCAAATTAGATTTATTTGGATATTTATAATATCAATTATTTTAATCTTTCATTAATAAGTCAATTACTGCATCATAATTGTGTCATAAATAAATTTAATTATATAATGTCTAAATATTATAAATAAAATACCATTATATAGGAAATACATTTATCTATCTAATTAATATTTATAGTCTAATATATCTTAGGTATAACCCTATATTAAAAATGGTTTATTTATTAAACATTGATTTTAACTCTTTTAACTCTTCTTTAAATAAAATAATAATAAATGTCTTAATCTAATCCAAGTGGACCAAAGAGGATCATATTTTATTCCTAAGTTTGTTTTTTTTCAAATTATATTTATCCAATATAATTAGGACATGTGTTAGCGTAATTATGATATAATTTTTACCCTTAATTACCCTATTTACTTTTAACCGTGGTAATTAAAAGTCAAAAGTTACTATTCACCAAAAAATATTTTCATTTTATTGAACGACATTTTATTTATTGATATTAACCGCATCTCTCAAATTTTTTAAATTCAACTCATATAAGTGGTACAATTAATTTTTATACAAATTTGGAAATGCTCCTAGGAGTTGGGTAAAAGACGGTAAAAAGTTCGATAAAATTTTATTTATCTAAACTTATTATAAAATGACTCTAATGAATTACATTGAACATATATAGGTATTATGTATCCATTTTGACCTTTAATAAATTAAAATAAAATAACTAATTATTTAAATAAAAATTCGGTTTTAACCAATAACGCAGTGTTTTTCACTATTCATAAAAATTTAATATTTTCATAAAAATACCAAAAATTCACCCTAATCTAGTTTTGATATTAAAAATCCAAAAATAAAGTCCATTTTGAAAGATAAAATTTATAAAATTTCAATAAGTGGGTATTATTATTAATAACGGCTAGTTTGATTGGTCGCGGTGTGTTAGAATCTCAAAGTTACGTACAATGAAAGCTGTTGAAATATTCAAAGGGAAACGTACCGTGGAAGCTTGGGGTGTTATATTCTCCCCTACTTTAATTAATTTCATCCTCAAAATTTCTAAGAATATTACTGCATAAAAAGATTCGGGTGGTTCTTCATCATAAGTTCCTCGGGTCCCCATGTTGCCTCTTCTATCTTATGGTTTCTCCATAGAACTTTTATCAGATGAATCATCCGGTTTCTCAAAAAACTTTCTATTGAATCAAAAATCTTGCTAGGATTTTCAAAATAAGAAAATCATGTTCCAGTTCAATTTCATCATAGGTGAGTACGTGTGTTGGGTCAGGCATGTATTTTCTCAATAGTGATACATGGAACACATCGTGAACATGGGAGAGACTTGGAGGCATTGCCAAATGGGAAGCTATAACCCCAATTCATTCTAGAATTTCAATAGGTATGACATACCTAGGACTTAATTTACCCTTCTTACTGAATCGTATAATTTCCTTTTATGGAGATACCTTTAAAGAAAACATGATCTCCTACCTGAAATTCTGAATCCTTCCTTCGATTATCAGCATATCTCTTCTGCCTACTTTGAGCTGCTTTGATGTGGGTTTAGATTACCTTCACATTTTCCATTGTTTCCCCAACAAGTTACGAGGCTGTGAGTTTCTTTCACCAACATCATCCCAATAAGTTGGTGTGCGACATCTCTTTCCATATAACGCTTCATATGGTGCCATCTAAATACTAGAATGGAAGCTATTGTTATAGGAAAATTCTACTAGAGGTAAATATGGATCCCACATACATAGAAAGTCAAGTGAGCAAGATCTCAACATGTCTTATATGGTTTGAATATTATATACTGATTTTCCATCAGTTTGAGGGTGGTAGGCAGTGCTCAAACGAAGTTTAGTATCCAAAGCTTTCTGAATAAATTTCTAGAATCTTGATGTAAAACAGGGATCACAATTAGAAAAAATCGATAGGGGTACTCCATGAAGTCTTATGACTTTATTAATATATAGTCTTTCCATATGTTCAAGTGGTAAATATTCTCTTATAGCAATAAAATGTGCTGACTTGGGAAGACGATCAATAATGACCTATATTGCATCATTCCTTATAGGAGTCTTTAGTAGCCCCATGACAAATTCCATCGTAATATTATCCCATTTTCACTCAGGTATGGGAAGAGGTTTCATGACTCTTCTAGGCTGTTGACTCCCAACTTTCACTTATTGAAAAACCATACATCTTGACACAAAATCAGCAATCTCCCTCATCATTTTGTCCCACCAAAAATGTTCCTTCAAATATCTATACATATTAGTGCTCTCAAGGTGTATAGAGAAATTAGAGCACTGATCATCATTCAACAATTCCCTTTTTAGATCAGGTATGTTTGGAACACAAAGTCTCTTCCCAAATTTCAAAATTCCATCTTCATATGAAAATTCGATCAATCTCCCATCGTTCAAATATTTAATCTTTTTTTGAAATTCCTCATCCTCAGTCTAAGATCTTTTTATCCTTTTTAGAAAAGATGGTTTGGAAACAATTTGAAAAATTATTGATGTTTCACCTTCCGTGATTATTCCCATATCCATTTTCACTAGATCCACAGAAATAGGATCCCTTTTAACTCTCATCTTGTTCAAAACTCCATGATCCTTTCTACTCAAAGAATCTTCCACCTTATTTTCCTTCCCCTGGTGGTAGTGTATTATGCAATCATAATCCTTGAGTAGTTCAAGCCATCTCATTTTCCCCAGACTCGGAAATTTTCTTTCCATATCTAATAGATGGTCATGAGAAAAGTATTTTTCTAAGAAAATAGCTTTAAAATTCATCCATTCTGTATTTGATACTTTATAGTCTTCCTTTTTGTTTAGTATTAATGACCACCATTGATCTGCATCTCTCATGAGGTGATAAACCGCCATGAAAACGTTTTCCCTTTCAGTACTCCCCAATGCGTGAAATATTTTCTCTAAGAAATTTATCCATTTCTCAAATACTAATGGATTTGTACTCCCATTGAATGTTGGTGATTGTTGCCTCATGAAACGTTCTAACATTGATCGTCCACATTGTGGATCAGGGTGCTCTATACGGGTAAGGTTGTTATTTATAACCTGTGTGAGTTGTCCCAATATGGTGATAAGATGATCATCACCAGTTGCATCACCAGCTCTTCTATAATTATCTTAAGCAGGGGGAAATGCCTACATGCATTACATGCGTTGATACAATTTCCATTCCTTCCACTAGGTTCCATTTCTAAACAATGGAAAATAGTTGATAAGTTTATGAACCGCAATACATAATTACAAACTTGTAAAACACTTAACATAAATTGAACAGTTTATGGATATAATCCATAATCATAAAAATGTTTTCATTGAGGAGGTATATACTCATAAATCCTTCAGAATGGTTTGTAATGAAAAGGATAATTATCCTAAGCACGTCCCCTAGGAGTTTTGTTACCAAGAGTGCAACAAGGCCCGTTGTCGTGCACCAGTTCCCATTTGAGTCATTGCTCAAAGCGGTGTTTTCGAATTTTACCCCTAGGTACATCTGTGCCAGAGCCACCTCTACCTTCTTGTATCCAAACAGGGATGTATTGCTTGGAAAAATCACAAAATATCTACAGTAACAAAATTCTAGGAAGTTCTTCTATACTAATTCTCAAAGTCAATCTTAGGGTAATGTTCTCTAATCAGAGTTTTTCTAAATCTAGCTTCCAAGGTTTGTACTGAACTTCCTCTGATACCAACTGAAATTCCTTGACCCTTGGATCCCAGATTTAGTGCATTATTTTAAAACATTGACATGATTATAAGGAATCAAGTCCAGAAGAACCGATCAGTTTAGCAGTCTTGGAAAATAGATTATATACATGAACATTACATTACATTACATTATAAAATGAATAACAACTACAACAATAACATTTTCCCCTTTTGAAAACATTCTTATCCCTTAGCCTATCCCTATAGGTCAACCATAAAATACTTCTTCAATCCTGGGAAAAATAAAACATAGAATGGGGTGAGATTAGATGCTCAGTAAGGATAACAATATAGCAAAAACTTTCATAAATAAGTGTAAACCTTTTAGAATATGTATAAGACTAAAAAAATCCTTTTAAAATTAAACTTCAGCATAATATGGAAAAGATAAAATCAAATAATTCCATTTACTTATTCACATGTATATTATACTAGTCGAATAATCACATGAAATACCAATAGCCACTTTCATAATTATGGAATGCATAATGCCAGACTTCATAACCACATATTCAAGGCCTTGTGCCAAGACTACAAATAAGATTTTTTCAAGACCTTGTTCCAAGAAACTAGTTTGTCTCATGAGACCTACCGATGCATCGAGAAGATATAGCAGGCTCCACCCATCACTTACTAAGTCCATTGCATTCCTCATATGAAAAGGTTGAAACATAACATAAACATTCGTATTAAAACTAGCATATGAAATGTAAATACTTTATCCATAAAACATGAATGGTATAAAAATAACACATCCAGAGTCAAAAATATCACAAAACCTTCAATACAATATGGAAGATTTGTATCATAATAAATCATCCTCGATTAATAATATTATCTTGTAAAGGATGTTGAAATGGTTGAAAATGATCATTAAAAATATTTGAGAGAAATATCCATTTTTTATGAAATCTTTTAAAAATCATATAAAGGAAGTAATTTAATAAATATTTTTGAATCAAAGTTTCCCATACCGCTTTGAAACTTTTTAAAGGAATTAACATTTTAAAAAAATCATGTACATATAAATAAATCCTTTAAACCATTTTGAAAACATGGACATTAATGATAAAGGTTTAGAAGAATAAATCTTTAAAACATTTACAATATTGTTTTAGAAAAAATTACATTGAAAATAATCCATTTGAACACACTTTTATAAAACATGGACATGGATAATAAATATGTCCCAGAAGATACTTACTTAAAAACAACCTCAGATAATAAAGAGATTGTGAAATTAACCATTAACTTGTACTTTTCCTTAGTCTATGGTATTTTAACCTCCTGTATAATGGTGAAATAATTCTTATAAAATTATATAAGAACTATATACATTAATATGATATCATATACATTCTTCTAAACTTTCTTTGTTAGTGATATTTCAGTAGTATCATCGTTTCGTGTGTTAACAGATTCGTTTTCCTTTATATGATTTGTTACATATGTAATGTTTGTTTTGGATAGGATGTATATTATTCATATTCATAATGATATTAAGTCTTTAAACATTATTTTTAATCATCCAATGAAAATTTTTCTTGAATGGATATGATGGGGAATGAATTTCATCGCATTCGTGGAGACAGTAATCTGTACGTACGCACAAGCGACAATATCATTATTTTGATATTAAAATCATATATAATTGGATGGTATATAATATATAAATAATTATTATCATGTTATATTTATTATTTAAATCATTTATACTCATTATTATACCCATCCAAATGATTAAGTTCTTGAATAACAAACTACACCACGACGTGGAGACGGTAATCCGTACGTACGCATGTAAGGTGACTCTGTCATCTTATAAGATGGATAGAATAATGAATATGGTTGTACCATTTTTATAATAACATCAAATTATATATAAGATACAAGAGTTATTATTTTATAATGGAAACAACATAGAAAGAGGAAGTGGAAGAAGAAAAGAACATGAAAGAGGTGATGAAATGTTTACCTCTTCTTTGGGTTCTTCCTTTTGATTTGATCAAAAGGGATCCTTAGGTTGGATTTATGAATAATGTTAAGGTAGGGTAGTTGAGAGGATATTTGGGCAGGGGTTGGATGATCCAAATGGATTTAAAGGTGTTAATTTTAGAGAAGGGGAAGTGCCCTTTTATAAGAAGGTTGAGGGGAACCTTAGGAAAATATTGAAATATTATTTTATAATAAAATAATTTTCGGTTTCTAATGGCTAGAAAATGATTTATTTTGAGAATAATGTGGGTATGGGTCGAAAACCACTCAACCAATAGGTTTTAGACAGGTTTGGGTTACTATATTAACCTTATCTTTTAGATTTAACTATTAGTTAAATAGTTTGACATTTACCATGTCTCTTTGTATTTTTATATGATATGGTTAATAAACTTACTATAAACTTACAAGAGAACTCAAGTTGTTCATTAATGAAATATATAATATTATTTAATCCCTTTGGAAGAACCATAGATTTTTTGGAATAGAATATCAATTAATAATATAATATTTGTTTTAAAAACTATTTTATTTCAATTTTGAAACTCTTTGGTATTTTGTTTTTGTTAAATTCATAAAAGCATTATTACTTCAAAAAAAGTTCATTTAATCATACCTAACATGTCATATTAACCTATAAAATTATTTTAATTCATTAAAAGTTGCAAATTATATTTATTTGGATATTTATAATATCAATTATTTTAATCTTTCATTAATAAAGAAATTACTGCATCAACATTGTGTCATAAATAAATTTAATTATATAATGTATAAAAATTATAAATAAAACACCATTATTTAGGAAATATTTTTATATTTATAATTAATATTTATAGTCAAATATATCTTATGTATTACCCTATATTGAAAATTGTTTATTTATTAAACTTTGATTTTATCTCTTTTAACTCTTCTTTAAATAAAATAATAATAATTGTCATAATCTAATCCATGTGGACCAAAAAGGATCATATTTTATTCCTATGGTTTTTTGTGGTCTAATTCCATTATCCAATAGAATCAGGACATGTGTTAGGATAATTATGATATCATTTTTACCCTTAATTACCCTATTAACTTTTAACCGTGGTAAATAAAAGTCAAAAGTTACTATTCACAAAATATTATTTTTCATCTTATTAAACCACATTTTAATTACTAATATTAACCATGCCTCTAATATTTTTTAAATTCAACTCACAGAAGAGGTAAAATTAAGATTTATACAAATTTGACAATGCTGCAAGAAGGTGGGTAAAAGATGGTAAAAAGTTCGATAAAATTTTATATATCTAAACTTATTATAAAATGACTCCAATGAATTGCGTTGAACATATATAGGTATTATGTATCCATTTTGAACTAAAATAAATTAAAATAAAATAACTAATTATTTAAATAAAAAGTCAGTTTTAACCAATAACGTAATGTTTTTTTCACTATTCATCAAAAATTGAAAGTTTTCAGAAAAATACCAAAAATTCACCCTAAACTAATTTCAATTTTCCAAACCAAAAAATGAAGTCCATTTTGAAATATAAAATTTTGAAAATTTTAAAAATTGGGTATTACTATTTATAACAGCTAGTTTGATTGGTCGCGGTGTGTTAGAATCTCGAAGTTGCGTATAATGCAAGCTATTACATTATTCAAAAGGAAACATACCATGGAATATTGGGGTGTAACAATTAATATATTTAAAGAACACTTTTGAAACTATACATAAAACCCATCATATTGTATTTCCTATGATTAACCATAGAAAATTCCTTATGATTGTTGTACTATTAGGGTTGTGTTAAACTCATTACATCTTAATGAAATTCACAAAACATCTATTTGTGACCATATAATAAAACCCTCAAACTAAACTATTTTTATGTAATATATATGCTGAATGTTTATTTTAATAGTCTTGAAAATTAATAAAAAATTAAAAAAATTTAACTATAATAACATAATATTCTAAATCCTTTACTTCACAAAGACTAATGTCATGATGCTAATAAATTATACCATCAACCTAGAACTTTTTTCATGTTCCTTATCATAATGTTCAAACATTTCCACTCAGAGTTTTACTTATAGTCTATTTAGTAAAAAAAATTTACATTACATTAATATTGCATTAATAATATGAGATAAACTTTTTTAGGATATTAAGTGACACTCAGATTGTTAGGGTAACTAAATGAAACTCTTTACACTTATATTTTACAAAATACCAAAAAATAGTTTTGGATATTAAGTGTTATTGACTATGAATTTTTACGAGCATAATCATTCATATTTTTTTCATTAAATTCTCTATGTCCAAATATTGAACCACTATATTATTAGAAATAATATTCTTTTCAGAATATCATCATAAGATACAAAAACAATTTTTTTCATTAAATAACTAATATTTTTATTCATGGTAATATTTAAAAAAATTGACATTGATCTATTATATGTTATTTCATGTACTTGGAGAGATATATTTAATAAATGCCAATAATATTTTAAATATAGAGCTATGGGGTTCTGGGAAAACATTCTTTTAATTTTTTTAATAAATATTATAGATAACCCAAATTTATCTTAGATACAACACTCTTTTTTCTTATCAGTAGTTCAATCATGTTATAGAATCTAATGAATCATAAACCATATTTATTGAATTCATCATTACCTATTTTTCATAAAATAATTTTTTTTTCAACAAATATATCTTATAACATCAGGTAAATACAATGAAAGTACACATATATTACCTAGATCAACTAAATATAGAAGTACTCCTTTGTATTAAACTCTATCAATCAATGATTATTTGTTTCATGACCTGAAAAAAAGATTAATTTTTTATTAATCATTTTAATAATTTTGAACTCTAGTATATTTACAATAATAACAACACACACATTTGGGATAATATACTCTTCTAAAGTAAAATAATTGATACAATTATACTAATATTTCACATGAAATCTCCTTGGAGTTATGAAAAATCTTGGATATACTTGTGAAAATTATATCCAATTGATATAATTGTATTATCCCAAACAAACCTTTAGTTTTCACTTATCATGGTTGATAGTGAGACTACAGAATCATATTCATTTGGATAAAAAATTTACCATTATTTACATTAAATAGAATAATGATATTTATAAATCTTATGTAAAACTCTATCATCATGAACACCTTGATGAGATTTGGTGAATCCAGTCTAAGAAAAACATAAAATTAATTCCATAAAGAGATCCTAACATAAAGGATATCTTTTTTTCTCACCAATTCATTGAAGTACATAGTCATATTTAGTGAATGGGTAGAGGATAAAGTTCTTTAGGTCATCATTAAGTTAAAAATTCATTAAAAACTTATGTTAATAAATTTATACTTCATATAGAATCTAGATATTATTTTTGAATAAAATCAATATTTTTTTACTGATGAAGGTGTATATCTGACATATATAAATTTACTTCTTACTTAAAATTATTATCATGTTTATATACCAGTCTAGAAAACTGATTCCTTTATGTTTTTTCCTTTTAAAAGATTAATCTCACAGTATATTTCATGTAAATGATCTTTTTTATCTACAATACGTTCTATAATTATATAAGTATCATGTCTTATATTAATTTAATTGGGAAATTTATTAAATCACCTCAAATTATGACCCCTTTAAAATGTCATAAAATTAATTAATGGAAAATTATACATATTTTTCCAATCTCTGTGTTTTTATAACATTTCTACCTTCACATAGCTATTCACATAGTCCATTATTCAAATCATATTATATACGACCCTTGGATAGTTGAGTGGAAAACTTTTTTCTAAATCCTTCATGTGGATAAACTTTTCTTTTTTACTTTGATATTATAATCCTATTTGAGTTTCCTAGATAAGTGTAATTGAAATAAATCAATAAAAATAAGCACATATTCTAATTAGAGTCACCCAAAACATTCATTACTTACACAATATAATACAAGTGTTCTCATCCTTAGCCCATGAGAAACTCCTTTGGATCATAAATTTTTAGAAAAGTTTTTTATTTTGAATAAATTTTACATTTATAATTTATAAAGGTTTATTACCTCACTATTTTATCTCATGTATTAATTTTACATGTATTCATAATTCTAATTATTCACTTTTGAATTCCATTCCTCATACTATCTCAATATTTTCCAAACATATTGATGTTCAAATCATTACACAACTCGTTTCTATGAATGTCTTGTCAAGATATAACTAAATAAATTATCATACCTATGATTTAACTCCTTAAATGAATGTATAAAAATAAAAATAATAATGTTAACATATTTATAATAAAATATACGTCATAATTAATAATATATCTTGACTATTTATTACTAAGAAATGAAATAATACTATATAAATGGACAATTTCATAAATTTAGACATGAGTTAAATATTTATAAACAATTCAATAATATAGAAAATATATTTTTTATTATTTAATCATCTATAATTATTAAGAGTTCAATATTATCCAATATAAACATTCCATTTTATGATTTACCTAGTTTTCATAAGGAATCATTCATATTTTAATTTTTTTTTGAAAATTTGGAATTATTTTAACGTAAAATAATAATAATTTTAAAATTATAAAACCATTTACATAAATCATAATTTTTTTAAATAAAGGCTGATAATATTTACATTTATATTTACATTTATGATATAATTAGAAATAAATATAAGATATTTTATATCATTGAATTTAATCCTTGAGGAGTTCCAATTCTTAGGACATCTCTCTCTCTCTCAAACCATGATTACACATTTCATAATTGTATATGAGCCACTATGTTTGATTTATCTATGGATTCAATAAAATTAGGATAAAATTAGTTGAAGAATTGGTATGAATTGATGGATATTTTTTTATTCTTACTTATGGTTTTTAAGGATTGTAATATTCCCTATTAGTTGAATTTTATTTGATGATATGTCAAACTTTGAGAATTAAATAGTTTATACATTAATTATATGTGTTAAATTAATTATGTTAACTATTTATAATCTTGTTATAATTATTTATAGTTTATCCCAGATTAGTTAATTTCTCATGGATGTTGATAGTTCTTGATGATTGGTTGGTCAAGAATGATGTCGACATGACATCATGGGGTAACTCCATTATTGAGAAAGGTGGTCCCAAATATTAACTCATTATATTTAAATGAATATATTATATTGATTGTTGTAACTGGTCAGAAAGTGGGAGCGACCCAATATGGAACCTTGGGTGAGTTCCATAATTAGAGGTAGAGTTATGGTGTTGGGGTACACTTTATGTGAGTCCTGACTCGTTATACATGTACTATATGGCTATTGATTGATATGTTTCTAGTGTGGGATAGTCAGTTGAAGTAGGAATATGACCCAATATGGGATTCCATCGTTGATAAAAGGATATATTGAAATTTTTTATGTTTGATTTATATGTGTTTCTTTCTAAAAGTGATGGATGATGGGAAGTCTATAGATTTACTTAATATTTACTATATGGTATTCAATAATAGGTTAGTATAAGAGGATGGATGAGAATGAAAACCAATATAGTTCCCTTGACTATAGAGTTATATATTATTATAATATTTTTACTCATAGACCCTTTAATCAGTCTTTTTGAACTCATATATTTCGATGGATGTGTAACCTTTTAAAAGTAGAATGATACATAGGTAAGGGAGTAGTGGGGGGTTTCATTATCCTTTGAATGTTTTATACGTATGGTATGACATCCTTGATTCTTCCTTAATGATAGAAATACACATATTTTATAGGGTAATTGGTGATATATCCCTTGATATGGAACATTAGCATGATAAGTATCGATGATAGCATGACCCTTGGGAGAGATATTATTTTATATAATTCATAGCCATGTCATGGAATGCTAAACATAATACATTATTCCTTGGCATAAAGTGACTTTATATGAGTATAATAGTGCGTTACTTGGGTTTGGTTAGATCAATGACTTAGGTGATAAAATTTTCATCATTGTTATACTGATGTTATGATTATTCTTAAACTTTTGGTTATAACATAGTCGACTATGTTATTTATTTGGTGATAATCCATTCAATCATAATCACCTTTATTTGGGATATATGAATAAATTTTTTTAATTAGATTATTTATTCATCATTTACCTTGGTCTATATTTTAGTGCTAGATAATCCACCCTATAGGGTGATGTTAGGGACGTAATATTCACCATGGGTATTGTGATAGTGAAGATTCATTATTTATATTGGATCAAAGAAATGTTATATCATTCACATAAAAATAAATTATTTTCATGGTTTTTTTGTTGTGATACATATATCACCTAGTGATACATAATTCCCCATGTTTTTTTGTAGTGTGGTGACACATCATTTACAAGGTTATATATTTTTCATCTTATTATTTTGCGGTGATGTATAAATTATATGGTGATGCATAATTTTCTATTTCTTAGTGCGGTGCTACAGTATTCCCCTAGAGATACATCATTTTATATATTTTTTTGTAATATGGTGATATATCATTCACTAAGATATGTATTATTATCAATATATGTTATGACTATGGGGATAATTCATTCATCTAGTGTTCAATTTATTAACCTAGAAATTTTGTGAATGGCATGAAATCATTCACCTGGTGATAAATCATTTTAATAAATGATATCAGTATGTTGATACATAATTCACACAACAATACTTCATTATCCCTAGTGATATGATTATGATGGAAAATCATTCACCTAGAGATATTTATCCCACCCATGTAGGGTTGTGTTTATACGTCATTCAACTGGGGATACATTGATCAACCAAGTTGTGTTGTGATGATGAGTCATTCACCCAATGGTCCCATAATTCACCATAGGGGTTATGAGTATTGTGATATAATTTAAAAAAATGATAACTCATTTTTCAATTCATTATTACGGTGATACCACATTTACTAAATTCATTATTAATTTTATAGGAGATTACTCTTTCACTATCATAGTGTTATTAGGCCATGTTAGAATCATCTTATTATGGTAAATGATGAAATAGGTTTGAGTTGAATATCATGGTGCCTATTTGGTTACAATTCACATCAATGGTGCATTTAATTTTATGTTTATAACATCCTTTTTTATTCAGTACATTCAGACACACATATACCAGCTTTTATTAGTGAAATAATCGGTGGTGTCCTATTGAGTTTTATGTTCACACCATGCATGGTAAACTCAATGTTTTTGTGTGTGTTTGATTGATGTAATATAGGTATTAGTTATACCCTTGGTACACCTGTATGAGCTATAGTATATCTATAGGGTTGTAGAGTTAGATCTATGTTGATGAAAAGTATTGTGACCATAACTCCTTTTTTACATAGAAATTTATTCATTAACATTTATGATAGATCCATTAGGTTCTATTACTGATATGTGAACCATTAGAACATAAATTCAACTTTATTTATAGGTAGAATATTTTAATATTATGGTTTTTATTATCATGTAATTTCATACTATAAACTCTGACTTGATTCTTATTATGGTTTTTTCTATTATTGGTGTTCATTATGTAATGTGGAAGTACCAGTTAAGTTATTGTCCACATAGTTTATGTTGATGATATTAAAATGTGAATTAGATAATTTTATTTTATCATCATATATGATACATGTTAGATACAGATTGGGAATTTTAATACATTTTATGGATACTATACTTATGCCTTTCGAACACCTTAATGAATAGAAGACCAAGTTTCCAAAGAGTTGGATTGATGTTATTGATTTACATTACTATAGTTGAGTCAAGTTTTACTATGTTTCATGTTTTGGTTTATTTATTCATGGTTTTCTGATGTATCGAGGTGGTATGATACTTGAATTCAAGAATTATATTCTAAACAAAGGTTTCATATAACATTCACAAGATTATTTATAGTGGAGCACATGGTTATAAGAAAGGGTTTAGTTACATAAAGTGTCAATAAAAAGTCATATTGTTTTTTTCTTATATATGTTTATGGTGGTACTCTACATAACTAAATTGATGGTTACTAGATCTTTCATTTCAAAATTTACTTGATGATAGATTATGTGAGTCTCATGTGCACTATTTTACCTATCATGAGAGAATTTTTTTTGGATTGAGTGTGATTGATCTGTATGAGACCCTCTATAGTTGGGTGGTGTTTACAGTGTAGTGGGACATGATTTTTTTTAAACTATGAGATTATGGGTTTTGGTGGAATTATTCTAGAACATGTGTATATTAATTTAGGCATATTCTCCCATTATGTGTGGAATGATTATTTATGGGCCATTAAGTATTATGTATGATCCCCAATGGTTCATTATAATATTTTGATATCTATTGAATATTATTATCCAAGGGTGTATATTTTTTCATAGGTATTGGAATACCATGTATGTATAGATTCCGTGGAATAGGTTTTTTGGCATGTGGAATGTATTAGAATATTGTTTATAGGATTATTTATGTTTTATTAAGAGATTAGACCAGGGGGTGTTGTCCATAAACTATATGGGATAGACTAGAGAAAATGAGATATGTCTCAGTATTTTGGTGGCTTGAGGTATGATTCAAAGAATAATAGTGCGTATTTACTATTTTTATTTTAGATGATACATGATATATGAGGGTATCCTGAGTGATTAATGTCTTCATAAGAATGTGTATTATTTTTAGATTGTAATCATGTTTTTATTCAGTGTTTGATATGAATGAAAAATTAGTGATGGGTGACTGTGTATTGGTTTTGGCATGATGAGTGCCTTAAGATATATTGATTTGTAAGAAAGTGTGATTCTTGGTATTTGCATTTTATTTAATTGAATCTTGTATGGGAGGCTATTTATTATTCCAATGAGATAGATATTTTTAGGATTTGAATCTTGATGAAATGAGTCACTTTATTTGATAGGGTTGTTCTATGGTGTAACTCACAAATGCATTTTTTGGAAATTGGTATTGTGATTCATCTTTATAAGTGGTTTGTTTGATACTCTATTACCTGGTAATAATAGAGTGAGAGTTTTCTAGGCCTATGATTTATGTGAGATAGACTAATGATAAATAATTCTAGGGGTGGTTAATCATGATTGGTATTGGATGGAATTGTGGAAATGCAAATGTGATTCATTTTCAAAATATATTGAATAAGGATATTATGTATTTAAAGTAATGTAACAAAATAGATAAAGTCACGAAGATGGTTAGAATTGAATGATGATTAAATATAATTATTTTCATAGTATTTGGGTAAGATGAATGAGGATATAGGTTCTTCCATCGAAACATATAGGTGGTGTAAGAACTAAGAGGTTCCTATGTTTTCTAATGGGTTCATGTATTATTTTTCTTTTTTATGATGGCTTGGAGATAAAACATGGGTTTTAGGTCCTTCTTTGAGGGTGATCACAAATAGGGCATGATCAGATATGGGGATTGCTATAGGGAAATGTGTGATAAATCATTATATGATTAATGGAATGAAAATTATATTAGCCTTATAATTTATTATTTTAGGTTATTTTAAATATAAGTTTCTTGTAGGATGGTGAAATATAGATTAAACAAGAGAAATGATACATTATGATCTAATTGGAACATGAGTGAAGGTATCCATTTTGAATGAAAATATAAAAAATGAGTGATGATAATTGTAGTAAATTATAATATATAATATCTCATGGATTATAAGGTATAATATTTTTATATTGGTTGTCATTGTGAGCGACGGTTGGATGTTATGGTTTGTCGATGAATTGGGTATCATGATGTGATATATACTGATTTTAGAGTATAATTCAGTTGTGGTGAGTTGGGAATTAGTAATGTAATGAAATCACTAATGGATATGTGGATTCTGTAGTGGGTTGAAACATGATTTTCATATGAAATTGAGTGGTACATATACTTCATGATATGGATACCAATTTTAGTTTTTCCAACTATGGGTAATTGATAATTTGGTTAAATGTGCTTATAATTGTTAGGGTTTCATATACCCTAGGATGGGGTATTTATTGTCAAACTCATTATATATTATGAATAAGTCTCATGAGTATCAATGTTTTCTTGATAGTGGTATGTGAGAAAGTTGGTGCCTTTAGTCTAGTGAATAAGTTTGTCATATACTGGGGAATATACAATTGATGATTTAAGTGTAAAAAAAATCATTTTAAGATAATTTTTCTAAACATATAGTATACATGTTTAGTAGAACTATCCTAGAGGTGTTTTAATTTTTAATAAGTGATGGAATTCCAGTGGAAATTTTATATTTGGTAAATGAGAAATACCTAAATATTTATATCAATTTCTTATTATAATGTCATATCATTACATTCGGTAATTGATAAATATTATTTTCATGATGTAATTTAGTGTGATGACTGTGTATGAGTTTCAACGAACACATCAATGTGATGTATAGTTTGATGAAATTTAAATTCTTTTGGGAAGTATGGTGATCCATACCATATAGAGAGGCTTCAACATTAGGATGGATACTTGTGTACATGATTTCATATTCAAGACGTATGTTTTTTGGAGATTCTTTTGTATAGTTTTGAGCCTGTTTTGATCTAGTGTAGATGGGTGATGTCAACTAGAAATGTATGACATCAAAAAACTATAAATTCATTATTGTTTATAGGTTTTGAGTATATTGGAGGATTTGGTAGACTAATTATAGGTTATAATACATGGGTCATCAGGTATTCAGAGGACATCAATATGGTGGGCACCAACAAGATGAATTAATTCTTGATAGTGTTGGATGATAAGTATGTGGGATAAAATGAATCATTTGAGGAATGAAATATATTTTTGTTGAATTGTGGAATAAGACATCCCGTGATTTTTGGATATTAAGCTATATTTAGGTTCAGTAATGCATGACTATAACAAATAAGAGATAAAGAAATAGATAATACATCTGATGTTAGTGATGAATGTGATTCATGAGAGACACATAAAGGGACTTATTGGGAAAAATTGTTATAGGAGGTTGGTTGTGACAACCTACATATGCCTAGTAACAAAATAGTTAAAATTTTCTATAAAATAATCTGTATTTTTTAAATTTTTATTTGTTAAAATAGTTCATAGTTTCACTTTTGGGAGTATGAGAAAATAAATCCATAAGGGTAGGAATAATTTTGTGATGCAGAGGCCTGCACCGTGATGGGATGGGATAACCTGATGATATTTTTTTTATGAATAATTTCTTTAGGGGAGATTTTATATGATTCATGAGACAATGTTTTAATTACTAATATATGAATTATTTCAGTTATTAGGTGGATTATTTAAGGTTATAACATGATGTTGTTGTGTAGTGTTGGTTCTGATCATTCCACAATGTTTTTGTTGATTCTTTTAGGATACTCTATTATGGGGAACTATGTCTTTACGTGCCTAATCACACCACAATGGTTGTAAAAGAATATTTTGGTTTTACTATCTTGATTATTTGTGGGATGACCTATATGGTCACATTAGAATTGGTACCATTGTAGTTAACTTTTTTATTTTTATAAATCTATTTATGAGTATTAAATTTTAGAAAAAAATAATATGAACCCCCATTTAGAGATTCTAAGAAAAGAATAATCCATTCCCCTTATTCCATTCATTAAACTATATTTCCTTCATTGATCTATTATGTTTGATATTTTTTATCGTCAGTTGATATGATTTTTCTTTCCACTATTCCTTTCCATATCCTCCCATCCTTTCCTTATAATTTTAGTGTTTTGAAAATTAAGTATTATTGAAAATTACACCAAAATTCAGTGGAATCTGGATGGTATGATGGGAATTTTACTTCTCATGGATATATAAGGTTTAAGAGAGAGTAAAAAAGATTTTTCATTCGATGTTTACTATTTAATTTAATTATTTATGCATTTTATTAAATTAAGAGAAAATTGGATGATGGATCAATGTTAGTAAATGGGAATTATATCAAATGATGACTCAGGGTTGCTTTGGGAGTAGAATGTTCCCCATTGGCTGAGGTTTTAGTGGGTATATGATGTTCAATATATCTTAACATGATTATACCAAACATAAATGGTTGATGTAAATATATTAATAAATTATATACTAGTTATAAGTAATTATAATTCATCTTGTATGAGTTATGGGTTTATGGATGATGATGTTTCTTGACAATTTAATGGTCAAAAAGGTTTGTAATTGTCTTGTGAGGTTAGCTCCATAATTATAGAATTTGGTCCCTATTATTGGCTCATTATGTGGTTATACATATATTGTATAAACCAATAGAAAATTTTAGTAGGTTTGAGTGACCAAAGATGGAGTAATGTATTAGTTTCACTTTGAGAGGAAGATAAAGGTAGTTTCATTATATTCTTAGTGATATCTCAGGTTTTATGAATTCATTATTTATCTACTGATGGGGTTGTTTCCTAAATAGGAGGATTGATTAATGAGTTATTATAACACAATTTATGTTTCCACCATTGAGAATTGGCTCTAATGGAATAGAGAATTCATGTTCAATATGTGTTGATTTTTAGAGTGATGGTTATGAGTAATCTTATGAATATTCTTAATAATGGTCACATAATTAGTGATAATATGATGGTTTTTGAAGGTGACCCATAATGGAACCAGGTGGATTCTTTAAACATGAGTATTTAGTAAAAATTATTTATATAGAGGGATTTTATCTAAAATATACAAATTGAACACATTGAAATTGATGACCACACCATTATTGAAAAGTGGTGAGCTACACACTGAAGGTATTTTTTGTCCCTAGCTTGAGTTTCTAGATTAGTATGACATTCATGAGTGATCCTTGATTATGGAAGATCATGTATTGTATAAGCTAAGTGGTGGGAAGTCCACTGAGATGTGACATTCAATATATGAGTTCCCATGATAGTAATAACTATATGAGATGGGTAATTGTATAGAATTATAAGCCCCAATGAGGAAGGATGTACTTTAAAAAAAATTCCAAGGTGTATAACATCATGTATATGGGTTTCTTACTTAGTAACTTGGTTTCAGTTAAACGATTACATAAAGTGATTACTCATTCTCCATTGTTATTTTGATTTCGTGATTATTCTTATGATAGTGGTGATAACTTATTCACCTATGTTTTTTTTAAATTCTTAATCCCATATTACATTATTTGGTGATATATCATCAACTTTTTTCTGTTAGTCTGATAATTCATCATTCGCCCTTTTCTATTCTAGTGTAGATTTTACACCTTGTATAGTGATTTTAGTGTTGTTCCATTAAATTTAGGTAATGATATGATAGATTATAATTCACTTTATTTTATCATATCAGTGATATATTTATTTTTTTGGTAAAATATATGATTTTATATTTAGTGATCTTTTAATGATGTATAACTGTATATCCATCATTTAATTTTTTTTATCATGGATATATTATTGTTTTTGTTTTCTTTTTTATTTAAATTCCACATCTTAGACTCTGATATGATTCTTATTATGGTTTTTTTGTTATTTATTGTTATTGGTGTTATAATAACAGAGTGTATAGTCTCTCTACAAGGATTATTGGCCCATTTATAGTAGAATGAATCCTCTAGTGTATGATTTTGTTCAGTTGAGGTCCCTAGAACCCCAGGTTTAATTATAGTTCACGTTGGTCGGGTCAGATACGTTATAAAGTGGAATAAGAGATTATATATAATTATAGTTTTATATGAGTTATGACAGACATAGATAATAATGGTTAGAGCCTAATATGGATGATGTGATTATGACTTCAAACACCTACATGAGTTGAATTCCATGTCTTCTATGAATTGGGATTGATGTTATCTATTTTCATTGTTATTTATGAGTTGGTTTTTTCCATGTATGATGATATAGTTTATTTATTTATCATTTTATTTGAGCCTAGGGTGGCCAAATAATTTTTTAATGTATCATATTCAACAAACGAGTTTCCACTGATATTCATATTATTGTATATTATTTATTATATGATAAATATGATGTTATAATTTTTTTAACGCTTCAACAAAAAATTATATAATGAATTTCTATATAAGTTGTTGGTGGAAATATATTTTACTGGATTTATAATTAAAATTTATTTCTATATATCGTTTACATGATGAAATATTATTTAGATATCTTGTTCATTAATTTACCAAAGTTGTCCTGGACTATTGATGTAGTTGAATATAGTTTCTATTTAGTGAAAAGGGATTATTTTATAATCCTCATTCAAGATTTTTGTAACTTTTTTTATTTATTAAAGGAGTTTTTACCTCTTGAAAAAGTTCACATTTTAATGAAAAATTATTTACGAGACCTGAGATTGGATATGTTGGATAGAGTGTGCCTGATTTTTATAATAATCTTAAGATTAAGTGGGCTATATAATGTAGTAGGACTCAGTTCCAATAACTATTTTTTAAAACATAAATATTAATAATTTTATGGAATTTTCAGGGATGTGTTTATGGATATTTAACTATATGACACCATGGTGTCCAGATTAAATAGTTCTATGCGTATGCAATTATTATTTAAAATTTATGTGGGGGTAATTATATAGACCATGGATTATCATACATGGTTATTACATCTTTTTCTTATGATTATTCATTATATTACACAATTACACACATGATTTCTATAATAGTTTAGTGAATCTAGAAACATGGAGAATTTTTTTATAATATGGTGAATGATCTTCAATGTTTCCCAAAAATATATTCCTGTTTAGTACTCTACATAGACATACTCTACATAAAACCCTTTTTCATTACATGGTTGAAGGAAATATAAGAAAAGGGTAAGATAATATGATCATTAAGACATTAATCATAAGGTAATCAAAGAATATTATCCACGAGAGCATAACATTTTCTTAATATGTAGAATTTTGACATATACATAAGTACAGAAAATCATATCCTTAGTAGTTAAGTCGCATTTGCAAAACATATAAGTGAACTATATGGGTGGATACACCTTCTGGGTGTGACACACAACCATACCTAGTTTTATCCCTTCCCTCAAAGAGGAATGGGTTCACTCCCCAACCAATTATAGTATTCAAGGTTTACTACCGATAACATAAAAGTGGAAAAAGTCCCATACTAAACCATGTTAACACGCCATTTTAGCTCGTCTTACTGAACTGGGTTAACTCCACCTTACAGTCCTATCATAGTAAACCGGGGTAACTAACCAATCAATTATTATCTCTATAATCAGATATAAATATTTAGTAAAACATTTTGAGGAGGATATAGGTCCCACCTAATATTGGTTATAACATAACCACCATCCCTGGTTGTAATGTGACCACCATCATTTGTCATAATGTAACCAAAATCACATAATTATAATAATATATACGTCTTCCAAAATATCACAAAAATTTCATCATACCAGAACACAAGAAAGGAGATGGGTTTCAAAAACATTTCATCCTAACATAGAAAATGAAAAAATAAATAGGTTTCATAGTAAATTGTTCATTTCATCAAAGAATACCAAGTTGAAATTGAATTGGGTTTCATAATCATTTTATTATGGTTTTACCTATAGAATATAAAATGGATTTATAAACATATTTTCATCATAAACATAATCTATTCATAAAATGAATAATAATTTTATCTATGGATAATATCTAAATTAAACATTAAATAATGTCAACTAAGATAGAAAATAATCTTCAAAGACTAATTGGGACATTTATTGAGGAAAATATACATTGTATAAAAGTAAAATTTTAAAACATAAGTCATTATAAAAATCTGTTTCATTGAAAATAACCATGAAAACTCCAATAATAAGATTTTAAAAATCATTTAAAACATTACTTTAGAAAAAAAATCAATTTCTATTTAAAAACACATTTTAAAACATAATTTTTTTTGAAATAATTTTCACCGAAAATAATTTAAAAAACATATAAATTTAGATTTATAGAAAATAATATTCATGATGATGGGATGTTTTATTCATGTCATACATGTGAAGATAAGGATTTCGTACACATTTGCAGTATAATACTAATGGGAATTGTTTTGGAAAACGACATGGAGAATACATTTTTTTAAAGTAATAAGTGGGTCAAAATATCATTAATAAATCATTTTTAGGAAATTTTAAAAAAATTAAATCATTTATTGAAAACATGGTATTGGATGAAAATGGGTTTTCGAAAAAAATAGATTTGTCTTAAAAACATTCTTTTTGATCACTTCAGAACATAAGGATGGGAAAATGTTGGAAAATATTGTATTCTAATTAAATAAGTATAGGTGAAGAAAATTAATGAGTTTCCTGAGATATGGATATTATGTTTTTAAAATCTGAATCATAATTATAAACAATACAGATAAATGATGATATTGTAAAATTAAACCATTACCACTTTGGTAAATTTGAATCATAGTCCGTATAAAGGAATAATATAAACTTGATCTTAAAATAACTTATGGATAAATAAACCCAATATATTAAAATTTATTGAGTCAATATATATAACTCATTAATGAATATAGGTTCACACCATAACATACGTCTCAGTGAAGGAAAATTGAGGGAAAAATCTCTTACCTTTTCGATAACTTTTGAACCATAAACCCAAGGAAATAGAGATACTAACATGGATATGAAAATAAA